>SEMN01000064.1:0-1200000 GCA_005408345.1 Macquaria australasica
CGATTGGGACAGATGTCACCAACATGTTAGTTCGAATGGTGAGAAAGAACAGGGGGTTGGAAAAGCAGGCCACTTTCTTGAGAAAGGAATTGTATGGCGTCATTTAGCTTTCATAATCATGAGAGCGCAAATACAAGTTAAACGAGCACAGGATCAGGAATTGAGGGCGTAAAAACATAAAACTGAGAGGTTAAAAAAAAAATTATCTTGTGGCGAATAAAGGTTTTGTCTCCAGCGTGTAAATTGTGACAGAGCGCAGATGTGGAAGCTGCAGCGCTGCTCGCGCTCTCTTTAGACTTGCTCGCGCTCTCTGTTGGAAGCTTTTCCTCGCTCTCGATATTTTTTTTATATATATTTCAGTTATTTGGTAGTGTTGTAAAACATACTTGTTTAAAATACTACATACTATTGTTTCAAGCCAAAAAAAACTCCAGTAAACAGTTTCTACGTGCAAGTCAGAAGAGATGTTAAATATGTACTTTGTTTTTATTTGTCCCAGAGCAGTATGAGAGAAATTGTGAACACCGCGCAAAACCTTATTGCTGTAATCAACAGCACACTGCAGTCTTCTAGTGTCCAGGTTAATGAGACACATGGACAGCATGTCAGCCCACAGCCCCCACGCCAGCACTCAGGACAGCAGGAAATTCTAAGGTTTGTGGAAAATATTACAGGTTTTATCCAGTGTATCATTCTTTATTATGCATATTCATATTTGAATTATATATAATTTTTTATTGTTTTATACAATTCAGGGGACAGGTACAGCATGCCATCCCACAGGCCTCATGCCAACCCTCAGTACAGCAGGAAATGATAAGGTTCTGCTTTATCCTGTGCGTTATAATGGATGAAATACTGCACACTGTGTCCAGTATAATGTTTTTTCAGTGTACATATTTGCATGTGTGAATTGTTGTTTGTATTGTTTTAGATCATTTCCAGGTGTGTTTCAGAAGGGGCTGAAAGGAAAATCGAAGTTTGTCCCCATAAAACGCAAGGCACCAAAGGCAGTTGTGATGTCATTTTGCCTTCTGCCTCGCATGACAACAAAAACCCCAAAAGGCAGTGACGAATTCAAATTGATCCAAGCTGGACTTGGGAAAAGAAGCTTTCCAGTCAACGACAACGTTAGTCATGCTGAAGTATGTGCTAGTAGTAGTATAAATGCTGGAGCTTATTCATATAGTGCACACTCACATTGTAAATAAATTCTGTTTATACAGTTTTCTGAGATCCTTGGTCTTCACTTCCCAAAAATGCAAGGCCTGAATGGCGCCTGGCTACTTTACAAAGCAATGGGTATTGTATTATATTTATGTTATTTAGCAGACACATTTATCTAAAGCAAGTTACATTAATGAACATCATATGACACACTGAATAAACTGTTAAAAATACATTAAAAGGCAAGATTAAAAGTAATTTAGAAACGCATTAATTGGGATAATAACAAACAAAATAATTTTTTTAGAAATTAGAGCAAAATAACCATAAACATGTACAAACCAACCACACTTAAAACAGTTTTTGTCTTTTGCTAACACTATTTTTCTATATTGATATTTTCACAGGTGGGAGTGGACAGAGGCCCCTAACAGTCATTTCGCCAGAGACTAAAGGCTATACTGGAGCCATTGTACATACCGCAAGCAATGGGGGCAAATCTGTCCTTTACATAGTGCCACTTCAGGCAGAAATAGACATGACACCTTTGCCACTCAATTCCAAAGAATTTGATAAAATGCCCAAAGCCTACTGTAGTAGGTGCAATGAGGAAATGCCATTAGCTCTCCTGGCAGTACATGTCAAATCCTGTAGCAGTGGAAGTCTCTCTTACAGTGTGGAATCAGTAACTGTGGATTCTGCAGAAGAAGGTGTACATGATGAAGGCAGCACAGAAGTAAGTGACTGCGTCTTAACTGTTCCTTGTATTTGCAAAACCACAACGTCGATTGGTTGCTCATGTAATGACACTGATTTTTTTTTAAATAGCTACTCAGCTGTGACACAGATGTAGAATTTATCCCACCTGTTCTGAATGCAGAACCATCCAAAAAGGTCAGGGTTGTTATGGAATCTTTTTTTTTCTAATTGATGGAATTTTATTCTATACTTATGTTTCCTCATATGTATTCTTATTTTTCCAGACAGAGAATGCTTGTTGCCCAATATGCCAGGCACCATTTCCCCTCGATGTTCTAGAGGTGCATGCCAGCACATGTGGTGAGAGGTAGGAGTAGTTAAACAGTCCCATGCTTAAACAAATCAGGTTATTGTTGCATAAAATATGATTATTCAAACTATGTGTTACTGTTACTTTTTGTGATTAAAGTAATTTCTCATTATTGACATATTTCTTATGATATAATTAAGACATCCAAGGATTACCCATGTTTAAAATCATCAGATGTCTAGTCATTACTGAACATTATTGCTATGAGTGTGCAGATACTGTGACACTAATTCATCTATTCTATTTTATATATTTCTCAGACCTGTAGAAGACAAAAGAACCTTGGATGTTGACAACAATGAGCCTCAAAGGTCAGATTATAATAGACAAGTGTGAATATATTTAATTAAATCTAGATATTTATATACATGCATATACTTTTTTTCAGTCTCGATGACATTTTGCAAAAACTAGCTGGACAGGTGGACAACTCTCAGACATTCTCAGTCTGTGTCACTCGATCCAACTTCTTTCACCGTGCTCTTCAACAATGGAAAAGACAAAAAAGGAGCACCCCAAAAAGCTCACTTAACGTTTGTTTTGTCGGAGAGGCAGGTATAGATACAGGAGCAATAAAGAAGGAGTTTCTTACTGGTAACTATCCATTCCATTATTTTCGTATATCACTTTTTAATAATCTATTTTGTTGATATTTGCTGCTTGTTCTTAACTTTGGTGCACTTATTTATTTTGGCAGACCTGATGAGTGGAATTGAATTGCGCTACTTTGAGCCTGGCAATGACAACAAAGGAAAGAATCCTATATACTCAATAAGTGCCCTGGAGGATGGCTACTTCAGGTGTTTTCCATATGTTTGTATAATGTCTGTACATATACACAGCACATTCCCATGGCAGAAAGTTATGCATTTGGGTACCTTTTTATCATGGGAAAGTGTACCCAAACCTCTGACTGGTAGTGTATATGTGTTGTAATTGTCCTTCAACTATCCTTAGGAGCTTTGGGGAGATCATTGCTGTGAGTTTGGCTCAAGGTGGTCCAGCACCTGACTTTATGCGCAACTGGTGCTACACCTATCTTGCAACAGGAGATTTTGACCGTTTGGTGGTAACCCCTGAAGATGTGACTGACCTTGAAACTATTCAGTTAGTTGAAAAGGTATTGCAATTATATTATTAGCATGTGCAGTGTTGAAATGAATTGTATCTACTGTATTAACTTTGGGGGTGACTACTGTATATGTATATCTCATTAGGTGCTAAATGCCTTTAGTAAATGCTCTCATATTTCCTTGGTGGAAAGTACACGATCTTCAGCAGGATTTTGTGCTGTTTCTTACAAATTTAAGAGCATAGAATATTGTGCATTTACATATGCAAGATGTCCCTTCAAAACACTGAGTTCAAAAGTATGTGTGGATCATTTAATATGTTACAGGTAAGAGCAGCCACTGATGAAGAACTACGAAGTCTTGCTGATGATCTGCTTTCCTGTGGATATACAGGTCTCATAAATACAGACAGAAAGGACCCAATAACAAGGTTTTTAGTATCACACTGAATTTTCCAACAGTTAAACCTTTTAAGCATGTTATGCATACTGTAGCTTATGTACTACTGAAAGTGGAACACTTTTGCCAAAAATACTGTTATTTATCCTTCAGAACCATCATTCTACATTCCCTGGCCCGACTTCTGCCCATGCTTGACCAAATGCGAAAAGGCTTGCAGCTTTACAACCTTCCGGATGTAATGGAGAACAACATTGACCTATGTCGGCCCTTGTTCGTGCCACTTCAGGATAACAAGGTAAAATCTTTCAGGTGAACGCATTAGACGCATCTTGGCATAAATTCTGATTCACTTACTGTATATTCTTTTGTCTTCATTAGCCTGATGCAAACTTCATTATGGCAAGCTGCAAACCTGACTTCAGTGAACAAGGCACCTCAAGACACAATCTTGAACAAAGTCTTCTCAACTGCTTCCAAGATTTTCTTCAGGAACTAGAAGATAATGGTAAGACGCATGTACATTTGAGTTTTTTTTGTAAGTGGAAACAAAATTTAGGATTGTCACTCCATGTGAAATGAGCCAATTTTGGGAAACCTTCCCACTCTGTCCCCTTCTTTATCAAAAGATATTTTCTGCCTGTACAACCTAAAGGAGGTCTACAAGATCTGCAAAGCTGTAACTTTAAATTTTGAGTGATTCAATAACCAATTAAGACTCAAGCATGATTTTTGGTCTGCAAGCAGTTCACATAATTCATGTGTCAGACACCTGACATCCATCACACCTGTTAAATGACAATGGTACCAGTTGATTAGACATGGAATGACCCAGTATTTTCTTTTAGTAGATGCTGATCCTGAACACTTTGGTGAAAGCGAAGAATTGGACACAGAAGTGGTTCAAAACACAAAACCCCTTACAGTTCCATCAGTCCTGCAGTGGTTAACAGGGCAAGCACACAAGCCAGTACTGCCAAGTGAGAAAAACAACTTTGAAATTCACATCAAGTTCAATCATGCATGTCAAGAGGAAGAGCATGAAATTTGTTTTCCAATAGTTTGCGCTTGTACCAAGACCATAACTTTTCCTGTGGCACACATGAGCTCATACAGTGAGTTCAAACATGTGCTAACTCTAGCTTTGCGTTTTGGAAATACCTTTGGCAGAGTTTAATGTGTGGAACAGTGAAGACAATGACTGCAGTTGAGCGTTCAATTTTACAGTTTACATTTTATTACTGTTAAATTTGAGACATCTCTCTAACTTCAGCATAAGAAAATGGCAAATTAGGAGTACAACTTATGTTACATGTACGTAGATGCAGTTTGTCAGCCATGACACTGTTAGTCATTATTGGTTCAGTTGGCAAGAAATCTATGTACATACTGTACCATGTTCAAATAAATATCTCTGCCAAAGCATTGTGATGGTCCTCTGGGGTTAATGGTAGATTGTAGCTGTTCCATTTCTCCAGGACTAAATGGGCTGGGAATGTCTGGTACTTCAACACCACAGCGAGAGTCGTATGGAATCCCTGCATTTTCCCAGTCAATGGTGTCGACCTCTGGATGCTGCAACAACACAAATGCAGATACTGATAGCAAGCTGTTCTGAACTTGTAACAACACTTTCAAAACCTTAAGAGACAATGGCTCTGTTGCTGGTGTAGCCACTTATGATTAGAGTTTAAAGTTGTAAACTTTAAACACATGAATACTGATGAGTTTATTTTTAACACATTTAAACTATTATTATGTTGATGCTATAATGTACCTGCTCAAGGTTTTCTGCTTCAGTGGGGGGGTTCTGAATGTGGCCCATGACCCACAGCTGGTTCGGGGTCAAGTTTTGCTCTGTGCGCAGTGGGTGGTTGTTCCACCCATCGCTGAATTTGGCCAGGTCATCGTTCAGCCGAGGTAGGAAGATGTAGTGTGTGCAAAACATGTGAATGTCATTGGTAGTCACAAGTAGGCCATCTTCTTCCAGGGTATGCAGTATGTCATAGTAGACCTGGGTCACAGCCATCCACACATCTCTCCACAAACGCTCAATTCTGAAATTACAAATACTGTTTTAAAGTTTGATAAGAGTATATTATTTCTTAGTTTCTCAATATGGATTACAAATCAAACATACCTCTGATTATGTACACTTTTTCCTGACACAAAGCTTGCCCGTCCTGTCCCTCGCACAGTGAACATGCAGCGTGCTATCCCAAGATTCTCAATTCCTTGATCACCTCTTACTCTGCATTAAGACACAATAAAGCAAACTATGTTTAATTAAATGGTTAGTGAGGAAGCTAACCTACATGCAAGCTGTTTCAGCTTAGCTGTTGTTTTTGCAGACTGTACTGTTGATTCAAGGAAAAGGTCTAAAGGGATACCAGCCTCAAGTAACAGTAAGGAAGCGTACCTTGATGGCCAACCAAACTGCTGCACAGATTTCAGGAAAAGACGGAGAGCAGTGTTGGACCTGTTATTATTAGCAGCATTCAGGTACAGGATCTAGAGACAATAGAGTGAGCAATTTTATCCAGTCTGAGAACCTACCAAGAACACATAAGGTGACTGACCAATGGCAACATCATATCTACCTTTCTTGAGTAACCATCCACACTGCCAAAGATCACAATGTTGTACCTTAGACAAAAAGACACATAAACAGACACATAAAGTTCACCATGACATTTGCAGATATCCTTCAAACCATACTATGCCAGAGGAATATAAAACAGAGTATGTTTCAAAATAATTACTAAAAATTTGTTTTAAATATTAAAAAAATATATGAAAACATGCACTTTCAACTCAAACCAGTATGCGCGTACAACTAGTATGACCTGTACATGCCATATTATGCAAACCTTATTAGTTTGTGATTCGTGTCGATGTGGACAAGTGACAGTGGCCCCCGGACAGAATAGGTTCGTCTCACTGTGCTCCCCATGTGTGTCATTCGGGACAGAACACCAGCAGAGTCGACTCTGTGCATGGAACCTTTAATCCTGTGCCACTGAACACGATGGCCCTCAGACTGTAACAGTCCTTTAATAAGTCTGTATCCTGCATGTGGAGCTCTTGCTTTAAGAGCAGCAATTTTGTCGTCTAGTTCCTGATCAGACATGGAGCTGTATGATGTCTTTGATGAAATGCCATGATCTTTCATTCTCCTGAAAATCGTACTCTCACTAACGCTGAGTAGATTGGCCACACACTTTACAGGTAGTGGTATTTCAAAAAGATAAGTCAGGAAATCAGCAGAGAACTCTAACTTTGGGCGTCCTCTTTCCCCTTGCTCAAATGTGAACAATATTGAACCTTGTTTCTCTTCTATGGCAGCTCTCACAAGTCTGCCTAGCTGTATCAGTCTCTCTGTTATGGGGGAAGGTATCTCAAAAATCCGTGATGCTGCATCAAGTAAGATGTATTCTTGATTGCAAACATACTCCAAATAATCAAGATCGACAGAAGACTGTTCAAGGATCCACTGAAGTCTTGTCATTAGACGTTCCAGTATGCTACGTAGGATTTCCTGAAAGCCCAAGAGACACAATTAGTTTTAAAATGAACAAACGCATTTTATTATAATGTGACTTTAATTGATCATCTCAGTGATGAACATCGCATACAACAGTTCCGTTTAAATAACTGAAATATTCATACTAGCTGCTTGATGCTATTGTTGGTTTCCGTTTGCTGGCTGTTGGTTATTGGTGCTAACGTAGCTAGTTTTAGACAAACACTAATGACTTTAAAACTGCAGCTTTAGCATTAATTTATAAATAACTAAATTTCATGCATCAGCAAGCATGTCTTTAACTTACATTTCCTCCCGGCTCCATGATGGCGATGCGCTGACGTCTAGTGGCAGTTTTAAGTAGGCAGGCCTCTGCACAGGCCACTTCGATCGGCAATCGTCTTGTCGAGCCTTACATCCATGACGTATTTCCGGTTGGGAAAAATATCGAGAGCGAGGAAAAGCTTCCAACAGAGAGCGCGAGCAAGTCTGAAGAGAGCGCGAGCAGCGCTGCAGCTTCCACATCTGCGCTCTGTCACAATTTACACGCTGGAGACAAAACCTTTATTCGCCACAAGATAATTTTTAACCTCTCAGTTTTATGTTTTTACGCCCTCAATTCCTGATCCTGTGCTCGTTTAACTTGTATTTGCGCTCTCATGATTATGAAAGCTAAATGACGCCATACAATTCCTTTCTCAAGAAAGTGGCCTGCTTTTCCAACCCCCTGTTCTTTCTCACCATTCGAACTAACATGTTGGTGACATCTGTCCCAATCGCCATAGATTTGTCAAACAGTTGGGCTCTGCTGACTAGTTCGTCTTTGCATGAATATTATAAAATAAAGAACAAACACAGCAACAATAAAACAAGAACCACAACAAATACATTACAAACAACACATTAACCTACAATCGCCTAAACATAAAATACAAAACTGACAATACTTACACTTAGAAGTTGGCAGGCCTGTCTAATGGCAAGCACTTCAGCATCATCAATTGATGCAAATTTGGAAGGTGAAGAGAATGCCATCTGTAAAAACACGTAAGAAATTACACACAAAAAAAACATACACACTAAGTACTAAGTTGGCATGCACATTGACATATTTTACCAATTAAGTCAATGCTTATACAGAAAACACCAGTACAACACAATATAACATAAGCATGTTACCACTGAAATACTAACCTTTTCCAAAACAGTTGTTGTAGTCTGGTGAAGAAGCAGTTGGTATAGTTCCACATCAAGTATTTAAAGAAAATGAAGTGGGAGTGGTCATTGACAGTGGAAAAATATGCTGATTTGCTGATTATATTTAAACTCAACCAACCACTTGGTCTGGGAAAGACAGAGACATTCAAATTTAATTTATAAACATTTATAAATCTGTGTGTTATATATAGTATATAGTATATTTGTACACATGTACATGAAACCTCCTGTATTTAATTTTTACATTTAATCAGAAGTTATTAATAACACTGATAAGCACATCATGTTTGATTAGGAAAATAGTTTTAAAACGCATAAAGGGTACATAAACCTACTGTATATGTATTTATAAGAAAACCTTAAAAAAAGGCTGGAATGCATGGCAGTTATAGCCAGGTACAAACTCTCTATGTAACACGGGGCTGGTGGAACGTATCGAAAGCCGAAAGGACCAAAACGTCTAGTTCGACACGCTCAATTTTGACGTCTTAAGATGTTCAAAAAAACAATACATATACAGTATATACACAGACACATCAGCCATGCACTATTTTTCATTCTCAGTGGATAAAAGAAGAAATGTTATTAAAAATGTTCTCAGGAGGTGACCTGCTCCAATTACAGGCAAAGAATGTTGGTGCACACAGAGAGGAACTAAATTAATGTTAACAAATACATAGAACAATAATCAAAAACCGGCAGAAGCTCCACATTTTCAGTGAATCATTTTCACTTGTGTCTCCTGCTCAGACAAACTCAATATACACTCACACCTCTCCTGTGCCAGCTGTCCGTAATATCACGAATACTGTGATCCTGATACCGTGATAGCAAAGTAGTGGTGTTGAATATACAGACTTTTGGCTAGTCCAAGAGTGGAGTCAAAAATGTTGGTGTAAACCAGAAGTTATGCTGGAATTAATACTGCACAATTATGAAAAATGAGTACTCTGCCTTGTGTCGGGGCAGCATCATGTGGAATGTGTTATGGTTTGAATGGAGTTCCTAGTTGTAGGGATTATATGGCATAATGAATACCAAAATATGTAACAATAATTCATAACCTCAAATAGGCACTAAATTATATAGTGTAACACAGTGAATGGTTCAAAAATAAGAGGTGGAGTGATTACACTCACTTAAGGCTGTCAGAAGTACACAATGTTTAATTAAATAATTTTAATTTATATAACTAAACATGAAATTCACCTCTGGGACCCTTAAAGCAGGGAAGATGGTAGTCAATTAATAAATAAATCAGTCAGTGTCAGGATACTAAACTACAAATCTGGAACTTTGATTAATAATTAAATTAATAAGTACAATCAAAATAACTATATCAATACACTAGTAAAGCTTGAAGGGTTTTGGAGTTCTGAATAGGGGTTGGCAAAATTCACTCTTGTACAACATTAAATAAACCATATTATATTTAATAAGCATTTAAACTAAAATTAAAACTAAATTCAGTTGTGGTCTGTAGCAGAGGACAAATGCGCTGATTGGCTGATTCAATTTGAACTTGACCAATTCTCTGACACAAACGTTGTTTGTTAACATGTTTGGGTTTGAATCTGCTCGACTGGTATTGGCTTTTTCGAATTTGGGCCACGCCCACAGCACATCTATATAAGCTGGCGTCAACAGCAAACCGCGTTGGTTTTTGCTGTTTCAGTGGAACCCGACACACGAGACCGGATTTACTTCTGATTTTCGTGCCAGACTTTGACTTTGAGAGATACGAAAGGATTATCGCTGATATTTTGCTGTTGGAAGGATTTTCTGTGGAAGCCAGGTGAGTTGTTATTAGCCTAAATTTGAAATGTACTGTTATCCGCGGAATGTAGCACAGCCTTGCAAACGGAAATTACTTTTTTAAAAACGCAAATGACTTAGTGTGGTATTCAATATGTGTTGAACATAGCTGCATTACAAGATATACTGTATACTGTTTGTTGTTAAAATTACATGTAAATGTACAAATGTATTTTTCATACTTTTAGTTACTAAACATCGGTTTATTTGGTTAACGAAAAGTGTGAACGTAGGCAAGTGACGCTTTTTAAAATGTTTGGATGACCTTATGAGGAACGCACTGTGATACGGTGCTAGCTAGCTACGGTGGTTACGTTTCTGTTTTGTTATTTTATTTTATTCTATTATATTGTTGGTTACATCGTTAAACTACCTCACATACCAGGACCATTAAACTATGTCGCTTTGGATTTGTGTGAGTTTAAAAGTTACAAATCCCTAGAAGATATTGAGTAGTTTAGCAGAGTACAAGATTTGCTAACTTTTTCTTGTGACAACGCGGCAAACTACAGGAGGACGACCATAACGCAGTGGTTTTTGGCTAAAAAAATTACCTCATGAATGTACAATTAGTGCAATATCGCTTGTATATTTATTACCCATTTGGCTGGCCAGTTAAAACACTTTAAAGCCATTTTCTAAGTTTTAGTAGTGTTTCGGAGGGAAACGGTGAAGAAAAGTAGTAAGATGGCTACAAGATTCAGAGGAAAAACTGTTTTGAAAATTCATGTCCAAGTTGTTTTTTACAAGTTAACCCTTTGTGTTTAGGTTGGCTCTATTGAAATTTACCTGTGATCACTTTAAATAGTTCAATTTACTAGACACTCCCCAAGGCAGACAGGAATATTCATTGCCTTAGTCGTTGAAGGGATTAGCCAAATAGATAGGCACTGGTGGAGGGATTCAGGTGTTATTGTTAATTACCCTGTCTTGCATTGTCCTTCATTTCCAGTCAGCTTTTCTTGTCACTGTGACTACCAAATATGCTTGTTGCTTTCCACACCTAAAGCACACAAAATATGTGGTTGTACTGTTGTCTTTAACTGACCTTTTTAATGTGGTTGTTATATTGAGAATCTGGTATTGTAAAGCTTTAGTTAACAGTGTTTTTGTTTGTGTTTTGCAAAGGTGATTTCAAGATTTGAGATCTGCCGTTTGCAGCTGCCCACTCTAATTCAATTCAATTCAGTTTTATTTATATAGCGCCATATCATAACAAAGTTATCTCAGGGCACTTTTTCGAATAGAGCAGGTCTAGACCGACTCTTTATATTTACAGAGACCCAACAGTTCCCACCATGAGCAAGCACTATGTGACAGTGGCAAGGAAAAACTCCCTTTTAACAGGTAGAAACCTCGAGCAGAACCAGGCTCTGGGTGGGCGGTCATCTGCCTCGACCGGTTGGGTTGAAGGGGGAAGGGGGGAGCGGGAGGAAAGAGAACATACAGCAGCTCAATACAGCATAGATATGGTAATGGCATTGATGTTAACACCAACGGAAACAACACTAAGAGCAACATTATAATAGCAATACTAATAACAGCAACAACAGTTCAATTCAGTTTTATTTATATAGCGCCATATCATAACAAAGTTATCTCAGGGCACTTTTTCGAATAGAGCAGGTCTAGACCGACTCTTTATATTTACAGAGACCCAACAGTTCCCACCATGAGCAAGCACTATGCGACAGTGGCAAGGAAAAACTCCCTTTTTAACAGGTAGAAACCCCAGCAGAACCAGGCTCAAGGTGGGCGGTCATCTGCCTCGACTGGTTGGGTTGAAGGGGAAGGGGGAGCAATAGCATCAGCGGGTGCAGAGCAGGAGCACGGGGGCAGCAGGCGGCAGCAACCACAGACCCAGACCTCCACAGCTCCAGAGGCAGAAACACCTGCAGAAAGCAACAGAAGGGGAGGGAGAGAGAGAGAGGAGAGAAAGCACACAACTACGGGAAGAAGTTGAATTAATAACAAGCATTGATGGGATATGAGGGCGTACAGATGGAGAGGAAGAGGAGGAGAAAGGAGCTCAGTGCATCATAGGAAGTCCCCCGGCAGTCTAGGCCTATAGCAGCATAACTAAGGGTGGCTCAGGGGTCACCTGAGTCAGCCCTACTATAAGCTTTATCAAAGAGGAAAGTCTTAAGCCTACTCTTAAATGTGAGGAGGTTGTCCGCCTCCCGTACACAAACTGGGATCTGGTTCCACAGGAGAGGAGCTTGATAGCTGAAGGCTCTGGCTCCCATTCTACTTTTAGAGACTCTAGGAACCACAAGGAACCCTGCATTCTGGGGGCGCAGTGCTCTAGTGGGGTAATAGGGTACTATGAGCTCTTTAAGATATGATGGTGCCTGACCATTTAGGGCTTTGAAGGTGAGGAGAAGGATTTTAAATTCTATTCTGGATTTTACAGGGAGCCAGTGTAGAGAAGCTAATATTGGAGAAATATGTTCTCTTTCTGGTTCTTGTCAGTAAACGTGCCGCAGCATTCTGAATCAGCTGGAGAGTCTTAAGGGATTTATTGGGGCAGCCTGATAATAGAGAGTTGCAATAGTCCAGCCTAGACGTAACAAATGCATGGACTAGTTTTTCTGCATCTTTTTGAGATAGGATGTGCCTGATTTTTGCAATGTTACGTAAATGAAAAAAGGCAGTTCTTGAAGTTTGTTTTATTTGGGAGTTAAAGGACATATCCTGATCAAAGATAACTCCAAGATTCCTTACGGTTTCGCTGGAGGCCAGGGCAATGCCATCTAGAGAAACTATATCTTTAGATAATGTGTTTCGAAGGTGTTCGGGGCCAAGTACAATAACTTCGGTTTTGTCTGAGTTTAACATCAGAAAATTGCAGGTCATCCAGTCCTTTATGTCCTTAAGGCATGCCTGAAGTTGAATAATTGATTGGTTTCATCTGGCTTGATCGATAAATACAATTAGTATCATCTGCATAACAATGAAAATTTATGGAGTGCTTCCTAATAATATTGCCTAAAGGAAGCATATACAAGGTAAATAGAATTGGTCCAAGCACAGAACCTTGTGGAACTCCGTGACTAACTTTGGCGTGCATAGAGGATTCATCATTAACGTGTACAAACTGATATCGATCTGATAAATAGGATTTAAACCAGCTTAGTGCAGTACCTTTAATGCCAATTAAATGTTCTAGTCTCTGTAATAGAATGTGATGGTCAGTGGTATCGAATGCAGCACTAAGATCTAGTAAATTAAAGTACAGGGTAAAGTCCTTTGTCTGATGCAATTCGAGAAGGTCATTTTGCCAACTGCAATTGCTGTCTCTGTGCTATGATGCACTCCTAAATCCTGACTGAAAATCCTCCAAACAGCTTGTTGTTGTGTAGAGAGATCACCTAACTGATTGTGACTGCTTTCTCAAGGACCTTAGAAAGGAGGGTTAGAATATAGGTCTATAATTTGACAAAATCCCTGGATCAAGAGTGGGCTTTTTAAGAAGAGGCTTAATTACAGCTACTTTAAAGGACTGTGGCACATAGCCTTTAAATAAGGACAGATTGATCATATCTAGTATATAAGTGCTAACTAAGGGTAAAATTTCTTTAAGCAGCCTAGTTGGGACGGGGTCTAAGAGACACGTTGATGGCTTAGATGAGGAAATCATGGAAGTTAGTTGATTAAGGTTGATGGGAGAAAAACAGTCTAAATGTACAGGTTTTACAGTTGTTTCTAAGGTTCCTGTGTTTGAAGATAAGTAAGTACCAACTGAGGGCAGGAGGTGCTGAATTTTGTCTCTAATAGTTAGAATTTTATCATTAAAGAAGCTCATAAAGTCATTACTACTGAGGTCTATAGGAATACATGGCTCAACAGAGCTGTGACTCTCTGTCAGCCTGGCTACAGTGCTGAACAGAAACCTGGGGTTGTTCTTATTTTCCTCTATTAATGATGAGTAGTAAGCTGCTCTGGCATTACGGAGGGCCTTCCTATAAATTTTAAGACTATCTTGCCAGGCTAAACGTGATTCTTCCAGATTGGTGGAACGCCAATTCCTTTCAAGTTTTCGCGATGTTTGTTTTAATTTGCGGGTTTGCGGGTTATACCATGGAGCTAACCTCCTCTGTTTTATTATCTTCTTTTTTAGAGGGGCGATAGAGTCGAGTGTTATTCGTAGTGAGCCTGCAGCACTATCAACAAGATGATCAATTTGGAGGGACTAAAGTTAGCATAGGAGCCATCTGTTACATTGAGACATGGAACTGAATTTAATGCCGATGGAATCACTTCCTTAAATTTAGCTACAGCACTATCAGATAGACATCTAGTGTAGGAATGTTTGCCTAATGGCGTGTAGTCCAGTAATAGGAATTCAAAAGTTAATAGAAAATGGTCTGATAAAAAAGAATTCTGTGGAAAGACTATTAGATGTTCAATTTCAATGCCATAAACAAGAACAAGGTCGAGGGTGTGGTTAAAACAGTGAGTGGGTTTATGTACACTCTGACAGAAGCCAATCGAATCTAATAATGAGATAAACGCAGCACTAAGGCTATCATTTTCTACATCCACATGAATATTAAAATCACCTACAATAATTATTTTATCTGTTTTAAGGACTAAACCTGATAAGAACTCTGAGAATTCAGATAAAAATTCAGAATACGGTCCAGGAGCTCGGTACACTATAACAAATAGAATTGGCTGTACTGTTTTCCAGGTTGGGTGTGAAAGGCTAAGAACAAGGCTTTCGAACGAGTTATAATTTAGTTTAGGTTTGGGTTTGATTAATAGGCTTGAGTCGAAGATGGCTGCAACTCCACCTCCTCGGCCTGAGCCTCGAGGAATGTGAGTATTAATGTGACTGGGGGGAGTGGATTCATTTAGGCTAACATATTCACCTTGACACAGCCAGGTTTCAGTAAGACAAAATAAATCAATATTATGATCTGATATTAGATCGTTTACTAGAACAGCTTTAGATGAGAGAGATCTGATGTTTAAGAGTCCACATTTAATTCTCCTATTTTGTTGTACTGTTGCAGTGGAGGTTTTACTTTTTATTAGGTTTTTATGTGTAACTCCTCTTCTGTTTACTTTTGATTTAAATAATTTAAGTGGTCTGGGGGCAGACAACCTCTCTGTGGAGTTTAGGGTGGGTAACTGCTCTAATGGAAGCGCAGAGAAGCGTGTAGGACTGCAACTCTGCCTCCTGGTCTGGACCACAGACTGTATTAAGTCTATGGTCTGAACTCTGAGCTGTCATGGCTTTGATATACTTCCGTATATGTCAGCACAAGATTGTATTTCAGACTGATAACAAAAAGACAAAAGCACTCCACTGGAAACACCTTTACAACAGAGTCCAGTAAGGCCAAAGAAGACAAAGCCTCAAAATGCTTTAAAATGTTAACTATCAAAAAAAACAAAAAAAGTTTTTAGTGTTCTAAAAAAGGCGAACATTAAAAGTTAGCCACTCCAATAATTTATTACAACTGTCTTTGGCATTGCAGAGCTACTGAAACCAGGTAGATCTGGAAGCCCAGTGCTGTTTTGTTTTACATGTAGGATGTGGGACATGACCGGGAGAAGTCAAACATAAATAGAAGATCCAAAATTAGGCACAGGAAGGTTTTTCTGTTGTTTAGTAATCATATTAAGGCTCATATTTCTTCAGCCAAATTAAACTCCTTTGTAAAGCCGTTTTCAGGTAAGCGCTTGTGAGCACAATATCAGCATAACCTATTAGGTACAGTATAAAGGATGCACAAACTATTGGAATTTTCTTTAGAAGTTAAAAACAAACATGGTCCCATCCTCAGAGGTTTACAGCCTGACTTCAGACCTTTGGATTGCTGCCCACATTTTCTCACCTTTTGTTCAGTGATTCAAATAATGAAGAAGTAATCTGCTAAAAAAAAAATTAAATGGCTATTCAGTCTAATTATCAGGTTACAGAGGTAACAGAAAGGAGATTTAATGAAGACACATTGTCTGCTTGATGCTAAAGCCCTAGTCATAAAATTAAAATGAAAAGAAAATGTCATGCAAAATTTCCCCTAACCTACTCCGTTTAAACATAAGACCTTTTTATAATGTGTTATAGCTAAAACTGTCATAACATCTAACCCTGTTCATTCCTATAGCAATGTTTGAGGTAAACTAGACTGAGAGCCAAATTCATATCACCTAGGTACATGAATAAACCCCTCTCACGCACACGGTCAAGATAAAGGTTACTAAATGTTGAAATACAAGCAGACAGAATTTAAACAAGCGAATAAATAAAAAGAAACCTGTGTGCAATTCAGGGGAGAGTTGAGGGCACAAAGTCAGACAAAAGTAAGTACCTGGTTTACAATCCAACTATATAACAGTCTGGCAGGGACAGTGTCTACCCCAGAGATCAAATCAGCCTCATTCCCAGCCCTAAAATATCCTTGCATCTTGTCCACTTTGTATGCTGTTACCTGAACTGTTTAGCGTATAGGAGAAAATTGCAGCAACCAAAAGATCATCTTTGGACCAGAGATTGCTACCACTCTTACCATGAGAATTGTATGGAGCAACTCTGTCCTTAGCCTGACGTTTTACTGAGAATAGGTGCAAGAGAGAGAAACAAAACACAGAACTGAAAACAATTCATTGAAACTGAATCAAAGTAAAGTGTGTTTTTTAGGACTTCTAGCCCTGACAACAGCAAGGAGACACAGCAGAGAAAAAAAACTATAGAAATTCACTACATGGCCTTATAACCTATGTGCTTGAGAAGACAAACAGAACTTTATCTATACCCAAATCCAATTAAAGTGGAAACAGGATAGGGCCCGAGACACATTTGTATCTACAGATTCAATCTGCACTGCTTTTCAGAAGCAACAATGGATTATTACTTTATTTGACTGCAACAATTATTGTAACGATCAGCTTTCCACCTGCCAGACATTTTGACTGTCAGTGCAATTTTCCACACCCCATTTGAAGACACAGCACAGATACTGCCAGAAACACTTATTCAATTCAGTTCAAAAGGCTTTATTGGCATGGACGTTTCAAAAACAACATCAATCTTATTCTCTCTCTCTCTCTCTCTCTCTCACCAGCACAGCTCTTGGTGAGGCCAGTCACAAAAATAAAAAAAGCTACGGTGCATCCACACATGACCAGTGTTTGGTCAACAGGTGCCTAGACTAGACTTGGCTGCTGCATGCTCAAACCCAAACAAAGTCTCGCACCTGTTCCTTTCTCATACACATAAGCAAATACCCCTGGCACGGGGAAGGAACGAGATCCATGAATCTTGAAATACACACAAACTGCTTACTCCCATTTATTACAGCAGTACCCCAGGGGTTCTCATCCTGCCCATTTGTCTCCATGCTGTCAGGGCCATGGGCTTTCCTGCATTCAGAGTCTCAACCTGCAGAGCTCCACAGGTCCAAAGGAGAAGCACCAGCAATAAAGCTAAACAACCAGCAGACTGGGAGAGGCCACGGCTAAGGCACTGCTGACTGCTTATGAGCACAATAACTCATAATGATTTGCATATTTGCAGTATGTCGATACATTGTCAGTACCCAAGCACTCCATAATGTTAAAGACTAGACTGGTGATTATTTTGACTGGACCCCTCAGTTAGACTGTTTCCGCACCCAGGTAGCTACAATGTGGACTATCAGATGACATTCAATTTCTGTAATGGCACCATTACACAGTTTCCATTAATATATGTAATTGAGTTTGCATATGGTTAACTGCTTCCCTCTCAAAATGACTAGGTATGTGCTTACAGCAAAGGAAAAGACAACCATCCAGTCCAACCATCCATGCACATATACACACATTAACATGTGAGCAACATGGGAGATGATACTGGCATACTCACAAAACAGTAGTTCCTAACAATGTATCGCACATTTTGTTTCATTAGAACAGAATTATGGGAGTATCATAGTTGCATCATGTTGTATTTTGTTGTGTATTGTTGGTATGTAGTATATGAGTTTGTATTTAATCTTCTAAATTACATGTGCCTGTGACATTAGCCTAAATTATGTATATCCTCCTTAAAATGAAACCAAAATCTTTAAACATTCAACACGCCTGTTATGTGACGTATTGAATGCCAACATGAAGTAAAGTTGATCAAAACGAGAGGTAGCTAATCCTTAGCTGCTGTCAAGGCTCAAGATCAACACATCTAAAAAAGGGACACAAAGCCTAACTTGGCTCGAATCACAATTTGCCAGCGCTCAATCTTATGGGGAATTGCATTTTGAATAAAATTGATGTCATTCTTTAAAGGCACACGTGTAAACTTACAAATGATATTTTTCCACGCTGAGACAGAAAATGCCAAACCCATAAACACCTCAGTAAAACAGATGAGCACACCAACAGAGCAATCGATGGCTCAACAGTGTGGCATCTGTTGATACCACTGCAGCAATGCATGTGGTTTACCAAGTGTGCTATGTGTAGTATAACTTGGGGCAACAGGCATTCTCTCAGAACTCAGCCTGATCACAGATGCCCAATGGGCTCTCTGGTCATGCCACGTAATTAGTATAAATTGTGCTTTGTGTACTGTATGGCCAGTATTAAGTGAAGACATTTCAAAGTTTTTATGCCCCAATTTTACATTTGTTTACTAGTGTCAAACATTTAATTTAACAGAAAATTACTATAGTGCACCTTTCATAAGTACAAAAGCATTGGCATCGAAATATACTTTAAGTACCAAGAGTAAAAGTGATCATTATGCAGAACGGCCCATTTTCAGAATAATGTATATTCAGATATTATTGGATTATAAATAGTGATTGATGCATTAATGTGTACATTACTTTAATGTTGAAGTGGGCAAGGATGGGGCTAATTTTAACTACTTTATCTGCTGGGTAGCTTGTGAATTTCCCATCAATTTTATTAATCTGAAAATGCAACATAACTCGTAATTAAAATGGTATCAACTAAATGTAATGGAGTAAAAAGTACAATATTTGCCTCTGAAATGTAGTGGAGTAGAAGTATAAAGTAGCAGAAAATGGAAATACTGAAGTACCTCAAAATTGTACTTAAGTACAGGACTTGAATAAATGTAGGCCTACTAGCTACTTTCCACCACTACGACTTTTCATTTTCAGTGTGCTGTAGATTCCCAGCAGTGCCATCTCACAGATAATCACATTTTTAATTTCCACCATGTTGTGACAACTCCATTTAGCCATGCTCATCTACTGCTAATAAAAAACAGCAAGGGCAAACTATTCCTGAGTAACAAGCGTAATTCAGTCCAGTTAGACAGCAAATCTCATCCTAACAAGTGCGAAATGAATTATAAATGCATTACAATCTAATTTTTTACTTAACTAGAACTGTGTAATCAGCTTAATGAAAACTACAAAACAGGTGAGAATTGAATTATCAAGTGACCTCTCTCGAGTTGAGGCTTTTACAATAGTTAAGAGCTTTCCCGTTTCAAATAAAAGCTAATAGGATGCCAGAGGTAAATGAGGGCAGAAAATAACTCTCCAGCCCCGACTCCCAGGGGAAACTGCTAGATTTACCCTGGCAGAAGCACAACCTCTCTTTCTCAGCGGTGCTATGTGCAACACTCAATATGTTTCAGTTCAGATGGCTAAAGAGCCACCAGGTCCTATCAGGCCCTTTCTGCTGTTGCTGTGTGATTGACTGGGAGTTTGAGGCAGGAATGGGTGAGGCATCACTGGCAGTATTTGACAGCACCTACAACAATAACCGACTTGGTGTTATAAAAGATGTATACATGTATTGCAACACCTAGGAGGACATAGAGGAAGCACATTAATAGTTGAAATAACCAAACAGCGTCAGCAGTGAGATGTGGGGAGGCGATCACAGGCAAACTCAAATCAATATCTCCAAGCATGGCTGGCAAAATAAAATAAATAAGTCAAACGTACCTTTCCTTACCATTTAAAGACAGGCTTAATCCATCTCGGCACACTACAGGCAACAGATGCAGCGCTCAGCAGAAACTAGATGTTATCACAAGAAAAATGGGGAGGTGCAGCCTCACTGATGTTCTGCTTTAATACAACATGAAAGTCAAGTTTGCAGGGGAATCTGTTGCACGTCTGAGCAAAATCTGAGGAGATAGAGGGCATTGTGTGCAAGCCCTGGAATAATCCCCTACCAAAAAAATAAATAAAAATAGTCTACATGTTTTGTTTGCTTTTAATAGGCACAGGTTAGGATCAGGTGCTGTAAGGGATAGTTGCGTCAGCTCAACAGATTTGCACATTACCGTTATGTACTTCAATTAATAAAAATACTTCAGACAGAGTCAAGTATCCATTGTAAAACAGACAATAACTTGATTCCAAACATATTTATTCTCAGAGTTAATTATCACAAAAAAACTGACGTACAGAAGAAAAAGAAGTTACAGGCTTTGAAAACCTCAACACCTTGTAGCTACTTAAATAGAATGCAGTGCATTTCCCATTAGGTCTGTACTGTGCATGTGTATATGTGCTTATGTTTGCAAGTATGTGAGAAACGGAGCAAAAAAAAAAAGAAAAAAAAACAGTGGGAGAGTAAACGGTCTTATCAGGGATGTGCAGGTCCAGCCCAGCCATTTTGAGTGCGCGTCAGAAAGTGAAAAGAGTGCAAGCTACTGTGCTGGTCTTCTGCTTAAAGCAGGCCACCACCCCCACATGACCACAGTGCATGCAGGAACAACTGGCTGACTTAAGACAGACACAGTGATGATTTCTTTTGTGGCTTACTGACCCACTCTCTGCTCTGCTTCCCCAAATAACAATAAGAAAGTAAAAGTCCATGTCTGTTATGTTCACCAACAAAAAAAAACAGTTTCCAGAATCAGGTCACCAGTCATTATTTCACAAAGGAAAGGTGAACGGTCACAAGTACTTTGAGGACTTTACCAATACACAGGAAAGTAAAAACAAACTAACAAAAACAACAGAAAAACACAAGGATGTCATACATTTAGAGCTGTTTGTTGGCTGTACGGAAACAAAGGAAAACTTGCAAAAGCAAGCAAAACCAGAACACTTGGCATCGATCAGACGTTCCTACTGAGCAGACAGCTTCCTTATGTTCATGATCAACCTCTTGCTGTAGTCCTTGTGGTCAACAGGCTTCACATCCATCACTGTAGCCTTGATCCTGGATTCATCCTGTCAAACAAAAAATAAGAACATTTTTTGACACATACTCCAGGCCTACACACTCCAGTGGGATGAAAAAGGTGACAGTTCTGAGAAAAGAACTTCGCTTAGCAATGCACCGCTTTTAGTGTCGCCACTCTGCTAAACAAGCAGTTAAAGATTGATTTTTCAGGTGATTTTTCCAACAAAATTCAGTGTAAAAAAAACCTGTGACGAAATAGGCAGACTCCGAGGTCTATAACTTATGTTGTTGGCTAGCTCTGACTAGCAGCTCTTAAATATGCTGGGAGAGAGGGTTCAAGCAGAATTTGAGGGTGTAGTTACCCTTTAAGCTCACTTTGGACAAGGTTACGTTACTGAAGCTTAGTTAAACAACAACGTTTCATGTTGCACAACCGGAAACCAGTTTCATTAAAAACATGAGGTCAAGCAGGGTCCTGCCTCAAGTGCAATGTGTATGCCCTGGTGGAAAATGCATAGTGGGTTAATGTGAAATGTTTGGACTGGACATCCTAATTGTGTTGGCATACAAGTGAATGTTTCACAAAAAAAAGAGGCAGCTTTTAAAGCAATAACCACATCCACAGCTGTCTAGACAGAGGAAGGCCATTTCTACCAGGGCCATTATTCTCTAAACAGAGGTTAAACTCATTTTGTCTCCATTAATCCTCTGCAGCTGAAGTCGGTGAAATGTAAAGCATCTTCCTTTGGATTGATGCCCACTTTTTTTTTTTTTTTTTTAAATGAATAGTCCTTTATAAATCTCTTTGCTTGTTTTGTATGATGCAAGAGAAATATGGACATATTATATACAAAAATATAAAATAACAGAAAATGCTACATCAATATACATAAATGAACCCGATACTAAAACACATTGACCAAAATGAATGTGTCACTTCTGGCTATTTCTGGCGCGAGTTAGGAAATAGGTGCAACATAGCAAACAGGTTAAAAACCCTCTTTATTGTGCAGCAGAAGGAATACGTGTGACCACTAGTAGTGCTATTGGCAAATATTTGTATGAGTTTGGTTGTACCATGCAAGCGCATAAGTACGCACATGCGCGATGCGATACACGATCCTGCCACCGGTTTCATGCTATTACACTGATCAATAGTTGGTAGCAGTAACGCGACATGAAAAGTAACAGCATTCAACGCGTTTGTTAGGCCTCATGGATACACACAATGCGTTCTGGTGAGTAACAATGAATACAAACAGAAACTTTGCTTACAAGAAAACTCCACAGGGCACCTTAAAGTGTGGTCAGGATTTCAAAAAAGGTTGCCGGGGATATAACTTTCAGGTTATGAGACACTCAGCTCTGTGACTGGAATGTAATCATCAATGCAGAAGTCTCAAATGTTATAACTTTGAGGGTGAAGCCCTAGTTAAGACCTACACACCCTTGTCTGGCCAGCTACTTTTACACAATGTGATTAAATCTCATTTTGACAAGGGAAGAGGGAAATCCATTCGATTGTTGATTAGAACGTGATGTTAATGTTATTTGCCCCTCGATTTTGTTTAGTTTAAATATGTTTAATCAGTCCTACAAGTGTGCACAGCACTCTGCTAAAAAACACTTATTCTCCCTTCTGACCAATGTTGTAGAAGATTTGAAATTAAATACATGCACTATGGAAATAAGACATCTCCTGAAAAATTCAAGTAGATACCATAAATAGGAGTGCAATCTTATTTAAATTCTTGGTATAATTTTCTGAGCAAGCTTCTGTAATCTAATTTGGTTTTAATCTATAATCCAATAAAAGCAGGATTTTCTTCCTCCTACATTAAATGTAGGAATATTAGTAATGATTAACAGCCAATCCACTAAAAATGAACGAACACGGCATTATAAGTGCTTTTGTGAAATTCTACTTCCATCATATACACTGACAGTAATGTTGACTGTGGTTACAGTTGATGAGTGGGTGCGTAAGATAAGATGTGTGTGTGAATCTGTAAGCAGCCAACATCACACAGCCAAGTAGGGTGATGATCCACGCTTGGACAACCTGTGCTGGCCCTCCTCTCAGCCAGTACTGCGAGTGTGTATACACATGAGCACAAGAGGAACAACACACACATACATTTGTTCCGCTGTGACCTTTTTCTAACAGCTTTAAACTTGCCAGGAACACTTACAGCAGACAACGGCCAAGGAAACTAACCATTTCATACTTGCAAAACAAGACATTTTATCTCTTATACAGCCTTTGAAAAGAGAGCCGGGGGGATGAAGAGTTGACTGAAAATTGGCACAGACACTCATACACTCACTTTAAATCCCTAACCTACGTGCAAGCTGTATATTTGATCATCGCACACAATGGTACATCAGTGGTTCTTACCCAGCCCTAGAAAAATGGTTGTGTACAATTGATCTTTGGTGGAATAGAAAACCAGCAGTACTCGGGACAACCACGGTTGGGAACCACTTCACAACTCTCCACACTCACACCCTCACCCTGCACTGTAGCCCCAGAATAGCATTAAGGCCAGTTCAGACCAAAGATTTGCAACAAGGAGAAACCGTTTTAGAACGTCGCAGGGAAAAATTGCAGCAGTGTGAACTGGCCCGTCTGATGACGCCGCCTATAACTCAGCTTGTCAAGTCACCAGTGGCGGGTTTTAGAATGTAAGGCACGTCACCTCTTTCAACAGCCAATCAGCTCGTAGTGAAGTAAGCTGGTCATCACGACCCTCTTGTTCTTTTGTTTTTGCCGTTTCATCAATGCTAGAAATGCATCTGTAGTAAGTTATTCACTATCCTCATTCATATTTTAAGATGCTACCAATTATATCCAGCTACAAAAAAACCCTGAAAAGCCAGCAGTTAGAACCGAAGTACAGAGAGTTGTTTCTATGGAAACGATACACTGGCTCGTCTAGTCGCATTGGTGTAAACAGGCAGGTTTCAGAACGTTGCAGATCGGCGAATTGCAAGTTTCAACTTGTCAGACAGGATTTATGAATGAGAAAATATTGGCTGACCAGCCGTTTGCTTTCCAATCCACCACATTTCTGTTTGAAACTGGACCTGCGGTGGTCAAGACTGGGCCTGTGCTGCTATGAAAAAGCCTTGTTCAATATCACTCATCTTTTTGAGACACTTAAAATCAGTTACAATGTCTAGACACAGCCGACAGGGACAATGAGCCCTTAATAACAGCACAGCAGTTTGAATATTATAGCCGCAAGCAGACATTCCTGATGTCAGGCGGCATGTTAAAGACTTAAGATTGTCAAAGAGTCAAGTGCTGAGTGGTAATATTTAAAATACCGTGTTTTGACAGTAACAACACATTTATAGTAAAGTCATTCATCCACTGACATTTTGAAAGTTACAACACAATTACCTACACGCAATATCAAAATATCAGTATTTTGAATGCCAAAATACAACCTTGATGTCCATTTGTGTGAAGATAATTACATTACGCATCACGCCCACAGGAACTAACTGCACGTCACGCTTGTTTTGATAAATACACTATAATTAATCAGTGTTTTGATTTAATAGCACCAAGTTAACTGTACTAAATGGCATGGCTTTTGGTTCTCAATGGCACCCAATATTTATCCTTAAAAAAGGCTTTATGCTCATTTATTTAAGAATGTTGATGCCAGAATGAGATTAATTATGGCTGGACAGACTTGAATGTAGTTTTGACTTCATCCTTATAATGGGACACTAGGCTCCTTCAACAGCGTCTTAGTTTTGTGCTATTAAGAACGTCATGTTGTGATGATGAGCAGCAAATGCATCACAATACTTTCATTTGATTTTGATACTAATGTCCAATAAATGTTGATCATTCTTTATTATCTGTATCATTTATCAACAATTGCAAAGTCATTGTCTAGTAATCACGTTGTAATCATGGTTATTTTCACTATTAATTAATTGATTTCAACATCTTCAAATTCCTTGTTTTTCTGACCAACAGTCCAGAACCCTGACAAATTCAATGAAATAAACAGAGAAAAGCAGCAACACATCACATTTTACAGCTGGAACAAGGCAAATTTTTGTTAATTTGATTTAAAAAAAATGACAATTAATTGATTATAAGAATTTGATTGACCAACTGATTGTTTATGTATGCATATGACTAAATATCTGATGTCTACCTTCAACATTATGTATAGCCAGGGTGACCTTTGAATGGGCTGTTTTAATGTCATAAGGGATCATTTCATCATGTGACTGCTGCAGGTTCTTGATTGAATTAGTATAATTTAAGTATAAGTTCTGATAAACCTTGTTAGAGAATTAAAGTCTCACTATGATACAACAGGATGGATGGTGTCATTAACTTTTGGGGACCTGCTTTGTCCCACATCAAGCATATACAACACTGTACACATAACATGTGAGAGCACGGTACAATGGCTGGCTTGTAGCACTGAAGGAGAAAATAAACTGAAAGAGGGGCTGCAGGTGTCTCTGTTAAAGGAATATGGGGTTTGGAGGCAGCCGCCAATACATGCTTGTAGCAGTGCCATTGGCAGTTAGGATGCTGAGCTGAATGTGACAGACACAGTGGCCTCTTCTGTGCGTTGAAAGCGGATGCAGCCTCTGGCTCGGCTCCAGACTTCCTGCTCAGTGTCCCAGCCCAATCAATTCTTTTATGCGCTTCCCTCAAAACAAACCTCTATCTGTGTGGCCGACAAGAAATAGTGACCGCGACTAATCTGTGTGCCCACGCTTCACAAAGCCACTGAAAATGAGCAGCATACACTCAGAGTTTTTTTAGAGGTGGTTCTGTCAGTCAAAATGAAAGCAGGGTAGTTTTGTTAATGAACTGGGAAACTATCAAAGAGAAAAAACACAAACAGCTCAACTATAAAGAACCCGTTTACGTTTCATTTTCATCTTACAAAGGAAAGATGGTGGTTCAGGGGATTGAGGCTGCATCATTTTTTCCCCTCCCAGTCTTTAACACAGGCATGTTTTCTATTTTATTGCAGCAATATATCTGTCTACAAAGCATGCTGTGATGGCAACAAACCTGTAGGCATTTTATCTGTCTAATTACCATTCCTGCTTTACTTACGTTATATGTTTCTAGCTTCACTCTGCTGCGGAAGACAAAAGTGTTGAAGTTGGCTTGTTGGAAGACCTCGTCGAAGGCAGCTTCGTTCTGAAATTGAGAAACATTTGATTAGCTCAGTTTCACTGGGTACACATTCTTTTTATTAAATGTTAGTTTCATCGTAGTTTCAAGTGCAAAATAAAGAAAGTGTCTGATAACTGAACACTGAAAAACAACGCCTGGGATTTTCTAAGTAATTATGTCTGGAAGAAACAGAGCACAGTAGGTGTCTTTAACACATATTTGTCTATGCCGGAGTGTGTGTGAGGGTGCATGTTTGGCAGTAAACAAGGCCTGAGGTTTAGCTCTTGCCCTGGCCATTTCCTGAGGCCAGAATTATATTCAGGAAGGGGAGTCTCACCGAGTCCTTGAGCTGCCCCAGGTAAGCTGCATTCTGGCCCAGAATGGCCTCTGCACTCTCCTGGAAGCAAGTCACCCACTGGTTGTCCCCGTAATCTGCAATGTTGGCCTGTCGGATAATATAGAAAACAAAAGGCAAGAGTAAATAGGAAGAAAAGTTAGATGCATAGTACACAAGCATAGCTCAATGTACTCTTGATAAATTCTGTATTATTTTGTTGTTTGTTGGATGCTTAAATATGGTATGTTAACTTCACACATCTCTGCTCTAACGAAATAATTTCTTCCACTAATTAGCCTATATCCTGCTGGCAAGCCTGGCAAAACACGCAGAGTCACGGTGCTCTTGTGATACATACAGAGGAAGCAAATTCACAGCTTATGCTACAGCTTGTGAAGAATAACAATATGTCGACTGTTGAGTGGTACAAACAAAAGCCGCTTATTTCAGATGCCTGGCTGCAACTGCTCTGTTGCTGACTAAGTGAGTTTGTATTTAATGTTTGTTTTCAAACGAGCTGAGAAAAAGGGCTTGTATTTGTGTTCCTCCCTGCACTTTCTGTTACAGCAAAGCATGGAGAGCTGCAGCAATTAACCAAACATAGCTCTGATTTAAACACAAGTATAAAAATGTGCTCTAAATAAGTCTAAATTGAACTGCAAAGAGCAAATTGGGGCAATGTTAAACCACAGGGAGTGGGCCATAAGGGGAGAGCGTGCCTTGAGTCCTGGGAGACAGAAAGATGAATAAGGACAGTAAGTCAGCAGAACAGAAAGACAGGGAAATAAGGACTAGAACTAGAAGGATGATACCCATTGCCATAGCAGAAGCATCTGCTTAGGACTAAGCAGGAAGAACAGGCATTTAAGCTATGTACATTAGCATATATGCTTGTGTGTGAGTGCATGTGTGGCACAGCTGAAAAAGAGTCAGAAGTTTTAGGGAACCCGGTGCTGAGTCACTTACAGAAAGGATGAGGCGGTACTTGAAGTTGGGGAACTCTTTGTCACATTTTTCACAGCGGAACATGCCATTCTGTTGGTCTACCACTTTTTTGTTGCAGTCTTGGCTGGGACAGGCCTGGTAAAGGCAGTTCTCCTTGCGCAGGTACACTATGGTAGCTATGCAGGTGTAGTAGTCTGCCTAAAAAGGAATATAAACAAACAAATATTCATATAAACAAAAGTTCAGTGCCAAATAATATTACTGGAAAGTACTGGATGTCTTCTCTCTCTCTCTCTCTCTCCCTACCTTTGTGTTTTGTATGTTAAATATGGTGACTGCTGAAAACCAGGAATAAAACAGCATGAAATTAACATTAAGATGACATTTTAAGGTGCATATAGTGGTGTATGTGAACAGTCAGAACGCAACATTTGTGTTGCAGATGCACAAGTTAGTTACACTCCACAACCAGAATCCCACCAGAATCCTAATGGCTCTGACACAAATGCAAACTAAGGGTGGTGACTGCTGCTTTTGTGGGGAAGAGGCAAACTTTAGAAACTGGCTGCACAAAACAGCCTTAAGCAAACATTCTTAGTCGAGGGAAAAAAGAAAGTGGCATTAATTGAATTCACACTGGACAGAAATAGATGTATATGAAAAGAAGCTCTGTGCTGTAATGGAGAGATGAAAAGTTTCAACATGTATGCAGATGAGACATCACTTCTCCTTTCCTCGTACAGGGCAGGCCCTAATACATATGACAGATCGCTGTCGCACCCTAACAGCCAATTGTTTTGGATAGTCTCTCCCCCCTCCTACTAACCTCAGCATTGGCTGTGACAACAGAGGAGACCAGAGCCCCTGCACGCTTTGATGAAAGGCTAAAGGTGCCTGTTCATGGTCAGGGCAACAAGCCTGCCACCTTGGAGCCATAACATCCAAGTGCATCAACCAATCATTAATGCCACTTTGTAAATGCAATTATGTTAACTGTGAAGAAACGCTTAAGGCCACAATCATCTGTAATGAAGAGTTTCTCCAAAGGACTGAAAAAGGGAAAAAAAAACATTGCATCTTTAAAATATGTCAGTGATCTGGCCATCCTGATTTCATTTTCATGAACAGCTTTTTCGAAATTAGTACACAGTCAAGAAATACTTTGCTGAGTGAAACAGAGCTTTAAAAAAAAGAAAAGCTCTTCTAATGTGTTTAACATTTGCTAAAGAAATAAAAAGGAAAATTTATTCAAAAATAGAAGATCTGCAGTAAGTACAATGAAAATCAATTCTTTCCTCTCTCTCTTCTCCAAGCGCTGAACATTGTGTGTTGGTATGCAGAAGGCATTCGACCCCAATTATCTTCCAAAACAGGACAATTGATACTCCATGTCATGTTGGATAAGTAAAAAGCCCTTAAGAGTGTGGTAAATGACAACAACAAAATAAGAGAAAATCCTCCTGTTCCAACACAGGGAGCTGGTGGCTATGCTTTTTTAATTACTGTTTTGATTTACCAAAAAACAACCAAGACATCAATCTGTGCTGCTTTTCAAAAAAGGGTCCAATTAATCAAGTAAAATACCTCTTCAATTAGCGTGTGACTGAGCAGGGCTGCCACAGCGGGAAGAGGACAGAAGAACTTGTTTCTCGCCTCTGTCATAGGCCTTCGCAAATGCAGTGTCAAGCCAACAAGAGGAGGGTGACCACTTACTGTCAGAGAGGGCAAAGGGAGCAATGTGGAAACTTGAGATTGTGACACAAAGACTTTGTGACAGGGACAATTAATTGCAACAGACTTTGGTTGGGGGGGGGGTCTTGAGAGGCCTGACCCCCATGCCCCTGTGTATGGGATGTCTCAGAGGGGTTGAGGACAGCCTCAGCTCAGCTCCTTTGTCAGTACCGGGCTGCATCACATGCCATGCTGAGGAGGAGCAAAAGCCTCCGCAGCCCAGGGTCAAACCTTTCCTCCTGCAGGGACAGCAGGGAGCTAATGCCATGAGAAGCCCTTCACCTGACAGGGGGCTAATGGTTACACTCAGGATTTGGGGTGTGGAATTTAAAAGAAAAGAAATAGATAGGGCTGTTTAAGCTGCATTGTAGGCCTCTAGATGATAGAATAGCTGAAATGGCTACTCTAAAAGAGGCGCATTAAAGCAATTTCCTATCTGTGAATGGGAATCCTGCAGTTCTGGCCATACAAGAGAGAATTATGAGGGCACCAGAAGTCGGATGGGGTCACTCACAGCCTCCGGCAGCAGACAAACACACAGTTTCACCACTGGATAAAAATCCTGAAATTACTCATTCAACAAAACATATTTTTCACTTAATTGAGACTTACGGATAACGGCTGATGTTTTCTATGGAATTATGGGTCGTTGAGCTTCCAAATAGACAATATATGCCCCCATCTCCAGTGTCGTACTCTTGTCTTTTCAAGACTTTTCTTGGTGCCCTATCATAATCACTTGCATTTATTAATTTTCCTAGCTTTAATGGGATATTTTCATCATACTGTGATTACTAATGTGCAGAGCATGTTAAATTATGTTGAATTACACTAGTTAAGATCTCTGAACAGGTCACATTATCCGCTTGACAATTTATACACTTCTGTGAGCATCATTTCCCTCAATAGTATAAATGAAAAAAGGGGGGAAATTAAAGAACACATATTACTTTACTTATCTGAGGGCAGTAATTTCATTACAGAGGGCAACGAATAGAGCCTGTGTAATCTTAGTAATCAATACCAGAGATAAATGTGACTTTCACCATGAACATACACCAAGGCTGTGAAAGGACACCCACAATACAGGGGGATTAATGAGCAGCAGATTTTCAGGAACCAGTGGCATCCGATTTTAAGCACCTGGTGGTGCAGTCATTTTATGAATCAATGATTATGAAGACTCATCACGCCGACTCTCAGCTAAAAAGTGCCTTTGCAAAGCAGAGCTATGAGTGACAAGGTTACGCTGTAGCAAACCTATATAGACCTGCAATGTGTACCGTCTACAAATGCAGCTTGACTGAGCATATTTGTTGTTTGGGATTCAACACCGGCCTTTCAGTTTGTCCTTGAATATCTTCAAAGAATCATCCTTGAATAACAATATGTCTGGGGTTACCATATCTTGAATGTTTGAGTGCTTCAAGGGAGTGCAGCTGAGCACGTGTGTACCTTGTCTCCATGTCCCAGGTGCTCTGTCTTAACGTCAGACAGAGTCTTCCAGTTGGTGTTTCCTCCCCCGCTGCCACCTTTCACCTCCGTCAGAGACTGTCCATCCATGGTGTGACCCTCCTTGTCATACCTATGTGAAAAAGAGAGAATACCTCTCACTGATTTGACCCCAGGAGTCAAGCAAGTATACTTCTATGGCTGTAACTAACAGTTATATTCATTATTAATTAATCCCTCAATTATGTCCTTAATTAATTGTTTGGTCCATAAAATGTAATAGTAAAAAGCCAATTTCCCAAAGCCCAAGCTGGCATATTCCTATTGCTTGTTTTGTCCAAAACCAAGATTTTAGTTTAGTATCATAGAGGACCAAGATAATCATAAAATATTCACATTTGAGAAGCGGAAACAATTGAATATTTTTGCTGTTTTGCTTAAACAATGACTTAACAGCTAAATTGATTATCTTAATAGCCATCGATTAATTTTCAGTAAATTGACTAATCCATTCATGAAGTTATGGTTTCAGCTCTGTATTGTTTATGAAATAAATTCTACCGTAAATCACCACATTTACCTAGATAAAAATACATTTAAGAAAGCTATATTTCCACATGAAGGATTCATAATGTTGGTATGCCGAGGCCTACATTTGGACTGCAGCTTTTTTAATTTCAATACATCTAAACCAAAGCAGGAGACAATACGCTGCTGTTTACATGACTGTCAACAGACTGCAGGCTGTCCATTTAACCGTTAGCTTAGAAAAAAATCTTGTTCCAGGCAGAGCATCCATTTGTGTTTGTCAAAGCAGGGATGGCTCAGCTGAGAGCAAGGCAGGCTGAGAGGCTTGTGAAATGAATCAACAGCAGAGGGACAGATGAGCTGGCCAGGGTCAGGGCTGTTACGGTGATATCAGAAACCCATTTTCGCCCAGTGTACTCGGTAATTCAGGGAAGACAATGGGAAGAAGAAGAGGGAAGGCAGGATAGAAGGAGAAGAAAGATGGGTGGAGGTAAAATGCAGTTGTGGGAGGAAAAAATAACAGTTTAAAATGGTCGCAGAGATCAATAGAGCTTACTAATCTGTTGGCCACAAGGCAGAATAGCGCACAATGGGGGAAGTCAGGTTGTAAATACAGTGAGAGCATGCCTTGCTCCTGGAGGCAAGGCTAATTGAAAATATCCCCATTAACGGTTCAGACTGTAGACAGCACAACGCAGAGGCTGCCAATTTCCCGCTCCTGACAAATGTTAGCTTATGGTGGCACCAGATTCCTTACTATTGTATCTGAGTCACTTTGCTTTAATTGTGCCAGAGCCCAGTTAGGAGCTTGCAAAACAATATTCTGACAAATCAAATCAGATAAAATGGAAACCCCATTTTGTGTCACTGCCCAACATCTCTCCAAAGAAGGAAAATGTAGTGACAACATAGCTGAGATGATTAAAAATGCATCACACTTTAAAAAAGTAAGACTTCAGTCTAGTAAGGCTTCACAGTGTTACATGGCTGCGCTGGACATCTGATTTGACAGATACCCAAAAGGACTGTAAAAGGCTCAACAAGATACCACCGTGACAGTATCCAGTTTTAAAGCTGCTGCTGTTTTTATCACAGAGACAGCGAGGAGCACATGAAAACAGAAATGACATGGTAGACAGTGATCGTGATGAAGGAGACAAAGAGGGGACAAATTAGACCTGGCAGAAAATGTGCAACAGTCAACTGAAAGCAGGCAGATCCCAGCTTAGAGTAGCATGGCTTCAGTGAGACAAACTATCTGCAGGAACGCCGGGCTAGATGACTGGAGGTTGGCAGACACGCATGTGCATGGCATAGACATGTCAAATGTCAGTGTGTCAATGAACAAGGACAGGACAGGAGCAGAGACGTGTCAGAAGAAGAGGCAGGAGGGGATGATGGGAAAGTCTCAGTAAGCAGTGCTCTCGGCTCAGGGCTAAGACTCTAATGCCTGGGCTGAGAGTGGCAAACGCACCACAAACTTGATTACTCCATGTTGTGTGTGACATGGTGTTAGCCACTTCATGTGTAGTGAGTGACATGTGGTCAAACACTGAGCTAGCAGTAACTTAAAAAGAAGCCACAGTGGTAGTTTAATGTAAACATCAATGAACATATGTTTTCCTTTATTCTCATTTTGGCAGAAGTGTTTATCTGTCCTCATAACAGACATCACACAGGCTGCAACTGTAAAACCATTTGTGTAGAACACTGTAGAATAAAAGCAATCTAACATTTACATGTCATCCCTACACCCTAGGACAGTTCTGCATGCATCAGTAGACTCTCACCAGTGTGTCACAATAGTTGAATTTTTATGAGTTTGTCCTATACAGAGCTGCACAGAATAAGTATATCATGGAAAAACCGAACAAGTTATTGTTATGCTGCAGTATTTTTCTGGTAAAAGGGGATTTAAATAGTGCAGTGAGGCAAACTGAACTCCCTGCTAACCTGTTATTTGGCTGTGTTTCAAATAAATGTGACCTCAGCAAATTAAAATGTAATGCTTCCATCAGAGTATTCTGAGTTGCACTGAAGTTGCAATTCTAAGCTAAAATAAACTGTCTACAGAAAGTCAAAAACAAAGATGCAACTAACAGTTATTTTCATTGTTAATTAATCTGCCAATTATATTCTTGATTAATCAATAATCGTCTTGTCTACAAAATGTCAGAAAATAGTGAAAAATGGCCATTATAATTTCCCAGAATCCAACCTAAAGTATTGTGCTTGTTTTTGTGCAAACAACAGTCTGAAACCCAAACATGTTCAGTTACTATCATACATGACAAAGAAAAACAACAAATCCTCACATTTGAGACAAATACATTTGGTATTTGTTTTTAAAAAATGACAGAAACGGAAGAGTTGCTATTGAGTGAGAATGCCACTTTGTCAGCGCCTGTTAGCAAATTTGGTTTAAAAACATTCAGTTTGCCAGTTACTAATTCAATTCAGCAAATAACTCAGCACCAGTAATCCAGCTGGTAATTCTTCCACTTTTTTTTCCATATCAATACAGCACAGTGAAACATTTGGGTAACATAACAGTCAATTAAATAATGAGGCATCATGTTCACTAGACTACTGTGTTAGAGCTTGTTTGCTTCTAGGCTGACATAATTACTGCCCCAACTATATGCTGAGGCTTGTACATGTGGAAATACTGGAGCCACGATAAGGAAGACAGAGGAAAATGTCAGCTTGGACTTGTGTGACTAAACGAGTGAATGGCGAATGTCTGAGGTTGACAGCAGCGAGCACTGAGAATAAACATGACAAAGTGTAGTTAACAGAAAAGTGATTCTGCCCGACAGTATGGGGAATGACAGCATGACCATCTATAAATGTGCTGGTGCCACCTAATGGACAACTGCATCTGCACAGTTAGACAGATGAAAATGTGAATGTGAAGATTTTTACACCGATAATTTTCACAAAGAAGAATTTACTGTAGATTTAATGTCAAGCTGGCAACCTGTGTCAAGTAATCTTAAAAAGAGGGTGAGCAGCATACAGCACACGCACGCTAACAACTCACAAATACCCCAGACTAAACCAAGATCAAGATAATTAGTGCATAGGGCAGCATTCTTATTTATAAGCACACTGGAAAGTGCTGAGTAGTACCACTAATACTCTGCATGAGTTTGAGTCAATAGCCCACCAAGGATAGACTATTCATTTGAGCAAGTCCCAAAGGTCTGCGCCAAAACACAATCAAATTAAGACGCCTCCGCATGAGTAAAACAATGATGTTTCAGCAGCCTTGGCTGTAGAGTAAAGGCCTATCTTTATTAGGCTGAGGGAGAAAGCTTTGGGTTCTTCTGTGCAAAATTAAAAAAAAAATAATCAGCAAAAGATTAATTCAGAGTTTAATTGATTTGCTTCCTTGTTCTGTTTTCCTTAGTTCACATCTTGGCTTACAGAACAATCATTACGGGACACACTTCGTGGACAGCTACCATCCTGAGACCCACGCTTATCACCAGCAAGACAAAACACAGCTGGCAGTCTTCCAGTGAAAACACACACTAACAACTTGCTCCTCATCACTAGATATCATCTCTGTAAAGCAGCCTTAAAATAAAAGATAACTAACTAAGGAGGCTATTCTCTGCATCCTCTCCAAAGCATGAGGCTGGCTGGGCTACAGCTCTCAGACTTGCTGCATCACGATCTTGTCTTCACCATGGTTCTCACTTGGATTGACTTGGATCGAGAGTAATGAGTCAGGTCTGGCCTCCTTCCAGCTGTGACTTTTAAACTGTTCATTAGTTGATGCCCATGGAACTGCAGGAATCATTGTCCAAAGAGGACCTGCATGGGCCAACCCCTCTTCTGCAGTGGATAAACCAACACAAGGATTTAAAGATCATTATCTCTGGCTGTCCAAGTGAGAAGTGACTGGAGAAAGTGGGGAACATCCTTCTGTCATTAAACAGAAGAGAGCACTGGAAGTGTAAAAAAAGCCTTTGCTACAGCAGGGATGTGGAAATGTGATTCAGGACTTAATGGTATTCAGGTAAAAAAAAAAAAAAAAAAAAAGATGACCCACGAGTGGTCCTGATAATAGAGCACTTTCTATCAGTATGCAAATATAAAATAATCCCATCACAAAAACACTTAACAGCAGTTCACAGTAGTTAGCATTCTGAGAAATGAAATAAAACAAAAATATATATTTAGAGAAGCCAGAGGCTGGTGCTAAAACTATCATTAAGAAATAACCATGAGCCAAGACATGTGATTAAAGAGGCACATTTGAGAATATTTTGTGATTTGCCTCTTTCTCACCTGCAAAGTAGAGTCACATTTCACTGCTCTAATTGTGCAGATCAGGTCCTCTGATCGTCGTGTATAAATACTCACAGAAACATTTTGTCAAGGCAGAATAAGAGACTGCACAGGACATGTGACAAAATAAGTTTGAACTGTTTACTTTCTTTTATTCCTCGGGGCGGAAAATAAATAAAAAAAATAAGTAAATAAATGAAACCCTTTGGATGGAATCGATTGGATCTCCACTCACAAATACAGACATTTGCTTTCATGTCAGCAAGGAGGAGCAGACCCGGCATGTTTAAGTAGGATCTATAAGGAGGACAGATCAATCAGTGTGCCACAGCGCTGGAGCGAGGTTAAGTATCAACCCCCACATCAGTCCATGTGAGCAGTGCCTCATCTATCAATCACGCGCCAACCTGTACAACTTCATACAGCCATCTAACATGTCCCTACAAACTTTGACCAGGTGATGTCTAGATAGATAACAAAAAAAGTGTATTTAATCCCAACCACTTGCAAAACACATACATATAGTGCATGCTTATTTTTGGTCATGTTGTACACCAGGGAGAGGTAATAATTTAGGAAATAAGGAATCGAGGAACCGGCATGTGAGCCCAAAGAAAAGATGAAAGAGAGTCTTAAAATGTTTCTCTTTTCCATTGCAAGAAAAGCCAACAGAAAATCTTCAAGGAATAGAGTCACATGCTTTAATTGTGTTAAGCTTTTGGTAGTACTAATAAATTCAACTATAGTGCAATATGCATGACTTCATGTACACAGATAACCTCTCTGATTTGAAAAACAGAGATATCTTGGCTAACTTCCACATAATCCTATGTGTTCAAGTGAAAACACACACCAAGAGAAAATAAATGCTATAATCAACATAATCACACAGAAATTAGTCTGGATTTCATTTAATCTGGAAAGGCGATTAGGGGAGTAAAAAACGCATTTCCACAGATTAAGTATGATTTCCATTTATATGTAATGCTTCATTGAAGCACCCCCCGCATTGTGGCTAATGGGGGAAAACTAATCTTGATAATGAGAATCAGAGCATGCACTCTAGCAACTTGGGAAATGGAAACTTGCCATTTGAATTCTTCGAGTTCTACAATTTCAACAATAACACTTGCATGTGAGAAGTTAGCTTCCAGCGGGTGAAGTAAATATGAAAAAGCCTTCTGGCGTTAAAAGCATACCATGTTTCATACCTGCAATAAATGCACTCTGTCATGGGTATACAATTGCTAGAACATAAGCAATGTTCTGCACTGCATTATCTATGAACCTCAGGCTCACTTACCAGCCTCTGAGCTTATATGCCTCAGGGATGTCTGGGTTGATCATCAGGGTGCTGCTGAATGATGCAGAGAGGGACCGGCCTCCAAAGTCTGAAAGCTTCGCCCCCTTAATGGCTACAACGGGCAGCCCAGAGCCCTCAAACTTCTCTGCCTACACAAAACAAGAGATGTGGACAAAGGACAAGCAATCATTAAAACTTTGTTGTAACTTGTATTTGATTTAATTTCTTCTGTTTCTTTATTTATCAAGTTATGTGTTGGCACTTTGTAGATTGTGTAGATTCTTGTGTAGAGTCTTTGTAGCTGTGAGGCACATCAGAGCTTTGAGCTAAATGCTAACATCTGCATGCTAAAACGTTCATAATAACAATGCCAACACGCTGATGATTAGCAGGTATAATGAGTAAACCACCATGTAAATCACTGAGCACAGTGCTACAGCAAAGGCTGATAGGAATGTTGTTTAGTTTGGCAGGTATTTGGTCATAAAACAAATAATCTGACCTGATGATATACAAAGTTATTACAATTTATCCAGTCGGGAATGTGAATGTGCGTACCACCAAATTTCATGGCAATCCATCCAATAGTTGTTTAGACATTTCAATGAAAACCACAAATGTGAACCTCATGGTGGCACTAGAAGAAAAGTCAAGAGATAGCCAAAGTCTGTAGGATTCATGAATGTCTGTACAGAATTTCATCTTAATCCATCCAATAGTTGTTAAGATATTTCAGCCTAAATCAAAGTGGTGGACCAAAAGACAGACACACATTGCCATCCCTAGAGCCACGCTGCTTTGAGCTACCAACACATTTCTTATTACTTCAGGTCCAAAATTACTGTCAAATTGTTTTTAAAAGCATTTCATGTTTACTTGATTTTCAGTTTCTTAGTTTTTCAGTGCTCTTTACTATAATAACCTGAGGACACCAACTGAGAAAAAAAAACAATAACAGAGAGGAGGGGGGCAACAGTAAAGCCTGCAGAAATGGGAAAATATCCCCAGCACTTGCTTTTTGGCATTGCCATTGTTCTTTATAAACTATACATCATGTGTACCTCAGCAAATCCCTCCGGAAAAGGGGGTATCTGTCGAACAAACAAACAGGGAACACTGTGCTTCTTGTCAGGAGGAACTCAGCACAGTCCCTCCGAGCCACAGGTAAAAATCAACTGCAGGAGCACAGTTACTTCATCACCCTGTGACAGGGAATTCAGTCAACGATTTCAACCACATTCACCTCCATTAAACACTGCACACATTCTTAAAAGGTATTTGCTTCTCAAACTGCTGAACAGTGATCAGCAAATGTGTTGAACAACCTTTCTAATTAAACACCTTTTTGACGCCAAAAACTGAAAAGGCTTTTTGTGTTGCAGGTGTTCATGTCATTGTGTTCACTCCCTGAATGTGTGATCTGGCTTTAGTTTAGCAACCATCCTACATGAAATTAAGGGTTAAACATGTTTACAAATTCTCTGTACTCAAAAACAGTTGTTCTCAGATGACTATGATTAACATTTGAAAAGTGTTCTGAGAAGAAAGCGTAACCATTACAACAGGCATGTCTATGCATTATAAGGATGGTATTGATTTTTACCACCCACTTAAAAAGCTCCAGACACAACAACTCTACCCCATTACACGTTTTACTCTCCATCTAATGTCTATACTTACTTCCTCTCCCCACAGCGTGACAGTCACCACCTTCCCAGACATGTCCATCAGACTGAGCGTCCTCTTGGACACTTCTTTGTTGGACTTGGTGGTGAGACGGGTCACTTCGTCCACACTCTTACACACTCCAATCACATCTGTAATGGAAAACATGAATCGGTGTTGTGCATTAGCAGCAGACACGGGATCTATTTTTCTATTCCCAACCTGATTGATTCATAGTTTGCAGTTGTATCATTCCCACATATACTTATAAATATTGATCGTGGTGTTAACGCCCACAGGTCACTCTAGGTCCCATGGTTTCCTGCACAAATTGGCTCTTGGGAAATAAGTGATTCATTCATTTCAAAATCAGGTGTGGGGTCACTGGCCTGTTAGCCAGGCATTTACATTCATAATGTAGGAGAGAATCCATGAAATATGCTTGTTGTTTCCATCAATGTACTAATCAAGCATACTTTGAGTAGTGCAATCGTGTATGATAGATGCAGAGCCATTTATCTGTAAAGATGCAAGAGTGGCACCACCAACTTTACTCATCTATAAAACCCCACACCCACTGAGGAAAGGGATTTTAAATTTATTTAACCTTGATGAACAAAACTTAACGTTTGATGCCGGCTGGTATGCAGGAGAGAAATTACTCAAACAGCAGTACAGGCCGCAGTCTTCATTAAAATAATTACAAGCAGACTCCTTATTATTACTTCATTTTACCTGTGACAGCAGGTTCTCATTTTCTCATCGGCTCTGCCATAGGGCCCAAAGTCAATCTGCACTACAGGCCATTACTGTCATCAGTATTATTAATACCACTTTTATCTCTCTGCTCGTATACTGTAATTACCTCAACCTCCAAGCATATCGGCTGTACTTTTCGCTACAAACTCTATTCTCTGCTTATGATAGCTTATTACTGGGTGCTTGGGAACTCCTCAGTAGGAGATGGGCTCTAAGCATCACTTGGTTTGTGCTTTTCGCAATACACATTGCTTAAGAGAATTATGATGCGTTTAGGCTTCACAGAGCCCAAGGCCTCCACGAAAAGGAAAACAATGTGCATTTATACACCAGGAATTATAGAAGACAGAAACATATACCTGTAGTTTGGTGCATGGTACATTCACTGACAGGTAATGATGTTATTGCTCCCCTATGCACTGTGTTACACAACTCTGCTTTCTGTAAATTAGTTTAAAGACACAGAATACATGAGATAACATCAAAACTAATGTCTCGTAAAATGGGATGGCAAAACGTGGCCTCCATTCAAACAGCTCATACCAGACGGATCATCCCAGCACAGAAACAAACTGAGCCACAAGCTCTGCCCTGAAAGGGTTTACGCAGCCTGATTCTGAGTAATAGACATGAGACAGTGTGTAGTAGGGCTTGACAGGTTTCTCAGTAGCAAGTCAAAACCAGTCTCAAGTAATATTTTGGTCTAACTAGCTGCTTGTATACGATATTTCATCTTGCCAGATAAGACTTTGTTTAGGAGGTGGGGCAGGTTGGGAGGAAAAAAAAAAAACAGCCTTCAACTAAAAGGCAAATTTATTAAGGCCCATTAAAAAATGGCTGTGTAGCCAGCTACAGAGACTAATAGGGATGAACAGATGCCGTTTTTATTCTTCCACAATATATTTTACCCTGTTAGGACTGTAGGCTAGGTGTATTTAACATCTTACATAGGCTGCCTTTAAATATTTTATTCAGCCATTCTCTTTGTTACAACATTGTACTTGGAGGGTTTAAGGCAGTTTCACTCATTTATTCAACCCACTGCTTCACTCTATAAGTATCTATAAAGCACCTATAACAATTACCAACAGCCAAAAATGCACTCCAAACAATACTTGAACTGCCGGGAGACACATTTTGTAATAAAAGACATCAGGTTTGAGCTGCACAATTATTGCTGATTGAATTTCAGGGCTATATGTTTTATTTTTGACAGTATGCCATGTCTTTGGATATGTATGTAGGGCTGGAGGATGTTCAGTATTTTTGTCTCAAAATACAGTCTTGGAAATGAGAAAAAACTGATACAGCTGTCTAGGGAGTTAATAACAGGTTGGGTTAAAAAATGCCTGTGTAGATCATTACTTGTGCTCCTTACCAACAATGGCATCTTTTTCCCTGTTCTCCAGGTCACCGATAGAGACAAAGTCACACTGCACCATGGGAACATCACAGCTGTCCTCACAGGGGATGACAGTGGACTCTCCATTTAATGTCATCTCATAGTCGTTCTTCACTGATGTGTACTGCTTGTTGGCGATCTTCAGGGAGCCCTTAGAGACGTAGTAGACCTGGCCCATACAGATGGATGAACCACATGTTAATCAGAGATCTGGGGAGCATTTCACCTGACTGGATGGTGCAAACAAGATACGACTTCAGACAGTCGGGGGAATCAACAAAGGCTGGCAGATGATCATAAGCCGCTTATTGTATGGGTACAGTGTAGCCAGATGACTCATTCATAGTCTCCGTGGTTTTAACTCACAAAGTACTGGCAGCTGTTGCTAGAACAGTCTGCAGCCAAATCCGTCTTTAACAGCGAAGTGAAAGGCAGTTTTGGCACATAATTAGAACATACTGAATCATTATCTGGAGGAACATCTCACCTTGCCAACCTCAATAAGGCTGAAAAACTTGTCCACCTCTTGGTTGAAACCTGTCACTCGTATCTCTCCCTGTAATAAAATACAAGTTTTGATTAAAGTAGGTCCGGCACAGTACAGGATTTCTAACTCATATCTTTTGGTTTATTTATGTAACATAAAAATAAGCAGTGGGACAAGCATAACACTCACACTCTCATCCACAATCTCCATGGAGAAGAGTTTTCCATCACCACGAGAGTTGCTCCATGTACGGATGCTGCTCTTGTTGGTTACACGGGCGCGGATGGTCCACCTACAGGACAGAGACAAATTGAGGTGATTCGCGTCAGTGTTAATTTTTAGAGCATGAACATTTTGGGACCCAGAATGTAACCCCACATACACATGTATTTATCAGTTCATTCATTCATTTTAATCACCAACTCAACCTTTTAATAAGCTGCCCCCTAGTGGCCCTCTGGATGAATGACAATGTGTAAAGACAACACAGAACATGCATCACTTCCTGGCCTCCTCTGCAGCAGGCTTTTCAGGGATGTTGTGATTACTCACAGGAGAGAAAAGCACAGGTGTAGCTAATGACATTAACGATGGCTCTACTACATTTAGGCATGCCAGGAAGTCAATATGAGCCCAGCACTGGCACTCTTCAATAGAGTGCAGTCATTAGTAATGTTATCAGTAACACCTGTGTTTGGCAAATCAACACATCCTCTGTGACAAAGGCCTTCACTGTTCAACTGTGTTTTTGACACTGTGTGGGATTTGTTAAGAAGACACTAACAGCCACAATGTTATAAGTATCATTGTGAATACCCCGTTTTAAGGCTGAATCTCACCTTCCAAAAACTCTAAAAACATCCTTGTTATACACAACTGCAGTCTGTTTGACAATACACAGTAGAGCCTGACCGATATTGAATTTTTGAGGCCAATATCAACATTGATATTTGATGTTTAAAAAATCCGATAATGATTTATCAGTCAACAGTTCAAATCAAACATTTTTGAGAAGGCTTCTCAATTTTTTTTAGATAATTGTGATGCGGTCTCGTTACTTATAGGCCAACACATTCACCAATACCGATATGTCTGCAATGAGGTAATATCAGCTGATATTATAGCCCAATTTATAGGTCTGGCTCTATACAGATAATGCAAAAAAATATCTCCACTGCTGCTTCCAATAGAATAGAATCCAATACAACACAAAAAAACTAAGGCTTTACAATGGCCAGAGTTGATTCAGCACTTCTAGGACAGTCTCAAATAGACAATAGAAAGCTTCGGAAAGCACAGGTTTCATCCGTGGCAAGGCTATTGTCTTTAATTTTGTTGTTTTTATTATAAATGTATGCAGTGATGTGTTGGTACTGTCCCAAACATGGCAAACGTATGATCTTTTGACATGACATGACATTTCCCACTGACTGGGAAACACACTCACTTGGACTGGTAGGGGTTGAGGCTGGCGATGGGCACAACTTTGGAGCTGCCCCCTGGTGTACTGGGGGTAGCAGATGGGGCCTTCTTCCCAAAGTCTTTACTGAAACCTCTGTTCACTGTTGGGAGGAATGAGGAGAGAAATAAATGATCCATGAAGAGCAGTGATGGAGGGAAGTCAAAAGAGAGGCACATACATTATTCATCAGAGACGAATTACAAAAATCCAATTTCTTTGGATTGCAACTGCTTGATCACTGTAATTATCTCACTTCATGAGGGAAGTTTCATCAAAGAAAAACTTAATGACTTAAAGTCCATTTACCACCGTTGACTCTCGAGCCGAGATAGAGGAAAGACTCGAACGGGAAACAAAAATCTTGTCAAACCAAGTTGTTGGAGACGTGTGATCCAGCATTTCCGTGAGAAGGATGATTCACATTTCACAGAATCAGGGCAGAGTGTGAAACGCTGTAACAAACTGGAGCTGCTCTTCCCCTGGAGAGCGCAGCTGCCTGACTTTGAGATTTTCCGTTTGAACAGGCGCTGCACATTTGATTTGTGTGCGTCTCACGCGGAGGATTAGAGTTCAAAGTGTCCACTTTAGTCCTCCCACTTTGCCAACCACTGCACTTCTGGTAATTAAGCCCCCAGATCAAGCAGCACACACAGAGAAATGAACGACGACTGTGCTGATGAGGAGGGTGCCTGCCACAACCTCAATTCCCCCACGGCAGATTAGAGGGATGAATACCTGCTATGACATACACTACAAGACAGCAAAACCCTTCTGACAGCTGGATTGCACATTTCTTCTGGTCTACATTATTTGCAATGCTGTGATCCACTGCTTATCTTTGACATAAACAACTGCCAGTGTTTCAAAAATAAATCTGCTTGTTCATGGGGGTTAATATACACTCTCCAGGTAGTCTATGTTGCTACGTATTTGTTTGTGTGTTCTATTTTGCATCCAAAAAAAGATGAACGCAATGATTGATATGCAGAGACAGCTGCCCATCAACACGGGATCATAGCTGTTAAAGTTTATGATACCAAGCGTTCACATTAAAAAGAGGAGCTCTGGAGAATGAGTGTCAATAACACTGAAAAGACTCTTCAGAAAGCTAAAAATGAAAATGTTTCTCAACGGGGCTGTCAAAATGACTTGAGTGTCCTGTAAATCTGTGGGTCACCCAAATTATAGAAAGCAGTAGAGAAATGCTGCCATCTGGTGGCTATTCATGAACTATTTGTAGTAGTTCAGTATTTTTTAGTTCAGTATTTTTTTCCACAAAATATTGATCTTCACCCATTTTAATTCATGTTCAGTAGTTAAAATAAAAAATGTGCACTCCTTCACACCTTCATTCCTGTTTTGTGGCTGTAGTGGAGGGCGGTTTTCAGGGTTTGGCGCTGACTGGGGGCCTTTAGTCTGACCTGCAAGGAAGATTTGACATTAGTATTAGCCTGCAGTGACACTATGCTCCATTATGTATGTAAATATCAACCACACTACATAAATATATTCACTGAGTACAATATAAGCAGCAAATAAGATAAATATTAGTAGGAAATGTGTTTTGAAGCCTTACCCTCAGTGTAAGGAGTAGGGTCACCTATTTTTCCAGCAACATCTTCAGCAGGCTTGATGACATCAATTTCCAAAATGATCACCACCCGTCTGTAATAAGACATCCCCATAAACTGCAGAAAATAGCCTTGGATGCATTTGGTTTTGCAAGAAAATTACTGAATATACTCAAGACAGAGAGGAAAATCTTGATATAAAGATAATTGTACAGAAAAAGAACATACCGTCCGTCCTTCAGGATATTGGTCACATGCCTCTTCAGAATACAGATGCAGTGCGGGGCCAGTCTGTTCTCCTCAGCCATGCAGTTCAGCTGGGTTGAGAGCATGAAGGCTGCAAAGGTGTAGAAAAGTCAGAAAAGACAATAAGATCGATAGTAGATAGTAAAACAATAACTTGTTTTACACATTGTCTGTTATGAATAAACATCTGCTTTCCTATATATGTGGGATAGCTGTATTAGAGAAATGATGTACTCCACTAAGTGTTTAAAAAAAAGGGAGAACAAAAAAAAAAAAAACTTACACGACAGAGTGTGACGTCCATCACTCATCATCACTCGAAAGCGAGCTGAGCCGCTTCCTCCATCAATCTTACGAATGTTCTGAAAGGTGATATAAAAGTAAATCTGTTCAATATATTATAATATAATATAATATTTAATATATATATTTTTTTTAAAGTTTTTCTTCCAAAATATAAATTATGGGATTTTGCATCCTATGACAGCATTCATTTTGTTTAGTTTTCGTGTACGGTAGATTCAAAAATTTAAAATACACATAAGTTACTTGTTTTGTAAATAAAACTCTACACAAGCTCAGCTTCTCATACAGTGAGCTGCATCATGTTAGGATCCGTTTCCTGGAGTGAGCACAGTTGCTGAATCTGAGCAGTGCGGCACCAAGCCTTAAAGAGCTGCTAACTAATAAATATTGTAATACAGTATTTTGAATTTATGAGTTGTGTGTCATGGTCTGAAATGCAGTCTCAGAAACTTTTCCACCCTGACGAGTATCCAGCTTTGGTTTGCAGAAATGTAACCGTTGATCAAATGTATGAGGAGACGAGGAGGATTTATGCAGATGATGTCAGTCTTAGATCAATTAATTGTTCCCAAATATAGAAAAAGTGAAGTCAGCAGGACAGCAGTGGTGTAGTGACTGAATATAAACGTTGAGGAAAAATTGCGTGACTCACCAACAACTGAAGCACTGCGTCGTTGAGGCCGGAGCCATTTGACAGAGCCTGGAAACACAAATAGTTATTTAGCTTAAAGCCATTTGCTGTCAAGTTCGATAATTGACCATGTTTCATCTTGAAACATTTCGAGAAATCACTTTGTTCAAGGACAACTCAAAAGGTCTTATCTAACGTTGAGAGTTCAGTGTCGACCGACAACAGAAGGCATTTTTTTAAGTTACGAACGTTAAATTAAGCTAACTGTTAACGTTAAATTACAGAAAGTAACGTAGGGATGCAAATAAATGACTCCTAGCTTCTCCGGCTGAACAAAGACTGCACTGTGAAGTACACCAAACTATCTTCGGCCGTTTTTCGTTTTGAAAATGATGCTTTAGCTTGTTTCTTGTACTACAAAGGTTAACCTTACCTCTATCGCACCCTCTGAGAGCTTCACCATGTTTGTGAGGAGGTAATTTAGCTACAAAAAGACAGCTTTACTGATAAATTAGCTAACGTTAGACAGCCAACTGCTCCAGCCACTAACAATACGCTACTCCGTCAATTGTGTCGGTGGCGCCAACAGCTTTGACAAACGCGCGAAGCGTCGTATGAGCTGCTCCAGTTTCCGTTTCCGTTCACAGACCTGAGTTCAGTTTGCAGTCTGTCAGCACCGTGAACCTGCTGCCCTGGTAACCACTGTAAAACTGACCGGGGACCAGCTGCAGGAAAGTCAGCGCCAAACATAACGTGACGTCAGGCGCTTAATCCTATGCGTTCAAAGCTATAAGAAAATGGGAAATTTCACACTCCACTTTAACGTTTTTCGAAAGGATGTAAACAAAACCTTAAATGGCCGTATTTTGAAATTATTAGGTTACTACTTTTGAAACGATGATATACTGGATGGTTTTTTATCACGCTAATATACATCAAATGACCATTTACACACTGGGCAATCTTTGACAAAATTATGCTATAAGCAACATTTTCCCTTACTTATTTTACCTTGCAAACGCTTTTTACTGTGGAAATTATATATTAGATGTAGCTGACAATACATTGCTAACAATGAATAAAAACAGACAATAATGACTGTAAAAAAAAAAAAAAACAATTTTAACAATTGATATGAAGTGACTGCAACTCTCGTCTCCGTTTTTATTGCAGTCAGTCATGGCACCACTCTAATCAATCACTTCTTTTGTCACAGAGGGAGACAACTTTAGGACCACCAAATTACCATTTAGTTACTTGCCAAAGTACATGAAAAGGTAACTCTATTAGCTACAACCACAAATTGCAGGCATTTGAATAAAATTGGCTATGCATGCATGCTAAATTGCCACTCTGCAAATGTCCGCTGTGTTTTATATTTTCCCAGTGTCTTCACTGCATCGATTTACCTTCAGATTACAACAGTTTTTCTTTCAAGAAGACAATAAAACTCATAACCTTGACATGTTGTGATTCAAATCAATTCAATTTATTATCCCATTAGATGACATCTTTAAAAATTCAACTACATACAAAATAACGCAGTAATGCTGTTACATTGGCCTTACATTTTGACACGTTGGAAATTTAAAGTGTAATCAATTAACTCTAAGATGAAGAAGGATTCTACTATGGGTATAAACCATTTATTGTATCTATAACTTTAAGAGTTGCTTGAACAGGATGTAATGCAGCAAAACTGTAATTTTAAAAAGAAATATTTGGTTTTTACATGGGATACTGGGCTCATCAGTGTGTTTATTCTACAATGAAACAAAGGAGCAAATGAAACATCTGTTTTTTCACACACATTTTGATCCAGCTAAGTGATAATGTACATTTAATCTGTACAATCATAGAGGTCTTGGTCTGGGTTTTCCCTGGGACAGCTGTGCGGGTATTAGTCCCTATTTAGGTGGGCCTCCAAATGAGCCAACATGATTCTTATCAATTGGGAACCCCACTTTATCTTTGTTTCCGAGATCTCCTCTCTGCAAGATCGGAGCTCCAGGATTCGGGTTGTTGATGACACCCATGAAGATCGGCACTTGAGTTATATCATCCATTAGGGCAAAGAAGAAGGGTTGACTGAGGTGGAAAACAGGGTTGGATGACCGTGAGATGACCACAGTGGTGGCTGCAGCAGCCTCTGCCCCCTCCTCATTTATCTCCATGCTGGACTTGTGCATCACACTGGACACCAGCAGGGGGCCTTCTGCCATCTCAGCCAAGTTGGGACTGGAAAACATCTCTCCCAGGCCTAACACAGAGCAGAGAGGACAGGGTCAATTCAAGGGATAAAATATGTTTTCACCTTTAGTCCGCAGCATGTTCAAATTTTTTCATCAAGTTAGACAAATTTGTATGTGTGGTGAAAATAACTTCAGTGACCACAAAAAATAATGAGGTCTTACCCAATTTGGTAAAAACATCCTGCAGCTCTTGAGCATACTCCAGTTTGAATTTGGGAACTTTAACTTGAACAGCCCTCTCCTTGGGCAGACGATTATATAGGTCTGAGACATTCAGCTTTGCAGAAAGGGAAGACACGTTCACCTGGCCGGACATAGGCATGACCACCAACAAGCTCTTGGACGTCTGGAATGGGAAGCTCGCTACCTGCACAGGAAGAAGAAATCGTGTTGTGATAAAATGGAGGTTATGTCAGGAAATGAAAACAAACTGTATGATGAGACGCAAGTGTACTTTGGGAACAATGATTAAACCGTACATCTGAGTGAATAAAAACTGAGAAACTGTGCTGTTACCTGAGCCTCCAGTTCATTATCAATAAATAAACTCAAGGGATGTTTGGCATCTTCCATCACTTCAACATCAACCATGTGCTTGTCGTCAAGGTAGAACACACCTCTGGAGGTAAAGCGCGCGTCAAATCGAGCTTTCCACTCTCCTGTGGGTAACATGGAATAGGGGTCTCAGTTTTAGTCAGCAGCATAATTCAAACATACAGTAACTTGTGAAAAAGGAAAACTTGCAAACACAGGAGATTTCATTAGTTATTTCCACTGGGATCTTTGGGAAATGAGCATTCTCAGCAAACATTTTACCTTTGAAATGGACAGCATTAATGAGCATGAGGAGCAGATTGGGTGGTAAAGCAGACAGGAAGTCAGTCATCTTTCCGTTTGTTTCCTTCTCTACCCAGTCGTTTATCTGCTGTAGGCTCTCCAAGACTGCTGGCTCTGAGTCATATAACCGCTGGGATTCATGGACAAAGTCTTGCTTTGGCTCAAACCCTAAAACACATAACAAACACACACTCTCTCAGGCTCTATTTCTCTTAAACTTGCTCTTTAGGTCATCACTAATAAGTAACAAGAGAAATGATAAGAAAATGATTGTTTCTGGAAGCAGGAGCTGTGTAACCTCAATATTTAGTATAGTTAAAAATGATTAATACAAAAGTGATGGTCTTTTAGGAAGTAACCTTGGCGCAGGAAGATACGTGTGGCAATTTGCAGGTCACTTCTGAGCTGCACCAAGACATTATGCAGAGACTCGTGGTAGCAGGGGAGAGTGTGTTCATGGAGATGATGCATCAGCAGCTCCTTTGTCTCATTTACTGCACCTGTAAAGAAGAGGGGTGCAATAATTGGATGAGAACGGTGACCGTCTGCAGACGACGATAAACTTAAGCAAGTTGCCGACACAACTCATCATTTGTGGTAATTACATATGTGTAGAAAACAAGCTGTTTGTGTCATGTAAAAGCTGCAGCAGGACAAGCATACCTAAAGCCAGTTGGGAGAGCGCTAATGCTATGCTGAAAGGAGATATGATGACATTTGGCTGCTCCGGCGTTGTCTCCAGGTTCTGCAGCAGCTGCACACCCAGTTTCTGAATGGCAGCAGCGATGACCTCCATGGACTGTGGGCTTCGGCTGATAGACAGACAACCCTCATCTTGTTCCTCCTCCGATGAGCCCCCGATGGGCCTACTAGTTGTGGTTGTTGCAATTACAGGTGCTTCTGTGGTATCTGCAGTTTCTGGTTGTGCTGTACTTATGTTTTCTACTTTCTAAAGGCAGTAATAAGCACAAGGACACATTTTACAATTTAGATGACCAGAACATTGCCGTGACACAAGTACAACGAGAGAAAGAAGTTCTAAACTCTAACCTCTATGGGGTGGCTGGGCATCAAAGGAATGAGAGGCACCAAAGGGATTGACTCATCTTCTGCCACTTCACCATTCTGTTGAGCAGAAAGATAGTATAAAATAACAATCTATACAAGTGTATAGATATGCAAGTGTCATATAGCATAATCTTAAGAGTGATTTATAAGTAATTTCAGAGCTTTACAGTGACTCCTTGGCTGCAGAGAGAGATCAACAGGAGTGTCAGACGAAGGTCCATGTCCTTACAACGTAACTGTAAAAGAGAGATAAATTATGTTGGCTGAAAAAATGTGCGGACTGATCCCTTTTATGAAACAATAAATATATGTCTCGTGTTCAAACCTCATAAAACACAACACTCTCACCTTTCGTTTATAGCTTATTTGTTTTATTGTCTGCAGGTCTCAAACACTTTCGCTTTACTTAGTCGCTCTCTCTTTTAAAGGAACCCAGATCATCTGGAAATACGCCTAAAACATGGGAGCCACGCAAAAGATTTTGTAGACCAAAATGTCCACACAGAAACTGTAAACTGTGTGCTTTCAGCAGATATCCAGGCTGTCTTGAACCACATCCTAATTTACGGCTTATTGTTCAATAAAACATTGTTACAGGCTATGCACTTTGAGGGACAGAAAATCCACTTGTCTTGGATGAAGCAATTTTGATTATCAGTGCATTATGGTATCTACAGACATTGTGTTCAAATCAATTTAAAATGTTGAAGAAAAAATAAGTATTAACTGGTATAGAGCCATAGCCCCTTTGCAGACCTTACACAAACATGAAAAATCCATGAATAACTGAGTAATATTTAGCATATTCCACCAAGTCTTCAAATTATTTTAACATACAAAAGTGTCCCAATACATTTATCAAAATATATTTGATCTTACCTTAAATTTAAATTAGAAAAAAACTTGCTGCCTTGTCCAAAAAAGGAGCGACTAAGTGACTGTGGATGGCACAATCCCTGAGAGTAAAAGATTGGCAGTTGCTCAGCAAACAGTTAAATATCAACTTACATTGATTGGGGCCTCGTTTAAGCCTCTATTTGTTTGTAAATGTAGCTGCTGAGACTCATCCAGGGTTAAATACTGAAGAATGACACGCTTAGCTATTTTGCATGTTAATGGGCAGGTGATAATATCATGACACAACTAAATCTTTGACAGAAAACATGACATGTTAATTGCAAAAGTGTGGTTAATCCAACTCTGTGTTGGCAAAGAAAAACAACTGACACCAGAGTTACACATCTGATGTCAGAGAACACAAGCCCACTCTTCCCAGAAACCCCTGGCTTTGATATATTGCCAACTTCACAGATCAGACAGCTACATTTTACTGCTCTGTCTAGAAACTGGTTATATGTTGTGACCAATAATTACTCGAGAAGGAAAAAAAGAAAAGAAAAAAAAACTTCAGCTGATTTGGTCACTTAATTTCACCACTAAGCAAACGTGATATCTTCTAGAGCACATGACAGCTGTCTGCAAACACAAGAGGGGACTTTGTTCAATCTGAGCTCTAGTGACTTAGCCAAGGTGATGAATACAGGTGAATCTCACAGAACAACTGGAACACACAAAAAACATGGAAGCAATTTTTTTTTTTATTAATCCAGTTAATAAATAAGCGTTTTCATGGACTTCTCTTAAAATATTCAAAGATATATACTGGAACAATCGTAACCAATTATCAATGTGCAACTACAAATTTTCTTTTTAAAACAAAGTTTGTTGTTTTTAATGATTCTCGAGCTTTCACTCCGGGTTTACAAAAAACACAAAATATCAAAAGGTGTAGTAGACTTGTCAGAGCATTTTGAGCTTTGGGCAAATAATTAGAAAAGCAGGTTGTGTTTCACAACATGACGGTGATAAAATCATACAAAGGGGAGAGCTTTGATTGTTGGATGCTAATGGGCTTTGAAAACTTTGATAGATTAAGTGGAAACTGGGCAAACAAAAGTCTCTACTGTATATTTATTTGCATTACACAATAAGGAGCAAGTTAAACCACCCACATTTTCTTTGATTTATAACTTTTGTTGGTATTCTCTCAACATATTCATATGCAGTTACATATAAATGTTAAAATACAAAACTGTTTATCTTGGCATTGACTGTTCCTTTGTTAGCTTTTGTAGTCAGAAATTAGAAAGTGGTGAGTCTAACTGGCATACCCAGTCAAAGTGGCATCTGCCTAGATACACGTCCAGTATAATGTTGCTACAGGTTCTGACTGCTAAATCATGAATCTCTAAACACCGTTTAAAAATCCTAAAGCAACTTCAAGTAATTTATTAGTGGATAAAAACATTGTCTTTAAAATCTGAGTGAGAATCTAAATGTTACAATTCAGGCCATACTTGTGCAGTAGAATAAAGGCTGTGCATCAGTAACAGACTTTAGTATGCGACGACAATAGAAGCGTCTTCACTCTGAGAGGATGCACCAAGACCGTCGACAAAACAGTGAGTGTACTTTTATTGTTCATGATGTATAAACAATCTACTGTGAAACATCTCTCATGAAACACAGGGGTGGGGGGGGTGGGGGGTGGGGGGGTAACACAAACAAATGATTTGATCTACAAATACTGCATAGTTTTATCAGTGCATTTGGATACGCATGTATTCTAACATCGAGGGAAATGACAGTTGAGGTCAATGTATTTTTGGTGTTGTTATGCATCTATTTGGAAAGTGTAAACACTACATAAGAACCGTGTTTGGTTCCACCTTCCTGAGCACGTCTTCTGATTCATTCTTTTGAACAGAATAACTGACCTAGTCAAAAGAATAAATTACCTTGTCAAGATAAGAATTTTCCATTATATACTATCTATACATCTATACGCTTTTTAAAAATCATGGGATTTACTGTACATGATAAATGTTAATTGCGTGGCACACATTTCCTGCTCATCAAATTTGGTGCCAACAGCCAAAGTGACAAGATCTGGTAGACATGAAGCTTATACAATGCCTTTACTTGTGCTGCTTCATTCAAAACACAATTTAGAGGAAGTGACAAACTGCCCTACCAGTACAATTGACCTCAAGCACAGGAGAAGGGACAGAGAGAGCTTAGACGCCTGATGTCTTCATGATTAAGACACTTTCAAGGTCAGTATTAATAGAGTAGCTGGGAGCCATAGATTTTCCCTAAGCTAGTAACCGGACGGCCCCGTTCTCAGAGCCCAGCAGCAAGAGCCTCTTGGTGGGCAGGACTGCCAGGCTGGTCAGAGTGCCACGGAAGTTCTCTGAGCTCAGCTTTGTGCTGCTAACAGGGCTCAGGGAGATATCTGCCATGGAGTACACCCCGATCTTGTTAGCCACTGTTCCGGTTACGATCTCCGAACCGTAAAGGTCAAAGGCGTGGATGGGGTCGGACTGCGACTTGTACAGGCGAAGAGGCTTGTGTTCCAGATCTTTCCACACAGTGAGTGTGTAGTCAGTGGAGGAGCTGATGATCAAGTTTCCTTCTGCAGCCTGAAAAGAAAAACACAAGAAAGGAAGTCACTGACTCGTTGATGTCATATCCCAGTAAACACTGCCGGTCTAAGTTTTCCAACATCCTTTTTCAGGATTTGTGATTAAATGCCAAGAAATGCAATTCAAAGTTCCTTGTAAATATCCTGAAATCAAAAAAAAATATGTAAGAAAGGAATAAGTGAACTAAATAGGATACTTTTAAAGTACAGATACTGGGGGAAAAAAACAAAATGACTGATTTTAATGGTTATTTCATATTAAAATTATTTAAAAACAGATAATTCAGGCAACAGCCTACCCTATCCCTATTTGTCTATATCCATTTCTTACTCATATTGTCTACAGTTACTGACTGACTAACACAAAGCACAGAGATTGAGATTTAATGAAAAATATTAAAAACATTTGACTAGTAGTGTTTCTGCACTCACAAACTTAGAACCAGTAGTTAGGAGTAAGTTGAATTAGTTGGATAATCTTTATTTAATACAAAATCTATTTCAAATAAGATAAGATAAAAAGCTTGAGTTTATTTGTTTTTAATTTCCCAGCTAAGTATGAAAACAGCCACTGGTTGATACACGTAAGAATTGAGGGGAAGTCTGAGTAATATGAATGTGCCAATGAGAACCACTGTGGTCTTTCTAATGAGTAACCTGTGTCCATATTTGCCTAAACTTGTGCCTTTAAAACTAGAGATACAATCCTTGACCTAATTTGGGGTTAAATAAAGTTTGCTCATCCTTGTGCTTTGTTGACAACAGATTTTCTGGGTACAACTTTCACCATCTCTACACCACTTAGTATCTCTCCACCATTATCTTTGGGGAATGTCAAAATAAAAATCACTTGGCTGATCGCCTTCTTGAATATTTATCACATGACTACTGAAAAGTACAGCCACACCTTCCGGCTTGAGTGTGTGATGTGGGCCAGGAATACAGAAACAGGCTCTTACAACAATTTCCTGGCAAATTTTTTGGGGCAGTACAGATGTCATGCAATATCTCAGGTTATTACATATATGGAACTAAATTAAGACTAAATTAACACTACACGTATTAAATTACAGGATGAAAGCACATCAAACAGCAATATTCCTCTTCCTGACAACTACAAACCCACTGTATTTAATAAAACTAATATGCAAACTATACCAAGCTCTCAATCTGCATCAAAAACAGCATCAGAGTCAAATTATCCAATAACCCATGTAAACAACCCACCAAGAGGTCTAGGTCAGACGTACGGGCATAATGTGTGTTGCTCAGAGAAAAAGAGTCAACTCAAGTGACAAGTGATTAACTGGTTGTGCACTGCGTGGGTTGTGATGTCCACAGTTCCAAAAGTTTCCACTGTTTACCAGAAACCCTGATTGTGATTTCATACCCACCAGATTCTGCTGGTTGATGCGCCGAAACGTACAAAGGCGTTTTATAGATATCTTTACTGTGAAATTAACAGAAAGAAATTGTCTTGCTAACAGCAAAAGCCTATAGGCCTGTCGTATTTGATGGTATACCGATCATCCAACCCCCCTCAAACAAAGTAATGGAGTCATGTAATAAGAAATGCACTTGAGGGATGGCCGGGTGGCCTACGGATTTGTCCATGTAGTTGCAATGTCCATGGTTTGAGTGTAGTCAGGGACCTTTTGTTGCATGTCATCCCTCCTCTCTCTGCCCCATTTCTTGTCTCCTCTTAACTGTTCGCTATTTAAGTAAAGGCAAAGATGCCCAAAAAATACGAAGGACATGTACTTGATCATTGCATGCATAACTCTGGTCCTCACGAGTGAAACCCTCATGGAATCTGTTTTACTGTCACTGGTAGATCATCTTTCAGTAACCAAAAAGCTAACCACATATCTAATGAACACCCAGAGGCAGCCCTATTCAGTTATACAGGTGCAAGGTAAACTACACACACACTCTCTCTCTCTCTCTCTCTCTAAGCATACCTTCATTTGGAGGATATCTCCCTCATGAGCCGGCCAGCCCTTCAGAATAAGTCCAGTACGTGCGTCTAGGAGAACAATGAAGCCAGATGAGAAACCTGCAGCCACAGTGCGCCCTGAAGGGCTCACTGCCAGGTAGCGGATGAGCCCAGCACTCACGTTGTTGTATGCCAGACGAAATTCATGCTGGGGACACAGGAGAAGATTTGTCACTGTCAAGGCTGAAATCACTCTATAGAAGAGGAGTGCAAAAAGTGCTACCATTTTGAAAACACAGTAATGAATGATAATTGGTGGATGTTGTGTGGCGCAGGTCTCGAGTGAATGAGCTTTCTAAGTGTATTTGCTACCTGCAATCCTGGTTTGCGAGGATCAATGAAGCGGAGAACAGAATCTGCACTGCCAAACACAACACTGCAGTGTGGAGCTGGCATGGTGGTGACAGCTGTAATGGGATTCTTCCCATCCACGGCTTCATACGAGCGGATCTGCTTGCCTATGGACAACAGATAGTGTAGTTACATAGAAAAGTACAGTTATTTCATTCCACCCATTTGAGTCTCATGCCCTCTAACTAATATATATGTAAGAAATACATTGTGCTTGATCTCTTACCTGTGTACTGGTCCCACAGGTGCACAGTACCATCACAGCTGACTACCTCCAGTGAAGCCTCTAGCTGTCCAACATAGAAGATTGACTTTCGATGGTCGTTATACGTCAGCCTGGGCTCCACCTCCTGTGTTCCATCACCATGGTTATAGAGGGGCCAAAGCTTCACAGTCTTGTCTTTGCTACCAGAAAGGAAGTAATCCTCTCCTGCCAGTGGTGCCAAACACTTTGTGGTGCCTGAGTGACCCAGGAAGCTCTGCAGTCGGATCTGGTGGAAGTGGAAATGTGGATCCTGCTGGTTGAGGCCAATCTCATACTGCCAGTAGGCCAGCCAGTTGCCCTGCAGGGAGCGGCCACTGCGAGGGAGCTCCTGCTTCAGGGCACTGTCCTCTGGGGTGGGGCCTGTCACCCAGGAGGAGGAAAAGGAAGCTGTGCCAACAGATGGAGTGGTGAAGGTGGAGGCAGTGGTGATGATGGGGTTGGTATGACTGGAACGTCCCCAAGAGTTGGACAAGCCCAGGTTCTGGCTACCATCGTAATCAGTGTCCCGGGACACTTGGATTCGGTTTCCTACCAGATGGCTCCCAAACGTGCCTGACTCAGGAAGAGTGTCTCCCAGCGGGGTGGAGCTAGTCGAGGGTGCAGGGAATGGGCTGCAACCCATACGTCCTCCAAAACCAGAGGACAGACCCATGGATGAAGGGCGTAGCTCCACCCTGGACCCTGTTGTGAGGTTCGTCTCTGGACTCACCTGACTCACACTCTGATGGTAGGACTGGGCCAACTGCCAGACCAGCTCGTGGTTGGGAACCAGTTTCCGAATTGCCATGTCACCTACAGAAATCACAATACAGCACTGATTTACACCACTGAAGAGTACAAATATATTTGATTTTAGCACAGCGTATACTGCCTTCTTCCTGCTGGATAGGGTATTTTGCGTTTGACATAAGATGAGGCATTTCCTACCTATGAGGCAGTAGAAGGGGATGTAGGATGCATGGGCCATCTCAGGGTTAAATACAGTCTGCAGCTCCTCCAGTACCCCCAACTCATATGTCACACTCGACGCTTCAGGCGTGCAGACATCCACAACCGTGACTTCTCCCACAACTCTGCGAGGAGCGCTGTCCAGCTACAGTGTAAGAGAGACAGTCAGATCTGTGTATTTCCAATTCCATTTAGAAAAGAAATAGGTGTAACTACACGAAGAAACCATGAAGAAAAAGCTATTCTGCCATGCTCACAAATGCACGTACTCTCTTTCTCTCTCTCTCTGTCTGTCAGACAGTTTGTATTCCAAGTTTCTCTCTGGTTTTTATCATCATCATATTTTCATCTGCCCTTGTGTCATTTGTTTTTGTAAAGCTCTTTGTGACAGATCTGGTTGTTGAAAGCATTCTAGAAATAAACTTGACGTGACGCTTGTCAGTCTTCTTGTGTTGTGTGTGTGTGTGTGTGAATACCTGGGGCTGCAGAGAATGCAGCAGAGAGAAAACAGCAAAGAACCGACGCAGGGTGTCAGCCATATGCTGTTGCACCATCTCCCTCCCGATGCGCAGACAGATGAGAGCCATCAGGCTGAGTGTCTTGAGACAGACGGCAGTGCGTGTCTGCACCCCGCTGGGGAACCTGAGTACAACAGAGTGGGTACAACCAAGCAGAGGATGAATGACAGATCTATTGTAGCATGTTTTCTGATTACATTCTATTTCAACACAAAAATGAAAAAGACATTGCACTTTAGAACATATTAACAGTTCAAAGTGTGTGATAAAACGTAAAAAAAAAAACCCATCTGTTTGCAATATTTTACAGTGATCCTGCTATTTGACACGGTTTGTTTGAACACTCGGGCACTATCATCAGTTACACCTCAACATACACCTAGAATATGTATGTGGTTGTTTGCGTGTTATTTACCCCATGCGGGGGGTGGTGAGCAAGTCCAGTAGTGGCAGGAGCACATCCTGATTGATCTTCATAAGCATGTCCATCAGAGTGGTATCAGAGAGAAAGACAATGATCTTCTGTGTAAGTGCAACAGCTCCAAGCAGACTTGCCTCTTTACGTGTGTTGAGACGCTGCGAAGAAGGTGGAGAAACCTGGAAACATACACATTTGTGAAATCAAAGCACATTTTGTTAATGTTCTTAGACAAATATTTACCTTAAAAAGTCAAATGGTACACATTTAATTTTCCAATAAAAAAACAAAACAATGCAGCTTAATAGGCCAAAGGAGGTTTTATGTGTGTGAGTGTACATTGTCTTTTTTCCTGCCTTACCAGATATCCTATATATGGCAGGTACTGGTAAGTGAGCACAGGCTCTCCATATAGCTGAGCTATGTAGATGAGACAGTCTAACACAGGCCCTGCTGTCTGGTCACCAACCACAGGTTTCTTCTCATACACGCTGCCCATTCCCACACTCTCCAGACTGCTCTCTTCTGACGCAGGGGCCACAAACTGGTGCTTCTCAAGCCCTACAGGCAGAGAACATGAGAAGGATAAGGGGTGAAGAAAACACAAGCACTAACACATGACACTGGTTTGAAATACAAATCTCCAGATCATGGTTTTGTCAATGTTGCAAAATCAAAATGAATACAAGGGGCAATGAAACCTTTTATACATACCAATGTAACAATTTGTGAGCAATCGCAGCAAATTTCTGGCTACGTATCGAGACGTCACTGTTGGTCCAAGCTTTGCTGACAGCCATCGAACTGTTTTGCAGACTGTATCTGTGTGTGGAAACATGATTTAAAAACATTAGACATTGTCAGTTAATAATCATATAATTTACATAAACCTCAATCATTCACTCACCAAGAAGAATCTTTTGCTCTTTCTCTTCAGACTCTTCTGATGGATCATGGTCATCCTCCTCCTCCTCCTGCTGCTCTCCCACATTGCCTTTCTCAGTGTCTTCCAGTGCCATTCCATTCACAAAATCACTCTCCAGAGTGGCAACTGTGGCTCCTGAAGCTTCTGTGCAACCAGAGAGAGAGAGCTCCAGGTTGGGAACAGTAGGGTCATCTGTCCCCTCTTTACCCTCATTAGTCTCAGTCACCTCTTCATCCTCCAGCTCTCCTCCTTCCTCTCCCTCACTAGCGTGTTTCAGGTCCTGGCTGCTGTCAGCCGATTTGAGACTGGCTCGATCCCGCATTGAGTCTCCATCACCCAGTGAGAGCTCACTTGTGCTGCTTTTGTCACTTAGTTTCCCCACACTTAGAGACTCCTGGTCTTGATCCTTGGCTGCAGAGTTCTGGCTCTGCTGTTTCCCAGCAGCCACCCCTGCTCCACTGTTGACATAGAACCCATTCTGAAAGTCCTCTGCCTCTGAAAGAAACACTTGGTCATTGAGACTGATGCCAGAGGAGTAATCGACCAGCCCCGTGTCTCCCACCACCCCGACTCCTCCACCTGCTCCACTGCTACCTCCCATATTCCCACTGACAGACCCAGAAGATGGCCGCACCTCTCCACACTGAAAGTCTTCTTCCTCTTCCTCTCCTAGATTACATGTTCCACCCCTCAGCCCTTTGCAAGCTTCCCCGCCAGAGCCTGAGATGCAGCTTTCAAATCCAGTGATGACCTGCAGCACATGGGGGAGTAAGCTGGACAGAAAGGCCTGCAGGCCAAGCCTCACAATCAGCTGCAGAATGAAACAGTCAGTGTAAAGATAGAAACGTCCTCGCAGGCAGTGGGGGTTTTCATAAACGTTGATCAGTGGCTTCTGTAAGTACTTGTTTGCATTTCTGGGACCCAATACTCTAGAGATGGGCTCGAAAAGGTACCAAGCAGCATAGACAGCAGTGGACTCCTCAAGCATGAGGGCTAGAATGAAGGGCAAGAGGATCTCAAGACCCTCAGCTGCGATGTTCCCCCGCAACAGTGCCTCAAGCTGCTGCCACAGGTGAAAGACAACATCTCTTCCTTGAAGACTACATGTAGTCTCCATCTTGGCATGGTAGGAAAAGATAAAATGATGAAGTGCTGCAAAATAGGAAGGGAAAGGAAAGGGGGTGATGACTGAGTTCAATAACTGGCAGGGGTTTGGGGGTGGCAGACCATCGCAGATTGGGTCATATTTGAAAAGGAGTGGACGTGCACAATCTGGTACTTCTCTATGTGCTATTCCAGAGTGCTTCTCTATTAGCAGCAGTGTCTCAAGAGCATGATGCAAAGACAGTGGCACATCACGGAGGTTGGCAGAGCATAGCTTCATAACAGTTTGGAATCGCTGTCTGAGGGGGTTGCTTGGTTTCAGTCCTCTCAGTTTAGAGGAGTAGAATATCTCAGCGATGAGAACACCAAGGGCCTGCATGTCCCTTTGGTAGAGCTGTGTAAGAGAGGGTAGAGATTCATTTATCACGCCTTCTCTCGTGCAGTCACTAGATCCTGCAGGATGCCATACTTCAGCGTGCAGACTCTTCACCAGGAAATTGTTCAACTTCTCCAGCTCTTCCAAAGGCTGCAATGGGTTGAAGCCTTCAAGGAGGGTGATCTTGATTTCCTCTGCATTGGTGGTGGTCACACTCCCCTCCCCATGTTTTTTGTTCATTGGCCCACCTCTTTGTAACATGGCACTGCGTAAACCAGGGAAATCACCAGGGAATGAACTCGGGGACTGAGATACAACAAGTGCTGCATGCTCTCCTCCCATCTTTCCTCCCGCCGTACTGCTGCTTGGCATTGGCACAGAGCAGGATGCAGAACTGGATGAGCCAGCGGACGCTAATGAGTCCAGAGCTTCCATACCTTGTTCAAGCTCTTCATCTTTGTCTACCATGGTCCAGCCACTGGACTCGCACCCTGTGGATTCTGGTACCATTCCATCCACAGTGTCAGCCATGGTGTTGATTTGAGGGATGTATAGAGAAGGCACATTAAGAGCAGAAAGGAGAGGAGGTTCTGCTGGGGCGTACTGGGTAGGAGATAAGCGGGGCGGGTGGGGCTGATCAAACAGCTGAACAACTCCATAGGTAGTCAGATTGGTGTGGTTGTCCACCAAGTGCAGGCACACATTCTTGGCCTTGACAGCTTCTTTACCAGACAGCTTATAGCCAAATGTGAGATCTATCCAGTGATGCAAATGCTGCGACACCTCTTTGCTCTCCAGAAGGCGCCGATGGACCTCAATAAACTCCTCACATGACTTGCACCAGGAAGGCACATCCAGGTCTGGCATATCTGGATGGATTGAGCGGAAAATGGAGGGATCTGTGTAGAACTCTGGAATGCACTCATCAGGGGTCCAGCTCTGCATGCGCTCCATACTGGCTGGGTATTCATTAGGCTCCCACTGGGATCTAACATGGCTGCACAACACTGACTTGGGTGTCTGCCGGGCTTTGTAGACATAGTAGGTAATGTCTGAGAGCACATCAGATATGTGATGAGGTACATGGAGGTGGTCAGGCTGTCCAGCACCGCCAGCACCTACAGAGCCACTGAGGTCCCCACCTACACCGCTTCCACCTACCCCATTACCCACTGCAGCCGCCAAAGCCTCTTTGGTCATCTCATATGTGAAGTCCAGCTGCTTATCCCCCTTATTGAGCCTGAACTTTGACCTCCTGAGGTCCCGGAATTTTCCAAATGGCACAGTGAAATCCACCACCCAAGGCAGCACTGGGTGATAATTGGGGTCTCCTTCTCGCCGTCCTGCTAACCTGTTCAGTTCCATCAAGTAGCGAAAGTTACTGACTCGTCCATGGACCCAGTCCAGAACCAACATCTTAAGCTCACCAAAGCAGTCTTTGCAAAGTTTCTTGTTCTCCTGGCTCACACATGAATTGTCCCTTGGCAGGACTGTTTTTGGCACTTGACTGCCTGTAACATCACTTTTTGCATCCCCTTCCGCCCCCAATTCCTCATAATGGGCTAAGTTGAGCTTGAGACGGCTGCAGAGCTGCTCATCTACTGCTATGTCCTGCAGGGAGAGCTCTCCACAAGACAGACCTGCTGCGTGACATGCCTGCAGGGCTATTAGTAACTGGTAAAGAATGAACAACACTTTGGCATGGCTGTTAGCGAGCTTGGCTGGGCTGAAGGACACAATATCATGGAGTGAATACTGAGTATAAGGTAGAATCACATAGAGCATCTCTTGTGTCTCCAGCAGACACTCTGCAGGCAGGACATTAGGACAAAGATGGTCTGACTGAGACTTGGAAAAGCAAGATGAACTGGATGGCATGTAGTTTTCTTTCTCCTTTTCTCTGGCTGGAGAAAGGGATGGTGACACTCTGTCAGATGAAGTGAATGTGGAATTGAAGAGCTTCTGTAAAGCATGACGCACTGCATCTACAGCTGCAGCATGCATTTGTTCATTGGCTCCCGCATATGGCTGCACAAGTTTGTAATGAGATTCACGCCACAGATTCCTGGAAAGGGGAAAAAAAGACAAAAAGCCGATACATTACTATCTCAAACATGTTCTACTCAATGACTACATCTATTTTTCTCCATTTCGGTATTTTAAACTCATACATACATTTTACAGGAGTAAACTTTACATTCTCAGCAAACAAGACATTTAACTGACATCTATCCTTGAAATTCAATTGTCTAACTTTCTGACTATAGAAAGCTTCCAAAAGCAGAGTTAAGCGCTAATGTTATCAAGGGTGCTATTAAACGACCCCACTAACAGTGAATGAGAAACCCTGTCCTAACCAAAGCAGACAGAAATGCAATTGAATAAAGCTCATTTAAATACAAAAACAACACATACAAATGCTAAAGGAAGCCACAAAGGCAAAGTTGTAGTTCCAGGTACCTTGATATTTGGGCTACAAGTAACGATTAAATTCATTATCAATTAATCCAACCATTATTTTTCAATTAATCATTTACTCTATAAAAGTGTCAGCAAATAGTTTTTTAAAATGCCCCGCACGTGTTCCAAAAGCCCAAGATCATGTATTCAAACAACTTATGCCTGACCAACAGTCCAAAAGCCAAAGACAGTAAATTAATACAATTTAAACTGATATAAAATGGAGAAAAGGAGTAAATCCTCATTTTTAAGAAAGCAGAACCATAGAATGTTTTGCATTTTTGCTAGATAAATGACTTTAACAAGTAGCGGTATTCATTTTCTGTCAATCAACTTATCATTTAATCAATTTACTGTTTCAGCTCTAACTAATGCTATCACAGAACGTTTTTTTTTCAGGCTATTTGGATGAGAGTAATTAATGTTCACATAATAACGCAACAGTCAATTGCTGTGGAAATGGCAGATCTTTAAAGGGAGAGCCACATTTTCCAGTAGAATATCAAAGTATATATGGTACCTGACATTGTGTTGCGACACACACTGCATGGTTTTGACATAAGAATCCTGCGACATGAATTCCATTTGTTGATGGCAAGGGTCTCTGGCCAATCGGTAGCTCAGCTTGCTTTTCCTCAGACCCTGAATGCACACTCGTGTCCAGCCAGGAGGCAACTTTGCCTGGGAACACTGAAGGTACGTGTGAATTTCTGCTTCAGTGATACTGTCAAAGCGGGCACAACGCATGACCCTCCTCTCCCTCAGGCCCATCACCCAGCGCGTAGGAACAAGGGCTACTAGCTCCCTGGGGCGGGGACCTGGGACTTGCTGCCGTCGGTCAACCCCCAAGTCTTTCTCAACTGCACGCATCAGCCAATCCATGGTGAGTCTCCGATGCTTGTTAAGAGTTGCACAATGTCCTGCTGCATACACCTCGCTGTCTCCCACAAGGACGACTTTCAGACATTCATGGGGGAAGAAATCAAAGTCATCAAGTGCAGACCTAATCTCCTCTTCCGCCTGTCCCTCTGAGGAAACAACTGAAAGGCATAAATGGACAATTAGATGAGCAACTACTTCTTCTGTAGTGCTGTAACAATAATACTGCTGTGCAACACCGTAATGAGAGATTGGTCGTTTTCCACAGTGAAGGGTTGAAAAGGGTGATGTGATGTTGGTGAACGCACTACTTGTCCAAGTCCCTAAAGTTTGAGCTCAGATCAGCTCACATGACTGAACCGCATCTGCCCAGTCAACACACCTACTCTACCCCTGGTGGCAAGTTTGCTAAAAAGCCTCTAATTTTAAGTTTAGTGATTTAAACTGTAACTTTACCACAAACAAACTATTACTCAGTGATACTAACTAAATGTATAACTCTGCTAGCTGCTTGGCAGAGATGAACAATCATGCTAAGCCCAACTTAAACCGAGACTGTAAATATTGTAAGCTTCGATCAAAACGTGTAAATGTTATTTAGCAATGGCAACCATTTTCACGTTACACATGTCGGAAAGCGAGTTTGGGAGCTTTAAGACGACAATTAGGGAAGTAACGTCAACTTAAGGCTAACAGTTAGCTTAACGAAGTGGCTAACGTTACGACACCTACCTCAAGCACGCAAAAAGCCACCATATAGTTACTAACATCACTGACCCAAAGCTGAACAAGAACAGCTACACTGGGCGAATGTAACTCCACTGTAACTACACAACAACAGCGCTTAGTGCTCAATGTTTAGCTCACCTCTCGCCACTTGTAGCAGTTGGCAGCTAGCTGGCGTTAAGCTAACGGTGCGCCGTCGGTTTCACGCATGGCGAGTTTGCGTCAGACTGACTTCGTAAAACGAGCGACACCGATCTGCGTGCTCCATGTCGCGGTGTTTCTGAAAGCGTGTCAGCAGACGGACGCCGGTCGGGTCAGCCGACGGTGTTTTGCTCTGCGCTAGTTGGAGCCATGTTTAAGAAGCGACTCCTCACGTGACAACAGCAGCCCCGGCTCATGTGACCACTGCGGCCGCAGGACCAGACGGGGCCGCTTCCTCCGCGGGCTGCGAGCAGCATGAAGTAGATAGTTAACTGTGCTGTACATGCAGTGACAACCACTGTAGATATAGTGAGATATTTGTTGGCGATTTCTTAATACATTTAAGTTAAGATAGGGCTGCAGCATACTGGGCACATTGTTTAAACCTTTTTGTGCCTTCTCTTTATGGGGGAGAAACAAAACTGCCTTTTTATGTTTGACATTCTGTGTTTGTTGTCTATTGTCTCCTGATGCTCGTCACTTTACGTTTCACAATAAACCCTCTGCTGTGCATGTGACAAATAAAAAGTCTGATTTAAAGAGACACTAACAAACTGCTACGTCTCACTGAGCTAATGTAGTGAATGAAATGTAGAATAATTCCAAATTTTGCTGGCACTTTTTAGGCCTTAAAGATCCCTGGAAATTACATTATCTTAGGAACCAGCAAATCAGAGACTACTTCCCAAACTGACAGTTCTTCAAGTTTGCAGAATTTCTACTCTGTTCAAATTAAATAAATATTTGCTTCTAATACCTGACTGGGATGCAGTGAGAGTTATCGCCACAAGGTGGCATTATGTCTGTAATTTCACAGACAAATCCTTCAGCAGTCTTGTGCAGGCAAATATGTAAACTTGCAGTCATTTGATCTTCTTTTATTTTGTTTAAGTGGCTCCAAATTTGACTCAATATTTTGTAATGTCCCACAAAAAATAACTGCATCAGGACCTCTGTCTACCACTGTTGTATTGTGATACAATGTGATGTTGTCATGTGGACATAACTGATGGCTGGTAGCCAAATGTGATCACTGTTTGACTAGTACAACATTAACATCACGTTCAATGTGCATGCTTGATTGCCCTTTGACATTAGTCTTACACTGAGTTCTTTTTTTTTTTACGAAGTTGGACGCTTTATTAAACATAGATGTGAAAACAGACCTCATCAGAGACTAAATAGAATTCTAGGGTCCATTTGTCAGAATAGAGTATAGTGTCATACACAGGATATTCAAGATACAAAACATCTTATTTATACAGAAAATGTTCTACTTTTGTTTTTGTTGCTGTATGAGTCCTGCTGTTCTTTGCACCTGGAATGGCAGTCTTGTGAATGCTGTGCACAAAGCAATCCTACTTTATTAATTAACTTTATATGGACATTTTAAACAGCATTTAATTACATATATTGTTATGTGTTTTGAAAGCATATTTTAAGCATTTTTATAAAAAATCACAATTGATAAATCAAATAGACAGAATTAAGTCAATTGCATGACACAATCAAGTCAATTGCATGTCATCAGAATTGGTAGGAAAATAAGTTTATGAGCATGAATGTTGAAATCCCACACTGGGATGTAGAGTCACAATTACAGGGACACAAATTGTAAGCTTCTCTCATCTCAGCATACCACCAATGCAGCATAATTACTATCAGCACTTTTACAGAACAAATACAGCCAAAGAACATGGCATTCTTTGGCTCAGCATATTATGTTCTTCTCTTAGTTCTGCTCTTAGTAGTTTTATAGTACTGCAAGGCAGAATGGGTTTTATGTTCCAAAGCACAGTGTTGGTTTTGGTTTAAAGCATTCACTGCCAATGGCCTGAACTTACATGACACAGAAAGTGGACTGACACAATGAAACATACTGTGCATTATATTTCAGTGCATTATCCCCTTCATAAAAACACAAGATGTTTTTCCTCCTCATACAAATTACATTTTTGGTACAAACACACTTACATGACCCTCAAAAAAGTTTTCCATAGTTGCCAAATTCTTGCAGACATAATAAAACAACATTATTTGGCCACAACTCAGTTGTCGTGAGTCTTGAAGTTTTGCATGAACAGGTTTGGGGTGGGTTTTTTTTTGTTTTGTTTTAAATAGCAAGTCTGACATGCCATCAGTTCACCAGCACCGAGCAAAAAACTACAAGACTTTTCCAATTTCTTGATTCTCCTCTATACTTTTTTTTTTGAGTTGTGTACCAAACATCATCTTATCCAGTGACTGGTAAATACAGTCATTTGAACCAAAATGTAAAAAAGTAGTGTGCCATGAAATAAGAGCTTGAATTAAGAAAAGTAGGCACCACAAAACCAACCAACACAGACGCCACAGGGTTACATTTAAAGCCAGGATAGTTGTGTCACTTACACAATTCAGTAAAGAAAAATCAACATTACTGTCATGTCTAAATATGAATGCTGAAATTTATTTATATAGAATTTATTGGACACCATTTGAGGAAGCCAGGCTTTCCCCCTCTGGCATGAGGGAACAAAGTACTGCATAGATTGATTGATACACGCAAATGAAGTCAATGTAATCTGCTGAAACTCTAACATGTTTGAGGAAGTGGTAGCCATTTTGCCCACATGCCTAAAATAGTTTTATAATAATTTCCCATTTATCATAGTATTGGGAACCTATTACCGCGCATTGTAACAATCCCTATTGCAGTTTAGTGACCTGTTCTTAAATCTGATTGAAACTGACAAACTGACAGTGATAGTTTATCTGTACTGGGGACAAACAGGCATTTGAAGAGAGCTGTAGAGAGGTAGTGAAGGGTAGAAAGTATTCAGGCCAACATGTTTTTAAGGTTGGCACTCTGGCTTAGGCAACAACATGAGGAGACATTGTTAGCTTATCTCCCAGTATATATTGCATTTCGATTAACTCTTCAGAAACTCAACTGTCTTGTGTCATTAAGGTCACACGATGGAGAGTTGTTATAAATGCATCCGCTGGACCATAGCTACCATGAGATCAAATTTACAGGAAAGTTAAATGAATGAATAACATGATTTAAAAGCAATAATAATCAGAAAATTTCAGAAGTTGTTTTGATGGCTGGTTAAAACTTTCTCAGGTGGGTGGGGTCGCACTGTGGGAATCTGAACTCATGACCTCAGTTTTTTGTTTTTTGTTTTTAAATCCAGGCTGGGTGTACAAATGATTGTGAAGGGCCTTTTACGTAGAGCTGTATTGCATTAGGCTACTTGCAATAGGAAAACCATGTGGGAGGAAATCCTGACATGTTCCTGACACCTTCATCTCTTGTTCTTTTCAGATTAAGTTAGATTAAATGTTAATTGACATCAAAATAGCTATTTCCTCTTATCTTCAGTCAAAGGAGGATACAAACGTGAATGAACTCACTATACAGTTCTTTAACAGTCACAAATGGCAAAATCATCTTTACGAAGTCATGGCTTCAACTGAAAAGCACCTGTTAATATGATTTGGCAGCTGCAGGAACCTCCAATTTTATCAACTTTACTCAGTGCAGCAGTCCAGCCAGTAAAAGTGATACCAGGAGATCTGCTGATTATGTGGAAGAACATTTTATTGTTGATTCAGAGAAAAATCCATCAGTTCTTTTGCTTTGGCATAAGGAAACCCCAGCACATCTCTCTGTGTGTGTGTGTGTGTGTGTGTCTAGCTCTTCATTGTGATTCGCCCCCCTCTCTCTCTCTCTCTCTCTCTCTCTCTCTCCTTTATTTATTGTGGGACTCCCCCTTCCTCCTCTCCTCTGCGCCTCTGCGATCCATGGTGCGAAAGCCTCCTTTTCTCCGTTTTCCTACAGGATGGCATTCTTCAAATATCTTCGCTCTGTTAAGAATGAGCTTATCCTCTTCTCAGCTCCATTTGTTCTTCTTCCACTGCCTTTAGTGATCGGGACGCCGGTATGTAACTGATTTGGATGAAACTCTGTTGATTTAGATTAAACTTTGCCACACTGTTAAAAGTAGAGAAATTCGGCAACTCTTTATGATTTTGGCATAAAATAATTGAAGTGTTGGATTTGCAATTTTTATTTGGCAACATGCCCTCAGAATTTCTTTAATTACATTTTTTAAAAAGTTAGTTTAATTAGGGAAACATTTTACTTCGTTTGTATGCAGTTTTTAACAAATGAATGAACTAAATTCAGCGCGCCATAGACTTTTTTTTTTTGCCTAAAAATGCCGTTTAAATGAATGAGTCTGATTTGCACTGGTTCTGTCGTGCACCTGCTGATGCAACTTACAAGTGCGCAGCGCATGAGAACTGTCCAGTGTTGCCTGAGGCTGGAGCGCCCTGAAGTCTCGTTATTTTAACTCCTCGTTGTTAACATGATGGGTCATGTCCAGGGTGGGAACACAGAGTCAAAGGGCTCTGTTCACGTTGCTACCGCTATATGTGACACAGAGACGTGCACACAGGCATGTAGCCTAAGTTATGATAGACATAGACTGCAATGCAAAGCTGCCATGAACAAAGACATAGTGTAGAGGAGGGTAACAGAGTATGAGGACTCAAACTTTAGGATTCTCTGCTTGCTTGAAAAAACTGAAGACAGAGGATTTTTTAAATAAGTATGAATCTAAAAGTAACCCAGGCTTAACAAGTCTTATTACACAGTTTGCAGGGCAATGACACATGACAAATGCATATGTCATGTAATAATAAGTTAAGGGGTGTTTATAGAGCAGACCTATGATCTAAGTAGATGACCAGAATCGTGGAACAACAAGCACACTTATCTTTACCCTTTGAACCATCATCACATCTCATTAAAGATTAGGTAATACTAAATAAGACACTGTTTTTACACCTTACATGGCAACTTTCCAGAAGGGATCTTGACCCCTAAAGCAAGGTCATTTGTGTGTGTGTGCATTTGCCAATATGTTTTTAACATGTTTTTATGCAGGAGGCAGAATGTGCCTACGTGATAGTCCTGATGGCAGTTTACTGGTGCACAGAGGTCCTACCACTGGCTGTAACAGCTCTGCTCCCAGCCCTCCTTTTCCCCTTGTTTGGCATCATGCAATCCAAAGACGTAAGTAAAGCAACTGCAGCAGTGTGTAGAATTTAGCTCAGCAAGGAGGAATTTCTGTTCACACACATCTTACTCTGTGTGACGCCCCGCTGTCTCAGGTGTGCATGCAGTACCTGAAGGACACAAACCTGTTGTTTGTGGGGGGACTGATGGTTGCAGTAGCCGTGGAGCACTGGAATCTGCACAAGCGCATCGCCCTGAGGGTGCTGCTCTTTGTTGGTGTGCGTCCAGCGCTGTGAGTGGCTCAGATACGCGCCTCCCCACAGCAGATTCTCTGTTTGGCTTGTCATCTTTAAGACATACATTTCCAAAGCATATGTAATCAATTATGATATCAAAAACACCTGATATAGATAAGGAAGCTATATTCCGGTTTTTATTGACATCATAAAAGTCTGTTTTTCTCTCTCTTTATTATTGATTGTTGTAAAACACTAGAGGCCTACTCTTTCAATCCAAGGCCACTAACAGTTTTTATGTTTTTATCTTCCTGGTAGCTTGATGTTGGGTTTCATGGGTGTGACAGCCTTCTTGTCCATGTGGATCAGTAACACGGCCACCACAGCCATGATGGTGCCTATTGTCCAAGCAGTGCTGGAGCAGCTCAGCAACAGTGAGGCAGGGATACCTCAGATCCTCAGCTCAGAGGAGCAGGTCCAGACATCAGAGACTGACAGCAAACAGCCTCCACAGACAGAGAAACAGAGTGAGGGACAAGGTGAGCCATGGTCACCTTCAAGTATCTGTTTGGCCAAGAAAAAGCTACAGCATCATAGACTTTTTCTACTTATAAAACTATGTTGCGAGCAGCTCTTTTCATTCCTTGCTCTTTGTTTGAAGGCCCAGTGGTGGTGACTTTCTTAGATGCCGCAGTGGAGGCTGCCATTCTTAAAGAGGCAGCAGAAAAGCGAAGAATGTGTAAAGGGATGACCTTGTGTGTTTGTTACGCTGCCAGCATCGGAGGCACCGCCACACTGACAGGAACCGGCCCCAATCTGGTGCTCAGCGGCCAGATGAACCAGTGAGTGTTTTTTCAAAGAATTGTTTGATTGTGTTCTATTGCTTTTAATCTTGTTCCATAAAATATATTCTCTTTTTTTGTTTTCCTTAGACTCTTTCCTCAAAACGGAGATGTGATTAACTTTGCCTCCTGGTTTGGCTTTGCCTTCCCTAACATGATTCTCATGCTCACACTGGCCTGGCTTTGGCTGCAGTTTGTCTTCATGGGATTCAAGTGAGTTTGATGGTTAAAGCCTAATTATAGTGACAGAGACTTGAATCAACATCAAGAAACTTTTTACCATGTCAGGAGTGTGATTGAGTGTGGAGGTGACACAAAGATTTTTCCCATGTGATCCCTCCAGCTTTAAGAAGACGTGGGGCTGTGGGGCTGTGAAGACAGAGAAGGAAATTGCTGCCTATAATGTGATCCGAGAGCAGCATCGTCTGCTGGGGCCCATGTCATTTGGAGAGATAAGTATCCTGGGTCTCTTCATTCTGCTGGTGGTGATGTGGTTCACAAGGGACCCAGGATTTGTCGATGGCTGGGCGACACATATCTTCAACTCCAAAGCAGAGTTTGTATACAACATTTTTCTGTTTCTAATTCTTAGAATTTTTTGCTTTGAAGAAACTTCATATAACAAACTTTGTTCATTCCCTCATCACTCCACTTCTCAGGTATGTGACAGATGCCACAGTGGCAATCTTCATTGCCATCCTTCTCTTCGTTCTGCCCTCTAAACCCCCACGCTTCTGTTCATGGAGGACTCAAAGATTTGACACAGGTGAGCCATCATTCTGGAAGAATATAGATTACATGTCATACGGTTATATCCAAGTTTTGAGAGGTGGAGACTGCAATAATTCAATACTGACATTGAATTTATTGGATCTGTAGCACCCCATCAAACTGCTGGCCCAACACCACCTCTGCTCATCTGGAAAGTTGCCCAAAAGAAGTTACCATGGGGCATTGTGCTTCTTCTTGGAGGAGGGTTTGCTCTCGCCAAGGGCAGTGAAGTAAGTGGCAGTGACAGTCATAATGTTAATAGGAAACATGGCCAAAAACTAACACACAATATGATAATAATAATAATGTCTCTGGAGGGGGAAGTGTGGTGGTGGTTTCATGGTTGGTTGTGTTTAAAGTTACAAAGGATTTTCATGAAATCAAACCCTCTTTTTTATATTTATTTTGCATTTTTATGCTACAAATACCACTGAGTTACATTTCAAAGGATACTGTATATGACGCACAAACCTGAATTAGAGTAAAATCACAGTAAATGAGCAAATGTTAACTCAGCTGTTTAGATTAATACAGTGTACATTTCCAGAAAATACTTTAACCCTCTATATGTTTATGTTATGAATATCTCTGTAGGAATCAGGACTCTCAAAATGGATGGGAGATCAAATGACTCCCCTACAAAATATCCCTCCCTGGGCAATTGCTATCATCTTATGCCTGCTGATTGCTACCTTCACGGAGTGCACCAGTAATGTGGCCACTGCGACGCTCTTCCTACCTGTCTTAGCCTCAATGGTAAGTTCTCACAGAGAGAGAAATGTGTGTGAAAAAAGCAGAAGCAGAGGCAGGATCTGAGACTGCAGGAGACAGACAATTATGTTTGGCAGCAGTGGTTCAGTAAGGTGAAGTGCTACATAGCGTAATTTCTTTTGAACTGATTTCCCCAATTGGAGTCCAGCATTGAAACTACTCCCAGTGGGAGCCGGCCTATTTTCCCTTGTTTGGTTACCCATCTAGTTGGTCATTCAGGCTGAATATGTTTGGTCCCCTTCCCCGGGCCCCTCCTCCCATTAATAACCTGCCAAATACACCAATTCAGCCCATTGCCCTGTATTGCTGCCCACCCCGCTGCTGCTGAAGAATTGAATTACTAGAGAGAACGCCAAAGCTGGGTTGTGAAAGACATTGCCAAGCAGGGGCATTCAGACAGATATTTATGGAGGGCGAAGCCAAGAGGGTGCACAAGGATGTCCAACTCTCGTGTGAAAATAGACATAGGAAGAAAAGAGAGAAAGAAACGAACATCTGATCAGTTACATGCAGCTGAAAGTGGGGAGATGACACTTTGTGGCAGTCATGGCTTGTGGTATGTCACTTTATGTGTCATCCTGTCAAATGAATCTGAAGCATTTGATTTAAATAAAAAAAACATCAGACAAGGCAAAACACTGTCATCATAGTGACCTGATATACAGCCTACAGTTTAAAGAAGACTAACTATAAAGTTTAAGTCTTTTCACCCTTTGTTTATTTTGAGAACCAGAAATTACTGTGCTCTTGTAAGGTACTGTGCTGCGGGATATGTAATTCAGAAGCAAATTCCAGAGTAATGTTTTCTGCATCTTAGTAGTCTGCCATTATCGCTACATATGTAGTGCTTTTCTATTTTAGAAATCATGACTCAGCCCCAAGCTTGCAGGAATTATATCTTAATTACACCCACCTAATGAGAGTTTTCACTCTGCAGAGAATTGCACACTTTTCACTCTGAGTTATGAGTCAGTGATTACGGTTGCAGAAAAATAGCCAGATGGAGGAGTGGAGGATTTTGTTATCAAGGCTATGTTCATCCCTGTCTCAGACTGTTGAAGCTTTCTATGTGATTTTTGCAGTCTCAGTCCATTGGAATCAATCCACTGTACGTCATGGTGCCTTGTACTCTGAGTGCCTCTTTTGCCTTCATGCTGCCTGTTGCTACGCCTCCAAACGCTATAGTCTTCTCTTATGGGTACCTCAAGGTTGCTGACATGGTGAGTACGGCAGTGGTTTGTTGTGTTTGTTCAGTAAATGATATGTTGAAGATGCAAAGTTATCACCATAGTTGCCACTGTTACACTGCAAGGATAGTTAAACTTACGTGTTCATAGTCACTTGCAGTTGTTACCTGAAACTGTTTTGTGTTGGAATTTCTCAACTTTTTGGGAAATTCGCTTTTTCGCTTTCTTGCAGAGTCAAATGAGAATATCGATACCATTTTTTAGGTGTGTTCAGACGGAAAGCGATGCAAATATTCGTCTCATGTCATTTGACCACAGGGCCTTTTGTGCAGTCTTTGTCCAATGTACAGACTATCCTAAAACGTTAGCTGTATGTATGGGAGTGTGCCTGTGTGTTTGTGTGGCAGCTCATGGTCTCACTGATCTCAGAACTCACCGGGGACTCCAGTTCTTTTGGTCATTTCCGTCTGGTCTGGATAAGAAAATTCTTTGCTCAAGTTGAAACAATATGAACTTGTGCGGACACGTCTTCACGGCAGTTTGGGATGTCAAATTCGTGTCTAGTCGTGCCTGTCCGTTGCCTTTGTATGCAATCGCATTGTCTCTATATCTCACTTTGTTTTCTGTCTAAACACACCTTTATGTCTTTTTGGTAAATATGAAGCTGCTGCCAGCAGCCGGTTAGCTTAATTTAGTATGAAGACTGGAAACAAGCGAAATGGGTGGCCTGGCTCAATCCAAAGATAACAAAACCTGCCTACCAGCACATCTAAACCTCACTAATCAACAACGACATAAGAGTGGTATCAGTCTTCTCATCTAACTCTCAGGAAGAAAGCGAATAACAGCATTTCCCAAAATGTCCAACCTTTGCTTTAATATCACTACTTACTCTTCTTCTCCATCAGGCCAGGACAGGAATAGTCATGAACATCATTGGCATCCTTTGTATTACACTGGCCATCAACAGCTGGGGCAAGGCCATGTTTGACCTGGACTCTTTTCCCGCCTGGGCCAACGTCACCGGGGTGTGAGCCTGGCTCTGCCATAGGAGATGATCCACGCATACCCTGCCCTCCCTATCCACAGGTGCCAGACAAAGACCCCGGGTCAGAGCGAAAGCACTGGACCACACGGTGGACTGCTTGCGTCTGACTGCTGCTAGAATACAAGCCCATCAAAGCTTGTCTTCATTGACACCTGAGTCTTCCTTATGAAAGAAAGTGGTGATGAATATGATTGGGAAGAACGTAACTTAGCACATTTACTCAAGTACTGCACTTAAATGCAATTTTTAAGGTACTTAGGGATTTACATTTTTTGCCGCTTCTGCTTTTACTTCACTATATTTCAGAGGGAAATATTGTCCTTTTTACTCTACTACATTACTACACTGCTTTATCTGACAGCCGTAGTTCATTTTTCATATGAAGATAATATGAAATATGATTATAGATTAAAACATTAAACTGAATATAAGTTAGCCTCATCTCAACCAGATACAACATTAAAGTTTTGCAAATTTAGTAGTAATAATCCAATAACATTACATATATTATTACACTGACAAGGGCAATTCAGCTTCCTAATGAGTACTTTTACTATTGATACATTTTTGTGTCAAAATCTGTACTTTCACTTAAGTAAAATATTGAATGCAAGACTTATTTTTTATTTAATTTTACACTGTGGTGTTGCTTCTTTTACTTACTTAGTTAAAAAAATGAAGTACTTCTTCCACCACTGCTATCAAGTACTCTCTCTCTCTACTCTCTCTGAATAAATTTAAGGTAACAAAGGCTGTTGGTTAGATTTGCCATTTTGGTATTTGTAGATAATGGGCCAATATGTACAGTACAGCAGACTTCATTACCAGTAAACATGTACTTTTGCCCCCTTGCATCCCCTTGACCCCTGCCTTGACCTATCAGGATGTAGTTCAAGCATCAGTTGAACTTTGAAATGCATCGTCACTACAAAGCAAGAAACCTATACGTGCCTTGTACAAACATACTGACTTAGTGTGCTGAAAACACATTTTCAATATTTTGATCACTATTTTGTGCTGGCATTGTGAAATGTCTCACTGCAATAATGAATTCTGTCAGAATTGCAATAAAGTGGTATTTAAGAACCAATGTATATATTTTTCTCTTCAATTTCCAGACTTTTGTACCTGAGAAATGATGAATAAAGTATGTTATTTGCCTAAATTGCCAGTGGGATGAAGTAAACTATATTTTACTGGCCTGTGACAAACTAAAAATAAAAGACATGGAAGAACAAAACATATACTGATTAATTCATTTGTTTTCCATACACAGTGTTTAACGAACAAGGCATGATATAGTCAGTTGTTCACGTCACGCTCACAATATTTTTAAATTCTACAAAAACATGAATTAATATTTAAGCTAGCGATTTTACAGCAAGATCCTACCCATTTCCACTAATGGCCTAGTATGGGCTTTTAGACAAGTAAGTAGCTTTAAAAAAGTAGGGGGAAAGAAAACTCAGCGTTAGCTGTAAAAACAGCATTGTCATCCAAAACAAAATGATCCCACTTTCATCATCAGTCGGCTCTTTCGCAACTTTGCATGACAATTACATGTGTTTTAAAGTGCACACGAGTTTCTCTGCGTCTTGCTTAGTGGCCTTTTGTCTCGTGCATAAAGCTGATATAATCCTGTAAACACAGAGTGGAAAGCCACAGTAATCCTGGACTGAAAGGCCACACCTAATGTATGAAGGCAAGAGCTCTGTGTCATTGTCGTTTTTGCCGAGGCGTTGCATAAGCCAAGGGTCAAGGCAGTTATTGTCCAGCGTTGTCTTGCGTCATAAACATTATGAGCTCAAAGAAGACATTTCACATGTCTCCATTTAAAGACCCCAGAGCACTTTATTACAACCCTACAAGTATCCCAATGAGTATCTACCACCATGATGACACTTGCGTTTTACAGCAAGACAGAAGATCATCATCCTCAATCATAAGACTCTACATATACGGCAGTAAACAGCACCAGAACTATGTTGGTGGTATCGTGTGACAGAAGAGGAAAACACTGCGACAAAGGTAGCGGTAGGAAAGAAATGAAAGGATCTCATCAAAGTTCTGACCTCAGCTCTGTTGGACAATTAAAATGTTAGATGGTTTAAAAGTGGTTAACAAGCGGTTGGGTGTATAGAGCAGTTCAGATCACTGTGATCTTGAGTCCCACTGGGTAAAGAACCTTATGTAATTACAGTGCCTTTCTCTCCCTTTGCTGCCTCTCCGCCACCCACTCATTATCCAATTGAAACACATCCTCATGTATCATAGCCTCCATTATTGGCTATATATACATCTAAGGCTTCAGTAGGAAATTGAACCTGCAAGTTGTTCTCCATGCTGGGGTTACATGCGACTGCGCGCACACGACCTCTGATGAACACAACATGTTTCTATTAAAGAGTAATAAACTAGACCCTCTGGTTGCTGAATAAGCAAGTAGAAAGATTAATGAATAACTACCAGACAAATATACTGTCATTTGGGATTCAAGAAAATATTCCAGGCACAAAAGAGGTAAGAAAAGGTAAATTTTGAGTCTCGTCCATCTGTTGCATCTTAGAGTATTTTATGGATGGGAAAACTTTTTTTAAAGCCACATTGGCCTGTATCAGTTACACGTGAGGACAATATGCAGTCTGTCTGATACAATCAATCCTTCCTGGCACATAAAGACTTGTGTGTAGAGATGGTTTCAGTTAGCAATCTGAGTATCCAATTAAGCTGTGGACAAGAGTAAGGCCAACATCTGAAAGATCCAGAAGAGGACAGAGGGCCTTTCTTTGCACTCTTTTGGCCAAAGTACATTCATACTGACCAGGCTAAACTAATAGTGCCTTAACAATCATTTCCTTGGTCGGATTATACGTAAATCATTACACTTTTATTACCCAAAAGTCACCAAAATATCTACAGTATCAAAATTTGAACAGTAATCTGGGTGTTTTTCTGAAAAATAGGGTGCTGCCTCTGATTCAGAGATGACAACGCTGCTACTGAAAAAGCTCATTACATTATCAACACCTATATAATCTTTTTCTGTATCTTCGTAATGACTCTTAGTTTGAGTGATCTTCATGATATTACAGATCATACCTTAATTTATCCTGCTTTCAGGAATAGGAGTTGTCCATGTTAGCATTTAGCACAAAGCACTACTGAGCCTAGCACAGCCTAACAGACCTGCTAGCATGGCAATAGGCTCTTAGACTTGTTTAACAATTTTGCTAACTAATGACAATAAAAGAACACCAAACAGTTTTAACTAACGTGATCTAATTGCTATGTTTGCTTTGGAGGAGATACAACTGGCTTGCAAGAAAGTCCCTGTTTCAGTTGATTAGCCGTGGAAAATAATCTCACTCCAGAAAAGAGCAGAGAGGTTAGGCTGACGACTTGGGTACTGTATATACAAAACTGGATTACCTACTGGACAAAGCAGGCACCTGTCCCAGGGCCCATAGAATGGCTCCTCAGCCTCAGTTTTACAGTGGCATTTGGTTTGTAGCAACTTGTTTAACTTATATGAGAATATTTACCACTACCTGACACTGACATGATGATGGCATTCATGTGTGTCCTGTTTTATCACCTGATCTTATGGTTTGGTGTCAAAATCTATAGGATCTTCATTATTTCAACTGATATTGTGCTTACCTGGTGCATATCCCTGAATTAATTTGTGTTTAGTCAAATTACCACACAGCAAACATGGAGCCATGTCACATTCCAGCATAGGAAGGAATACTGTAATCTTTGCACAGAAAGAGGCAGGAATTGGATCTTATTAGGGCCCCAGCAGGGCCCCTTAGCAGATTAATCCGGCCATGCATATCAAATAATTTTCATGCTCGTTAGATCATTCAGTGACCTGTCAAGAGCCCTGTAGATGGGGGCACCAGGAGGACTGCACTCATTGCAGAATCTTACAGAGTCACTTCATGTTTACTGCTGTACTGTTTCCTCTATGGGATTCTACCTCATTCCACGAAATGCACCCGGAACGCTTCACCTCACTTCTTTTGCGTGTACCATACATGTGCTCAAAAACAGGACGAAGGATGACTCATCGGACTGTATGACCGCAGTTCATGTGTTCTTTGCACCACTTCACTCGCAAAAAGGACATTTTTGAGTGTAATAAGAGGTTAAAGCACGGCAACCCTAGTATTGTGTCCCTCTCTCTGAATAGACTGTTTTGATGAAACAGCGTGGTCAATTGAGGCTCAGATTGACATTTACAGTCAGCTGATTCAAAGTTGCTTGTCTGTTTTTCTCTTGCGTTTCAAAACAAAGCACAGACATATTGGTGACCAAAGAGCGTGCACCTCCATCCCGATCTGATTTCCTTCAGACCTACAGGACCGCATCGCCTGATGCTGAGATTGTTTGGTGTAACAAACAAATTGAGCAGTTTTTTCTCTTAAAGCTTATTGCAAAAGAGATCTTTGTGATTGTTGTCATGCATGTTGCATGAGTCTTAGCCAGCATTTACATTTATCTCTCCTTAATTAGCCTAATTCCAAACATTCCTGAGATTACATAATGGGGTTTTTAAATAGTATCATATTCATTGGATTCTGCTTTTCAAGACCACCTTCAACAACCCCTTAATTTTTGATTACTAATATAATTAAACAATTCAGGGAGACCTTAATCTCAGTATCCCTTGTTTCTCAGTTTTAGAGCCTCATGGTCTTTGCATGAAGCAAAAAGTAATTGAATGCATCTTTAATTACAGAAAGTAATTTTACAAAAAGATTGGGTACTTTGAATTGTTAACTTGAGAGCAATTTCAGGTCATTATTTAGGGGTCATTTAATGGACTACTAATGCCTCATGAATTTCCTAAGACAATGGAGCTAAAAATAGTTATTTAGGCTATGGTATTTTAAATGAATAATTAACAATAATTTAATAGAGAATTTAAGGATATTTAGGCATAAATTACATGGTTTAGTGGAGACAGTATAAAGGTTTAGTGTTTAATAATTCATGTTATTTCATCTGTGATGTGATATGTCAATATAAAGACATTGAAATGCACAGTGGCACTTTACTTTTTTTGTGAAGAGCTACAGTATGATCAGTCTTCATGTGTTATTGGGAAATGGCTCCATCTGTTGGTATGATGACAACATCTCAGGACGAGCTGTGTGGGATGAAATGCATAGATTTCTATGGACACATTTCAAATTAAAATAGAAAGAAAGAAAGAAAAAGTATGATTTTGCTCTTTTTAAAAGTATTTTAAAAAATAGGTAAGAATAGGTAAATATTGCTCTCAATTCATTTCAAGGACAAGCAGTTCAGCTTTATTGTCATTATACTTGCTTACAACGAATAGTCTTATCATTTTACGATAATACAACCTGCTAAAAGTATTTATGAATATAGACAATAAATAACTGTTCCACTGAATTTCAGATTCAGTATAATAGGCTATCCTGTTTTGTTTTTGGTTGTTTGTTTTTTAGAGGCAGTAGTTTGAGTTCACTGTTAGTCCATTCATCCATTCGTCATCCTTTATCTGTTCGTATTTCAATTTGATTCTCACATGACTTCTTCGGCAGGTGTCTCCTCACCTATAGGTCTATAGACAGGTGTTAAAACATAATTCTCTGGGACAAATTACCCGATCATATAAAGGTAGGCCTATAATCGGTTAACGTGAAAGTTAATAAATAGTTTGCTGTTTGAACTCGCACTGAAGGGTCGAGAGGAGGCTACACGTGCTGCAGTGCAGGAGTTTCCACGAAAATGTGACCTTGTCACACGGACACACAGGAAGTGCCTGACGCTAACTCACATGGAAGCAGATTTACAACCGCTTTCATCATACACACTGACTGATCCGCGACTGAACTGAAGGGGCCCTAACAGCAACATATAACGGGGAAAAGAGCGATAATTCCTACCGACTGAATCATGGAGAGCAGCACACAGAGTTCACCCCTTTCTGCATGGAGTGAATGTTTTGTATTAAAGCGGATCCGCATGTTGGTCCCTGTTGGTTTCAAGAAAGAAATAAAAGAGTTGTCTAAACTGGCCGGACCAGTGGTAAGTAGCCTGTATGTAAATGTAGCCCACTGTTATGTCCATTCAGTATGGGGATTACTGATCAATGATCTAAATGACTTATTGATGTTGTGAATATGGACTGTTATTAGTGAAGCTATAGTGCACAAGCTAGATTGAAGTATAACAAATAGGCCAACACCACTAATTACCTGTTACTAATGAACTAATCAATATCTGTTTGTTGTCCCAGCTACTTTTCATTCATGATTTTTCTCCTCAGATTATTGCCCAGCTCATGGTTTTTGCAGTAAGTTTTGTAAGTACTATTTTCTGTGGCCATCTGGGGAGGACAGAGCTGGCAGGGGTTACTTTGGCCATAGCAGTAAGTACAGTATAGTAATGTTCCTACAGTAAAAGTTAAACCAGTAGAGCAACAGAACATAACCCACCAATGTCTGTGTTATATCCTCAGGTTATTAATGTTACAGGTATATCTATTGGATCTGGTTTGTCAGCAGCATGTGATACTCTGATTTCTCAGGTATGAGCCTGTTAGACGCAAGTGTTCATCAGGTATTGGCAAGAATCGAAAAAAGTAATAAAAAAATAATATACTCTCTGGTTTTAGACCTTTGGGAGCAGTAACCTCCTGAGAGTTGGGGTCATTCTGCAGCGGGCGATCCTCATTTTGATACTGGCCTGTTTCCCCTGCTGGGCGATCCTCATTAACACAGAGCCCATTCTGCTGGCTGTCAGACAGGATCCAGAGGTGGCCAGGTAAGCTGTGTGAAAATTCACTCGTCTTCACCTGCTTTAGTTTGTTGTTTTTATTTTGTTGTTCTTTCTTTCTTTTTATTTGCTTATTTGTTAAAAAGCTTATATTTCAGAGTACATTTCTTGTTGATATTGATGGAAAATCTCTCTAGATTGTCTCAGATGTATGTGAAGATCTTTATGCCAGCACTTCCTGTGAGTATTTTAAACCTCTAAGTATGAAACTCCTTTAACAATGACGGCCGCAATGTTTTCTGTAAATGTGTATGTATAGATTGTCTGTTGTGTCCAAAGATATGCAATTCAGAAATTGATTTATTTTTATTTATTTCTTCTGTATAGGCTACATTCATGTATTCATTAGAGACAAGATATCTGCAAAACCAGGTAAGTCCATTATTATTCAACATGAAGTAACTCCCTGGTGAGCTGAAATAAGATGAGTTGATTGTATGAAAGAGACGTCATATAGGTTGTGATTTGCTTCCTTTTAATTTAATATTGGATTAAATATACAGGAAAATTCAAATCAGCCAGCCTTCTATTTATTTAAAATAAATGTATATGAAACCACAAGCCTCCATTTGGACCAAATTTGTGTGTTTGTGTGCAAAACACATACACATCTTTCTTATCCAGGTGCTGAGTCCAAACACTGTACAGTCATCTCTGCTTCCCAAGGACTCAACAGCAACACTATAGAGTGGTCCCTTTAAAGATCCCCTACAGACATGTTTTAACATGTATATAAATTGCTCTACTTTGAATAATAATTTGTATCTGATATGTTCTTTTCACAAAAAAAGATCAGTTGTTAAAATTTTTGACGTCTACTCCTTCTTCATAAAGAATTCAGAATATATAAATATAAGTTGAACTGCTGGACATTCAGAGTGTATGTGCACTGGAGGCTTCAAGTTTCCACATCACACTTTTGCATGTTGAATATTGGACTAGGATTGGCTTCCAAACTATTTGTGATGTCACAAATCATGCTCGTAGGACCGCCCCTGAAAATGGCATTTTCAATGAGCATATGGAAACGTTCCACTTTCAGCAGATGAATGTGAAAACACCCTTCTAGTGTCAAACTCTGCACACACATCATTCTGTACAGAGAAGCTTTGCCAGTGTCTAATAAGAATAATATGCAGCACTTCTCTTTTAGGGCATCATATGGCCACAGGTAATCACAGGCTTTGTGGTCAATCTTCTTAACGCTCTCATCAACTACATCTTTCTTCACGCACTAAATCTAGGAGTAGCGTGAGTATTGCCCTCTGAACTGCACATGACTCTCTCAGTAACATCTTTATTGCTCGCACCACATAACCAATATCATGCAATGAAATACTCTTTACAGAGGTTCTGCTGTTGCCAACACAATTTCCCAGTTCTTCATGGCTGGAGTACTCTATGCTTATATCATCTGGAAAGGTCTTCATAAGGCCACCTGGGGAGGTGAGAGCAACATTTGCATTGGAAGATACTGACTCTGCATATAATCAGAGTCTCCAGTGGTTTCCCTCAGGGTGTGTTAATGAGTTATTACAGCGATGAAGAAAACTCAGGGTGGAAAGACTGTGGTTGTAGCTCGGGAGTCAAGAAACTCAATTCTTGAAGAGATTAAACAAAGTTTTTTATTAACAAATGCACAAGTATTGTAATTCAGTATGTAGTGCTCCCAGACTATATTTAGGGATGAAAACATTTGTTGGTTTCCAGATGAAAACAAACATCTAGATAAATGTGTTAAAGGCATTTCAAGAAAACTTAACAACCATCTTCAGAGACAGACCGTTATTCATTTACTATTACAAATATAAAGATCAGAAATCTTCGTTGTTGGAAGTAAAGATAATTTTGCATTGTAGATGGACAGACAGACTGATTGATGAATTGACTGAGTAATTGAATGATTTATTGATTCATTGTTTGGCCACACAGGCTGGTCTAAAGAGTGCCTGAAGGACTGGGGCTCATACATCCACTTGGCCATCCCTAGCATGGTCATGTTGTGTGTTGAGTGGTGGACGTACGAGATTGGAAGTTTTCTGGCAGGTAATGTCACTTTGGCCGGTTTGTGGTTATGAATAATTTGTGTGAACTAAAGATTGTCTGAAAATCTAACAGCTGTTTGTCACTGACAGGTCTCATAAGCGAGGTGGAGCTCGGAGCTCAATCAGTTGTATACGAACTGGCAAATGTTGCATACATGGTAATTTCCCTCATCTGAAATAGAATTTCCTCTACCAAAATACTGAATATACATCAAGCTGTTACTATGTGAAATGAATCACCTATTTGTACATGCAGTGTAACAACATGTTGATATAGTATTTTTGTTATCAGTTCCCTATGGGTTTCAGTATAGCAGGTAATGTGAGAGTTGGAAATGCCTTGGGAGCCGGAGACACAGAGCAGGCCAAGCTGTCTGCTAAACTGGCAATGTTCTGTGCAGGTCAGTATTCTCTTAAACAATATTTCTGACATGACATGTATTTGAAGTTAAGATAATACTAGAACTATTGTTATTAAATTCTAATTTCACTGAAGAAATTAGTGCAGGAGTAGCTTACAGGTTAAAGAACAAGCCTTGTGACCAAAAATGTACATGAGGTGCCCTGAAGCAGGGAATTAAGTTCCCGAACTGCTCTAGCAGAGTTACTCATTGGCCAACAGTAGGAGACTGTGGTTGTCCTTTCTGTGAATATACGTCAGTGCGTTCACAGAAAAGAAATCAGTTCAGCACCGGTGGATAATTTAGTTTGTTCCCCTTTACCACAGGGTCAGTCTCTATATGTTTGGCAGTTCTCATTGGGGGCCTGAAGGACCATATCTCTTATGTCTTTACATATGATGAGTGAGTATATCATGTGTTTTTGTAACCACAACTGTATTCCTCACCATTGTAAAACCTTTTCCTAGGGTGTGTTACGTTAACACATGCAAAGTCAGTGTCTGGGAGAGATAACAGGTCTCTTAAATGACCTTTCACCATTGTGTCAGTTATTGCCTACAAGGAAAACAGTGAACTTTGCTTATATATTCTTTTAAATATTAACAAGGTAAATATTCCTCACAGTTGCGCTCAGTTATGCTGTGTAGCATCACTGTGATTAATGGCAATTTACTGATTCATCTTTGGTCACAGTGCTCAAATATAACACCCAAAAATCTAATGATAATGCCGTTTCTCATGTCACCTCTCTTACAGTGTCAAACAGTAAATTTTGAGTCACTCTTTTTTCAGACAAATCAGGGAAAGGGTTGCTGATGTTATAGCTTTTTATGCTCCATTTGTCCTCCTAGATGCAATATCAGTAAGTATCTCTGCCATAAACAAGATCTCATGACCTACCCATATATTATTGCATTTGCAAAACAGACCGGGTGCATTTTTTTGTCAAGTCTAACCACGTCTTTATTCTGTTTGCACGACTAGGCTGCCTCGGGCGGCATTATAAGAGGAGCAGGTAAACAGAAAATCGGGGCTATTTGCAACATTTTGGGATATTATGGAGTTGGTTTTCCTATTGGAGTGTCACTGATGTTTGCAGCCAAATTAGGAATCAAGGGTAAGATTTACAGCAGAGATGTTTTTGTCAACAGTTTTTATGCCACATGTTGCCTAACTGGTCATTTTTAAGTTTTGTCGTCAGTGTCTTTTTTTAGTAAGAGATCCACCACGGCATCAACATCTACTTGCAAGTCTTAAAGCAAGATGTAAAACTCTTTATTTTCTTCAGGTCTGTGGACAGGCTTGTTTACCTGCGTGGCTCTGCAGTGCTCATTCCTGATTTTCTACCTTGTAAGAATGAACTGGAAGAAAGCTACGGTCGAGGTTAGTATTCAGAGGCAAATCTCCCCATTCTAAATGGCCTAAGGCTACTTCTTCGTGAATAAACGTTCACACATTGTTTTTCTTCCAGGCTCAAATCAGAGCGGGAGTGTGTGGGAGCTTGACAGACACAAGTAAGAGAGATTGTGCAGCAACCGAAGCATTTTATACTGCTAGAGAAAACAAACATTTATCCTGTTCAGCATGGGAAATTATAAATTCTTCCTCAGGAGCCAGTTTAAACTATAATAATTGTAGTTTAATGGTGGTATATTGATATTGGTAAAAATTATATTGTTTGTACAAAAGTATATATAAAACTTCTGTACCTCAGTGAAAACATTACAGTCACATTTGCATTTGTATGTCCAGGACCCCAACCAGATGATCCAAGGAACTCAGAGGGCCAAAGAGACACCATGGACCTGGTTGGCACTGAAGTGGGACCAGCAGTACAAACAGTGGAGGAGGAGCTCTCTCACAGGACTCTGGTTCTGCATAGGGGCCTGGCTCTGGCTCTCATGCTATTCATCCTGGCTGCTGGAATCATTATGAACCTGCTGATCACTAACTTGGTTACATGAACATGAGCAAAGTCTGTTGTATTCAGTGAAGTAACTCTTTAGCCAAAAGTGCACAACATGATGGAGATGTTTGCATTGCAGGATGTCACAGCAGGACATGCAGGAGAAAGGCACATGTGGCACAAGTGCAGATGAGCAGAAAGTGGACAGAACGCAGGAAGTGAAATGGCCTGTGATCAACGAATTAATGTGTCAAAGCAAAATATTACTCTGAAACCATTAATTCGCAAGATTTTCCAGTGAATCTGCCAGTGTTCGGTTCACAGCCACATTCTGTCAAAGAGAATGAGTCAAACTAAAGAGAATTTGACAACCTTTGTATTTAATTCATTAAACAGAAACATTGTGGTTATCTTGGACTATAGGAGTCAATCTGACTTCATTTGGGACCATTCCTTCACTTCATTTTTCATCAAATCTGCCACTCTTTAGCCTTTAGCATTTAGCCACTTTCTGTCAAAGATAATGAGTCCATGAGAGTCTAAAACATACATGAGACATTGATCACAAACAATGATTTTATGATCATGGTTCTTAAGGTTATCCTGACTCTTCATTTGGGACCAGCACAGTGGAGGAAATTTGATCAGGAGTATGTGTGGTATTTATCCAGTCCAAAGTAAAGTTGGCCTCTGAAGGAAGGGTCTCCGGCAAAAGGAAGTGCACGCTTGCTCCCACAGCCAGAAGTGCAACTGCTGCAAACATAGTGAGGCCTCGCCTGAGGATCAGCTGACTAGTGGAGAGACGGCCACCCTTGACATACTGGACCACATGTCCACCCTGTGTCTCCGCGTTCCCAACATGGTCCTCGGTGCTCACAGACATGTAGCCATCCGCTGACTTGAAGGAAATGACCCATTACTTTATTTTGTTAAGATTTATGGAGAGCAAGCAGTGTTAAACTCAGTCAAAGGATAGCAAAAACTTAATAAACTTAATAACTTAAAAAAAATATAAATCTCAAATGATAACAAGAGGATTTATTGTTGCTAGTTTAGCAGGATACTTACACTCCCATTACTTGCTGTCTGCTCAGCAGTGTTGTTACCCGCAACGTCTGATGCAGCTGTGCTTAATAATGTCATGTGAGTGTTTTTCTGTGCTCGGCCAACAGCCTGCAAACGAGCAGAAACAAAAACTAAACCAACTTCCAATTTCTCAAATTCTTACATGCAATAAATAGCTTTTGAAAGTTCAGTAACTGATTCTGTAGAAATGAGGCCCTGCTGAGCGTACCTCATCTGTAATTCTGTCCCAGTTCAGCTTGAAGATGACAATTATGTAGAAGGTGGATTGTAAAATGACACAAACGAGCAGTCCCAGCCAAAAACCTGCAGAGAAAAAGACAAATTAGTTTGTCAAATTAAAAAAAAAAACACCTGCTTTTTGGAAATGACAAAAAAGATTACTTCATTCAATTACCTAAAACTCTCAGTTTTGCAACAAACATTAAAGTAATGCTCAGTGAAAGTCCTATGCCATAGTATCCAATGAAATTGGCCACAGCTGGTATCTTCTGTTTGCCCGTGCCCACGAAGATGCCGGTGCACACACACTAGGATGTAAACAGACAAATCCCTAATTATTATGTGCTCTCACTCCACTGGCTACCATGTGGTAACTTCTGGATGGATAAACATTTTATATTTGACTTGTTTGATGTGCTTTTTTAGCATCATGCAAATATATTTGTTGTGCTAACAAGAAAAACTGTAAGACTCACCACAAGACCATCAAAGAACTGAAGGAAACAGTAAGCATTCATCAAGTGTGAGACCAGACCTATGATATTCCTGAAATAAGGTTTTAAAATTAAGATCTATTTTTCTAGGCCAATCTTTGTATGTGGCAATAGTACCTTAACAATCAGAGTATTACAGTTATTGAAATGTGAGTGCAGCTGTAGAGACTCACTCATCAGAGGTGAAGATGAAGCCAATCACTGTTTTGGTAGAGCCAAGCACAAGACCCTCAACAATCGCAATGCTACCTGGAAAAGAGGAGCTGTGAACTCTTAAAACATTAGGAGAATTAATGTACTGTGCAATACTAGAAAACATTTCTAACTGACCTGCAAGAGTGAGGGATACCTTGCTGGTGAGGATCGCCCTGGCACTGTCTCCTGCACCGAGGGCATTACCCACTCGGGCACATGCTGCAGCTTGAATACCAAGAGGGAACTATGGAGTCATCATTGTAGTAAAAGTATGAGAAAGAGTTGGCTCCTGAGTACAAATGTGTTTAGAGAAACATTATAAAGTGAGGATGTAACGCTCTGACTTGCTGTTAGTACCATGTAGGTTATGAAAGCCACCATTATCACAGCATGCTGGGCTGCCAGCTCATCTTCACTCAGCATTCCTGATCACCAGAGACAAAGAAGAAACAACAGTCATGATTCAACGTTTGTGTCTGGTTCAGTGACATCAAATGGCTTACCAATATCTAATATTTGGATTACCTGCAAAGAACCCACCAAACTCATAAACCCACCACTCAAAGCACTTCATTAATGTGCTGGGAATGGCCAGTTTCATGTAGGAGCCCCACTCCTGCAGTGATTCTACAGACCAGCCTGCAGGGGGAGAGAGAAACTCATTTATGTAGAGAGAAAAACTTGGAGGATGAACAAAGTAGTCCCTGAGATCATAAGGTCACCACAAACATCTACCAAATATAACTGTCCCTCACCCCCCCATGTTGTTACATGGAGCTTCTTCCACCAAATGTAAGCAAACAGAAAAGCACAGATGTAAATCTGAGACAGGGCATTGGCTGCTGCAGATCCACTGTAAGACATACACACAGACATGTTGATATCAGTGGGGGTGATAGTTTTATTCAGATTTAAAATGTTATACTGAGATGTGTGAGTACACCTACCTAACACCCAGGTCCAGCCAGTAAAGAAAGATGTAGTTTGTCACCACATTTGCTATGTTTGCCATGGCAGCAGTGTACATTTGTGGCAGTATTATACCCTGAGTACACAAACACCAGGTAATATGATTACCAGCACTTACACCTTTCCCATCAGAAATCAAATTAGGTGTAATAAGATTTACTACATGTATATACACTGAAATAAGATGATACAGAATGGGATCAACACAGAGAATTGGACGTGGGTTTAGGACAGCAATGCTGTGTCTTACCTGGTTCTGCAAGTAAGACACTTGAAGGTGATGTAGAAACATTGCCTACAGAGAAAGATGTTTTTAAAGGGGTGTTTATAATTTTTTTCACAGCTAATGGAGCAGAAGAACTGCAAAATAATAACTGAAAATGTGTTAAAGGTGCGTAAAGGTGAAAGAAAAGTCACAACTCACTGGTACTGCAGGAAGGAAGCCTGTAATATACAGCTGGGCTATTCTGAAATCAAGACGCTGCATTCAGTTCAGTTTAAAGTCAAATGAACACTAATTATTTATTATTATTATAAAGTAATTTAAGGTGATATACACTGTTATTTTCAGAAGTAGGGAAGTATGGAAAATGTCCTATTTAAAGAGAAACTATCAAGTACAAGTTGCATTAATGAATATTTTTTAAATCAGTTGAACCAAATAACATTTCTGCATGTTTGGTGCTGTTACTTACCTGGTCACCTCAGGGTCTTGGCCCAGGCATAACAGGATGGCTTGAGCATTAATGAGGAGGCCCCAGCAGGGCAGACAGAACATCAGCAGGATGATGATGCCCCGCTGAAGGATCACTCCCACCCGCAGCAGGTTCTTACCACCAAATGTCTGCACAACATAATTAACATTTTAGAAAGGAAGGCAGCAATAAACAGTAGGGGTCAGTATAAATTCCAATGTATTATATGATCATATCAAAATGGGTTTCCACACCTGAGACACCAAAGTATCACATGCCAGCCCTAGGCCATATCCTGTTGCTGCAGTAGTAACATTGATGGTCTGAAATGAACATGAAACATACTTGAATGAGTCTGACATACACTTGAGAACTCTGATGTAACCAAGGTGATTATGAGATAACTATAAAAGCTATATTGGTGAGTTTATATATAAAAATATATTATATTATATTATATTATAAATATTTCATTTTGAATTACATCTCCACCTTTTGTCATGTTAGTCTCCACGAGTCTGTGGAGCATGCAGACGACTTACAGCAGAAGCTAATCCATAGCCAGCCATCACTTCATTTCCCAGACGCCCACAGAACATCGTAACCACAAATGGAAGCAGGTAATTCAGGATTCGAGAGAGCAGCTAGAAAGACAAACATCGACCATCAAACAGCTACCAGCTCACGGGTATATAATATAAATTACAGTAGACACAAGTTGCAATTAATTATCATGGCACTCAGACTATGTCTTGACAAATGAGCTACCACACTGTCATCATGTTTGTAGGTTGCAGCCACTGTTTGAAACCTGCCAAACACTGTTTTAGGTGTACTGATTTCTGCTTCTAAGTCTGAGACACGAAATCCTGTTTTCCTGACATCTTAACCTTTTCTTTGGCAAAGAAAGACTTTCATCAATCGTCTGTTGTATAAATCAGCTTTTCAGCAAGGACAGCTTCAATTCACACAGTCTCTTACAGACAGAGCAGGGTATGTAAACAAAGCCAGTCCTTACCAGAGGCCCTGTCATCCTCAGGATAAGGTACAGTTCCTCTCTGTGGGCCAGGGGAACCCTGTGGCGCACCCACCTGCAGCAGAAAAACTTGTCACTGGACCCCTCCATGTCTGCAGCAAGAGATGCCAATGCAGGTCCTTCGGCTGAAGTTTCTGTCTTGTCTCTCATGAGCTTATCTTAGTTTCTCTCCAGGATGTTGGAAAGGATGGAAATCTTGCTGTGGTCACAGCTGCCTTGGAACTAAGCCAAGGCCAGCTGAAACAAGGCAGACTGTGGAAAACAAGAAAAAGGCCTGCAATCACAGCAAAACAAAGATGGAGGCCTTGAAAGAAAGAATGTTTTCATCTTGAAACATATAAAACACAATTCACTACCTATAGTTCTGGTCAATGAAGATAATTCTCCTGGAAAATATAGGCAGAATATTGACAGAATGGCAGATCAGACTGTGAGCATTGAAATGAAATAATTTATCCCTTTGGAGGCTTTCACATATTTTGGAATAGTCTGACATCCATGATGATAGTTTCAGTACAATATATTTATACAGATCGAACTTAAAGCTCAAGGCAAGAGTCAAAGTCAAAGAGTCTCTAACAAAAGTACAGTGGATAGTGAATGTGAAATAAATGTATTATATGGAGACACTGACTTTGAGACTGTGTATTGATAGATTTGTTAAGTATTGGACACATGTTCATGAATATAGTAGAATATGTATATGGCTAACCTTGTCCTGGGTCTTTTTAAAACACCAAAGCTCTCTTTTGAATTAAAATTTGGGACTATAAGGAGATGTAATGAACTTGAAGTGGGCTTAATTTAACACATCACACCCTTTATTATTATTATTATTATTATTATTATTATTGTTATTATTATTATTATTATTATTATCATCATCATCATCTTTCCTTTCCTTTTACCCTATTTTACTTTTCTCCTGGGCAACTATATAGCGTGACAAGGGCAAGGGACTTTTCATTTAGTGATTACCATCTATATCTGAGAAGAAAAGGAAGACTTCTCTGAGTTTTATGTTTGTGTCTAATAATGACATGTATTTGTTTTCCCTGTGAAAACTGGGAAAGAAACCCTTAACATACAGTAAACATGCCCTTATTATGTATGAACTTGTGTATTGCCCCTGGAGACCTGGTCAGTTCTGTTACTTTATTCTATTTATTTGGTTGTTTTTATACTCCATTTAAATACAATACAAGTAAAGTTTTAAAAAAATGTTTTGTGAGGGATCTCAACAGTGATTTGAAATTTAGCAACACATAAGCACATATCTGATGATTAATGTATACTTAACCATTTTTGTATTCTGTTCATGTTGATGACTACTTATCTGCTATACTTAACTTGTCTGGGTATTAATGTAACCATTTCAAAAATGAATGTGTAATATTTGTAGCGTGTGAGGCCTATATTTCTTCCACTCTTCACCTGAACTCTGCTAAATTCTAACTTAAGCTATCTAAATTGCATACAAGTACTTACAGCTACTGTAAGTAACATATAATATATAACATATATAAAATAATATATTTGTCTCATTTTATTCCCAAGGGTAAACAACCACTGAATACAAAAGTTCAGAAAAGTTCACCCCACAAAACTATATTACTTTTTTTATTCAATAAAATAGAACATGTATTCACATTTCTAACACCATTATCTATTTTGCCATAAGCCTAAAGACCAGTTGTAAATTAATCAGGACCCGTATTTATCAAAGTTCTGAGAGCCAAAACATTCTTCACATGAGTAAAACATTTATCAAACAGAGTTGCATTACAGGTGGACATGAGAAAAAAGCAGTGAGAACCTAAAAATTGAAATTGTCGATGATCAAACAATAAATGAATCTGTCACTGTATTGCACTCTTAGCCACGTTCTATCAAACATATTGAGTCCATGAGAGTCTAAAATTCAATATTTTTATGACATTGAGCACAAACAAGGATTTTATGATCAAGGCTTTCAAGGTTATCCTTCTATTGGGACCAGCACAGTGGAGGAAATTTGATCAGGAGTATATGTGGTATTGATCCAGTCCAAAGTGAAGTTGGCCTCTGAAGGCGGGGACTCTGGCAAGGGCACGAGGAAGTGCACGCTTGCTCCCACAGCCAGAAGTGCAACTGCTGCAAACATAGTGAGGCCTCGCCTAAGGACCAGCTGGGTAGTGGAGAGACGGCCACCCTTCACATCCTGAACCACATGTCCACCCTGTGTCTCCGTGTTCTCATCATGGTACTCAGTACTCACAGACATGTAGCCATCCGCTGACTTGAAGGAAATGACCCATTACTTTATTTTGTTAAGATTTATGGAGAGCAAGCAGTGTCAAACTCAGTCAAAGGATAGCAAAAACTTATCATATTACCCATTACTGTAAAGTCATATGGAGAGCGAGCGCAGTAAAACTTAAAAGGAAAAGTGTCAAATATCTGGTATCTTTGACTTAAGTGTCCTATATGTGTTCTATGTTACATAGAAAACAAAATAGAAAAGTCCATTCCTAACAGTGTGAAACAAGCTATGAAAAGTCATTTAGGTTAAGTTTAGCAGGTTACTTACACTCCCATTTCTTGCTGTCTGTCCAGCAGTGTTGTTACCCGCAGCGTCTGACGGGGCAGCTGTGCTTAATAATGTCATCTGTGTCTTTTTCTGAGCTCGTTTCACAGCCTGCACACAAGCAGATACAGAAAATCTAACCGCCAATGTCTCCTTATTCACGCACTTAACATATAGTTGTTGAAATTTGCCAGATTTCTCTCAGAAGCTGATGCTGTAGAAATAATACAATAATAATTATGCCACTATATCTAAACAGCTGAGGCCCTGCATGATCCAGATTGTTAGATCAGCCAGCAGCGTACCTCCTCTGTCATTTTCTTCCAGTTGAGCTTGAAGATGACAATGATGTAGAAGGTAGATTGTAAGATGACACAAATGAGCAGTCCCAGCCAAAAACCTGCAGAGAAAAAGACTAAGTAGTCTGTCAGGGGCACAGCAGGCTTCACTTATAATAACCTGCTCTTTCTATGCAGCCATTTATTTGTCTTGAATGTCTATGAAAGTAACAAAGCATGGTCATTTCATATAATTACCTAAAACTCTCAGTTTTGCAACAAACATTAAAGTAACGCTCAGTGAAAGTCCTATGCAGTAGTATCCAATGAGATTGGCCACAGCTGGTATCTTCTGTTTGCCTGTGCCCAAGAAGATGCCAGTGCACACACACTAAGATGGGAGAAAACAAATTTCATATTTGACAACTTGCTTTTGGTATCATACTGCAAATAGATTTTGCTCCGCTCATAAGAAAGGCTGGTAGACTCACCACAAGACCATCGAAGAATTGAAGGAAACAGTAAGCATTCATCAAATGGGAGACCAGAGCTATGATCTTCCTGAAATGATAGTTAAGATTGTGTTTTTGCGTGTACAGTAACAGCTGTACAGTTAGTGAAATGTGTGTGTAGCTGTAGAGACTCACTCATCAGGGGTGAAGATGAAACCAATCACTGTTTTAGTAGAACCAAGCACAAGACCTAAAACAACTGCAAAGCTACCTGGAAAAGAGGAGCTGTGAACTCTTCAAACTGTAGAAATCAAACATCAAATGCTGATTTATTAATAAAAGCTACAACAACAGAATATATTTCTAACTGACCTGCAAGAGCGAGTGACATCTTGCTGGTGAGGATCGCTCTGGCAGTGTCTCCTGCACCGAGAGCGTTTCCCACACGGGCACAAGCTGCAGCTTGAATACCAAGAGGGAACTATGGATTCACCATTTTGCAGAAAGAAAATATGAAAAAACAATACATTCAGGAATCAGAAAGTATGAACACTGATATAGACAAGAGCTTCCTCCTGGGAGAGTGTTCAAAAGCTAAACCAAAACTTTAAATTATGAAAGTTATTTTTTAGCTAATCTAAATCTGAGACGTGTTCATGGGAAGACTTATAAAGTGAGGATGTAACGCTCTGACTTGCTGTTAGTACCATGTAGGTTATGAAAGCCACCATTATCACAGCATGCTGGGCTGCCAGCTCATCTTCACTCAGCATTCCTGATCACCAGAGACAAAGAAGAAACAACAGTCATGATTCAACGTTTGTATCACATGCTGGCTTAGAGATAGACTTAAATACCGGTAACTAAGTTCTGTCCTGCTAATTGTTTAAGTCTGTAAGAACAGGCTCAATGTAATTATGAAAATATTTGGATTACCTGCAAAGAATCCCCCAAACTCATAAACCCACCACTCGAAACATGTCATTAATGTGCTGGGAATGGCCAGTTTCATGTAGGAGCCCCACTCCTGCAGTGATTCTACAGACCAGCCTGCAGGGGGAGAGAGAAACTCATTTATGTAGTCTGAAAAAGATGGAGGATGAACAAAGTGATGCATGAGAGCATAGGGAAAGCATGAATATGAACTCCCTCACCCCCCCATGTTGTTAAATGGAGCTTCTTCCACCAAATGTAAGCAAACAGAAAAGCACAGATGTAAATCTGAGACAGGGTATTGGCTGCTGCAGATCCACTGTAAGACATACACACAGACATGTTGATATCAGTGGGGGTGATAGTTTTATTCAGATTTAAAATGTTATACTGAGATGTGTGAGTACACCTACCTAACACCCAGATCCAGCCAGTAAAGAAAGATGTAGTTCGTCACCACATTTGCTATGTTTGCCATGGCAGCAGTGTACATTTGTGGCAGTATTATAGCCTGAGTACACAAACACCAGATGACGCGATGAGTACCGCTTCTATTATATTAATAATCTAAGACCACATATTTTGATGCTCTGAAATAAAAGAACTGTGTACAGGACATTCGTGCACCTGGTTCTGCAGATAAGACACCTGAAGCTGATGTAGAAACATGGCCTAAAAGACAAAAATGGAAAAAAACAAAAACTCTTAATGTTAAGGTTTGTGGGAAAGTAGTTTTTTCCATACATCACTGAAAATGTGTTAAATTAGCACATAAAGGTGAGAGGAACAGTCAGAACTCACTGGTACAGCTGGAAGGAAGGCTGTAATATACAGCTGGGCTATTCTGAAATAAAGACGCTGCATTCAAATCCAAGGAAATCATCATTTAAGGTGACAACACTGTTCAATGTAATAAGTTCAAGCTCATTTATTTAAACTGCCACACCAAAAATGTATTCATTGTAAGAAAAATTTGCCTGTAAGAAATAATACTAAGAAGTTATTGTATATAGACTTATCAACCCTGAGGAAGCATGCTAAAATGGTGGTGTGAGGCTGCATTAAACAATACAAGGGAAGTATGAGTGTGACCACTTTCCTATAGCGATCTTCACACAGAATCAGGTAGAGGTCACTTGATCAATATTTGGAATACAGATTCTCTGTTTATGCTGAATCTGTTCGGTGAATCTGTGGATCACCACCTCTGCAGAACTGATTTCACTGCAGAGGTGGTGTTTGTTACCACTGAGAGGTGGATGAGGTCTCTGTGTTCTGAATGAATTCCATTCACGTACAGAGGCACTGAGTTTTACATGCATGTTTGGTGCTGTTACTTACCTGGTCACCTCAGGGTCTTGGCCCAGGCATAACAGGATGGTCTGAGCATTAATGAGGAGGCCCCAGCAGGGCAGACAGAACATCAGCAGGATGATGATGCCCCGCTGAAGGATCACTCCCACCCGCAGCAGGTTCTTACCACCAAATGTCTGCACAACAGCACAGACGAGGTTAATCATTTTAGAAAAGGGAGTAATGAACAGTTGGGATCTTGAGTCACTGAAATTGCGGGTTAGGACAAAATTGCATAGAGACAAGGGTTTCCAAACCTGAGACACCAAAGTATCACATGCCAGTCCCAGACCACAACCTGTTGCTGCAGTAGTAACATTGATGGTCTGAAATGAACATGAAACATACTTGAATGAGTCTGATGTACGCTTGAGAACTCTGATGTAACCAATATTTCTATGACTCATACGAGTAAATGTACTATGTATTGATTAAACCATCAGGTTTGTGAGAGAACTATAAAAGCTATCATCAGTTTATAGTTGTAATATTTCATTTTCTCCCTTGAAATTACATCTCCACCTGTCATTTTGTCATGTTAGTCTCCACAAGTCTGTGGAGCATGCAGACGACCACTTACAGCAGAAGCTAATCCATAGCCAGCCATCACTTCATTTCCCAGACGCCCACAGAACATCGTAACCACAAATGGAAGCAGGTAATTGAAGATTCGAGAGAGCAGCTAGAGAGACAAACGTCAACAGTGGTGCAGTTGATACAGCTACCAGCTCACAGGTATCTAATACATTATAAATTACAGTAAACACAAGTTGCATTAATTAATTAGCATGGCTGTCTTTGCAAACGAGTTATCATCACGTTGACAGGTTGCAGCCAGTGTTTGAAACCTGGCAAACACTGCTTTGGATTGACTGATAGTTGCTGCTAAGTCTCAGACACAAAGCCAATTTTTCACGACATTTTAAACAAAACACTTTCATCAATCTCCCTTTGTATAAATCAATTTATGACAAAGAACAGCCTCAATCCACACAGTTCCTTATAGACAGAGCAGGGTATGTAAACAGCGCCAGTCCTTACCAGAGGCCCTGTCATCCTCAGGATGTGGTACAGTTCCTCTCTGTGGGTCAGGGGAAATTTCTGGCGCACCCACCTGCAGCAGAAAAGCTTGTCACTGGACCCCTCCATGTCTGCAGGATCAGATGCTAATGCAGGTTTCTTCACTGTAGTGTCTGTCCTTTCTGACACGTACGTATCTTTGATGCCCTCCAGGGACAGAATTCACCACTGTTGTGTACAGTATTTCAACATCTTAAAAGGTTACTAATTCATTCGAGGTTAGCTTCACAAATTGCACTTCAGGTTTGACATTGTGGGCAAAAACTATGACAAAAATGTCTCATTATGTAAAACAACTATATTATGAACATGGTACAGAGTTCATTTCATGAGTCACTATTTAATTCTGTTTTCTAGGTGAATGCCAGAGGTGCACATACGTGTCATTTACAATTTCATTTCAAATTCAAATGTAGTTCAAACTTAATTTTGCATTTCATTGCATTCAGTGAATGATTATATGGCCAATAGTTGCCACAGTGGGAAGCATACTTAATAACCATAACCTGCCTTGGTTCTACCTCTGTGTTGTCAGATATGATATGTGAACAGACAGAAGGTGTGAAGTCATAATTATTCATGAACAGCGTTTGCATATTAATGTCTGCACAGGTTTCCTTTGAAGAAGTGAAATCAGTCCAATCAGTCTCCATCAATTCATGCAGACATTTTCATTAAAGTGTTTGGGAATATAAAACATTAACATGTCATATGGTTCAGTGTCCTACTAGGGAGCAGTAAAGGTTAACCAGTCAGGGCTCTGGCAACATCTAAATTGAGATGTAGCCCTCTGCTGGTATCAGGCAGAAAACGGCCATCTGTAGCAGAGTGATAGCATATATCAGGTCAAGTAAGCTTCCTGTTTCATGGATAGAAAACATATTTGCACATAAGACCTGTGTTGCCTCAAAAGCTGGAATATGTATTTGTGCAGACATAAAATTACATACTCAGATTTCAGTTGATTTAAAGATTTTCTGTCAGGGTTTCCAGAAGTGCTGCCTCATAGATGATCTCTATACAAAGATGATTTCAGCACTAAGCTCTCAGTGATTATGTTTTTGGTGAATAGACAGAGAGATGATGATTCGGTGCATCTGTGTGGTGCTTCCATGTTTTCCACTGGATAGAGCACGAACATAAAAATTGTTTCCGTAAACTCAAGTGTGTCACTGATTGCTTCTCTCACTGAAAACCTGACCAAAGGATGAAGCCTTCCACTGACAAAATATCATCCACTTGGTGTACAGTGTTACACTTGGAGACAGAGACTGCTGAAGCACACACTCACACAGTCTTTCTGCATCATTGCCCACTTTGGAAGGTTTTACAATAGGTTTCATAGAAAACAACAACATGTGTGTATGTTTAAAAATCCATTATAAGAAGTGAGATCTGACAGTTAGAATGACTAGTATTTGGATTAAATGAGAGGTCTAGCCTCTCATTTAATCGAGTGGATGAAGAGGTATTGTAAATAATAATAATAATAAAGTATATCTATATATATTTTCCTCTTTTCTTCCTTCCATAAATATACATATATGGACATATACATATATCCTAGCATGTTTCTTACTGCCTTATGGCAAACACATCATGGTTTTGCAAAAAATAATGCTCTAAAATGACACTATTCTCCTTTTACTATTATATATTAAAGACTACTAACTACTACTTTTGCTAGACAAAAACCAGAGGGAAGCAGAAGAGTAATGTCTTGATAACACTAGAACCAAACTAGCTTTAAAAGATAAAACAAACAATTAATGAGAATAAGATTATTCATATCTGATTTATTGATCTCACCACATCAGGAAAGGTGAGCGAATTCTAGCTGTAATTACATCTCTGATAGAAGAGACGGACGAGCAAAATGTCCTCTTAGAGGCTTTCAGTCTCAGTTTGAGAGGCAATGAGCTCCCCTTAGTGTGACAACCCAAAGCCCTCCAGGCTTTCTGTTGGTTAAATCAATCAGGCTGTTGGAATGAGTGCAACGGATATACCATGTGCTGCAGCGCCAGTGATTTGTATCTGTCACTTGTTATTTTCTCTAACACTGCTCTTGTCTTTGTGTTTGCTGAGTCCATCGGATGACACCTCATATCTCTGCTTGCCCATCGCAGCCTCCCTGTGTCCCTGACTCTGGTCTGACTCTGGTCTTCCCTACCTTCTTACCTCTCTCTCTCTCCATTGTCTCTGCCCATCCAAACTTGTTCATTTGCATGTTCATTTTTTTTAATCTTGATATGACATGTACCTCTTACTGATCCTACTCAGTGAAAAGTACAACAGCAATGTCAAGCATAACTTAAACTTTTAAATGTGGAGCAAAGAGGCAGTTATGAAAAACACAAAGACTTAGGAACTTGGGAACGAGTTAAACACTTACAAAGCAATGCTTTCATTTGTTTATATATATGTGTGTGTGTGTGTGTGTGTGTGTGTGTGTGTGTATACATATGTAAGTAATGAATTACAAAATTTGTATTTTGATGTGTTTCTTCTGTAAATAGGAAAACACATTAGCGTCTGTGGGGTCAGTCAGGATAATGGTAAACAAGACTAAGAGTTTAAAGCCATGCTGGCAGCTCTGTGATACGTCTTTGAGCTAAATGCTAATGTCAGCATGCTAGCTTGCTCACAGCAACAATGCTAACATGCTGATGTTTAGCATGTATAATGTTTACCATGTTCACTATCTTAGTTTAGCGTGTTATCATGCTAACATTTGCTAATTAGCCCTAAACCCAAACTACAGCTGATGGAAATGTCATTAGTTTAGCAGGTATTTGGTCTTAAACCAAAGTGCTGGACAAATTAAAGTTTTGACGTGATGGTGGCGCTAGATGAATGTTGTTGAGATATTTCACTCAAAACCACAAATGGTTGGAGAGAGAGAGAGACTGAAATGTTTTTCCTAGGCTTTAATACTTATTTTTTGTTTTCCAAGATTTCACCACCACCCACAATTTATTTATTTATTTTAAAAAATAGCATGAGGAAAAAAATCCTTTCAATAGTTTGGTAGACCTCAAGGATACACACAGCGTGTTTGGTGAGCAACACTGAATGTAAAGATAGCTTTTGTTTGTTTACAAAAAAACTCTGCAGGGTACCTTTAAGGAGGTCAAGATAATCAGGTTCGGGTGTTGCTGGTTTGTGTGAGAAGCATGCAGTATGACCGTACTCATGTCGCGCCTTTGTGTATGCCTGATTTGTGGTTTGTACTTTCTGTGGAACATTTTGGTTAATTTTAAGTGAGAAGGAAATAGACTGTGGCGAGCTGTACAGCAATTGGTGATAAATCTGAACTTTGTTGATCCACAAACTGGACATTTTATTGGCTTTCTCGCTGTAGCAGCTTCTCAGTAGCTTTGTAAAAGTAGTAAATACTCACTACAGATACTTTTTAAAGTCACATTTATCATAATTTCAGTATCTATGTCTACTCATTTCTTGAAAATTCAAGAAAGATTCATCAAAACATTTATTTGAAATACTGTATGTGTTTCATTGATGCACAGTTTGGTCTTTATATTCAGCTCCATATTTCAGCCCGTCAGTTTCTTGAAAGTCTTTGTGCTCGGTGACATTGTGCTGTCATGCCCTGTGTATGCAAATCAAACTGTGACAAAGGAAAACCACAGTCTTTGAGGGCCATGAACATACTGTTGACCTCTACACTGGGCGCACTGTCACATTTTGACCATTTAAATGAGTGATAAAGTCATGTGAGTCATCTGCAGAAGGTCATTTAGTACTATGTTAAAAGTTAGATATCGATGAGACACAGAAAAGTCAATATTCATGGGAACCATTTTCATTTTCTCTTTTTTGTTTTATTCCCCCTTTTGTCCAGCATGGGAAACTCCAGCTCCTAAGCAAAGTTATACAGTCCAAAACAAAAGATGCTTTCTAGACTCAAACAACTCATTTCAAAGTTAAAAATTAATCTCCCAAGTTTATGGGCTTCTCATGGCTGAATATTCTTTGAGTTACACCATCTCATTTTCATCCTGCTTATTCCCAAAAAGCTGTTTTACTTGAAAAACTGCACACAGCTACACAGCCTGTGGTTTCCAAGTGGATAAAAGGATCAAGAGCCAAGTCTTTCTTTGATGATTATTTCCACTGGTGATACGTTCTTGAATCAATTATACCTCTGAGGAGGCATACTGTTTATTCATTTGGTTCTCCTTTAATTATTCACTCTCATTTTGTCTTTCACAATGCTTCAAGTAAAACAGATCTTGTGTTAATGAGCTACTGAGCTGACAACACTCTAGCTAGATAGCTCAAATGAAAGATGCTTTAATTTACCATTGTTCATTTGAAATGAAATACCAAAGCAGAGAAAAACAAATGAAATATAACTGTAAAACTATACTGAACATACAGTAGAATCCTGTGCTGTGAGACATCTTGCTTGCAGATACCAAACAGACAAAACAAATGATACTACTTGTTTAGCTTCTGTTTCCACTGAGATACATAAAACTTCCTAAACGCAAAGAGCAGAAAACCATCCCTTCCCAGAGCAGTCAGACCATTAAGTTCAGTTAAATATTGATGACTTTGGTTAATGATGCCAGTGAAAAATGGTGAAAGAGGTCTGCTATGAAGGGACACAGCCTGTCACATCTGATGCCACTGTGAGCAGTGATATGTGGCTCTGGCATCTGACTCCCTCTTCCTGGGGGCATTTTAGATAATTGCTTTCTCAAATGCAATCTACAGATTGTTTTTTCCCCCCTGAAAGTATTCTAAGGCAGCGGATTTTCCAAAGTCTTCATAATTTCTTGTGACCCAGATATGAATTCAGAGGCTACTGTGTTGTAGGCTAATATAACAGGATTTTGTAAGCATCCAAGCGACCAAACTTCCAGCCAATGCTGTGCCCTCCAAGATCATTTTGAAACCTATTTTTAATCTCGCTGCAGTGCACCCCCTTGGTCATTTCCTAGTCTTTCACCAAACAGCTAAACCGTTTATTCCAGTGTCACCATGGTTGCAGACAACTAAGGTCAAATGATGAACTACATTAAGTCTCATAACAATTCTCATGACAAATGTAAAGCTGCAGCAACTACTTAAAGCTATTTTAAAGTAAAATTAATTCAAACGACCAAGTCCACAATGTAAAATAAGACAGATTTCAATACATTAAGATGTAATAATAAACCAGGCCTGATCTAAACAGCAGAGTGTTGCCATGCCAGCTGGAAAGAGGTACAACAGTTTATCTCTGTCTCTCCTTGCTGACCCCAGGAATGTGCTTTGGTTAAGAATATGTGTCATGTTATTTACACTATCTGAGGCTATTCCTGTTGTGTAGAAATCAGGCAGGCTGGCTCCAAGAAATATCTCTCTCTATATCTCTTTCTCTCTGTCTCTGGGCTGATGTGGACTGTTGATCTATTAAGATTTTAATGCATTCCTCATCGCTGCCCTGGCATCCAGAAATCACCTGCCAGATCACAGGACAAATTAAAGCCCAGCCTGCTGTTTTGGAATAACAATAAGGCTGATTCAGTGGTGCTGCTGCCGAGCAGAGCTGGAGGTCATGGTGAGTGTTAAGTTGCTGCTAGGTAACTGACTTGTTTTGTATCGCAGAGCATATAGTAAACTGCATGAACTCAGGATGACAGTTTCTTTCTTACGTAAGCATTACGTTGTACTGTTTGAACAGTTTTCCAGATTTTACATGTGTTCTGTTAAATAGAGGGCACTTTGTCTAATGCAGCATATCATATGAAAAAAGCGTCATCAGAGATCTTCAGAATATCCTCAAATAACACAGTGTAGCTGCGGCATGCTATACTTTGCACGACTGCGGCCTGCGAGCTGCAGCACACTGAGGAAGCCTCACATTTGCTCAATGTAAAAGCATCATTCAAGTCCTACTCATAGACTCATGAGACAAAAATCCCTGCAACAGCAGCATACATTGATTCACAAGTCAGGTCCATCTTTAACAAGATTCAGACCTTGTGACCTGAAAAAGCCTCGGATATCCAGGAGTGTTATAAAAGCAAGCACCAATCCAATCCCTGGGATCAGTATTGGCGCTAACATTGACCTTATTAATTTCATATAATTTGCAGTATTTGTTATATTATTATATAAGTTTACTTGACAGTGACAATATGGATAAACCAGCAGCCCCTGTCTCTGTTTAGGCTTTTACATCCATGTAAAACCAACTAAACAAACAAATTGCTACAACAGATTCAGTATAAAAACAACTGACTGTGTTTATATACATGTGTCTATGTGTGTATATGTAGCGCCATAGCAATGGTACTTAACCTGGTACATAAGCTTGCCTTTATTTATCACTACATGTATATGCCAGGTCAGTGCATCCCTAGTTATTTGCAACAATCTAAAAATTCAGCAAAATAAAAAATAATAAAAATGCAATTGAGAAAAGAGTCTCACCACAAGGTCCATTTAGTGACCGTTCTGGAGCTCTCAATCCTATTTCATGATCTTCATCAACAAATGAAATATGCCCAATTGTCATGGAATTGTAGATGTTTAAATTTCCATTTTTTTCTTGAGGACTTCTTATAAGAATGTCTTAGACTCCATCTTATGATGAACATGTAATATAATCAAAAGCTGGAGAACAGAACAGCCACTAAATGGATCTTGTGATGTGACTGTTTCTAAATTGCTGCTTCCAAGGTCAAGATCGACCCCTAAACCCTTTCAAATCCCAGATAAAAGCCACGTACCTAAACATGTTGGTTTAATAAAGTGCAGACTCTACAGCACTAAGTGATGTAGTGTTTGTTTTTTTCACATGCGGTTCTCTTGTTACTCGAGCACGTAGCTGATTAGTGAAGTAGCGAAAGTACACTCCTACTAGAATCTTAAAGGAAACTTACCTTGATTGAAGACAATGATCAGCTCAAGTGACTTATAGGAAAAACAAATAACTAGAGAGAAAAAAAAAAAGGTGCATTTTTAAGACTGATTTCTTCTGCACGAACAAGCATAACAGTATAACAGGGAGAAAAACGACACAAATTAAGAGGACTGTGAGCCAGAAATGGTGGCTAAGTTTTAATCACTTAAATCACAGCTTCCACTGTTACTATCTTTCATGAGAACCATGAAGCTTGCAGCAAAGAAAGCAGCCATCCTTCCTTTCGCAGGGGAGCAATTTCTTGCCTGTTTTCCCAGACCATATGTTACTAATGATGTTTAAATGTGGCTTGGAGAATCACAGCTCCAGCTCATTATAGCAGATGTCTGGGGTAGGATAAAATACTTTATGCAGATCCAAGATAGAGGTCATTGTCCTCTTCACCATCACTGTGATCAAAGCAATTTACCAATTTGATAAAATTACTCGTAATTTCAGGATCTGTTCAGAGAACTGTTAAATAAAGGACATATCTCTGGAAAGAGATACAGCCTCAACAGGTGAACACCCAATGTGCTTCTGACGCTTTTGTATTATTTTGTATGTATGTATTTTATATGATGATCTACCTCAACTCAACCATTTGGAAATGCTAGCATACATTTGATTGAACAGCTAAAGGTTGCTGCCATGTCTCCATGTGTAGTGAGCAATTACTATGTTAGGTTATTGCATTATAATAGCTGCATAGGTTTATATAACAAATATTAAAGCAGTTGACAAGATGATCTGACCACAAGGTCCGTGTTCTGGGGTTTTCCATCATATCACATGATCTTTTTTAGCAGATGGAGTTTGCTCAGTTATCATGAAACTGCAGATGTTTAAATTTCCATTTTTAGCCCACGCTAGTTGCTGCGCCCGTCTGTCTGTAGTCCACCTCCATCTAAACAACTGTTTACTGTCACTGTTGGTGATCCACTGACTTTTCCTCTAGCACCACCATGAGGTTGACATCTTTGTTTTTTAGTGAATCTCTTGACAACTATTGGATGAACTTCCACAGAATTTGATTCAGAAATTCATGTTCCCCTCAGGATGAACTGCAATAACTTTGGTGATCCCATACCTTTCTGTCAAAACTGACAAAACTTCAGTTTGTTCAGTACTTTAGTTTTTGACCAAATACCTGCAAAACTAATGGCATTCCCAACAACTTCAGCTTCATTATGTTTAGCGCTAATTTGCAAATGTTGGCATGCCAGCACGCTAAACTAAGATGGCAAACATGGTAAACATTATACCTGCTAAACATCAGCACATTAGCATTGTCATTGTGAGCATGCTAAAGTTAGCTTTTAGCTCAAAGCTCCACTGTGGCCACGCACAGCCTCACCGAGCTGCTTGCATGGCCGTAGAGTTTTGTTTTTGAGCAGAACTTCTAGCCCAGGTTAGCTTGAAAGTTCATTACTGACCCTGGAAACAGCTGTCAACAAAATAATCTCAACACTGTTAAATGGACCTTGTGGTGAGACTATTTTATCAACTGTTTCCAAGGTCAAGAATGATCTGTCAATAACTCAGTCATAAAGCATAAAGCAGCCTAGATTTGTGCATGCCTGAAATTGATGGCTCCGTCTATTAGACTGCAGTCTGTGGTGTCTGTGGTTTATTTCCAGCAATCAGTACAGACTTGTAGCTATTGGTTAAGCAGCTTTGATGACTGCGTGAGGCAGAACAAGGCCTACAGCTGTGGCTGCTACTGTAAAAGCCAGTCTCCCTAACATCAGTAATCCATTAGTCAAGTCGGCTGATTTGTGCTGATTTAGTAAGTGAATGGTGAAAAAAAGGAAAGTTGGAGTGAGGTTTCTACGTTTGACTTTACAACCCAGTTAGCCTTTTAAAATCGAAATAAGAGGATATCACAGTCAAGTCTGATGCCCCACAGTAAAACTCCTGACCATGAACTGTAAAAAAGCTTATCACAGGTGATTCAGCTCCCATCTCCAGAGATGAGGATCATGTGGAAGGAATAATAAGACACTCCTGAAGCAAAACAAAATTCTTCAACTGTGAAATATCTTTATTTATGCAATAATGAAAGGCGGACTGAGTCCAATAAACACAATAACATGGTCATCATCACAGGAGATCTGTACAAAACAAACTTTGTAGCAGTGAAACCATTTTTTCCTCATTAGTCAAAAGGCCAGTGTCAAATACTCATAAGACCAAAAATATATTTACAAAAATAAATAAAATCAACAATTTTCAAAAGAAGCTGTCACACCCTGTTAGTTAACTTACTATAGTTTACGTAATAATAATTGTTAATAAATGGCAAATTAGGTCAATACCCAATAGTTAAGTCATGATTTGGTGAATACTAATCATTTGACAACATTAATTAGTACTTAGAAAGAGGTTAATCATATTTATTTGAAGACAACAATTGTGTAACACTCGATAAATACAATAATTTTACATCATGTAATATATCCTGTTGTTCTTTTCCTGGTGTTTTTTCTGTGGAGATTATTACCCTTTAGCATCTAAGAATAAAATAAAACAGGAATTTATTTGATTTGAGTTTCCATTAATTCCACTAAATGAGGTAAGAGTTAACGTCACAATCTTTATTAACAATGCCCTGCCTCATTTACAACTAGAGAGTATTTTTACCATTGGAAACTAATTGGAATTTAATTTAAGTACTGATTTAGATTTTACTCATGTGGTGGTTTTGGTGATTATTATTCACTACTTATTTACAAATAACTATATTAATAGTTTAGAGGAGCACAAACATGACAATTGATAGCCATTACTTAACAATATCAAATAATTAACATGCACAGAATAATCACCATTTAACCATTAGATCATTATTTGCCATTTACTAACATTGTTGTACTAAAATGCTGACCAGCATAAATATTTCACTCCGGTGTATCATCATGGCAGAAAAATATCACTATGTGTTATACAGACTAATAGTATGAGTATTGAGTTGTATACATTGATGGGAATGATCATTTTGTTGCTTGGATAACAATGTTTCAGTATTAACAATCTATATGCAAAACAAAACCGAGTTAAGTATTTCGGTACTGTTTCTACAATATTATACAATTACCAAGTAATGCTAATTGGTGCACTGCAATTACAGAGGCGGCACTATAGGGAGTCATACATACTTAGTAGTAATCAAATAGCTAATTACTGGACCACCTATGGTTTACAGGCGGTGAAAGAAAAAGAGTCAAAGACAGCTCCCTCCTGGCTAGTACGTTCCACTCCGCTATGCATGTTTTCAGTTAAACCAAGACACCCTAAGAACCCATAAGCCCTTTTTCTTTCATAGGGAGGTATAAAAACCACGGCTAAGTAATCCTCCGACACACTGCTTCAATCCAAACCTATAAAAAATACACGCTCAGTTCTGAAAAGCCGGCAGTAGTGAGCTGCAGTGCGAACATGCAGGTATGTTAACACTGGCCTCCCTGTGTCCTCTGATTCCTCCGCGGAGACATTTACTTGTCATAGCTGTCTTCATGTTCACGTAAATACAACTCTACAACAAATACCTAGACACTCACTCACACATGCACACACATATACAGTATCTAAAACATGTCAAAGCAAAATATCAACTAGATAAAATGCACTTTGTCATGAAGTAACAGTAAAACTCAATACTTTGGTCAAACAAATCTAATAATTTTGTATCTCTACACAACATCAAAAACAATTTAAGGCAAAAAATCAACCATTTAACAAGTCAAACAACAAAAGGTTCAAAAACATACATTGAAAATATTTCTTTTTACAATATTTCCTCATAGAAAAATATGTTTGACTTGCACAGAGTTTTAAACATGGCCACAGTAAGACTCAATTCAACCTCGAGTGCACAAGACCACATCAGATTTCATCACAAATCTAATGGTTCTACTGCAGCTGCAGTAAATGGATGCAAGGGCATCCTGGTGGAATTGCAACTGGCATGGGGTCTATTGTACAATATCCTGCAAGCTACTGCAACTACCAAGCAACTAAACTAATGTTGCCAACAATGATAATTACACTGTCATTTTAATTATGTAGATAAACAAGTTCTGATCACTTTTTACTCAACTGTCTCTATCAATCTGTAAACATTTTTTTGGCCAAACCAACACTTTCCTACAAACTATTTGTGTTTAATCCTCCAGTAATTACAGTAACCAACAGGCAGCGACAGTGCACAAACCGCAGGAAAAACAAAAACTACAAATACAATAAAATACAAATACAACTCTTTGTTTCTGAAGCGAATACCGCAGCTAAATTGAGAACCACTGCGGTGTACTTCGATAGTGCAAATGTGACCTCAGGGGCCGAGCCGTGCACGCCATGGTGCTTCAGCGGCTGTGGACCCCGGTCTGAGGCGGCTGTCGACAGGCATGTTCTGCCTGACTGGTTGAAGGGAAGGAAGGGGGGTGGGGTGGGGTGGGAGTAGTACGCTAGCCACAAAGCAAGGGAGACGTCTAACAGTGGGAGTGAAATGGAGGCAGAGGCCGGCGTTCGGCGAGGTCGGCTGATTGGGGCTCCAGATCGCAGAGCTCGTGTACAGACTGAACCTAAATGTCACAGTGCTTCTGTGCTCAGAGGCCCACACAGGGATAATGACTATTTACACCAGTGGAGGGTTTAGCGCAGGAGTCAGTCAACACGACCTCCTGTCAGCACAGCAGTCTGAATGTGGTGCAGCATCTGGTAATCTGTTGCTCAAGTCTCAACAGGTTCAAAGTCACCACCGTCGTCACATTTGTCATCCTCTGAAGCGTGTGTGTGTGTGCATGAATATGTGTGTATATCTACTATCTGAAGTACATTCTTTAGATTTTACAATTAGACACAATTTGAGCTTGACACAGACATTCGCGAAAATCATTGCCACCCCCGGCAGCTTAAAATTTCAGGCACGAAGACGAAGTGACGTTATCCAACGAGCAGGTCACGAGAAAAGGGCCAAACAGGTGGCAAAGTGTAGAGGGCCAAGCAGGAGGTAAAGCTGAGCTGCGAGGGAGAGCAGCAGAGGATCCAATGTACATTTACAGTAGGTAGAGGTGACACTGTCAAATGAGAGAGGAAAATTAGTGATTAGTGTTTGTGTGTTCTGTATCAGCATACTTCTTTCTCATGGTGACACAGCTCCAATTTCCATAATTGCACAGACAATATTTCCAAATCAAGAAATTAATGGATTTTCAAACATGGGAGGACATTGCAGTTGCAGTGCATCGGTACTTGCATAATCATAATCATGGGCAAATTTACATTCAGTCCTCCTAGTAGCATTTCTTACTCAGGTTGTCACAGGAATATTAAGTATCCAGAAAAATCCCTCATTGTTGGTTACTTTCCTTCTTTTCTTCTTTAATTATTCCTTTCTGTTCCTTTTTCCTTCTTTCTTTTGTGCTCATAGACTTTTGTCTGACGTTTGTTTATGAATATAATAATGCCTCTGTGACTAAAAGTGTGAAGACCATAATGTATCAGGTACGCCACAGAACATAATCTAATCAAGGTGGATGTTTATTGACTTTGCCGGAACTCAACAGTAGTGAGCAAAATCAATCTGCGTTTGCATCAAAGCTTTGCAGACCCTCAAGCTCTTAAAGGCTTAACAGACAACGCAGTGAAGTAAAAGGTGAAAGGCTGCATTATTCAGCGAGGATTTACTAATGTTACCTTAATGTTTGCTGCCCTTAATTCGACAGTGACAGTTATTCTTAAGTGGGAAACAATACATACACTTCACAGGTGTTGCAGCCATCTGAGGAGGCGTTAGCTGACAGTCTTCACCACTTTAAAGCTCATAACTTACGTCTGATCATAGGCTGTCTGAGAAAGCCTGTGTGCGATTAAAACAGGAGGTGAAGATGTTTGCTTTGCACAACACAGGACCTTTATTTTCTATTGTGCAAAAACTGACAGGGGCACAGTCAACTATCACCAACTCGTTTGATGTTTGCACATTTCATCTGTATTTTTGTCCCCTGCTATAAAATCAGGAGACTAATTAATTGGGTTTTAACAAAATTTGTGGGACTGATGCATGTCACTGCTCTGCTCGGCATTTTCTAAATTAAAGGCGCCACTCCGCCAATTTTACACATGGAGTACAGTTTACTTGTATAATATATTTTGTGGCTCTGGGGGGCGCTTTCTATATCTTTCTAAAGTCTGAAATAACCCTGATGATGTCATCAGATTTATTTTGGCTTGAGACTTAAAATCTAGAAAGTTTGTGTTACAAACTGGAGTTATGGAGCTGGAAAGTAGTGGGCATATAGGAGGCCGTTTTTGGACCTTGACCCATTCTAGGGATTAAAAGTCAGGATATCTCAGCCTCTGCTGCTTTGAATATGACAATTATTTTAATCTATCTCTGATTTCCCCCAACTTTTGAGTCCCCCAACTTTATGGAAGTGCAATACTAATTCGCTGGAGTACTCCTTTAAACTGATTTGCTTACAGGTGCAACTAAAATGCTGTTTATTTGAACACCATCTTGCAAAGCACTCAGCAGTTGTTGTTTTTTTTACAAAAGTAAATGATATGCATTACTGCTCTATTTTGGAATTTGAAACAGTGCAATATAGTACTGCCTCGCACTGGTCTGTCCAAAGAGAAACCTGCATCATTTGTGAAGGACAACGTGTTGTAATTCTGAGACACACACTACTGTGCAAGTCCAGAAGGGCAAGAAACAAGTGATCAGACAGGTTGTAAACAAGCAAACAGTAAACAGTTTAGCCAGATTAACTACTGAAAGTGAAAGCATGCGCATCTTAAATATCGGTAATAATCCCTTATCGCACACAAAGACTGTGTGCGCAAGTGTGCAAGGTCAAATTTGAATTTTGAACTAAATCTGTAAAGAACTTGGTCTGTAAACTGCGATGTTGACAACAAACCTTTTGGGTAATATTTCTCTGTTCACCTTTGTTTTCTCAGCCTGAAGCTTTTATATGATCGTCTGACTGCTTCTGTTTCTTGCCCTGTCGGATTTTTTTTTTAGCAATGTCACTGTGTTCCCAGATCTCAGCAATTAACTTGGGGAGTACAAAGGTATTATTACTGATAAGAACGGCGGCCAAAACTACAAAAATAAGACACAAGTTGTTATAATCCAGAATTATATCCTTTAAATCTCTCATGAGGTCTCACCTTGGCCCTGGACACTAAGACCCCTTTGTTCTCCTCTTCTATCCACCTGCAATCCCTCCATCTCTTTTTTGACATCAGGGAGTGGTGTCTCCACGATGCATGGAGGCCCGTCCCCATGCGCCTTGTCCTCCTCCTCCTACTCCTCCTCCTCCCCCGTGGTCCTTATCTGATTCCGGCTGGCTCTGGGCTCGCTCAGGCTTGGGGTTGGGTGTGCATGGCGGGTCGGGCTGTTGCACTGACATGGTCCTGCGCAGGTGGGTGCGCTTACACAGGAAGTCAGGCTTCGCTGAGAGACCAAATGAGCCTTTCCTTAGGACCATACGAACCGAAGGGGATTTCTTGGGTCTGGCTCTGTGCCCAAACTGAAGGGTGGAGAGGTGCGCTGCATAGCCCTCGCTCAGGAACTACATATACCAAACAGAGAAAGGGTTAGAAAATCAGAGAGAAATAGTAAGAAGATTAAAGTAAATTAGAAAAACCAAGAGGAAAACCAAAACCTTGTGAAGTGAAATAGACGGACAGAAACACCATGAAATGCTACTAAAGAAAGAGATAAAAGACTGAACTACCTGGCACTGATTTTGGTACTTCTTCGAAGGTCTGCCAACAATATAAATCTGTGAGGGGCTGAGGCCGAGCATGTTGTAAACAGAGATGTCCTTCATGGAGCCATAAGCAGAGTTGATCTTAATGTGACACTGGTGAGAGAGGAGATAATCAGTCGGAGATCTGTGTGGCATTTCGATGCAAGGCTACAACACTGTGAGCTTGCAAACATGTGAGTGATGCAGAGAACAAATTGTTTCACATGCTTTTATAAGAAGGATTAACTGCCCAGTTAATGTCAGAACGATGGTGTACCTCCTGTATGAGGTTCCTGAGGAAGATGGTCTTTTGTCGCAGGGGATCATGAACCAGGCCTTCCGAAAAGAAGATCATCCCATGGGGAAAATTGTGCTGTGAGAGCCAGGATACCACACGCTGCTTCTGCATATCAGGGCGGCCTGTGATGTAGATAATCAGATATCCCAGGTCCTGCCAATGCCTGCATGTGAATACAAACCATCAAACACACTTTAAAGTTATTCATCTTGATCAGTAGTGGCATTATCACGGACAGGACATGCTTAAATGCTTAAAACGTCTCGTGTGCACACAAGCATACATATTCACTTCTGAATGTACATCCCTCTGTACCTGTTTGTTATCTCTCAAGAGGCAAATGTCATTTACACACACACACACACACACATGCACGAACACACGTTCAAAGACTGTGCTGCATTACCTGACGACATCGACAGCTCCGGGGCGGACCTTGGGGTCACTGCCCATGATTGACACACTGGCGGCAAAAGAGCCATCGATGCTGAAGACCACACACTCCATGCCCCGTGGCAACACAGTCAGGTAGGCCTCTGCACTTGTTTGATCCCCCCTTGGGATAGAAACAGAGACAGATGGCATGAGAAAGTGTATTTCCTACACATGGTTGTTACTCCCTTCAAGGCCCTTTATACTCTCTATCTAGAAGCTCACACATGACACAGAGCGTGAATTTAGGTCTTAATTCTTACTTGACCACCATTTTAATCGGATAGACTCCCAGGCTGAGCTTCTTGCTCTTGGGTATGGTATATGTGACTCTGCCGCTGCTGTTGGTCACCTCTGTGTCAAAGTGCACCCAGCGCCCAGACTGAGGTTGAGTCATCAGCAGGACGTCCACCTAAGAGGGGCAAGGTGGGTCAGCAGGCGGAGATAAATTTAAGTATTTGATACACAAACGTATATCTGTGGTGATCAATCATGTTGCTGCTTTTCACCTTTTCTCCAGTCAGTGTGACCATGTCCAAGGGGCCGTACATGAAGCGGCCTACAAGAGTTTGAGGTCCATCCTCGGTGGCAATGACATCATTCACCCTGTGGTTGGCAGTGACGTTCTACAGCAGATAACAAGAAGGAGCATAAAACACAGTTCAGTCAGGACACTCAAGTCGAGGTTTTAACCTTTTATTTCTGCTTAATGTGATGTTCTCGAACAAATCTTAGCATTTACTGATGAAGACTGTGAGATGAGGTACCAAGCTAGGAAAAAGCTGCTAAGTGAGCTTTGAGTTGAGATTTTTTCACGCATTAAAATCCCAAGTTCAGCAATTAACTTCAATGTTGAAACCTGAGAAAGCCTTAAACAGACTGTCTGCGAACTCACAAACCACCTCAAATGAGCCAGAGATACACATATTTAAAGCTGCTACAATAGATATTTTAATATTAACAATGGATCAAATGACTTTGTGTAATGTGCAAGGGGTCGCTTGTAGTGACAAACCCATAGAGAATTATCACCCGACTCTGCAGTTCTTCTCATCCCTACGGAGCTTTTTGGTGTCTTTCAGCTCATTGTTTTGGTTTTACAGCCCTCAACTTTACTGTTTTGGTTCCCTCTCACCGCTCTCATCAGCATTGTTTACAGACACAGCAGGCAGCTTATTCAGTGAAAAACTCTAAAACCTACCCAACGCTACCTGCCTAGTAGAAAATCACAGGCAGACAAAGTTAGCGACTAGCTTGTGAACACTGAGGAGCGTTTAGCAGCTAAAGAGCCAGATAACTGATTAATCTAACATAGATGTTATTGAGGTTCTTTGGGAACTTTTTGATTGTTTGTAATTTGTTTTTGTTGCTGTGTATTTTGACAATTTAGTTTTTGTTTCCATTGTCAACTATTTTTGTTGATTGTTTCATATCTAGAGTCATTTCACTTATTTTATTATATTATATTTTATTATATATTTGGCTTGTTTTGCTTTTTTCATATTTTATTGATATTGTTTGATTTTAAATTGTTGTTTGGTATTGTTTTTGTGTGGACCCCAGGAAGACTAGCGACCACTTTGTGGAAGCTAATGGGGATCCAAATAAAGAATAAAGAATAATTCCGTCTTGAGTTGGTGGAGAGTAAAACAGAACTAAAAGGTGAGTAAATATTGGACTTACATAAGCCAGGTGGTCAGAAACACGACTCCAAATGAATGCTGAATGAATGAATGTCATTCCATATCTGCTTGATGTGTGTATAGGTAACTGTTCGCTTTACAGCTTGTTTCTGCTTTCCCAAAGTGGCCAAAAATTCAGTTAATAAAGGGTTTAAAGAACCATTCAAAATTCACATAGAACTAAATGTAACGGAGGAGGGAGCTAGGGAAGTGATGGGGGGTTAAAATACTAAAATCATTTTATATGGACCACCTAAAATGTGACAATAAAATGAGTAGACAGTAGGTAGAATATGTGACTATGGAATGACTTATGGTTGTTTGAACTACCACTGGTGTTTGTCCTTTCATGCTCTGTCTTTACAAGCCCATACAGCACTATACAACAAGAGGGAAATGGCTGAAGTTTTCCCTGCTTTGATGCATTTCCAAATTTCAATGCCCAGCCAAGTGCCTCTGAAGTATGCACTATGGGATCTTCCAGAAAAGAGGGTTAAGCTTCCTTGTCTTGTTCTTTTCTCCATATTGCAACATTCAGTGAGTATCTCCAAGTGAGCCAGCAGAGAAACACTAATCCCTAAATCTCTTCTTGCTGAGATGGTTGCATTTTAATAGTATATTATCAGCACACTAATGCATAATTCTCAGACTCTGTTGAGGGCCACCATGACAGACATTTTAATTTTCCAACTGACTTCTCTGCCATTTCTGTAACCTTTACTTTATCCTGGAGAATTTTACTCAGCACACATGCTCTTTTTCAACGCCCTGCTTTTCTCGCAAATAGTTAGACACCTTGAAATGTGTTTTTTTCCCCCAGTGGATGGTATGAATAAAGATAGCATTTCATCCACAACCTTGTGCAGGGCTTATGCAGAGATGATAAAATGTTCAATTTTTAAAATATAAAATACAAGAGTCACAGCTTATATAAACATATGATAACAGAAGAACAACTTCATGTGCAATAAAAAGACCAACAGCAATAAATGTGATTTGTTAATTCCATCTTTGTTTATTGCAGTGATTTCATCAGCAGCGAGAGGCTGTGATGACATTTTATTTACTTGAAAATGAACCGTTGTTTATTGACAGCACTCGACCGAAAGATAATGGGGCATCTGCACATAAGAAATATCGCTAAGTGCTAATGTGATCAACCATGTTGTGGTTTTATTTTACTATTGATGATAATTGGCTGATGATCCTGCATTAGCTTTGTCAACAATTAAATGTTTGCCAGCACGAGGTCTTACTTACTGATCCAGTGATTGCAAGCATGCAGAGTAAGCAAACCATATATATGCACACCTGCGCACGCACACAAACATACAGTACATAAAACATCATCTGACTTGAGGAGGCCTGACAGTGTTCGATATCTAGTTAGATTTCCCTGACACAGTTCACTAGGTACTCTCTGTGCGGTCATATGTGAAAACAGGAAAGCTGCATGCGCCTCAGTATCACCATTCACTCATAGAGTCAGACCCCCGCCTGCGAAAGAGCAGCATGTACAAGAAACAACAGCCAAACTAGTAGTCCCTCTCCAGCTGTGACAAAGACCTCTTACCAAGCCGAGGAAGATCAGAAATAGATGCCAAGCCTCTCTGAATAGTATCACTCTGCAGCAGATGAGCCCAATCTGTGCCCAGATTCAATCAGCATGGAGCGGCTCTAAATCTCCACATACTGAATCGTATTCAGGACAGGGCAACTTTTTCAGAGCCGCTTTTCTTTAAGCACTTACATCAGAAACACATCACTTGGCCAAGGTGAGGCGTGAGGAAGATGACACTGAAAAAAAGAAACCCTTCACTGACTCAAATATAGATGTTTCCATGGTACTCTGCTTGCACTGTTCTATTTATAGCCTAATGAAAAGCAAGCAGTCACTAAATTCTTGTCTTTAGAAAATGGAAGATAAAAGGAGCATTTGGTGGATATCAATGTGACCTTGACTGTTCTACTCTGCAAGACTCAGAGGCATCAAGTAATAAAACTGCTTGCTTTAGTGCTTCAAGGTAAAAGTGTGGGAGTATTTTAAGAAATTCAGGCCACAGACCATTCACACACGCCACACCGCTAAAGCACTACAACCTCAGTGGTTAGTGATAAATGTATTTTTAGTCTGAATGAATGCAAGGCCATTGCAGTAGAAGAACAATTTCTGCTTTGTGTGTGTGTGTTGTGTGGGTGGTTGTATTTCTTAGAATGAGAGGCACCTTAGAGGCAATATTCCAGGTTTTGTAATATATTGTGTGCAAGCTAAAGCGCTTTGTTATGAAATTCATGAATTTGTTTGCATAAAGTTTGAATATGAGCTTCTAAAAGTTTATTAAGTAGCAATAAATCCACATTTCTGTTGACGATTTTGCCAGCAGAGCAAACTGGGACAAAAGTGTATTTATACAAAATAAACCACAGAATAATTTATTACCCTTAGTTTGACATGTGTCCTCCTTCTGAGCCATTTTTCTCGTGGGCTGGAGGGAGAGAATGGAGCTGAGTCCAAATTGTCCGCTTCCTGGGTCTTCACGCAGTCACATCGCATGAGCTGTCAATAAACACATGCATAATATGAGAGCAGGCATTTCCACGCACAAACAAGCCTTTGAAATCCTACATTAAGCAGACAGAACAGGTTTGTCTCTCAGTAATGACTCTAGTCTCGCCTGAGCACTTTCTGCAGATCGACGCAGTGAAGAATAGATAATAATAACATGGCAGGTTTACATTTGAAGCCTTGAAATTAATATGCAGTTATGTTTTGAGATCATAAATCACAATTCTAATGGAAAGCTTTCGTGACAAGAGCAGCACTGACAGATTAAGGGCTAAGGGGTGATTTGGAGTACTCGAAGAAAATTACTACTCAGAGGCCATGTATATTATCCCTGATTCAGTCACTGGGTGGCTTGGACGTAGAGAGGCGCCGTGTTTCAAAACACTGGAAGACATTCTCTTACATACTGAACTTGGACTGTGAGAAAAGTACAGCTTTAACAAATGATTTTCTGTGCAGCCATTAAATTCCATGACAGTTCTTTAATATGACACTGCATCGAGTGGAGCTGAAACCACAGAACCAAAATAATGATCTTCAGGTTTATTAGCTTCCTGATGGTGTCGATAGCACTTTTTCTTTCCTAAGTGCTGTCCTTATTCCCCTCACGTTTTCTCACAAAGAAGACACGCTGCAACAGACAGCGGCAGGGTGGAAAAAAAATCTCTTTTTTTCTTCTCTGGGAGCTCTGCTTTCTAATGAACAAGTTCAAAGCCTGCCGGTGTTTCCAGAGGCTTTTAATAGGACATGACGTGATACACTTGTTTTATTTATTTATTAATTTTTTGTCCAATTTTTTTGTTGGTGTCTGAGGATTCAGTGAACTTGTCACTATCACAGATGTGCAAATACACCCTTCATGTGAATGCAATCACTGTCAAAGATGTGACATATTCATGGGCAGTTCATGGTGGTAGTAATGCTGCCAGGGCTCAAGGTTAAATTCCCACTTAGTATTAGAAATATATGCACTGGTGGCACTCTTCTGATCAACAGTTGGGTCCTTATGACTGAAAAAAGTTAACGATAGAGATATCGAAATGACCGGAGACTCACTTCGAAATGACTGAGAACACATTTGCAGACCTTTAAAATCCTAAGCAACTGTAAAATGAGTTGGCACCACACATTTAATTTCTAACTTTTGCAGATTATAGTCATGCCCTTTCACATTTATACATACACCAGCCCAAACTACAGAATCCTGGTCAGATTTGTCCAGATTTCAGTCATAAAATCAAACATGCTTGATAAAATGGCTCCCACTTGAGGTGTGAGATGAATCCTAAACATCTTCGCACAAGATAAAGTGTGCCTCCTGTTGATAGTGACCTTGTCTTCTTTTTGCACACCACCGCAAAATCCCCACCATCACTCATCAAGGCTAAATCAAGGTAAAAATGGGCCTTTATATCATGTACTGTGATCTGAGCTGTAGATCCAAATGTCATGACTCAGCACTGGATTGTAGCTCAATATACTGTAAGATGTCTTGAAACGAATTCACACAATATTTATGGTGAAAATGTTTGGGTAAATTTCTATATACAGTACATTGTTTATTTCTTATCGCTAGCTCTGTCCACAGTTACGTGCTATTAAGGAGTACTGAAGACATGACTGGCTTGCTGCCAGACTTCTGGTTATAACATATTCAGGGTGTCATCTGTGCAGAAGGAGCCCTTGAACAGCTAAGCAGCATCACCCTTCTTGCAAGGAGACATCATTAAATGGAAACAGCTGTTCCACAAGTAATAGCATTTGGTTCAAAGAAATTGCAAAACAGAAGAATATAAAACATCACAGAGTCGCATCTAAAACATGGCATATGTTTGGGGAACAAGAGGATTGGCATTGGTTTGGACTTTCTGGGAGTCCTGAATTGGTTCAAGTTTTACCTATGAGCAATTATGTATAAGGACAAACAAAAATGGCATGTGGAGTTCCCCAAGGGTCAATCTTAGGACCCCATTTATTCAACCGCAGCATGCTGCCGTTGACTGGATTTGGATTATTTTTAAATTTGCACAACAAACCCTTATTCTGTCACGTTATATGCTATTTTTATATCTTGACTAAAACTCTTTTTGTCTTTTAGCCTGTTGTTTTTGTCTTCATGTCTTATGTAAAGCACTTTCAAGCATGTGCAAATGTGCTATACGAATCACTAAAGTCTTTCTTCTTATGTCAAGACCAGAGCAGATTATGAATTCATGGCGGGCCTGTTGATTCTGGCAACTACCTTGCAAGAAATGCCAACACAAGTTTCTAAAACTAAATCACTTTATATCAAAGTAACAAAGAAAGACTATACCGTGATTACCTCCTACAACTTTCCTGTTGGTGGTTTTGTTATGTTATACAGTAGTATAGAGTTTGAAACATTTCAGCGTACATCTCGCAAAGAGCTAAATGCATGATGCAGTGACAGCAATTGGCTTACTGCTGCTCTCATTTCATTATAATGACACAGAGGCAAACAAACCCGGAGGCCGAGGAGCTGACTTCAATTGTTACATCAAGGAAGACAGTGTGCATCTGCAAACTTATGACCCTAACAAAAGACTGGAGATTTACCATATTTTGTCACCCAGCAGCATGCTTAGAGAACCTCTCCACATTTGATTTGACAAGTTCAGTCTTCTGTGATACCAGCCAGCAATTTCAGAGACTGTAATTCACACAGCTCCTACTTTTCCCTGCAAATGGTTTTGTCTTGTTGTGGAACTTCATTGTGAAATGGCCTTTAGATGATGCTAGTTGCCTACTGTTGTGGGAAATAAAGTATGCCGATTATGCACATATATCTTCCATTACAAAAAAAAGTCACAGTAATTTAATGGTTTCAGAAATTAATTTTTAGTATTAGTGTACTAATTACTGAGACAACACTTCTCCCAATCTGTGAAACTTCCTGGGGAAAAAACAACAGGCTGTCAATAAGGCTTGCCCACCTGCCGGAGAACAAAAGCTGCTACGTCAGTGGACTCCCAGTAGGATGCGTGAAAAAGGTGAGGCAGAGCCACTGTTGGGAAGGCAGTCAGCACATCAGGGCAGTACAAAGCATAATCCAGCCTTTTGGAGCCCCACCAGCTACTGGAAACTGAAAGACATGCATATGCAAGCTTAGACAGGTGAAAATCTGAAGTCAACTAAAGAGCTGTGAAACCTCGTGAACCTGAATTGATCTACAGGAGATAACTGAATAAATGAGACAGTACAGTGTATCTTCTCTGTCTCTCTCTTTTCCTCCCACTCACTGTTTGCGATGGTGTTTCCCAGCTGGCCTATGGAGCAAATTGACGTTTCACTTTCCACACTGGTCACGCTAAGTCTCCGACCTCCCTCTCCTCCTTCTCCTCCTCCTCCTTCAGTCTTCGTCTCAGAGGACGGCTTTGAAGCTGGACCTCCAGGAGTCTGACCACCTTCCAGAAACACGTTTGTATGGCCTTGGATGCTCTCCGCTTGGGAGGGTGAGAAGAGGAGGGAAAGAGAAAAGACAAGGACAAACGAAGAGGGAAGAGGAAAGGAAATGCTCTGATCACGCAATAATTGACCGGCCTCAATCTTTCAATCAATGCTGTTATTTTGCCTAATAAGATAGCCTCTTGCTGTGTATCGACTTGCTTTGTGGTTTATCAAGGGAATCCAAAGACAAGTAGGAGTACAATGTAAGAGACTGCTTCTACTGTTCATGGGGTTCAATCCATTTGTATTGGCTTCGGAAGTCCCAAAAAGCATCTTGTTCTTGGCTCCTGCTGACAAGTAGAAACATTTTATCAGGCTGGGTTGTTCTCTCCCAACATCTCTTCGCAGCTCTTTCCTATTTGTTCAGCAATAATACTGTATAATAGGGAAATTAGAATTTTCCCTGAAGACCTGGTTTCACCAGACATCGTGGATCTACTTGTTATTCCCTAAGACGCAGAGCCTTGAGGAAGCATATTTCATCAATAATTTAATCGTTAGAAAGGCAAGTGTCTACCGGCTCAGTTCAGTATCACATTTATCTTCAACCCTACAATGCATCCCGGGGACACAAGGTGACTCACACTGAATGTAATACAACTTCCACCAAACAGTGTTGCCTAACCCAGCTGAACAACAGGACGCTGAACAACACAGCCATAGCGCCCTTCTCTTCCTTTGAGAATACTCCTACACTGTTCTCCTCTTCTACCTGTATTATGAAACTCATGAAATGTTTTTTCAACTAGACTCTGGAGAGTACTCATTATTCTGTTACCTAGGCCTTGTATGTTGCTGAGGATCTGTTATGACACAGGATATGGCTTGACTCACGTCTGAATGAGTCGCTACTCCACTGCTGCGCTACAGATGAAATGTTGACCTCAGTGGCAACCTATAACATGGACTTTAAAAATGCCTTAATGACCGTTGTGAGCGTGAGAGGCTCGTCCCCTCTTCTCACAGTAAATCCACTGGTAAATTTTCACAGCTATTTCATCATTTAATGAGCAAATTCTGCTGCCTGTTTTGTGTGCACCAGCATTGAATGACAGGACGTTAGTTTGGGTTGGCTATTGATTGATTCGTCCACACAGCTGTCATGAATGAACATTAGAAATATAGGGAGAGACTGTTGGTCAGATTATTACTGTGGGTGAACAGTATGAGGGCAAAAAGCCAGTTATCATCATCATTCATAATGCAAAAATGCAAAAAAGTTTTTTTGATTGTTGGATGGACAAAACAAGCAATTTGAATAGAGCTGCAATGATTAGTCAATTAATCAATTAGTTGATCAACGGAAAACTATTTAGATAATCGTTTTATAGTTTGAGTCATTGGTCAAGTAAAAATGGCAAACATTTGACGGTTTCAGCTTCTAACATGGGAACATGCTTTGTCTTAACATAATTGTAAACTTAACATCTTTGAGTTTTGGACTGTTGGTTGGACGAACATCACTGTGGTGATATTGGATATTGTGATGGGCATTTCTAACTATTTTCTGATGTTTTATAGACCAAACAATTAATTTAAAAGCTAATCTGCAGATTAATCGATGATGAAAAGAATCGTTAGATAGTTAGTTGTTTAGTTAGTATAGTTGCTTCCTTTAATAAAAGATTGTGGTGGAAGGCATACAATTAAATAAAAAATAATAATCATTAGTTGCAGCCCTATGGGAACCACCCTGGGATCTGGAAAATTGTGATGGACATTTGTTTTTACCATTTTCTGACATTTTAGAAACTATACCCTGACTGTAATTAATGAATCATGAAAGTAAATGATTAAAGTTATTTGCAGTCATTTGTAATGTGACAGTATTCCTTGATTTTGAATCATTAAGGTGTGATTGGCAGAAAATATTGTGGTTGCAGACCACAAGAGGCTTTTATTTTATAGATGCCTTGGACAGAGAGAGATGAGTTTATTTGAAGCGCTCCTTCTGCATACTCTGAGGCACAGTGGTCAAATCTTTAAATTTTTACAGGTTTTGGGGTTGTGAAATATCTGGGCGGATTTTTACAAGACAGAAATTACTGGGTTGGAAACTGACAGTGAAAGATCCACCACAGAATACAGATTAAATGCTACTCTTTCTGGTCACCTGTTTGGACCGTTATGATGGCAACTGAATGTCACACAAAACCTAATGCATATTTTCCAATCAAAATAGTGTTTATATCTGAAGACAGGGCCATGGTATATACTGTACACAGTGATTTTAGCAATCATATCTTCTCTGAGGTTTCTAAATATGCCCCCCCACCCCACACACACACACACACACACACACACTACAATCTGTTATCATTAATGAGCCCTGCCCCACACCTCTCATAGGAGCCTTATTCTCTTGCAGTCTCTGGAACATTAGCACGGCTCTGTCTTTATTTCACAGCACAATAAGCAGAGAGAGGCAGAGAGGGAGGGAGAGATTATTCTGACACACAGAGAGAGAGACAGTGAAGAGAGAAGGGGCCACTGACTGACGCATTTTCTGAAACACACACACACATATAATTTCACGTGTTGTGGCGAAGAAGCAGAGCGAGAGGTGCATCAAACAAAAAAAACTGCACGGGCTAGCAGGAAAGATGGGGCTACATGGTGACAAAGAGGAGTCATGTGTTCATGACTCAGCTGTAAAAATCTCAAGTTAAAAAAACACACACCAGTCCCATCAAATGACCAGTATGGAAAGATTATGATTTAAGCACGAGGCAGGGGAGAGTTAAACAGCTGATGAGAGCGGTAAAAGGAAGGACAAGCAGAGAATTCATAAGGCTGAGGGAGGATGATTGCACTGTGGCCTTGAAACGTCTTTGTGACAAAAAGAGATGGAAAGAGACTTTTAACTCAGCACCCTCCCCTCCGGTCCTCACGCTATCCAGCCTCCACACGCACTAGCATCCTATTAGGGAATAATTTCACGGCGAGCAAAAAAATACACCACCATCTTTACATTAAAGCGCTGTTAGCCATGTGATCAATACTGATAAAAATGACTATAATTCCATGTGCATTTGCTGTCCTGGATGATCATATTTCCCATTGGAGCATAGCTGGAAATCAATAAGAAGAGGGCTCATTCTCTCTATATTAGCAGCATTCATCATAATAAAAGCTCCGCTGTTGACGGGTGTTGATGTCAAAGTCATACCCATAGGAGCCTGATTTGATTGGCTCTCCATGCCTTCATAACAACTAATTACCATATTACAGAGCAGGAAATGGGTGATGTGTGTGCCGCTGTTTCTTCTGTGTGAGCTAGTGTGTTTGTATGTCTGCCTCCACTCGTGTGCACCTGTCTATGGTTTTTAATTTAACACATAATTTGACAGCATCCAAACCCCACTCAATGGAGCAGGGATGCAGACCCATAATTAAAACCTGAGCCTACGATGTGTGTCTGCTTTTCCACTCCATCACCTTTATCAGAACTACTAGCATCCCGCTTTGTGACTGGCTGAACATGATTAAATTAATAAATCACAGCTTGGGCATCCAGTTTACACGGGTAAAAACACTGTGTTATTTACTATCATGTGTCACATGAGCGAAACACACAGATTACTCATGAGTTTCCTGTTTACGCAGGAAACAAATGCTGACTGAAGCTGATTTACCCAACACGTGACGAACGGTACAATGACAAGACAATCATATCTCTACATATTTTTTAGGGGTAACATATGTTTATGTTTAAAATTTCAAATAAATTGTGCACCAAATAGCAGAAGAAAAAAACTAAGAAACCACTCTTGCTACAAGCCCCGTTTTTATAGTGATAAAGAGCTTTTTTTCCTCTTTTCTCCAAGTAACTGGCAAACAAATGTGTCATATCAATAGTCAACACTCTTTGTGCATCATCTATGTTTAAATAATCTTTTTCTGTTCTTATCTTACTAAAGAATATACTGTATCGCAGGCTTCTCAGTAAATAGGATAGTTGAAAGCAAAATGGAAATTAATTTTCTATATCACTGGGATGGCACATTTGACAAATCTGCTTTAAGTTATACATTTTTCTAATTACTGCATTTTGAGTAAAAGGGTTTTAAATTGTTTAAAGCCTTTCACCAAACCACAAAGTCTTCTGATCTGGATTCATGCTCGCAGGCTGTTAGCACAAGCGATCAGTCCTTGTCCTACTTTCTCTCAGTGAGGTAGGTGGAGAGCACCAAGCGATGCGTCATAACTGCTGTTTAGAGGCAATCTCTATGTCCCAAAAGTGGGCTAAACATGCTTCAAATAAATCAGTGGCTCATTAAGGACTCAGTCTCTACAACCAAGCCCTCCGGAGGGATTACAGCAGTACTGTGCCATATCTAGCAGACTAATATCTCACATACTGTGCCTGATCCTCAGAGAGGAGTGGCAGGCTAAAGGTACTGAACCACAAGAAGATGAAGTATAATTACTTCAAACTTCAGGCTTTGGGGACAGGATTTAGTTCTGCCTCTGCAGGGCAAGCTAACACAGATGGGATCGAGGTTTATGTGTGCACCCGTGTCTGTATACATGTGTGCCTGTGAAGATTCACAATACTTAAGAGGCTTTCACACCGCCATGCGGTAACTCGCCGCCTCCTGTCATTTCAACGAGGGGAACGCGGCAGAGGGGAAGCGGTTTCAATCATGGCGGTATGGGTATGAAACGGTTGCCGCCCACGTGACTGTGCACATATTTTGCTCTGCCGCTCAAAGTTCACCGTGCTGAACTTCAGGCGGTAACCGCCTGGCTTTGGCCAATGAAATAGAAGGGGATGGGCATCACGGGTCTGAAAGACGAGCGATGGAGGAGGATGATAATGCTGGTGTCTGAATACTCGGAGTTGTACAACACAGCGCTAGCTACTTATAAGGACATAAAAATAAAAAAAATTCCACTTGCACAAAGCTCAAATTGTGGAACCAATGATTGAAGCCTATTTTCTTGAGGAATTATTTACAGGGCGCCAAGCTAGCCTGCACAGCTACTACTATGGCAAATGTGTGGTTTTCGCATTTGATTTCTAAGCTAGTGTACGTGCTGTGGACTTTTGGGTGGGTTGTACCAACACCATGACATTCACCTGCACCTGCCTGTTATTGCAGCCTTGGACTGTAGCGGCAGCCGCTTTTAAAAAGGCTTTGCTTTTTTGGGGAACACTCTTGCAGGTAGGCGGTTGTCACGCAGTGTGAAATGGCCTTTAGTTATAGAATCTCTCTGCTGCTGTAATCTAGTCACACAAATAGGATTCCTCAAAGGTTTCACACCAGCTTTGAAATGCAAAATCCAAAAGGTTATTAATATGGCATTACAATTACACCAGAAAATAGATTAACCAATGAAATATTCAGGAGGAGCTTCTCTCGCGTCTCCCCTTGCTGGTAAATTGATTTCCAGGATCAAATCACCCGTCCTACCTATGAGCATGGAGCGTCCATCTCCGAGAGGGTAGCGCTGGTAGCGTGGCACAGCAAATGGTGGCAACTTGTGGAAGAGAGGCTGCAGCAGCGGCTCCAGTCTGGAGGCTGAAGGGTCCGAAGGGTAAAACAGGTTGAAAATCTGAGAGCAGGCTGGATGAAGTTGGCTCACTGAGGGTCAGAAAAGACAATGGACAGGCAAAGCCATTAGGAAAAGGATTTTAACATGAAGTGTAGCTGTGGGGGAGCAGAGGGGGATTTGGAAACAGCATAAGTTTATTGTATTTTATTACTCTGTCACATAATCACCAGCTCATTTGCGTTTTATCCCTGTTTGTATGAGTGGAAGCATATTTTACCATATTCTACCATCAGAGAACCTTGTATGACATAAACTACGTTAAATACTGTAGAGCAAGAATAACGTTTTTTTCTTTTTCTCCTTGACAACATTTGGTGAGCAGATGTAAAATTCAGCTGAAAATCAGTTCAAACTGATCTGATCCTTTTAAAAATGTTGAGTATTTTCACAGGAAAATTCAGTGAAAAGATGAAAATGATCATCCAGACCATCCAGCTATGCTAGGTCAGTGCACTTCAAAGTGCTTTGCAGTTGACTGATGAGCTAATAAGACAATACAACGACAACAAAGCAGTAAAACAATTGAAGACTAGTGCACACACACACACAAATGAAGAACTTCATTCTCTGATATGTTTTGCAGGTGTCTGATTCTTACCCTGGATGGCAGGCAGCACAGTGCGTCTCATGGCCAGCACAAGGCCCAGCGGACAGCCCAGCAGGAAGCAGTCTGACACCTCAAAGTCGAAACGGCCGGGGTTCAACACCAGACTGGTGCTACTGCCACCACGCACCTCCACACTGTCCTTCATCAAACTGGTGAACAGACAAAATACAGAATGTTGTCTTAGCCCATTGCGACTGTCTGCTGCCTACCAGTTTAAAATGTGTGGTCCTTCACTCTGCGGCTGCTTCTTCCGACAGTTATTCTCTATCCTCAATCTTATTGATGCTAATTCACTGGCTTTTCTTTGGTTACATATTATCACGACTGGCCAATGAATGGACTGGAGGCAGGCATGTGAGGATTTTGTGAAAGTGCTTTATTCAGCAATAACATATGATGATGATTGGATGATGATCAGAAAACGGAGACTCTGATTATGCTGCAGGTATACTTTGAGAAGTTTGAGGGGACATTTGAAATTGTTCATCACTTTTAGCTTTCTTTACCATGAAGAATGAAGTAAAAGACAGTAAATGTGGCTTCAGGTAGGTATACTTAACTTGAGGACAAAGATTGTCTGACACCACAGGCGGCAAGGTGCACAATGGCACTTATTGTAACGGTTTTGTTTTTATTTGAAGAGTAAGGCAGGGGTAATCGGAAATTTTAAATGTCAGTAATGTGCATGCTGAAACTGGGAAGGCAAATGTCTCAGGTTTGACACAGATGAGTCAGCGATGCTTTTGCTTTGTCCTGATTCATTCGTAGGCTGGCTTGTTTTAACACTCTGGGGTTGTTGTCGGCACCGGGTCTTTATGACTCAGCCTGAGCAGCTCTTCACCCAGCTGCATCACGCTTACAGCTGTTTGACTTGACGAGATCTCTCTGCTCTCTAGCGAGCCAACATTTCCCCATTAAGTCCTGCATGGGGAGAAAGGATTAGCCAACAGTCTCCAGCCATCTTTAAAAGCCAAATCAATAGTGCTTTGATTGCCTTTCGCTTCCATGTTGGTTTTTGTCTTCTCTCTCGTAATGTGTCCACTCCTTCACTTCTTCCTACCATGCCCTTAAGAAACTGTCAGTCTGTCTGTTTGTCTGCCAAAATGTATGACTGCTGCAAAATATCCTCATAGTTAGTAACTTTCTCCAAACTCCACTCCAGTACATGCAGTATCTGTGTGGCTGAGGAGACAGTGAACCATAGAGGCATTACGTATTGCATTCACAGTACATGCAGAGTATGTGAGCATGATTAAAAGCCTGGATGACTACATGTTCTCTACTTCTGTAAACAGACTCATGTCCCAATGTTGACATGTTAAATTTATTTCAACTAAAAAATCCATGCTCTGAGCAAGTGCACTTTTCATTCACCGGCACATAAAACGGGGTGCAGAAAGTGTTATTTTTGCTGCCTGGATGGGCTGAATTTCTCTTTTTGCAGCTATTGCTACCAATGTGTTCAATAAATACGACAAATATTACATTGGCTAACTGTTATTGAGTGAATGGTTGACATGTTTTTATGAGGGGTAATGAGAAACAAACTGACGTGTCTCAAACGGCCCAGCTTTATACTGTAGCAGCAAATAGATCTGAAGCTAATGCCTACCTATTTAACTAAAGCATTGCAAATAGATTTCTTTATGGGCATTAGGAATGCGCTAAGCCCTTCAGTAGCTCTAACTGCACATAATCTTTTTTTCTGAGCACTTTAGACTAAGTAGATGTCTAAATGCTGTCAATCATGTCCATTTGGGTGTTTGTTTTTTCTCAGCTTGAGAAGTTTTATTACTATCTGTTTAAACAACAGTGAAAGTAGCCGAAACACATATCCCTAACAAAGATAGATTGGGGGAAAATGAGACAAAGTGAAGTAAAAGAAATGGTAAACATCAAAAAGAAAAATCTGCCTCACTGCTTGCTGCACTCTTCTAGGTTTTTATAATAGCAGTGCTATGGCCATTTGCACATGATATCACAGGCAATTCCCAAACAGGGCCAAAGCACAGCAAGGTGGATGTGGAAACATCTGAAATGGAGTGAACCAGCAGTAGACAGTCATCTGAGAGAGAGGTCATTCATATAGGAGGAATAATGTCTGGGAAAAAAAGCTTTAATAAGTCCTCCTGGTTACTGGGAATATCCACTGGGAGGTGCAGGGGGGAAAGAGCACATCCAGGAGCAGAGGGTACCCTCCACACAGCGAGGCTCGGGTTTAATCAGGAATGTGACAAGGAGTGAAAGTTGAGAGGACACAATGTGGCATAACTGTGAAATGATTGGATCCTAACCTTCAGTGACTGTGTAACTGTGATGGTGTAAGCCTAGTGGAGCATGTGATATGGAATGGGAACGCTGGTTGCTTGAAGTGAATCGACATGGCAGTCGTACCCCCTCCAGCCACCCCGGCCAAGCTCAATTCACCCGCAGCGCTCGCTCTCCCACACAAACTGGCTATTTATAGTCCAGCAGAGGCAGGTAGGCAGGCGGGGCAGTCAAGCTGCAAATATTGATAAAGAGCAGGGGCGAGACAGGGTGACACGTTCAGATGAGGGCCGGCGTGCAACATCTGGGTCATCATATGAAGCCCTAACACACTCATCTGTGATTGACAAATACTGTTTGACAGAAATGGATGACAGAATTTCTAATACTACTCTATACGCCTGATGTCTGATGGGCTTTTTTGCCAAGTTGTGGGTGTTGGTGTGAACAAAATTCTGTTATATATCAAAATTACTAATTATTAAATTATCTAAATGTTGCTCCTATATTTATAGATTAACCACAAGATTTAGTGTCTTGTGAATATTGCACAAGGCACTAAGTTTCCTTTGTGACTGACCAATAGTAGCAGACTGTTGCTGTACTTGGTAGACTACACATTTGTTTGATGGCACATGTGTGCAGTTTGTTTATAACCTTCCTTCCTGCACCGACTATCATTGTGAGGAAGAAGCAATCTGAGTGAGCTTACAGGCTTTTCCCTTTGTGTGTGTGTGTGTGTGTGTGTCTGTGTGTGTGTAAATACATATATGGGTATGTGCACAAAATAGTGAATAATAATACCGTTGGTTTTGCACTGAATTCATGCAAGGTCACTTTATTCTTCTTTGAGAAGAAAAAAAAATCCTTTTGATTTATATTTTCTTTGCACTGACAGAGATCTGTTCTGAGTTTACCGAAGCTTTTTGTTGCTTAGGGTATAGTCGGTGTGCATGATTGTGTACTACATGTGTGTGTGCTGGTGTATGAGTGTACATGTGGGTTTGTTCTTCTATAAGTATATAAGCACTAGGATAGAAAAAACGTTTTCCAATTTCCAAGCACACGATGTTATTTCAGGGCTACTTGTTTGGGCATAAAGTTCAAAATCTGGGTCAGATTTGGGCTATCAAAAGGTGCAGTCGTGTATGTAGTGGAGAGGAGCAAAGTTAGCTTTAGAGGTTAGACAATTCAAATGCTCTAAACAGAGTGTGTGTATGTTTTATTTATGTGGATAAAGGTGGACGATGTGGTTCCTCTATCAGGGTATAAGTAATTGTATATCATGATATTGATATATATATATGCTGATCTAAAACATTTTCTAGAAAATCAATTGGGGAAACTGTTAATTTACTTTTTTAAAATCCAGAGAGGAATGTCTTGTTTTTGGCTAAAAATAATACCTGAAAAATCACAGTACTTCACCTCAGTGATGCAAAACCTTATATAAAAATCCAACAACATGAAGCATGAACCCTGAATCCTACTTATTAATTTTTACCCATAATGGCCTAATACATCCAGAGATATTAAATGGGCAGATATCTTGATATGAACAACGTGTCAAAATCTTTGATCGTAGAAGAGGTTTATATTAGTTTGTCATAATGCCCACTAAAATATCACGGTATACAGTATATCACCATGTTAATATATGGTGTGATATAAAAAAAAATCAAAGCAGATAACTGAATAATCTAACTTCTTCACCACTTTGATGCAAAAATCATTTAAAAAATCCTAAATTGCCATTGATCAGTCCTACTCATTGATGTGCAACATTGTCCACAATGATACCTCAGTATAAGCAGTCAGAATATCTGATGGTAGACAAACTTATATAGTCTCGCAGTATATATCGTCATATATCGTCACAACCCTGTGTGTGGGTGTGTTCATGCGTGATGCCCCACCTGGAGAAAAAGCTGTGCTGGCCCGTGGACGAGGTGTCTCCATCGTACGAGTCGCTCTGCTTACGGCTGAGCGGCGGCCCGCCCTGGCCGTGCCCTTCGTTGGGGGCAGAGATATCGATGTTGCTCTTACTCAGCCTCTTGCTAGAACTCAAGCCCGGGCTGGACTCCCCGAGCAGGCCCGAGTTATCCTGAGAGGAAGGAGGAGAATGTGCAACATACTGTGAAGCCTCCTACACTCACAGCAGCGGCTGCACCAGGAAATTACACATAATCAGATGGGAGTTGAGGCGTTTTCTCAGGTGAACAGTTAAATGTGGGAGGGAAAAACTGTATAAGAGTGAATTCATTAGATTGAGATTTGACTGGCAAAGGGGAGGAGAAGAGAGGGAGGGAGCAACAGACAGAAAATTGGGATCATGCAACGCTTAGCAAGGGGAAAAGGACAAGCTGCTTCAGGAGGGCAGTTTAGCATATATATTATAATGATTATGCTACATGCACACCACAGGAACTCCTTAAAATGGTGCTCAGAAAAATTCAGATCCCCATCAAATCACTGAAAACAACTGTGCCTTTTATTTACAGCATTTATGTAGTGCCAAGGGCATTTCCTCTGGTGTACAGTGACATTTCTACAAAAAGCCGTGTCTTGATAGAGGTGTTGTGCTGAAAAAGTGACAGGAAATAAACATAGCAGAGGTGAATTTTGTGTATGAGAGTCTCTGTTTGTTTACTAGAGAGGACAGGGAGTCAAGCCAAGGACATCGCCACTGGCGTTCATGTGCACGCTTGTAATAATTAACTCCACTGATGAAGACAAGGTATGTAATCTTGATAATTTGCAGTGATCTCTTAATCATGTATCACCAGTAAAATGTTCTTCCACCAGCTGTTCAGAGTGTCCCAAACCCAGTACAGGTCTGTGTATCATCATCATCATCATATCATGTTATCACTGTAACAGTGGGCTCCTACCTTCAGACTCTCAGTGCTGTTGTTCCTGCTGCTGTTGTTGGGGCTGCCAGGCCTCTGGTGGTTGCTGAAGCACAAGGCGTCAAAGCAGAGTACACCTCCCACACAGTCGCCCATCAGGCATACCTGCTCAGAAAATATATCATTTAGACACCCTCCATATATGGTGCACTCAGTCAGTGAAAGCCCTAACAGGAGGACAATTGGAGAGATGTATGGATGGAATTAAAAAATGAGAAAACAACATATTTCACTGGGACAGGAAGGCATGGCACTCACTATGTCCCAATTCCATACTACACACAAATAGGATACAGTATGTACTAACTGTCATGGTATACTGTTTTTGAAAGATAGTATACAAGGAATCAGTATATTTTACCATTTTGTACTAACGGGTAATGATGCAATATGTGTGCAAATGGACATCAATCAGTCTACTCAAATTCCACAAAGAGAAATCAAATTGTGTTTCTAAAAGTTAATGTCACAGCTCCACCGTGCTCATTGTTTTTTCCTTGTGTTTCTGGTGTTTAACCCCTCCCTCTTGTGTCCTGTGTTGTCTGTCTCTCTGTGAGTGTGTGGGTGTCGCTCTGGGAGGCGTGGCTGTCCTCTTCACTTCTCCTGCTCTGTATCTGCAATCAGGCCGGCACACCTGCTTTCCATCAGCTCATCAGTCAGCAGTACTTCTACTCTGGTCATCCACCCACTCCTTGCCAGATCATTGCTTCTGCTCTTATGTTAGCAAGCTCTCTGGCCTCTGAGAATATCTCCAGTTTTGCTAGCTGTAGTTGTACTCTGGTTCTAACTTTGTTCTTCTGTGCCTCAGGTCCCTGCCAGCCCTTCAAGTCAAGTCTGCCTGTATGCCACCCAAGCCAGCCGCGCCCACCTCCGCTCTCCAACTCCCCTGCTTCAACCAGACCTTTCATCCAATAAACCCGGTTACTCTTTAATCCTGGGTCTGTCCTGCACAGTTAAACACTTATTTTTTTGTTTTCCCATACAGTATCTTTCTGTAGCTGTTTCACCACCATTCACAATTATTTTAATGTTTTGCAGCTGTGAGCAGCTCCTCCATTCCCTATGTGCATTGCATTGCGGGACAATATCACACATCAGCAGCACACAAACAAATCAAGTGGGTTTATTTTATTTTATTTTTTTTAATGCTGCGTTCACAACATATCATTCAGACTGTAATTAGCCAAGTGGGAAACCCTGTTCACATAGGCCTCTGAGTTGTAATTCCAAGTCAGATGGGTATTTTTGACAGCTACTATATCTCCCACTTGGTGAAAAGAACTACAAAGGGGTGAACAAACTGCTGATAAAATGGCTGCAAAGCCACCATCACTAGCAGTTACATCTAAATAAAATCCAATATCAACACTAATTCTGACATCATAACATTATTATTATTGGAATAACATATGAACACTCAAAAGTCAGTAACACAAGGTTTTCCTGTTCTTCCCATTCTGCTGAAGTTGGGTGAATTCCTCATTAGTATGCATGCCTTTTTGAGTATCCTTAATTTTCACTCTACATATTAAAAACACAACTCCTGTTTTTCAGTTAAGTGGTGTTCCCTGTGTCGATCCATATGACTACTAGTGCATCACCACGCAATAATCATAATAAAGGCAATTACACACAGACCAATCTATAGAGAAAATAGTGCAGAGCAATGAGAGGACGCAAATTGAATTTAATCATCTTAACAAGCAAACCACGTTGCAGAAATAAAGTGGGGAAGGGGAGGACTTCATATAGAACAGTATATCAACAGTACAGAAAGTATCAACCTATCACAACCAATCTATCCACAATAACAGGAGTCAATAAAGAATAACATGTGCTGGTGTAATTACCTTTATTATAATCACCTGTGGGGTTGTTAACCTCTTGACTGTATGTAATGTCTTTTGTTGTTGATTGGCTAATCAGGATTGTATTGACCAGTGATTCTCAATCATGTGCCATCGAGGCCTGAGAATCTGAGGCTTTTCATTTCAAACAAGCGCTGCAGCAGCTGAACTACAGCAGCTAATAGAAAAACTAAGTAAAGTGCAGAAAAACAACAATTGTTTGTGTAGTGTAGGTCAACACTACACTTGTTGACCTGACTTTTTAGCTAACATGAGAAGTTGTGCTAAATTCAACTCATTTGTCTTCTCACAGATCATTACCTCACTAGAAAATACAGCTTGTTACCAAGAGCCTAGTAGTTGTTATGTAGAAGAGAGTGAAATATGTCCACTTAAACAACAGAGATGTGGAGCCCTCTGAGGGCCTGAGGTCCCACAGATTACACATTCCACTCAGAAGCAATCTTCACTTCCTTTGACAATCATTGACTTCTATTAAAGTGCCTACAGTCGATTATTCAATAGAGACTAGAGTGAAGAAGAAGGCGAGACCGACCTGACCCGTGAATCCCTGCCCGTCCTCCGACTGCAGGAAGCTGTGGTACACCTGGTTGGCTCGGGCGATCACGGTCGCCACGGCGTCTTGGTAGCGAGGTGAGACAATAGCGAGGAGGGGGAGAGCAGCCAGGGGCAGGTGGTCCACGCTACTGGACACGCAGCTCTCGTCATAGCTGTATGGGTTCAGACTGGAAGAGGAAGAAGCAAGGAAGGTGGGATGGAAGGGGAAGAAGGATTTCAGAAACATTTTATGTCTTTACAAAGTCCTTTAGGAGTGTCTCCTTTCGTAAAATGGCAGTCATCAGTTTCTAATGCACAGTAATGTCAAAAGAAATGAAGGTTATGTACTATATATTAAATTCACAATGTCTAAGCTAGCTTTTTCAATGTCTATCCTTCAGGTGTTTCTTTTGTGATATGCGTCCCCTTGACTTTCTTACATTTATTCATGTCTCATCCGATTTGAGGCAAGGCTTCAATGCTGCACACTGTTCCCACATGTGTATGTGTGGGTTTGAGAGTGTGCATGTGTACAGAGGCAAGATACAGAGAAGAAGGATGTTATCTCAAGGAAAGCAAACCCGCACAGGTAACAGCAATGAGAGCAGAGCCTTTGTGTCTTTACTGCTGTGTAGACATTAATGGATGTGTGTGTTCGCTTGTGTGTGTCACGAGGACAGCGCAGACGCGGATCAAGCGAGACACTTCATGTGACAACGTGGGGAAAAGATGGCGTTGCCCTGCACTCTTTCCTTGAGCAGCAGGGCCAGCCCTGTCACCATCCATCCAGATGCTCTGATTACAGCAAGAAGCAGCAACGCCACACCAAGGCTGAAATATGTCAGCCACCATGGACACCTCACGACACAGAAGGGCACAACCTCTGTGCATGTATAAGGACTGACAGTTTTCATGTGGCACTGACACAAAAATGTACATATAATGCAACATTTTGGGAAGTACACAATTGCTCTCCCAGATTGTGCTTAGACTACAAGATCAATAGTAATTTCATCTCTGTTCAGTCTATTAAATACAGAAATAGAGTTGTGACATGTTTAGCCTGGCTTTACACTTCAACTGAAAGCAAGGAGAGGAAACGGCTGGCCTGGCTCTGCCTCCCAGCAACTTCAGAACTGTTTGATATTTTTTTTTAGTCAACAAGTTCCATGAAAAGACCAAAACCAACAATTTGAAATCTGTCTCTCAATGCTTTCAAGCTCCCATTAATGATTTGTGGCACTCATGCCCATGCACTCCTTCTGACAGGTAAAGTCAGTTTTATTTATATAGCCTGAAATCACATGGACCCTCGGATTTGGATAAGGAAAAAAATGACATGAACTAAAGATGTAAATCTTTACAATCAGGTCACAAATTTACATATAGTTAATTAAAAAAAAGACTAAGTAGTTTCCTAAAATAGCTGGGCACTGTGGTTTTTAGCAAATGTCACTCAAACAGGAGTAATCAGTGCAATTGTTGGGGACTATTTTGAGCTGTGGAAAACAATACGTGCTACTTATTATTTCTGGCAGCAGGATGGTGTATGTGGGACTGAGTCAGAATAAACTATAGTGCCCACATTCAATGTAAAGAAGAAACATGCCAGTCAGAGCAACGATGTGGCCCGCTGCTGACAGTTTTTGGAAAACAATGGAGCTCTATGGCACAGAGGAAGAAGATATATCAGGCTTTGAATACAGGGGCAAAAGTTGTTGTTAGTGAAAGTCATTGTTAGTAGGATAACTTCATTGTTGGTTTTTGCCTTTTCATAGGATTTGTTGACAATAAAAAAAAAAACACAGAATATATATAAAAGTATTACCAGCCAAGTAAAAATAAAAAACAAGAAGTATTTATCAAGCAGTTAGCTCACGCTTTGGAGGTAATTAGCAAATGACCTGCCTGAGATGGTCGGGTCTATGGTTGGAGTGTACAACGGCAAGACTTTCAACCAGGTTGAAATCAAACCTGAGATGTGCGGTCACTACCTGGGCGAGTTCTCCATCACCTACAAGCCAGTCAAGCACAGTCGCCCTGGTATTGGAGCTACACATTCTTCTCGTTTCATCCCTCTGAAGTAGAATGGCTGTGTTCTTTGTATAAATAAAACAAACTGGTTGCTCCAAAAAAAAAAAAAAAAAAAAAAAAAATTTAGCAAATGACCAACACCTGTCCTGTCCTCATCATCAAGTTACTGGCTCTGCACACTTTCCACTTCCAACACTGTACAAACCCCAGGTGATTCTTGGAGGTATGCTAGCCAACAAGATACAGCATGCAAATAAAACTGTTTTTGAGTTGTTTGAAAGTGTATGTTTTATCTTTTGATGGAGCCTAATTGTTTTCTCTTGCTATCAGTCTTTGTCCTAATGTAAGCTCATGCACTATAACTTCTCTCCTCTCTTAAATGATTTTGCATATATCTTCTACAGTTATTATTGTGTACTTTTAAATTATTTTTAGCAAGTTGCACTATCTTGGAATGACAACGCTATGTTTCATTGTAAGTATAATGACAATAAAGTTGAATTGAGTTGAATCTAAACACATTCTGGACCACCCTCTCTACTGAACACACAGAGAATTTAATTAATATCAATCTTCTAATCTAATCTGACTAAGCAAATAAGTGCATTTCCCAAAACATGGCTGTTGTTCTTCTGTTAATTACACTGGAATGATGTATTGGTAAGTCCAGTAACACCAAGCAGGCCTATTGTGCCCTTGGGGGTTTATGAACTTTGTTTAATTAGAGCCAAATATTGTGTTGCCGTGGTTACAACCCCTCCCAACTGGGGCCAGAACAACTTAATGTTCCTTCACTGACTGTGAATGTCCCGTTGTATATTAGTCAGATTAAGCCATTTACTTGATTGCTTACACTGACTGCTTGATTGTGTAAATTACTCATTATATTCCTGTCAGTTCCAAAGCACTTTCAATTATCCACATTTTTTATTTATTATTATTTGCAAATTTGAGGTCTTCTTCTGAAAGAAACATCCAGCTCCATTATCATCTCTTTTTTTTCTAATTACAGGCATGATTCTACACTACCACATGTTTATAGCAGCCATGGACAATTTCTGATGAAATTACAAAGTACCATGCTTCACGCTTTGGGAAAGCTGTTGGGAAGAAAAGAGACAGTAGAATGTTGTGCTCCCAGCAACCCAGTGTTCACCAGTCAGTTTACACCATCTACAGTGGATTAAGCCACCTCCACAATCCCCACTGCCAACATCATAGCAAACAGATCTGTGTTGGAGGGCAATTATTTACATCAGCCACCAGAGTCAATAGATTGAAAAGTCAACAGATTCTGCTCGAGAGAAATATGTGAAAATCAAACCAGCAAACTTGTCATCCACAAAATGGTTGGTAAACCTTTGAACAAGATCTGTTTATACATGTTTTGCTTGTAAAAGCCATATTAGAAAATCACACGACTGTCATTTGTAGCTTTGTCTTTCTCTGAGCAGGTGGGTGCTTTTCACAGTCACCTGCTGCGCCTCTTCTCCCAATTGGGCAAAGTCGAGTTCACAGCAAGTCACCAAAATATCAAATGGGTGCAGGTGAGAAAGAAAAATTGTGTGAGACCAACGAAAATGCCATCTCGCTGGCCGGAGCTGCCACATGCCACATGCCACGAGGTGTCACAAAATCAAAGCCTGCAGAATCACCCCCTCAAGGGATAGTGGGGAATTATACATAGGAAATAGAAGTAACCTGAGTCAGAAAATATCTTCTCTTTTCATGTCTATATGTTGTCTGGAGGAATGGTCAATAGTGACCTTAGCTTAGCTCAACTCCTACATGTGTATATACAGTAGCACCTCCTCTCAAAATTAGGAAAATGTCTGCTAAATATCTCCAAAGATGGGTGACTGCTCTGACTAATTTGATGGAAATATTGTAATTGTTATATTTTTATCTATTACTTTTACAGTCACCATTAACATTAACATTATGATATGAAGTGAATCTTCCAATCCTCTTCCTATTTAGATGCACACAGCCACGTCAAATGAATAAAAGCATGTATTTCATTTATGTTTGAAAACATTTAGTGAGCAAAACTGGTTAAATGAGTACAAAATGAAACTCTCAATGTTGTATTTTCCTGCCTTTCAGAGAAGCTGCTATGTGACATCCAGCAATTGACTAGAGCAACCTCACTCTTCAAAATATCAACAAATAGAGATGTAAAAAAGAAAACCCACGACTTTGAGTCTGAGTCAGAGTAGGGGCGCAAAATAGTCCACAAAACAGTTTACTTCTACCTGTATGTAAGATGATATGGTTAAAATCAACCATGCAACTTGATCACAGGTTAAAAAATGTAATCAAGGTGTACAAACATCAATTATAATCAAATAACTCCACATGTTACTGTGATTATGCCTACTTCAATTACAAGAATAATCATATTGATATATACTAAGATAATATTGTTTACATGGGCTCTGCCTTTGTTTTATTGCCTTAATCACTTTATAATTGTTATAATTCAATAACAGTTTAAATGTGGGAGGGGACCTAATTTAGAGAAAAGCAGTTAATATGATTTTTGAGATGGCCATGTAGGCACAATGGCTTTGCCAACATTGTGATGAGTCACAAAATTACTCAATGAAGGCAGAGAAAATCTGCTCATCACCAACAAAACTGCCACTTTGCCACAGCAAGGTTGCTGCACTCACTCAGGGTTTTCTTGTGATTCTAATGTTTTTATAGTAAAAGCTCAGAGCTCTATAAAGCATATTCATTTTTGGGGTAGTTTCTCCTGTAGCGTCACTTATGGCAGCCTTTCCCTGGACTAGTTGCTATTGACTAGCAGCAATGAGGGGAGTCACACCCCAGGATGTGGCTCCGATGTGTAGCTGTCAGTAGAAAACTGAACAGAGATCAACTAAAGCCTCTTGAAATGCTGTTTGCCACTGCAGTGTCGACTTTGTAGCGTATAACCCCGGCTCTGGAGGGCAGCTTTTTGAGACAGATTCAATGCTTTAAGCTGCTTCCATGCAGATTTGTAAGAAAACAGGAAAAAGGGAAACCTTTGTAATATATGCGGTGTCACTGGAACGGTACTGCACACAGTTATTTGCATAACAACAGTGGCGATCCCTCTACAGAAGCTGCTGTGTGAAATATTCAGCACCGAGATGGCAACGTATTGCTCTAGGAGGAAGACTAGAGAGACAAAATACCATCAGGTCACCTCATAATTTAAACCACGATGATTTGTTTATGATTGTTCCAATGATTGTTTTGGAACTGAAATGAGAAATCCCAACATCCCAGTTAAGTGCCACTGAGGGTTTTGGTCCAAGCTTTGTAGTAACCCGGCCGTGATCTTATTGGTCTTGTTAACAACTGCTGCTCACACACTCCCCAAAAACACACACTTACTCACTGAGAACAAAAAAAAAAAAAAAAAGCTCCAATTAATATTCCAAACACAGCTCTACCTCTGAACAGGGTTCACAAGTCACAGGACGGGAACAGAGGTTTAACACCTGCTGCACTGTTCAACAAATGTCAGGTGAGACACTCATTATTTGCATTGCATAATTACTTGATTATGCAAGCGCTTGTTAGTATCATTACCATAGAGCGGCCACTGTTTTACATTCAAAAGAGTGCACATCAATTATTTGTTTGTTTGTGTGCGCATATGTGTGTGTGCATGAGCCAAACTGTTCTCTGTGTTTATTTGCTGAGGCAGTTTGAAGGTATAACGTTGTCGAGGGCTGCAGGTTATTCTCTGTTCAGAATGGATGGTCCTAATTAATTCGAGGTGATCATTAACATCTTTGTCTATACAAACATGTGCTTTGGAAAAGGCTGCTCCACCAAACCATCCAAATCGCATCTGTATTTGATGGCTATCATTAATCTTAATAATCCTAAGTAATTTCCTCTAAAATGCTGGTGATCAATATAGAAGTGGCTGTGATACCAAGCACACAGTTTTGACATAGCAAAGACTGGAAAGCGATGTATTTGCTGTCAGAAATAGATGGTGCTCTATAGTCTGGATTTTATAGTATGTGACTGTAGATTTGAATCCTTATTTAAGAGCACGAGTTCATCCAAAATGTCATGCTACTTGGGAGGCTTTTTGCTCCTGAAAAGCGGCATATCAACCGATGCCTCGCGTCACCGTGACGAGTCTACCCCTGTTATTTCAAGATGTGAGTCATTCACTCACGAGTAGCAGCATTTACCCCGTTCACATCTCGCTGCTCTCATTAGCAAAATGCAAGCAATATTGACTGAGAATATGCTGAGGTCATTTGTGGTGTAATTGAAGTGCCTGTCTTTGAAAGACTCACATAACAGAAAAAGCCTCAAAAAGCCTAATTTGCTGCTTTGTTATGAGCCACAGTTGGCTTTAGATGGGCTGTAAGGTTATCCTTCATCTTTGAACCCAGAGAGCTTTACAGTTTATCGCTTTGCATGAGATTACCATGTTAATTTTTCTAGAAACACTCACTCAATGACACCTAAAGGCAGGGTAATTACGATACTGGTCTATACTGAGAGATGTACAGAAGTCTTCCTCAAGGTTTCATTGTAATGTGATGATGAAGAGATCCATTAACAACAGCGGGGAGAAGATAAGGCCGAGTCAGCTGATTAAACCTCGAATCAGCCTCATCTCATGCAGCATAACCTTGAGATAGACTCTATTATGCTGCCCCGCCACCCTCTTGTCTCTCGCCATATAATGTCAAACTGAAAACTCTGAAGTCTGTCAGATTCCTGCTTAATTGCTCTCCCCGTTTCTTAATGGCTGGCTTAGCACTGCACAGCGTTTGCACAATTTACATGAACAGCAGCCTCTGCAGAGTCTTCTTAATTAGGGAGAGGGACCAGGAACAGTAGTGGCACGTCCACAGCCGCCAATGGCCAGAATAATGAGTCTCTATTTCCCTGAACTGAGGTCACTCCCTGTGCAGACAGACAAGTGAACTTCCTCCTCCTCGTCCTCTTCTGCATTCCCTGATAGAAAAGTCATCCTGTACAATGACACTGAATATACTGAGATAGGAATCCATTTTATTTTTTTAATGTAAATGTTTCTTTCTCTTCACACTGTGACAGAGGCGATGTGTTGTGCTGTGAGTGGAAATCAATTTGGGAGCCTTTTCACTGTCACTGTTAATTGGACGTGCTATGGTGCAGTAATACACATTCAGTGCTCTTTTTTTTGTGTGGGATGTATCTGTACGAGTGTGTTTACGGATAACATATGTGTGTTGTCTTGACACCCAGCTCCTAGCCAGCACTCCCAGGTACGTTCATTAGCAGGCAGAGCAAATAATAAGAGCTCAGAGCAGCATGCCTTCCACACACACGGCAACAAGGACAACATAAGCTGGAAAACATGTTTATTGTCTATTGGGACATCCTGCAGTAGCCTACACAAGGCATTATCAAGCACACAGTCAAAAATTGTGTGTTTATGTGAAAGTTTGTCTTTGAGGTGCTAAGAGATTTTGCCACCTCCACTCTGTGGTGCGATTTTCAGCCAAGCTGTTACCCAGAATGAGAGTAAATTACCCACACAGCAGCAATTCATTCCCGCAGGGCTGTCTGTTCCTCTGATGTTTATGTTGGCACACAAATAAATGAGGCTCCGCACACCCACAAGTCCAACACTGTCATTAGAGCAAACACTGTTAACTGACAAAAGTGTAGTTGAATAAGTGTTGTGTTTGTTGCTGTGTGGGCGTGTATGAATGCCTACTGACTGCACATATTGTGAGAGTATGTTGAGAACCTGGGGCCATCTGGGCACAAGTAAGCTTTGTCTAATTTCACTTGAGAGCTAAAACTCATTCCAGGAGATTTTCAACAACTTTGGGCCAACTTTGTTTGTTTCTCTATACTAGTATAGAAATTAGGACTAGACCGATATATTGGTGGATATTAGCTTATTGTGTGTATCTCTCTCTCTCTCTCTCTCTCTCTCTCTCTCTCTCTCTCTATATATATATATATATATATATATATATATATATATATATATATATATATATATATATATATCTATATATATATATATATATATATATATATATATATATATATATCTATATATATATATATATAGAGAGAGAGAGAGAGAGAGATACAGAAATATTATTATTATTATTAAGGCATGTAAAAAATGATTTATGAAAGAATGAATAAATACACTGAAAGATACATAAATAAAAAACTAATCCTTAATAAATAAATCCATGAACACTAGATGTTAGTAAAGTCAGCATAGTTTATGCTTATAAGCTTAGCGTATAAAGAGGACGCTTCTTGACACACATCATCACCGGTGTGTCCTATGGGCATAAACTGATATGTGACTCGGACAATGTGTGTTGCACTATAACTTTTTATTTATCAACTCAACTCTATTCTATTATTCTATTCTCTATTCTTTTCAAACATACATTTATTTTCCCCTCAACAAGCAAATTATTGGGGTGTCAAGCAAGGGTTGTATCAGATTGATGTGATCGGTCCATAGATCAAGTTTGGCCATGTTTACTGACTAGACTGGCTGCTTTAGAAAATGGAAAAGGTCGGTACTTTGATTCTACAAATGCATTTTGAAGGAAAATCTAAATGTAGCCAAACCTTAATTCAAAGACTAAAGGCAAAAACAAATTAAAATGCACCCTAAATTTCATTTAATCCTGTTGAAGTCTACTAATGGACAAAAAATAAAAACCTCCTGCAGGAAAATAAATCTTAACATAACAATTAAAGACCAAAGAAATAATGTGGAATCAATTTATTACACAACTGATTTTTTTGGTTTGTGCATTTAAGTTGTTTATTTATGTATTTCTCTTTTAATTTGCCCATTTCTATTTAATAATTCATTCATTCATTTATTTCCCAATAAGACAGCTTTGGTCCTTTGTGACACCACGTTTTATTATGAATGGGTCTCTTTTCAAGCAAAATTTCCTACATGCCTGAATGTAATTTGTGTATGTGCATGTTTGTGTGTGTGTGTGTGTGTGCGTGAGTCCACATACATACAACAGGCAATCCAGATGCGGCAATAACTCAGTTCAGCTCGACTGCCACAGGAAGCTGTTGCTTTTAATATTTTATCTCAGCAGCTACAGCACTCAAATCTCTTCACACCCGTCTTGCTTCCAGTCACTACCTCACTCCTGCTCCGTCAATCACAAAACGAGACAGAAGCCTCGTCTTGACTGCCAAAGACATTCTCTCCGCCACGGTGATTAGTGACAATTCAGACAAAAACATCCTCAGCATATAATTGGAGAGCAGCGAAAACTAAGAGATGCTGTCAAAGATAAAACTGGTGACCACTGGGACATGTGACATTAAATGTGAAATTAAATCATTAGTTACGCTTAAGCAGCTCTCTGCACAGGCAGCAGATGAGACTTTTTAAAAAAGAGCAAATACATGAATGTTACCTCCTGTATCTCAGAAATATCTTCCAGCCAAGGACTTCATTACTTTACAGAGATGATTTAAGGAATAACACTTTTAAAGTGGGCATAATACTGTATAATTTATCATAAGGGAAGACTCATTTACTGACTGCTGTTCATCACTGAGGTACTGCCATGACATCCACAATTAACTTCCACTCTGAAATTGATACCACAAATGAAACCTGAATACAAGTAACAGTAGCTAATTAGACAAACAGATCATACTTTCCTTGCAGAGGAGTCACAATCAGTGGAAACTGTATAATATCATTTTGTCCACTAAGTAGCTGTCTCCAGGACTTAAGGGGAAAATTAACAACAGCATTTAAAGAGGTTAAATATTCCACATGGCCAAATGCTTGCAGGGGCTGAGAAATGTCATCAGCATACTAATTAACACTGCACTGTCTGTTTAGGGGTGTTTGCTCAATATATTTTCTCTATTAACCTTCACCACCTTAGCCAACCAGGCATCTGTGCCACTATGCTAATTCTTGCAGGCATGCATTCATACTGGGCAGATTCTTCAGATGCCTCCTTAAACAGTAAAGTCCTGTGTAGTCCGTTCATTAATGCTTTATAGTAATTAGGGCGGTCTATCAAACTAGTGAGGTTGTCAGTTGAATTAAAAAAACAGAAGCAGGAGACTGAAAAAAAAAAAGTGGAAAGCAAAGTGGAAATGCAACCAAGAACCACATTGTTGCCAGATTACAATCTCACTGTTCAGAACACCTCAGTAAATAGTTTGAGACACAAAATAGTCCTTTTATCACGGCAGACATTTTGACTTGTAATAGTAGCAAAAGCACTGGTGTTACTAATAACATTAACGATGGTTCTGTTCTATTCAAGTGTCCCAGTAAGCTGTCGGTTCACCGTCGGTAGCAACTGTGTGTGTGTGTGTGTGTGTGTGTGTGTGTGTGTGTGTGTGTGTGTGTGTGTGTGGCTAAATTTAAACTAAAATGCATTAAACCACATCTGGATTTTATCCAGATATGTGAAACTTGAAATGACAAGTGTAAATGGGGCCAATGAGACCTCCTGTTCTGGCAACAACACTCACTTGGACACCAGGGAGAAGGCTTCAGCGCACACAGCTGGACATGGCACAAGCTTGATCATCACGTGTTCTGCAACAGCCTGGAAATGCACCCGCGTCACCTTCTCCAACACTGAGGCCAGGGTGGCCACATCGCCAGCCTTTGTGCTGGGGTCTCCGCCTGCTGTGTCCAAGATGTTTCCCCCATGCACCACCAGCAGCAGCACATGCGTCTTACATTTCCTCTGCAAGAGGGTTCACAGAGGATTGAAAAGGAGACACTTAAAAGGAGAGACTCAAAGGGAGGGAAAGAATAGAGGCAGCATTTTGTGAAAGCAGTGGGGCTACATGGCAAGAAAAATAACTGGGTTCTTCTACGTGTTCTTGGCTGCTGGTAAATACACTGAGAGGCTGTTCGTAATGGTCCTACCTCTATGTCCTCCAGGCCTTCAATGCTGCTCTGAGGGGCACAGCGTGGACCACCCAGCTGGTAGAGACCCTCTGTATTGGGTGAGTAAAGGGGTAGAAGCAGGAAGTGGCAGGAAGGAAGGAAAGAGGAAAGAATAAAAAGAGAGAAAAGGGGAAAGAAAGGGTCACTGCAGGAGCCACTTCACCCAGATGCACTGAGAACCGAAGCATAAATGGATATTGATCGGTGAATATGGTCAATACTACTAATGCCTCTTCATCTCTCTTCATTCGTACTCCAAACTGGGTGATGGGTCTATGTACCCTTAAGCTCAAATGGCATAACCATAAGATTCAGAAGTCAATAGTGACAGTAAACAGCAGGAGCGTGGTTGTGTCTCTGCTGCAGCATCTATAGCCATTACATGTAATTGGATTTTGGTTCCTCTGATGGAGAAAAAACAACGGACAAAAGATGAAGGGATCAGGACATTTTTTTCCCCAACGGTGACGACTAGAGGCCTCTCTCTCTGCGTGGTGCTGCATATCACGGGAACCTGGCCAAACTCATTACCCTCTCCGGAAGCCTCTGCTAGCTGTGTCAACTTATTTCTGAGCTCTCTCCTGCCTCTCTTTCTATTTTCTCTCTCCGGGCTCAAGGCACGGCTCTGTGCTTTGCTCGTTGTTTATTTGGCCTCCTCATCTGGGACCGACTGTCATGGGAGACTCTCACAGACTCACGCACTGTCATCTCCCTTCTACTTCCATTCCCAGCCCGCAGCCTGCCTCCGACTGCCTGCTCAGCACACACAAGGGACTCAGCGCACTGAACTATTTTGGTCACAAAGTAACAGGAAATCAATGGAGGGAGGTTTTCTTTTTTCTGAAAGAGGGAGTTAGGGCAGAAAAGTTCCTCCAGAAACCTTGTAAAGTATCTTAGAGCACAAACACTGCAGGAGAAGGAAAACATTGTGCGATTTGACAGCGAGCACAAAAAACTCTGCCTTGATGAGAAGGTGATTGTACTTATTTGGGGCTAGATCACTGTGTTTTTGAAACCCAATGTTTTGGACTGAAGACACTGATATACCTATTTACTATAGATATGCAACCAGTCGTTTTGTTTAGTAATCTTATAGTATCATTTTAGTAATTTTCCAAGCAAAATCTGTCAAATATTCTCTGATTTCAGCTTCTCCAATCTGAGGATATGCTGCTTTTCTCTTTGTGCCATGTCATTGTAAACTGAATATCTCTGGGTTTTGAACTGTTAGTTGGACAAAACAAGGTGTTTTAAAAGGGTCACCTTGGACTGTGGTGGATATTTTTACTATTTTATACATTAAGCGATTAATCGATTCATTTAAAAAATAATCTACAGATTAATCGATAATGAAAACAATCGTTAGATGCAGCCCTCATTTATTATAAATTATATTTGATATTTGACAGAGGTGGGACAAAGTCATTGTTTTGCAAGTAAGTCTAAAGTCAAGACCAACAAGTCCAGAGTTGAGTCCTAAATGTTATGTGTTAAGTCTCAAACAAGTAATTTTTTTTTCTGTCCTTGCACCTTTCCTTCCAATTATGGCTGCTGTCAGATAGATTCAAAGCATATCCTTGTCAGGAAAATGAAGAGTGAATTCTGTTCTCACTTTTGTATAAAATAATTTATAATCTTTTTACTTGGGGAGGTTAACATGTCATTACAAATCAATACACAAAAGTGAAGCAGAGCTGGGCAGTAACACATTACAGTAATGGGATTATTGTATTCAGTGATGAGTAGTGTAAGGAATTATAATTTGAAATTCAGTAATTACATTACAATTACAGATCTGAGTAACTCAGTTACTTTGACACTAGGGTTGGCTTGTTTGCCTCTGTTAGCCCTAGCTTGTTAGCAACTGGTAAGGCTATACATTGAGGAATTAGCTGGTTTTATTTAGAGTTGGAGGTTGAACCCCACAGCTTCACAGTGAGGACAGGACGTCTAGAGAGGTGTATGCAGTCACTGGGACTAAGCTAGCAGTTGATGGTTGGTATATAATAATAATAAAATGTAGACTAGCTGTTTGTCTATTTCTACACATGTTAAATTCAGAATATGTGGAATGAGCAGAGGATTTGGAGTTGTTTTAAGGCGTAACAGGTTTTGTACAGTGTGTGATTCCACTCGTCTGGCTGAGCAGGCATCTTTGACCGAGCTGTGCTATAATATGTAATGAGTAATTGATTATATTTTTCAAGTAACTTGCACAACACTGGAGTGAAGTCACAAGTACTTGGTGTTATAGTCAAAATTGAGTGTTTTTGTCAAATTTAGTCTCAAGTCAACAAAATAAATGACTCAAGTCCACACCTATAAAATTTGATAAGTACTGATAGTCAGTGTTTTAAAATGTCTACATTTTCATGCCAAGCGTATACAAATATATGACAATGATCTGAGTTTCCCACAGTATATTGCTATAATCACAATATTTAGACCATCTGCAGTGGAACACCTACAAATAAAAATCATTCTTAGTGGGCAGAATGCACTTTAAGTTGAGGCCAGTCTTCAAGAAATAGCTAACAAAATTCCTTGAAACAGCGTGTGTGACATGAAACTCTCGACTGGAACCCAGACAAATGAAATTATTTTAGGAGGGCTAGAGGAGTGCCTTAAAGCAGAAAGCTGAAATCAGTTTCATTACAAGTTTCACAGACTACTATTCCTGTGGCTGATTGAGTGAAATATGATTTCTCTGGTTTGGGGGGACGGGGAATGTTACAGCTACATCCAATGTAGTTTTGATTTGTGACGCCCAAGAAGCATTTAGCTTATGGATCATGATTCAGTCATATCTTTATTTTTAAAGAAATTCTGTTGAATAAAAGCAATAAAAAAAGGTGCACATTTGTTTTATCACTGGATAGACAAGATAAGACAATAAGTCTGTGGAAAAGGCTCCTAGATTCCCCCGATATGAACATTCACTGGCCCCTGTCAGAGCATCTTAGAGGACTCTTAGTGCACTGAGGTAGCTATGTGAGCTAGTTATCAAGCATGTGTTCAATTAGCAGGTGAGGTGGACATTTAGTTGCTCAGTGTCTGCAGTTGAAGAGGCAGAAACCTTTCTATTAGTAACTGTATGTTTAATTATCTGGTTTTGGAAGGCTAAGAATGTTTAGTATGCTGTCCCTCCCAGTTTCGTATAGTAGTTTAAATAAGAACATCTCTTTACAGATTGTGTAGTTTAAACTAATGCTGCATTTATTCCATTTTTAATTAGTTAAAATTATATTTCATATTTTCCATTGATGCTAATAAGAGTAAGTGACAGAAGTCATATATATTAAAGTGAAAATCTTCAGTTGTCAATTACTTTGCTATTGATTATGTTTACCCAGCCATTGTATAGATATGGAAATTTGCTAATTATTAGGGTTCATTTACTTTAGGCTGAATCTACTTGGTTTATAGCTTTGCTTATCTTTTTGTATAGAACCATACACTAACCAACAAGTGGACAAGTGGAGAGTGAAGACTGGTGTGGTGACAGTATTCAGTAAATATCCTTGAAAACAATGTGGTGTCATCCCTGACACCCCATCTGTGGTTATTCAACACACTGAACCAGAACATTTAAAGGTTATAGAGAGTCAGTTCCTGATACTTTCTTTCACAGTGTTTTCAAGCACACACTCACTCAAACACTAGCAATATAAAAAGCTGTGCATCTCACACATAGCATTGTACTAAACATGTACTGGCTGCCAGTCTGCAGCAAACAGCTGCGTTCAGCAGATTGTAGGAGAGGCAGTCAGAGGAAATAGCAGATCTTCGCTCACCTCATCATTTGTGTGAGCAGCACACATGCTGGGCTGCTGCTGAATTCAACGATAAGCTAGACATTTGTCTGATATTGGAGTAAACCGACAAAATCATCTTTCTGTTGGTGCGGCTCAGTGGTATAAACCGGCTTCCTGCGGTTACGAGGCCAATTTTTTTTCTCCCCTAAAAGATTTGTGCTGCTGCGTGGGGGATTCTAACAATCCATCTACTTTCCTGTTTTCATTTCTTGTGCTTCCTCTCAGAGGTCTGAGTCCTGCCAGTCAATATGTGCTTTATGAAGCTTAGTGGTATTTAGCAGCTCTCTCCCTGCGCTCATTCTCTCCCAACAAATGACCTAACCTAGAAAGCTCCCTGTGGAAAATTGACAGTGCCATAGTTCAGCGGCACCATGGCCATTTCCAGTGGCTTATGGCCCAGTCAGGCACACACAGTGCATCAGTGCATCTGTTGCCATACTGCAGTCTGAGATATTTCTTAACGTATCTACGAGACAGAGGAAGAGAAAATTGACCCCAGATAGAGGGCTGTGAAGATGAAAGGGCTCTACTGAGAAGTCTACTCGAGCTGAATGAGAAAGCATGAAATATTGATGTATTGATCCATGTTTGGATCCCTCTTGTGTGTCATTCTGTCTGTGTAACTATGATTTAAAATGTAATTTTCCCATAAAACTCAGCGTTGTCTCTCTCTGTCTCCAGCATGCATGCAGAGTTTTTGTTTTCTGATTATCTTTCCCTGAATCTTCTTCCTCTCAGGTCTCGACCACTTCTTTCACCATCACACATTTATCACCTTCGATTGAGCATATGGGAGAAAAACAAGAGCAGGGAGGGTGAGAGTGAGAGGGAAAAGACTGCATTCATCATCAGGAAGATTGGCTTCCGGACTACAGATTTATATCTTTCCAGGGAGTATGAAAATGGCAAAATGCCCTCAAAGTTTCCTGCCTGCTGGAGTGTGAATCAACTCATTAGAGAGCTACAGTATCACGCTGAATAATCTGTGTTCCTGGGAAGACGTGCACAGAAAACAGCAGCGTTGGCTTCTTCTTGCAAATCATTTTTGCATCTAAATCTTGATATCAGTTCGGCAAGACATGCTACGGTTTCAAGAAACATGAGAAGACATTTTACAATGGAGAACAAAGCCTCTAATGACATTTGTGGGAATTGATTATGAACACCTTCTAGTACATAGCTGTGGGACAATGATCTATATAAATTATAAAGAAATCATTAGTGGTAATCACACTGCATTATGAAGTGTCTATATTGCAATTACCAGCTCTGGTCATGAGATGGAGTATCTTTGCCACTCACTCAATTAACACAATGACACAAACAGACATACTGAAAACAGAGATACTGTAGTTTGACTGTGGCTTTTTTTAGCTCTGTTTTGGTCTCCACCAACTCATGAGAAAAATATGTGGCTCTTTAGCAGCTAGATTCTCCACTATGTTCACCAGCTAGTTGCTAACTGTGTCATTGCTGGACAGGTAGTGTATCCTCAATTTATCAGTAAAAACAGCTGGCTGCTGCTGCTGCTGCTGGAAACAATGCTGATTAGAGGAGTGAGACTGAACCAAAACAGTGCAGTTGCAGGCCGTAAAACCAAAATGATGAGCTGAAAGAGGCAAAAATGCTCCATAGAGCATTTTTACATGTTATAAAGTGTTAATTTACTCCCAAACAACTGAAAGATTTCCTCCATAGGGTGCTGATAGGGTTAACTTCAAATCACTGGTGTTCAGTTACCACACACCAGATCTCCAGACATTATTCTTTATTTTTGCATGAGATGTATGAGACTTTTTTTTTTAACCCAGCTTTCTCAGGTTCACTCACCAGGGTCACTGACTGATTGATAAACATTCAAGATTGATTGATGGGTGAATCTGAAAAGCTTGAAGAAGAAGAAATGTTTTTGTATTACAGGTACAGCACTGTAAGATGCTATAGGGAAATTATGTAGAAAGGTGAAGAAGTCATGTATCACATCGTTGTGATTCGAGTGTGTGCTGGTAAGTAGCAACAGGTTAGGGTGCTCATTTGGAGGAACGCTGTCTCCTGACTGGTTGAACAGCCCCCCCTCTGACCCCTGGCACAGTACAGGCATGCTAACACGCTCAGCCATCTGTTCACTGCTGTTGGCATCAGGGTCACTCCTGGCCTGCTGTGAAAAGACCCCAGGAGACGCCACCAGCTCCACTGCATGACAAACCTTCTGACCCCCCCGCCCCCCCACAACACACACACACACACACACACCATAAGGTGGTGCAGCACATAAAGACTCAAAGACACGTATATATTCAGACATGAGCATACACACACAGTCTGTTCCTAACAATCCCAGCTGCTCCCTGTCTATATGCTGCGGCTGCTGTACTGCAAGAAACACTCCCACACACACTAACACACACACCTATACAGCAGGCAGAAGTGAGGTAGCAGAGGCTCACTCAGTACCTGTGACTAGAGACGTGCTGATCTGATATTCACTATCTGCATCTGTCTGAATATGGCCAAAAACACTGGCTCAAACATCGGAAAAAAAGTTAAACAGTTGCAATACAATACAAACTATTGACAAATGTTACCTGAAATGTCATGTAAATAATTGATAAAGGTGGGAGCAACAGCTGTATGAAGAAATTCATCATTGTGAAAATTAGAGGACCAAACGAGCTTCCCCACTTGATGCCAAACCCAAATTTGTATTTAGTATGTACATATATTTACGTACAAGCAAGTTAATGAGCTTACTTAAATGTAAATATAGCAGAAATGTGTCATTACTAAATTAACAAAAAGGAGCAGCAGTAGTGAAAAACTCAGTCATGCTGTGAAATGCATTTATTCACTGATGGGATTTAAGCATTTAATACTATCTTGCATCATGTATTTATATAGCTAACTTAAGCAAAATGCAAATGAAAGGCATATTCACAGCTTAGCAGACATTAAAGAGAATTTGTATCCATAAAGGCAAATCAGAGGGCTTTACAATTTGTAAAACATATGACCCACTAAATCCTTAGACTCTTGATTCATATAAGGAAAACAATTTATGTGAAAAAAGGTGGGCGAAAACTCAGGAAGAGCAACAGAGGAGGGATCCTTCTTCCAGGTGGGACAGATATTTAATAGGTGTCTTATACAGAGTGGACATAAATAGCAGTTGTAGACTTGTGATATGAAGAAACAGATTGAATTACAGAAATTAAGTAATTGCAGCACATAACATATATTACTGAGTAATTATTAAATGTAATAAGTGTAAGAGTTTAAGTGGTATTGATCCATTTCTACCTGTAAGTGCTTCACTGACTGTGTCACCACGGTAGCTTCATGCCATTTCTGCAGCACATAAACACCAACAACATCGCTCAATCAACATTCATTAAAGGGTCGAGGAAAGTGTTAATAATCAGCAGAAGAAATCTATGTGGAGCTGGCGTTGCGTACTGCACGGGTTTGTTGCTCCCTTTCATTTCATACAGAACCCCCCCCACCCCACCACCACCACCACTCTGGAGCTCCAGGCAGCGACACTGTTGTTTGGGTGTGATTATCTGTTCTCAATGTGCGATCACACAGCATTTCTTGCTTCATATCCTGTCAGACTAACGTGCACATATGCACACAAATGCACATATAAACACACACCTACAGATAGACACATATAGGCATACAGATACAAGTAGAGACAGACTGACCAACAGAAAATCACAGACAGGAGAAAGAGCCTCCAACAACAAAGACCCAATTACAGCCAACGGGCTGTAAAAATAAGGGATGAGGTTAGTCACTTGCTATCATTATCTCACCTCTCCCTCTTTCTTGTTTGCCGTCTTTTATTATAATTCTGCAGAGAAATTGCTTTTGTCTTTACAGCTTTTAAGCCTCTCTAAGCAGTTTCGTTTTCAAGAGAAAGACCAAAAGCAGAAAAAAACAACAACATTAATTTAATGGGAATTTAAGTGAGAAGGCGATTGTGCCTATGCAAGCATCAGCATCGTGTGTTAAAAGTGACTTGGGCAGTGGGTAGAATACAGATGAGTCTCAGACCATAAATTTATGTTGCCTGTCACTCTCTGTCTACGTGTGTTTCTGAATAGAGCTACAGGGTGCATGCAGAAGAGAGAGCTGTGTGGTGCTCCATAGAAAATGGAAAATCATTCTCCCATTCAATATAATACATTTCTCTGCGGGTCACTTTGTGTGGAATTATATTCTCACCATATATTATGTGGCCGGGGAATAAAATGCTCTGTGTTGTGTTGTTTGGCAGGGCTTATCACTTAGTCATCTCCTCCAAACGGTCTGCTTCCACTGACGTAGCCATTTTAGCTAATGTTATCCCAGCTTGGCAGCACACACCAAGGAGGCAGCCAAGTCACTAGTTTTTGTTTATCACGGAGTCCGTAATCAGTTATGTAATGCGGCTAATTTCAGGTTTGACTACATTATACAGCATCAGTCAGTGAATGAAGTGGAAGAAAGACAGCAATGAAAAGACCACAGCATAAATATACCGATGATTGAACAGATGGGAGGCCTGGAAGATGCTGGAGCAGTGGCTGATGTTAGATCACAGGACATCACTGAGCAGAGATGAAGAAGAAGAAGAGTACAGTGGAAAATAAGGGACAGTGCTCCAGGCATTTCTCTCTGTCATGGAGGTTTCCATCACTGTTGCCTCTATTGGAAGGGAAAGTGTAGGAAGATAGAGAGGCCGAAATATAAGAACATGATGAGGTGCTGTGATGGGAATGGAGTGAAGAAGCGGAGAGTCCAGAGGTAAATACATGGTTAGAGAAGCTGAGGAGAACAAAAGAGCGAATGAAGGAATAATCGAGAGCAAAGGGAGAGAGGTTATAAACCCAGAGACGCGTTTGAGGAGCTGAGAAATATATGAGAGTGATATACGAGATCAAAGGGTAGTGGATGCCACCGCTCAAGTGCTCTCTGAGTGATAGTAGTCCAGCTGCACCTGTAAGGTTTCCTGTATGTACTAGAACACAAATGCTACTGGATTTGCTACTGGAAAATTCTGACATATTTGAGAGTTTAAAGCATCGATTATTAATATTTTCCTATTAACAATGGATCATATAACTACTTGTATGTGAAAGGGGTCACTCGTACTCAAACCCAGAAATAGTTAGCACCCAACATTACAGTTCCCCTCAGCTCTGTGGAGCTTTATAGCATCTTTTTGCTAATTGTTTTGGTTTCCGCAACTCTGGTTTGCAACTTTGCTGTTTTGGTTCACTCTCACCGCTTTCATCAGCATAGTTTTTAGCCACAGCAGGCAGCTGTTTTCAACTAAAAAGTTCTATAAACCCACTGAATGCTATCTGAGCACCAACTTACAGCTAGAGACTAGCTGGTGAACATAGTGGAGTACTTAGCAGCTAAAAAGCCAGGATGTGTAAATGGGCAACTGTTTGCCAACAATATCAACTTTATAAGGTGATAATATGCGAATGGTGTGTTTACAGCTAGTTGTGCTGCCCAGATGTGGCCTAAAAGTCAATGAATGCAGCTTTAAAAAATTGTGACAACATACTGTGCGTACTGAGCGGGACATTTTGCATTTAAACTTCAGTGTTCTCTCTCTTCTCTATTTCTAAATACCTGTGGCATGGGGCGCCCCCATGTCTTAGGGGTTAAGACGCCAACCATGAACCACAATGAGGGAACATTGTTTCCTGTCACCTCCCAACTATCACTACCTAATAAAGGCATGAAATGCACCAAAAAATAAATTGCAAAAACACATCTTTGACATTTCTGTACTGTAATACAGCAAATTCACTGATACTGAGACAATGACATATCCGTGATGAATTAAAATCATGCAATTTTCTGGTCAAACTTGTTCTCAGTGCAACACAATGGGTTTAAAACATCACATGATTCTGTTAATGTTCAACTTTTTTGAGCTTATAAGAGGATATCTGCACCTCCATGACCGTCCACCATCAGTTTTTAGACTCCCATATGACTTCAGCCACTTTTGTTGCAGCAGCTATTGTTGGTGCTGCTTTGAGATCTTTTCTTTTGTTGCTATGCCCAGTTTCGCTCAGCTAAATTTATGTCTTAATATTCCTATATTCCTGGGTAATATTCCTGTGCCCCCACGAGTGTAGGATGTAAACAAACAAACAGAGGCAGAACCTCGGCAGGCATATGCACATTTGTATGCAGCACCACGCTGGGGAGTGTTTCTATTTTGGGTAACTTCGACTTTGTTGCAACTTAAGGATGAGAGACAGAGAGAGGGAGAGAGGGAGAATGCAATTACCATTACTTAGACAGTCCAAGTAAAATTCTCAACAGCAGTCTATGAGCTTACTGGCAGTCCCAGTATTTTCTTTTCATCTCAGAGGGTCTTGAGTGGAACAAGATATCACAGAGCAGAATTCAGGGTCTGATAATAGGTTTGCTGGAAAACAAATGTATGCGATATTACTAGTGTTTGCACACATGCTTTACGGTTTCAGTCGTGTGGTGTGATTGAAATGGAAAACACCTGCTTCACATACAGTAGGAACATCAAGTCTTTGCTGCCCTTTCTATTTCATGAAGAAGATTGGCCAGCGCACTCAAAATGTTTTCATGCATTATAAAAGGGGGCAACTCTTCGTATGTTGTTTTCATGAATAACTGTTATTTCCTTTATTTTGGCAGGCACTGGTGCTGTTAAAATTATTCTGGAGAACTACAATAACGCTGACTTGTACTGCTGCTGCAGTGGAGCACTTCACAGGTCATTACTGGTTTAGTGAGTGGTCTGTTGATGGGGTGTGTGGGGGGTGTAAAATATTCACAGTGTACCCACTTCTTCAGTTACCACCACATGACTTAGTACAGCATCCCTGCAGGAGCGGTTTCTTTCATCTCAGCAGGACCAGACTACACTCCCACGGAACCGCAGTGATTAAAAGCGTCCACTCCAGTTTGTCAAACCTCAGCGCTGACCTTTTACGACGAGAGCTGGCCCATTTATCAGTAAACAAAACCAAAAACAAGTGCCATGCTATCAGCACAGGACTGACAGAGGAGCCGTAAAGCACAGTCGGTGTTGAAACCATGTTATTATCATTCATTTTTTTCCTATATGGTTAAACTGACTCTGATTGTTACTTTGCTGCCATCCAAATCCAGACCCCTGTTGTTTTGTGTAATAGGAAAGCAGGATTTTATATATTTTTTACATATATGGTATGTTGATAGGTAACAGTTAACCTTCACACATAGCTTTAAAACCATAATGGAGAGTGACAAAATGACTATAACACATTAATGGCAATTTACTCGTGACAACTGTGATTGAATTTTCTCTTACATGAAACTCCCTGCTGTGGGAGTTCAACTTTTCTATTAAAAACCACTGATCTGCATAAATCCCAACACTGATTTATGATCTTTGAAGGCACAAACTGAACTTTTCTTATTGTCTCTGAAAAATACTATGCTGTTAAATCTCTGGGTGACATGTTACTCAGTCACTGTGGTTGGATAATGACACCAGAGACTTTGATAAATGAATCTAATTTAATAACTTTCTCATAGGAAGAATTCATTAGCTTTATTTAAAGTCTGTGCTGAGGACTAATATGAAAACCTGCTGAAATATGATATTGCTCCTGCCAGTATTGTTTGTTTCAGAAATATTTCTACAGCTCTGTGCAGGCACAGCATATGTCTATTTTACTGTTTTGAACAATTCACAAACAAAACAGATGTAGACGTTCTTTGGTTTACTGAATTATGAGAGAAGCGTATTCTCTAAGGAGGGATCGAGAAAAGTCTGTCAATCTGGGGCTGAGGCAGTTGCCATGTTAGTCCTCAGGGCCTTGAAGTGAGAGCATTGAGGAAGGGTAAACAGAAAAGAAGGAAAAGAGGTGAAATCTCTAAAAAAAATCAAAGGATATTCTGTTCATTGAGCACTGGAAGAAAATGTCCCCATATTTACTTCTTTGTTGCTTCATTAACTCATTTCCATTGGAGAGAACGGTTCGTAGAAGAAAGCTGAGCAGCCACGCGTATCTGTGCTCATCTCATTTTGTAGTCTTGTCAGGTTTTGTTTGGAAGTTGCTGCTAGCCTTAAATAGAAGTGAAAAAGACTGGAACCTCTTTGCTCTTCCTCAGGCATCACCGAGTACGAAGAAGGAGCTCTGAGCTTGAAACGTGTCACATATCTGCCTGTTAGATCTCAGCCACCCTTATGCTTATGTTCTGCTCACTATGTGCTTCCGTTTATTCACGCTCATCTAAAGCATCAATAACAAAATGTTCACCCTTTGCAAGCAAAGAGCATCCAATCTTTTTCACATTATGCTCTGAACTACTTGGGAAGGCCTTTTTCCACTATGGCATGTGGAAGCCTTACACCTGCAGCATGTGACACTTTTGATATTAACATGGTGTCAAATGACTCTGCATAGTGTGAAAGGGTTAGTCATAGTGCGGGAATGCCTGAAAGAAACACCACCTCAGCAGCTCTGTGCAGCTTTTAGCCTCTTTTAGCTCACTGTTTAGTTTCTTTTTTCGGCCCACGCAGTTAGCTACCTGTTTCCCTCCAACGCTGTAAAGATTTGTCCATGCATTTCTTTTCATTCTGGAGATGTTGCCTTGAATTGGTTATTTAAAAAAGCATAGGACTAATGTTAAATATATATTTTAGTGTATATATTTGAGTGTCACAGCTATAATCAATCCCCCAACCGACTCATGTTTTCCAGGAGTATTTCCACATCCACTAACTTCATAAATATGTTTCAATATAAATAACGAAAGAAAGAGAGCAGAGGTGCTACTTTACAGCAAATACAATATATTTGATCAGTGTGGCTATTGTTTAGGCCGTGAGATGCACAAGATCCACCGCTAAACAATTTCCTGCGGAACACCCACCACCCATAAAACAAAATGCTATTTCTCGCAAACGAGCTCAGACACATGAAGACATCCCTACCTGGTAAGATAAATTTTAGCATTGTGCTAAGTTTACTTTGCAAGAAACTAAGAAATATTGCTAACATGATACAAGTTGTAAAATGGTGCCTCGAAGAAAAAAATATGATAGGTTGATAGGTCTTCAAACTGGACTTCCTAGTTTCTAATCTATTCTCTTCTCTATCTCTTCTCACTGATACCCCGTAGTAGCAAACACATACTAACGCAGCCCCTATTGCAGGGCTATTGTGGGTCTGAATGCAGTCTGAAGTAAGCAATTATTCGCTTGTACCCATTATGCCTCGATAAGATGAAATCAGGGTAGTTTTTGGACTCCTAGTGGTTAAAGAACGACTTAATGCGGCTTTAAATAGAAGCTACAGTCCAACAGTTTACCCACCATTATCATCATTCTATGAAAGACTAATGAGTGTATTTATACGTGTGTGTGTGTGTGTGTGTGTGTGTGTGTGTGTGTGTGTGTGTGTGTGTGTGTGTGTGTGTGTGTCTGCAGTGTACCATGAGACTGGTCCTCCATGTGTCCCAGAGTTTCAATCTGCTCCACCAGATCATTTGAGTTCCACTGACTCATGCCCAGAAGAATGGCGCTCTTCCCCTCCATAACATCTGCTGGGACACACACACACACACACACACAAGTACACACATATACAAAGAGGAATAAGACAGTGCAGCAAAGACAAAATCCCATTTCTCTCTCTGAATATCAATAATACAGCAACTCGTTGTTGTTGCTGAAGCCCGAACTGATCAAAGCTAAACATTAAATGCCCTACAGACCTACACTTCACCTATGCAGGTGTTTTGACGATTTTGCCAGATTAGACTTCTTCTCAGGTGCTTGATGTCTCCCTCACTCTCATGTTAGTTTTGTGGCACCTATCAGGGCGGACAGTTTACATCTTTATCAGAGGGTGCACCCTAACACCCGACCACAGTTCTGATTTGTGTCAGTTGGTTTCCACTCCATTTAAATTTGGCTTACCAAACGGTATTTGCTGCTTATGCCAACCTGGATAGACATCTTAATGTGCAGCAAGTAAACAAAGCAACAAAATGCCACTTGTTGGCCAACAGCATGGCAATCAGCAGAGTCTTTCATGTGGCTTGTCATGGCTGAACACAAATGGAATAGCTGTTGTGCTGCCTTTGCCAACACTTGCAAGCTGCCCAAAATTTGGCCTGAAAGATGTTTACACAGATTAAATACACCCTAAAGACAGTGGTGTAACATGTTTAGTCAGTTGACCTGCCAGATACTTGTCTGTTTCTACTGGAACACCATCCTCCCCAAGAAGCATTATTACACCTTCAGACACACTACTGGCTGCTGCTTGATTATTAGCTGATAAACATTCAATGTCATACGTGCTGCATTATGTGCTGCCTGCACTCCATTTAAAGGAACGCTGTGGAGTTTCCTTGTAAACAAACACTGCTATGTTTACATTCACTGTTTCTTGCAAATACACAGTGTGTAATATAATTAAAGAAGTGGAGTGAACTGTCCATGTTTACATCAACTAACAATCTTCTTCCCTGCCCTTTGGTGGGCACATTGATACATTTATTAGCACTTTACCACCATAAACGTGTGGATCAGTGGAATAGTGTGGGAATGTGTGTCCGTGTACATGTGATAGTAGAGCATGAGATACACACAAAACAAGGACTTGCTCATCAAAACATTGCTTCGCAGTGCCACTAGTGGTCAAAAACTCCACAGGATAACAGGATTAAAAGGAAAACTACAGTTTATTTTAACATTAACATTAACACAATTGCTGATATCTCTGAACATGGCGGCATCACTAACAAATAGGTTCTTCGGGGCACCAAACATGAACAGTGAAACAGGTTGTAAACAAAACCCCCGGTTAGTGAAACATATTTGGAAGAGAAAGCGAAGCTGAATGGTAAAATCATTGCCCAAACCCTCCACCACAGTTTACAGCCCTATCTTTTTGTTGAAATTTGACCTACTGTACTTGCCATAGTTGCACAATTTAAAGTTTTACTGTGTAATTACCGACATTTTGGGTATACTCACTTTCACTTTTACCTCAAATAAACTTGTGGTTCTCAGCCTGTTGAACCTGTTTTTAGCAACACTGCCACATTCATAGATCTTAGCAACAACTTTGGTGAGCACCATGCTACAAAAATAAAACCCAAGAAGTAATAAGTAGGTAGTTTTCCTTTAAGCGTGTTTTCCTGTCCTTCTGATGCACCTACACAACCAAATGGTGTAAAGCCATTCTCATTATCACATAGAGTTTGGTGAGCTCACGTAATTCCCAGCAGAGCTTCACTTACATTGAGCCTGAACAAAGGTTTAAACCGCCAGAAAAACTGAAAGCATAAGTGTTTGCATGCAGGCCCTTTAAAACACAGAAACACCACACGGTCACGGCAGATGACAAGCCGTGTTGTAGCAGTTGTGTTTGGAGTCAACCAAAAGGACAAGCCAGGTGGGCTGTGTGGTTCAGCATGTCCGAAACGGTTGTCTACTCGTCACAGACTGTCATTTAAGACAGTCTGAGGCAGAATGAGTCATGCAGGAAGAAAACCCACTACCTGACAGACTTCTCTCCTCTCTCTCACACATTCCTTCCTGGCAGCTCTGAAAGACTGTGACGCAGGTCTACACGGCCTGTCCATTTGGATCACACAGCGGCCGCTCTGCTGGTCACAGTTTGTCTTTTGCTATCTGCTCTGACTCCCTCCCCCTTTTGGTGCCCTCTCCCCCCTCCTCTGGGCAGACAATACTGAGCTGAATGTAATGATGCAGGGACATAACACACACACTTGCAGATTCAAACAAACACAGACAAGCACAAAGAAAATGAAGAGGAGCAAGAAAGAGACTCACAGAGAGCTGCATATTGGATCTGAACAAAGTGTTGCGGGATGTAAGAAAGCCTGTGTTTGGACAGGAGGAGAATGCAAAGCAGGCTTTACACCAAACCCTGAAAACGCAGGTTACTGAATCATCTCCTGCAGGGAGAGCTGAGAAGACGCTCCCAGCCAAAACAGAAGCTCCTCTAAGAAGCGAAATGTGTTTGAGCTGAATACAAAACTACCTACACTAAAATCCACAGAAATCAGGTGCAGCACAAACACGTGAAATGCACAAATAATCAAGAGAATAAAGCCAACCGATTGAAGCTACCACATCTTCTGCTTTTGGAATATACGAGAAAACAGCAGAATCCGATTTCGGCGCCTGGCGAAAAGAGGAATAGAAGTGTGAGATTTGCCTGTAGCCAACAGCCCAGAGGGAAAGAAAAGAGATTTAGAAACATCCTTCAACCTGTCAGCTCACAGTGAATAAGTGTCAGAGTGGAAGGGGGAGGAGTAGATGCCGTGATTGTTAAACGATGAGGAAACGGCCTCGGTTGACCTCTTCCACTCCAATTCTTTTTTAGCAATTCTCAATTTCTTCGCCTCATCATCGAGCATTTTAGAAGCTTTAGAGGAATTACCAAAATACTGCTACTTTGGGCTTTATTTTAGGCCTTTTCAATTTCCAGTGACGCACTATGAAAATGAGATTGCTTAGGGGATTATCCCGTAAAATGGCATAAACAGGACGAGCCTGTCAGGTAAGTAGGCTACCGAAGATGGATGGCACTGAAACACCACGAGTATAGCTCACAAGCAGATAATATATCTCTAATCGGATATATAAAACTGAGAAAACAATGTATCAAAGACGTGTAGTCGTGATTTAATTCTTAAACAGTATTCACACTAATGCTTAATGCTTACATGCTGTGGCAAAAATGCACACACGTACTTCTACATGTATATTTAGCCATGTTAGCAGCATGGCTCTAAGGATGTTGGTCGGTCTGTCCAGCACTTTGGTCAAGACTGAAATATCTCAACAACTATTGAATTGACTTGAAATTTGGTACACACATTAATTAATTTAATGTCCTCCTCAAATTGTAATCACTTTGTTGATCCCCTGAGTTTTGTCTGGCGCCATCATCAGGTCAAACTTTGTATTTGTGCACTTTGGCTTTGGCTTTGACTTTATAATAACCTCCTTAGCTGTACTTTATGTATAAGGCTAATTAGCAAATGTTAGTATGCTAACACAGTAGATTAAGATGGTGACCGTGGTTAACATTATACCTGATAAACACCACCATGTTAGCACCACGCTAACGTTAGCATTTAGCTCAAGCCTCTGTAAACTCAGTCTTGTTTTCGTAAATGTTCCCTTATTTTATACTATATAAAACACAATATTTATTTGTACATTAGTTGACATGTTTTTGTTTTGTTTTGTTGTCCTTTCTTTTATATATCCTGTTTATGTTGTTTCATAGGTCTACTGTATGTTGGCTCAATATGAACTATAGTATTATTATAGTAGTAGTCATTTTCCTCGACATTGTATCTGTCCTAGAGCTTTGTCACATGGGACACTTGGCAACACATTTATCCGATGGGTCACAGAACAGTATTTGATTCTTTTTTTATAGCGTGCCACAGCACTTTATGGCCACAGCACTTTATGGCCTATATAATTTCACATATGTATACTGTTTGCTTTGTATTGTTAATAAAACTTTAATGCTCGTCACTATTTTTATATTGTTTTTTATATTTGTAATCTCTTTTTCTTATCCTACATTCCCATCTGTATTTACTTATCATCCCTAGAAGGATGAATAAAGTTTCATCTTATCTTTTATGTTTCCACAATATATTCTGTATAATCTGTCTTTGTTTGTGTGTCTGCGTCAATACAATTCTGTGCAGCAGATTACATGAAACAGGTGTTGTGCAGAACAGCTTCATTCAAATCAAACACTGCAGCAGCTGATTTCACTGATCAACACACCTTCAACCAGAGAGAAAGAAGTAATCAGTGAAATCAGCTCCTGCAGGGACGGCTTTGGAGTGAAAAAATGTCTGGGTTTCAGCGGTACATGCTTCAAATCTACTGCAGCAGATGTTTAGTGCTAGCAAGAGGTCTTTTTCTGTGCCATCCAAGCACAAAATTGGGCAAATTCCCAAATACCTTATATTTGTTAATCATTCCTGTTCCTGGTTTGATTTCCCACTAAAATGTTACATACATCGATTCCTGTTTAGCCTTTGAGGACCCTGGATTTTGAACTTTACCACCAGAATGTGAAAGCAGCATAATTCTTGCCGGTTAAAAAACAACATTTGCCTAAGAAAACCAAGATCTGGATCACGGCCAAAATTTAATCAACTGTTGTTGGGTGCGAGGTTCACAACATTAAATCCACATCCGCTAATAACTTGTTGAGATAAGTTGTTAAAAATGTACAACAAATGTTATGACCCTGGGTCATGTGTGTTGAGTGACTGATTTTGAGGGTGTGGTCCCTCCCTGCCTGAGGGTGGTGCTGTTTACAATGTTCTTTGTTCTTAGTATGTTCAGTTCCAGGTGGTGGCTGGTGATTGGACGGGAGACTGATGGCACCTACTTTAAAATGGCCTCTGTCCAGGCTGACGGGACTCCCTCCTTTTGCCTGACTCCCAACCAGACTGTGCCGTGCCGTTGGATTTAAAGTGATCTTAGTGCTAATGTGTTTAGCTGTTTTACATAAAATACTGTTAAAAGAGCAGTCCAGGTATCTGTAGGGGAGAGAAGCTGTTTTTGTTTTTACAATTGTTTTCTCCTGTTTATGTTAGGGAGGGAGTTGGGTAAGATCCCTGTATTTCTTTTCCTGTTTTGTTGGGTTAGGTAATTTAGTTGGGTTTTCATAGATTGTTTTGTTTGTTGTTTTGGCTGTGCTCTCCCTGATGTCAATTATACCCTGTGAAATGAATAAATCATTCCTGTTTGGACTGCATCCATTGTGGCACTGACCATCTTTGGGAGCAGGGAAAGGGAGGGAGTCACTTTCTTTATGTTGTGCACCGGTTTACCCCTAGGCCGGTCGTAACACAAACAAGCATGGATAAATATCGTCTTTCCAGAAAGAAGTAAAGATACAGGAAGGTTGAGTAAATACACTGGCTGATGAATCTATTCATGACAAGTGCAACAAAAAATATAAGAAAACAAGACAGACTTTATCTTTCATTTACTCTTCCTCAGACACATAGATGTAAGATTAAGGTGAGTGAAGGCAGGTGAGGGGATGGAGTGGATTACTTTACAGACGCTGACACAGACACAACTCAGACATACAAAATCAATGGGGAATGAGATGTGTGAAAGCATGTCTGTGTGCACTATTTCTACCTTTGTGAGGACTAGCATTAGTTTAACACCAAAAGACCCGTGACATTTCTGGAAAGTAAGTTTTAATCATTCCTCGGGGTTTTAAAGTTCAGGTTAGGTCTCAGTAAAATCATTACATCAATGAGAGTGCTCAGAAGTATAGAAGTGTTTGCAGGCACATAAGGTTGAGTGGGAGGATAGGCTCTAAAGGAAGCTTCACTATAACCTCTTATCTGCTGCTTCCACATCCCTTGTGACTTTGTTTCTTTTGTGTTGGAGAGATAAAACGCTACATACATGATACTGTTCACAGTGAAAATGAACAAAAAAGGAAATTAAAATGGAAGTGGAGGAGCAAGCAAAAATCTTCTCCATATATAAAACTCTGGTCATTGATGTAAACATGTATTAGGCATCTTAAAGGAATAGTTTGAGATTTGGGGAAATATGCTTATTTGCTTTCTTAACGTTAGATGAGAAAATCGATACCACTCTCATATCTGTTCCTTCAATATTTAGCTAGAGCCAGGAAACGGTTAGCTTAGCTTAGCATAAAGACTGGAAACAGGTAACAAAATCAGCCTGTCAGCTGTTTGTTTAATCTGTAAATGTACTGATAGACCTTTGGAAAGAGTCAGGCTAGCTGTTTCCCCCTGTTTCCAGTCTTTATGCTAAGCTAAGCTAACCAGCTGTAACTTCACTATTCATTAGAATGGACAGACATGGAAGTGGTATATTTTCTTTCCCAAAATGTCAAATTATTCCATTACGGCGGGTGTGGTAAAGTTCAATTTACTTTACTTTACTATGTGTGTATAAATGATTGCACCAGCAAGTTTTATGATTATCTTAATAACCTTAACTAACAACTTCTGTCATTAAATGTCATTACAGATTTGCAAATACTGGACACATTGTGCATCTGGCAAAACACAGTCACCCCAGTTTCCATCACCAAATAGTGGAACACAGCAACATAATAAGCTAGCAGCCTTATAAGAAATAGATGTCCTACTTACTGCATACAAGCATGGTTCACCTCCAGTGGCAATTTATTATGGCATTAAACTGTGGGAGCAGCCAACACCATGAATTCCCTTTCAGGCTCAATCTGTCAATCCCCCTCATTATTTAAATTCATGTCATCAAATAACAAATCTGGATTAACACACAGCAAATTTGTCAACAGCTCACATCAGCAAACAATGTGACAATTGAGTTGGCTTTCGCTTGTGCAGCCTGAAGGCCCATTCAGTCCTGATAAAAAATGAGGCTTTTCACCCTTGTGAACAAACTCGTGTGAGAGAGGTAAATGGAGGTTGAGTGATGCTGGGGGGGGGGCTGTCAGGTGGAGGTGGAGTGGTGGGAGATACCATCAGCATGCTGGGTAGAAGAGAAGTATATTTTTTCATTTTTATTGCTATAGGAAAGACGGAAAGCCACTGGAATTCATCTGATCCTTTAGATGGAGTGAAAAGAGGACGTGAAAGCAATCCTGCATAAATACCCCCCGCTGCTGCTGCTAACCGGTGGCAGGAACAGCCATGAAAGAGCTTTAGCGCTTTACTGAAAGATCCATTACACATATAAAGACATATGTTGATGAGGTAACACAGCACAGAACATTCTCTACCTCAGATATACGAGAAATACCTTTTTTCACTCTGTGAGTTTAATTTGACACACCGAAACAATTTAGCACCAGAATTTATTCTATTATCAGGGTTAAATTATCAAGAAAGGACATTTTATTAAGCTTTTCTTTATAAGGTTTTCAAATAGAAAAACCCAACGCTACATTAATCTAAATATAATAACAAAGCTGACTGTTATCCTCAACCCAAAACAAAGCCAGATTTTTCTAGACGAAGCAGTGTTTCATCTCATTAAAACAAATATTTAAAATGCAGTCTTCAATCCCACTGAGCTTTTTCAGCAAATTGATGAAGACGAGATGGTGCTATGGGCTAAGTAAAGTCATGAAATGTGATCAAAATACTGAGAAGAACTTGCAATATTAAATCGTGCACACATTATTCAGTAAAACTGTCTTTTTGTGAAACATAAAAGAAAATAAATGCATGGCGGTCCTGACAGTAAGTGCTTAAAAAGCTTTTATTTTATTGGCTTGATTAAAGTAAAACTTATGATGCTCCACCATTTTTCTGCATGCAACTTCTTCACTGAGCACAAAGCTTCAAACAATTCAATCGTAGAAAAGTGCATTCTCTGAATCACTAGAATAGAAACATTAACCTTTTGCTTTTCTTCTTTTAAAGTGAGCTTCAAATGTCTTTGTATCTCCTTTCTTTCATTTGAACAATCCAATTTGAGAGCTTCTGTGTCTGGATTGTAGATAACTGGAGATTTACCTGCCACTGGTGGAAAATGAACAGTTTTATATTCGACAGTGGAGGTGACTCTGGAGGTGGACGGGTCATGAAGCCACTCAGTACCTCCACTTTGATCGTTCTGCGTGTCTGCATGTCGGTCTGAGACTCTCTGCTCTGACAGCAGTCTGTGATACACTTCTGTTTTCATCATCACCGCAGGCCAGCTCCAGAGGGCTGGACAAACAGACAACAGTGTGTGTGTGTGTGTGTACATGTGGGGGGGCTTTGCTTGGGGCAGCTGTGCGGATGTCAGAGGAGTACATCAACAGAGATGACAACATCAAACCATCCAGCCAACAGCTGTGTTGCCTCCACACCACGTTACACAAACACTGGCTGACACACATCAACGGACAGAAACTAAACCTCGGTCTCAGTTCTCATAAGAAACCACACACACACAGATGATGATGGATTTCATATCTGCTTCCCTGTTTTAGAGTAAGATTTACAGTGTTGATATTTGACCATCTGTAAATATTTTGTGTTTTACATTTACATTTACATTTTACATTTAACAATTTACTCAGTACCTAAACGCAGGTATCGGCACTAGTATAGAAACATTTTAAATTACCTAATTTTATTCCACTTCTGGGGACCAAAGTAGTTGAACAAATTAACATATTTTTAAATAAAGTCATGATGGTTGATATTTAGTTGCACATACTTTACAATCAATGACTAAAGTCTAAAAGGCGTAAAGTCCCTGACCCACAGACATCAGCAGACGCTTGGCATCTTTCCTAATGAGGCTCTGCCAGACCTGTACTGTACCCATTTTCACTTCCTGCTTGTTTTAGGGCCTTTTTGCTTTCAGTCTGGTCTTCAAGAAGTGAAACATGCGATCAGTTGGTTTGAGGTCAGGTGATAGACTTGGCCAGTCAGAAATAACTTCTTGGTTGCTTTGGCTTAATGTTTAGAATCATCGTCCTGCTGCGTTCTGCTAAAAGTGGGGGACGATGTATAAAAAAGGACTACTTGTCTTTTATTCTTGACCGTAAAACACCATCAATGATTAAAGTCATCTCTTAAACCTTATGGTCATTGTTTAATTTCAAATCCAATTGGCTGGATTACATGGGAAAAACAGCGGAAAGTCCCAAATACTTATGGCCTGCACTTGTGGATGCATCTTCATCAACACAAAGCATTTTTCTTCAACAGCATAGCCTTAGATCAACTTGAAGTACATTAAAGTGTCTCGAAAAAGTGACATCAACAGCATATAGCCACTTGAGATGCATCATATCTTTTTTCAAGAGGCTCCTTACAAGATATTACATTTACACAATAATCTATACAGAGACAGTGCATGAGCAAGAAAAATATTATAAAACACACAAACAGTAACAGTCAGGCTCATCTTTTTAGCAGAAAACTGAGCATATTGCTGACAGTCTTCATACATTTTCATGGTTTTTCTGGGGCCGCCGGGTTACACAGTGTGTATGAAGGCATTCATCATAACCACATAAACAAAACTCCCCCAAGCTTATTGTGATGGTTTGAGTGGTGGTGGGCCTATAATCTGACAAATACCCCCTCAATCACTATTTAATCTAATCCTTTCACTTTCTCTCTCTGCTTTTCTATAAAAAGCTGAAATTACTTTTGGTAAAAGAAAACATATATCTAGAGTGCCTGGTAGAAATAAAAACAACCAGACCAGTTATGTTCAGCTAAGATTGAGAGTCACAGTGTTGCAGTCAGCTAGCGACTATAGTGGGCCATAATTTCAACAGCCCTTTAATGACCTTGTTCTGGTTTCCCTTTTAAGGGAGGCATCCTTCATACTGAGCTTATGTTTATGTTGGGAAGAACTGTTGCCTTTTTTGTAGGACTGAGCTCCACTTTCCCCCTGAGCTCAGACAATAAAGTCATATAGCAACCTCAAGGAAAAAACACCCTTCAAACACCTCTTCCTCTCTTTTCTTGGTTTATTTTTATTTTACAAAATTAAACTAGCTTTGTTGTAATTCTTCTTTCAGTGTCGCTCCTTCTATAGTGACGCTTCTTTGTTTTTTGGAACAGCCTTGCTTTCATGCAACTTGAAAGGATATTACAAGGTGTTTCACAACCTAAAACCTCAAAAACACTGGCCTGCCACAAAGCCCTTCCAATACTGTGCATCAATGAGAGATGGCAAAATGAGACGTGATATGTTTGGTCTCCATAGAACAAGCCAGCAAATAAAAAGCCAATTAGAGATGGGGGGGGCGGGGGCAGCTTGAAATGAAAGATGGGAATAAAAACTGAATGGTACCTTCACCACGAGCATTTGGATCCCCTGCTGTGTACAAGGGTGGCATCATTCGTACCTTCATGGCAGATAAGATAATAATAAGATGTAAAAACGTTCACTGTTTAATTGGGGTTTTTGTTCCCAAACCTTTTATACTGTATGTCCCAAGGCTGCAATGGCAGTCCTGTTGCTTATGAGAAGAAAATAATATATTCCCCCTCGAAAATTACATCTGCTCATGGGGGTTATGGAGGTTTATGTCTGTTTGTTAAATATAAATCTACAGCCAGCAGCCTTTTAGCTTAGCTTAGCAAAAAGATTGGAAACAGAGGGAAACAATTAGCCTGGCTCTGTCCAAAGGTAACAAAACCTCCCTACCAGCACCTCTAAAGCTCACTAAGTAACACGTCATACAAAAACCAAAGAGTAAAAACAATGTGATTTTATGGGGGTTATGTCCTGACGTGGCTAGGCGCAGTGACTTCCTGGAGTCTCCACTGTTTGCCCGGCATGACGCAACTTTGTAAAACCATAACGTGTCATTTTTACGTTACGTTTTATAACATGTTAATTAGTGACAGAACCAGGCTAGCTGTTTCTCCCTGCTTTTAGTTGTTATGCTAAGCTAAGCTAACCGCCTGCTTGCTGTAGCTTCATATCAGAATCAGAATCAGCTTTATTGGCCAGGTATGTGTAGACATACAAGGAATTTGACTCCGGTTTACACAGAAATAGACAAACATACCGCTAAAAACAGGACAACAAGCTCGACAAGGTAAACAAACATCAAACTACTGTGTACAGATATATATATATATCTATATATCTATATATCTATATATATCTCTATATATCTATATATATATATATCTATATATATATATATATATCTATATATATATATATGTATATATATATATCTCTATATATATATATAGATATATATATAAAGTACAACAATAGTGCAGAGTGCAAAGGGTGCTGAAATAAATATGAATATAAACATGAATAATGTAACAGGTTGCTTTATATACATGAGGTGGGTGATATATGACATTATATAAAGTATGCACAGCGTGTGTAGATTTGTGACAGGGATTGTTCCTGACACTGTGTGACTGATGTTAACACGTTCATCAGAGTGATGGCCTGTGGGTAGGAACTGTTCTTGTGTCTGGTTGTTTTGGCGTACAGTGTTCTGTAGCGTCTACCAGAGGGGAGAAGTTGGATCAGGTTGTGTCCAGGGTGTGATGGATCTGCAGTGATGGTTCCTGCCCGTTTCCTGACTCCTGTCTTGAATGGAGGGCAGGTTGGCACCAGTGATTCTTTCTGCAGTCCTGACTGTCTGTTGTAGTCAGTTCCTGTCCTGATTGGTGGCTGAACCAAACCAGACAGTGATGGATGTGCAGAGGACAGACTGGATGATAGCAGTGTAGAACTGGACCAGCAGCTTCTGAGGCAGGTTGAACTTCCTGAGCTGGCGCAGGAAGTACATCCTCTGCTCAGCCTTCTTGTTGATGGAGGGAAATTGTGGTTCACAGAAACCTGAAAGTTTCCACAGCAGACACAGTGCTGTTCAGTATGATGATGGGGCAGTGTAGTGGGGCTCCTCCTGAAGTCCACTGTCATCTCCACAGTTTTGAGCATGTTTGGCTCCAGGTTGTTCTGACCGCACCAGAGAGCCAGCTGTTCAACCTCCCGTCTGTATGGACGTTTACCATGGATATTTACCATACAAACATGAGTGGCATCAATTGTCTCATCTAACTATCAGCAAGAAAGCAAATAAGCGTATTTCCCAAAGTGTCAAACTGTTAAATAAGTAAATAACATGAAATACAACCACACACACAAGAAACATCTGATAATTTCTCTGCCTTTGCTTGCTTTTGCAGTCTCTCCCCATGCTATTTAATTAAAAGAGATAAAGGACATCTCTGTTTCTAAGTCCCTTCACACTCAGCAAAGATATTTCATAGCTGAGTGTGGAATCTCATGCTGCAAATAGCATGAGGATGATGAGGTACATCTGTTGACATACAGCACATGCACATAATATCGTATCCCCTGGTGATTCCTTGACGTTGATAGGCACCTTGACACCAGTCTCACTAAATGCACTTCGAGCAATGCACAGCTCTGCTCCGTGATAGCTGTGATAAGGATAAATATTTCATGTTTTCTAGGAGTGTGTGCAGTGAACGTGCCTTTTTTTGGCAAACAGAATATGCAAGGGAAAGGGAGTGAAGGGAAATCAACATTAAGGGAGGGAAGCCAATGTAAGATTGAGGCAGGAAGAGTGACGGGAAAATGAGACACAAAAGTGAGAGAGTGAATGACAGATAAGAATGGAAAACATATATATCACATTTCCATACACAAAAACGTGACTTTGTACCACAGCACTTAAAATTTCCTCCACGGCCTGATCTGCTACCCACTGAGCCTCATTTTCAGCATGTTTTTGTATGATATGAAGGAATGTTGGACACCAGAAACTCTCAACACCCCCCTGGCTATTGACTGACCAAATGTAAAATAAGAACATGTTATAATAATAATTGATTAGTATCTCTACCATCAGTCTCTTGGGGAATAAGCACTTGGAGTGGATAATTGGTGGGATAAGTATTCCACTCATTCGCTGATGAACTCCCTCTGGGACTGTGAAAAGGCTAGTAGCTGAACAAGAGTGTCTATTTCTGGTCAGTCTTGAACACATTTATAAGAATCTTCAGCAGTAAAGTGGACAGCCCTTTTCCACTGCAGGAACTTAACAACCCATAACCTCAACTTTTAAGAGCCTTATGAGGCTTTGGTGCGAGGTTCTTCCACTTTTACTGGAACTGAAATGATTACTTGATTAATCAATTAGTCGACTGACAGAAAAATAGTCTGCAACTCTTTTGATAATCAATTCATTAATTAAGTAATTTTCCCCAAGTAAAAATGCCATATATTCACTAGTTCCAGCTTCTCAGTTGTGGAGATTTGCTGCTTTTCTTTGTCTTAGACTACAGAAAACTGAATATTTTTTGTGTTGCTCAGGCAAAACAAGACATTTAAAGATGCTTTAAGAAACTGTAGAGGGCATTTTTCACTGTTTTCTGACATTTTATAAACCAAATGATTAATCAGGACAACGAACAGCAGATTAACTGATAAGTAATTGTTAGTTGCAGCTCTATATTCCATAAAACCAGGACATTTTGGACACACCATTAAAAAGACAAAAGCAGGGCTAATTCGTCATTGTTGCGCTGTTTGGTAGGTGAGTGAAGGAGGCAGTTGTTGGGCAGACAACAATGTAGTGGCTGATATTGTTGAGATTGAGATATACGTGAGAATCCTGGGCCCCTGACACCAACCAAAGCTCAGGTCAGGTCAGTCAAACAGCATCAAACCACTAGAAGTTTTTCAGTTTGCTCCACAGCACATGCTGTGATCCTTTGTTTTGTTCAAAAATTTGTGTGTAGCATCCACATTTCTGCCAGGACGCTGAGGAATCTCCTTGTTTTTGTTTCTAGCCTCTGACTCCAGCTCTGTCTGGCCGCCTCTCCCCACTGAGGACCTGGACATGTCAGTTTGTCCAAAAATTTCCATGGTTATTTTTTGTTTTTCTTATGGTTGTCCTGGTCGAGACAGATGCAGTAGTAAAATTGTGATTACTGTTGTGTTTGTTGTAGTCTGCTTGATCAATCACAATCTGTAGCACTGCTGGCAACCTCTGAAAGTATCTGGAACTTGTATTTGGTAACACCTCCTGAGCAGAGCAGTGTCGAAATTAAATTCCAGAAACTTGGAAACAAAAGCAGAACCCATGAAAATGACTACATGTTACATTTCATCAAGCTCCTGTAATGGGAAAAGGGCGACGAGAGTCACAAGTATGCACACTTGAAATGAAAAAGGGTCTGTTTAAAATGCTCATACAGACGTTCCAATCATTTCTGAGGCTATTACTGTTGGAGAGACAGAAAAACTACAAGGTGAAGACAGGATAAAATGGGAAATAAAATGTAACACTAACCTCTGGCATCAAAGAACTCCTCATCGGAGCTGTCAACTGACTCTTGTGCGATATTCTGCAGACACCAATGAGTGGCGCTGTGCTTTCGTGATGATCCTGTGGGTCAGAAAATAGAAAATCTGCTTTTTAAGAATGACAGGCAGGGTCGTGCCATTAATCACAGAACTCAAGGATAGACAAATCAAGCATATTTATTTATATTTTTTTCCTTTCTTTTTGCCTTTCGGTTGATAGCTCTAAAAATTCAGAGTGAAAAGCAAGGCATGAATGCCCCAGGTGGGGATAGATGGCCTTTCGAGTATCACAGCAGGTGAAAAGACCCAAATGGACTTTCCTTTGAGCAGTGTCATAGCACACAAGTGTCTCAGCAAGGAAGCCAGGCAGTGTTTTTTATGACCTTCTGATACAAGAGCAGGGATGAAAAGGGGATTGAGAACACTTTTCATTTGTTGACAATATCCACTCTCAAGTACCCAAATATAAAACCATTGCAAACAACAGATTTTTTGAATATCATTGCAGCAGAAAGTGGCTGTAACAGAGTCAGTTTCACCCAACTGACAAAACGTAATGCCTTCTCTGCCAAGGTAATAAACTCAATAAATTAATGATACTGTAGTTAAAAAACAAGATTAATAATGACTTTTTAATGAACTCCATCAAATGTTGTTCATTTAAAAACTAACTAAACACTAGGCTGAAAAGCAGTGTTTTGCTGCCCTCCCTGGTTGAAAGTTTCAATCCTGCTTCACCTCTGATGGGTGTGGTGGGGTGTGGTCAGACGTGTGCTCTGTTGAACCTGTAACCACACCCAGCAGTGATGTCACTGGGTCCTGGAGTACACCTGTACATCGCTGCAGCAACGTGAGAAGTTTAACCACTGGAGGTCAGCAAAGACAAGATTTTCAGGGGATGTTATTTGGTCATTTAATGTGTCCCTGAGTGCCATGGATGTTTTCTTCCTCTCTGGGACAGTGACTTTGATAAGCCTCAAGTATCTCCTCCTCTCAGTATTGCTGCACTCTGATGATGTAGCTGTAATGAACCACATGTTTCCCTGCAGGCCCAGTAGTCTGGGTCCATTGCATCCTTCCCGAAATTACAGCAAAGACACAATGTGGCCATGGGCAAATCTAATTCATTAAATGCTTCACTATGAAAGCATTCACACAAGATTTAGGAATATGGTGAAAATTGCTATATTATACCTACTATCATGTAAATCGTGGGAATTAGGCCATGTTTAATAAACCAGCCCAGATGGCACCATTCAATTCCACTAAATTTCCCTGCTTCCAAATTGATACAAGATAGTCCAAGTATGCCATGCATTCTGGTATATACTGTGCATCTGTATGCATAAAACAGAGAGTGTTTTTGCTTATGACATTGTATGCATACGATTATTTACTCTGTGCTGGAGGAGGTCACACTAGCCACTTACGTCAACACATTAAGTGGCTGCTGGTTGCAACGAGCAACTTGTTGGCCAGCATAACAATAAAGCTACCTTATGGAGGACTAAATGTGGATGAATGACTCAGTAGCCTTGCCTTTCTGACAAGGAAAATCATGACATCTTGGACATAAATAGTCAATATGCCTACCAGAGACAAGCTGAAGCTCTCTCTTCAACCTCTGACTTAGCGGCAACTCTTGCACGTCAGCAAATTGCTCTCCAGGGGCTGTAGGATCCCTGAACCACTGCAGAGCCTTTAGCCATGTCATCTTAGCCTGTACTGGAGGATGAGTGAGGAGGCTCGGGCAAGGATTAGTTCAGTCCTTGTGTGAGCATTGATTGTGTGTCAACATACAGACCAGCAGCAGAACTGCCAGCCAAAACAGCATTTTTTTTGTGCACCCTACACAGCTATCCCTTATATATATATACCATCCTATATACTAATTTGTTTGCCCCAAACTCTGTAGTATAGAGCGATGGCTGTTATTTCATTCTAACCCTGTTTGGCTGCTTAGTTTACTTGGACAAGAAAGGCAGAGGTGGAATTCATGTTTGCTTTATGCTTTTGTATTTTCAAACAGTTTGGTTCACTTTTAACATTGCAAGAGAAAATGTTTTTAGGATGAAGACTAACCAATGTGTATAATATATAACATAATGTATAATATAATTCTCTCTCAGATAACAAGTTTGGTTAGGGTTGCTGGAGCGTAAACTTCCCCAAATACAAAAGATCAAGGCAGAGCTGCTTACTTTAGCTTACACATAGCATCCAAAACTGGCTCTCACACAGTGGGGAAATACTTCACAGTGGATGTGCTAGTCATGTACGGAGCACATAGAGAACATAACCTATAACCCCACAAAATATGTAGTATCATATGCCAGTGGCATTGAAAGTAACGCTTGGTTGTTGTAGGTAGTAAACTAGTTAGCCGGACATGCTAATGTCTGTAACCTTTATTAGAGCACACCGTTTGCAGAACTGAAAAAGCAACACACAAACTTGCAGGCCTGTGTGGTTGCAAATGTCTGCCTGGTGTTCAGCATCTAATATTTGACGCATCACTCTACTCTGTGCTTTCTACGTGACTGTCTGAGGATTTGAGAGAGCCATCCTGAGGAGGCATATGAATGGGCAGAGGCACTCCTGTGTGCTACAGTGTTGAGAGCTCCTGTGGGCACAGAAAGCACACGCCGAGCGAGAAGAGGAGCTGACAGGGTGCACAGTATGAGCAAAGGAAAGGAACTACTTTGAAAAATAAAAACACTTCCGATTCAGCCATCTCAAAGCAGCGGCTGCCCTAAACAACTGCCAAACAGCTCTCTCCATCATGGGATTTGATTTGTTGAGTGCACTGGATACACTGTCAGTCACCTTATGAGGCCTTCCCAGTGATTTTAAAGTACTGTTTTTATTTAATGCTTCCACTGCTGGCACAGATACCCATGTATATTCTGTGGATGTTAGTGCACTCAGTTCACTCCTGGAGCTGCTCTTTGAATGTCTCATAAGGTTTAGGATATCTAACAGATAGCTTGTGTGGCTGAAGCCTCACACCGGAGCGCCTATCACCAAGCGATGACTTCCCCACTGGGTAATGGAAATGATTGCTGTAGCTCCCTACAGGGCATACTGTGGAAAAGAATTTCCTCCTTGAGGACAAATAAACTATTACAGTGCACTATATCACACAGATACTGAGTGAATGCTTGAAAGAACTACAGATTATGATCACACAACCAGCAGGAATGTGAATCTGAGCAGACCATCCTGTTTGTTCCTATTCCTTGTTCTTGGCTGCAGGTACATTTTGTCAATTGGGAGAGGATGTCCCTCCTTTTCACATCTACGAGCCAATCACTGCAAGTCGGCATGTTGATTCAGGTTGCTGTGAACTACAGAGAGGAAAGTGCTCCTTCATGTATATATCTCACGCTTTATGAGAACAAGGCATACGGTTGTTTCACTTAACAGTGTATTGGAAATCTTGGATTGTAGTCCCAAGCATATTAGGTGAGATTGGTTTAGCAACATACATGGTGTTTAATAATTAACACCATCACTTTTAAAATGTGTGAATGGCTGAACCAGAGAAGTGTTGTTGTTTTTTTAAACAAACTGAAAGAAATTACACTGTGTCAATAAATATTCAAATAGTCACACTTACAATATTGTCATGTCAAAACACTATGTGTATGTTAATGTAGGATATGTAGAATTATATCTCATGCAAATAGGACCACAAGACTAAAAGTTTACAGCCATGCTATAGCAGCTTGATGAGGCTGTACTTTGGCACAGCAGTGCTTTGAACTAAAGCACAATGCATGATCATAATGACAATGCTAACACGCTGATGTTTAATGGCAGGTTTAATGTTTACCATGTTCACCATCTTCGTTTAGCATGCTAACACTAAACACAGCTGAGGCTGATGGGAATGTCATTAGGTATTTGGTCATAAACCAAAGTGTTGGACAAATAAAAATTTGGTGATGGCATTAAGAGGAAAAGTCATGAAGGTTTGTATGAAATGTCATGGCAATCATTCCAATAGTTGAGATATTTCAGTCTGGACCAAACTTTTAAATCTAGTCTAAGTCCAGAAATTGTTTTTAGTCATATTTCTTCTTATTTTTAAAACATATTAGTCTTGTTTTAGTCATTAGTATAAAACCTTGTGAACATTTTATTATGAGTTTGACTGATTTTAATGAAATGGCACTGAAAAATGGCTCACACTGACAGTTTGCATGCTGTTATTTCAACAATGCTAAGAGGGTCTGGTGAAACAATTTAAGTAACACATCCAGTCATAACCATGTAGCACTTTATTCCTTAAACTTTTACATTCCTTAAGTTTTACAGTAATTACTTTGAACAATGGAATGGCTGACATGAGGCATACATATTTGTTTGTCTTTTTATGCAGTTTGGTATAATTACGCACCAAGGCGGATATAATGGAGCTTTTAATGGAGAATAAATCCTGCTCAAGTTTTATGCCTTTTCAACCCTAATTGACTTAATTTCCAGTTGGCATAATGTGTTATGGAAATGGTTTGTGCTGTAAAAAGAATTACTAAAGTATTGTCAATGTGAATACCAATCTGCAATTTATAAATTAGATATTAGGATGTTGCAGTCCTTCTCACTAATTAAATATGCTTTAATTCAGTTTCACTGTTCAAACAAAATCCCCTACCAAAAACACAAATTGGTGATTCACCAGTTACTCTGATCAAATTGCTTTTGTCTGCAAAATTAAAGCATGCAAAACCAGAACAGCTTGTATTTTGAAACCAAATGTGCAACTTATGGAGGGAGAGAGAGAGAGACAAGGAAAAGCCCGGCACTTCACTGTGCTCTGTTCAAAGAAAATCTGTGTGTAAGTATCTAAAAAGCTTTACTTCAGAGCAAGACAACACAAGGTTGCCTGCGATTCATCTCATCCTTCTTTCATCTCTTTTTTTCCATTATCCACTTCCAGCGGGGGTTACACAGAAGCTTGCGGCCGGTTGAAACGGTGGGCTGACAGCATTCATTACTGGAGCAGCTCCATTGCAATCACGGGTTATACCCCCTCTCTATCTGTCACTGGCATACAGGTATGATTCTCTAGCTTCACATGGCTGCAGTGCCACACGTGTGAGGAGGTAGTGCTGAGATTTTAATTTGTCACAGGACACTACTGGGTCAAATGTTTGACTTAATGTAAGAGTAGGATGGATGGCTAAGTCTTATGAATTTTCTGTGTCTACTAGTAGACTGAGTATAGTCCTGAAAATGCTATTTCAGGCAAAGAGCTTTTTCTTTGCCATAATATACTCAGTGTAATGTAATCAATATTTTCCAGTGGCAGAATGAAGTCATTTTCAAAAAACTCTAATAAATCCACTGTACACGACCTGCTCAGCACCAAACAGCAGACAGACACAGTTAGTGACTAGCTGGTGAACATAGTGGAGCATTTAGGAGTTAAAGAGCCAGACATTTCCCTCTGGAGTTGGTGGAGACCAAAAACAGAGCTGAAAGAAGATCAGGTGGTCAGAAACTCTAAATACATTTGAATGTTGCTCCATGTTGTTAGCAGAGGTGTTGAAGAGTAAGGACCACACCAGCATCTAACCGGAGCAAAGTGACATTTGCAGGTACGTTTACGTGCTGCAGCTGAGCAGCTATCTAGCCTGCAAAGTGACGTTAGCAGTGAAATTTTCCCCGGTGAATGTTTGTTTGGTGGCTCGTTCAACAAGCTAAGGTGCAAGACAAGACGTGTGTTCATGTTTGTAAGTTAACTAGAGGAGGAGACTTTAGCAGGAAAGCTAATGTGGTTGTTGTTCAAAGTCTGTGGCTCTGTTGTGTAGCTGCTGTCTGACTCGGTGGGACCAGCCGCCACTGATAGAACGCTGACGTCACTGCTTTATGCAAGATTTGATTGGCTGTATCAAAATAAGGTCTCCATCTACGTAGACAGATGCCAGAATGGTCGAAGGGGGCTGCCATTATGAAACCAAAGAATATAAAATGTAATTTCTCCCTTTTGGTTTCATATTTATTTCTCAAAGGAGAACACGGGGCAAGTGATTTACAGAGCAGACATGTTTGCTGTAGCAGACAAAAGACAGCCAAAGACACTGAAATGAAGACTATTAAAACCTTCCTTTCCAGGAAATAGAAACATGCTTGGTAGATTTAAACACCTCAAAAATACAAACAAGGTCAAATACTAAAAGTTAACATGCCAAGAGAAGTTTTATCTGTGTTCATTTTAGCTACTAAGCCACAGAAACAGCAAAAAGGACTTGTCCCTTACCGAATTAACTCCCCCCGGTCTAGTATGACGCTCTAAGCAGCTTACAAAGAAAGGAAGTGACTCCCCTAGAACAGAATCACCTAAGCCTAAGTTGCAAAAGGAAACCTATTGGGCTGCATCTTTCACCTTCCAATTGACTCCCCGACAACAGAGGCCACCTGGTTTTGCTTTAAGGGTATTTGTCTGGCTCTGTGAATGACTCATAGAGGCTTTAGTTTAGTTATGTCAAACAAAGGGAGGGAGGGAGGGAGGGAGGGAGGGAGGCAGATGCTGCACAGTTGCTGTTTGAGGAATCAATTTTTTTGTTTTAAAGGAATCTGAAAATGTTGCAAACTCAGAATTGTATTACTTTTTGTGCAAGAGTTATTGTATAAAAATGTTCTACCATATATGCTTTATTTTCATATGCAAAGGTGATAAAAGTAAAAGGGGTTTCTGGTAATATGACCTTTTTCCAAAAAGACAAATACGGAGAATGGGTGAGGAATCAAATCAATATCCAGCTGTGCCTGTGGTGATGATTTGCTGCAGATGTGCCCAGTCTGTATTTATAGATTAAAAAGCAAAGTCAAGTTATCTTTTTTCTAAGGGAATGCTAACAATATAATAAGTGAGCAAAGAACATATTCCACCCTGCATGACTCATATGTTATATGATATTCACAATGGGAGAGCATCTCCCTCTCTGAGTCAGGTTATTCTACTGCAACAAACCCTATAATTTATTAATCTATAGGCTACTTTCTATTGATTCTCAGTGTAATCTGCACACTGAATACATGTGATTTAAGGGAAAGTCAATACAGACACGTTAACCTGTAGGGATGTAATATAAATGGAAAATGTTCTACTGGAAGGCAGCTGTTGAGGACGCTGTGAAGTTATGGATTCAGGATGGTAACTCAGGGGGAGAAGTAAGAAATGGCTCGACTGCAGCTCCTGAAAGATTTATAATTGAACTCGTTCATCTTTCTATCTTCCCTATTACACATATGCCTCGACTACTCTGCCAGAAATCATACTAAGGAGATAACATCTAACCTTGGACTACACAACTGCCTCCAGCTGTATAGAGAATGAGTTGGAAATGTATCTCAACCACACTTTTCCACTAAGTTAAACTCAAGTTTTTGCTGAATTGTTGAATGTTATTTAAAATATATTAAATCAATGAGAAAACAATGAATAAACAAACAGTACAGGTAAAAACAAGATCAAGTATATAAAAGCCTGTTCAGTGTTTGTTTTAAGAGGTTATTTTCAAGACAAATTAGCACAGAAATTGAGCTCTAACACTTCAGGCCCTAGTGGGCTCAGAGTCGATATTATATATATCAATAGCACAGTTCAAAGGTTTAAGAGTATTAATCTGGTTCTGGGGCCGCTGGTTCACTTATACTGGGTCTGACCATCTGGGGGTTTATTATGCAGCTGGCTTTAATTGCAGCTGAATTCACCTTGCAGGTGGCTTTCACAGACGAGCGAATCTCAGAGGATATATGCATAAGCATTTTCATTTTAAAAAGTGTATCTCAAGGTGGCATAAATACAGTGACAAGTGCGGTATTTCCTGAAACAAAATGGATTATAAATCCTCTGGAGTGGGAATATCAAAGTCAAGTACAACTGCGTAAAATATTTACTGAAGCACAGCACTCTTACAAAAAAGGGACGGGTTGGTTTTATTCAGTGTATCAACTCAACAAATAATTACTGCATCTTGAGACATCTCAAGACTCCTCATAGGTCCACACAGATCTGATGTTTTCGTCTGCTGCCATTTTTTGTCTATTCAGTGGACATTTAAGTCACATGTACATCGTGATTTATTGGCTAAGTCTGTTCATTTTGCTTTTATCGACAAGCACAAGTCAAGCAAAACACGTTTTTTTTTGGAAAGGTCATTTGTAACATTTTTGGGAGGCACTGACAAATGATGTCATGCCAGTCAGGGGGGCCACATCAGAAAACACTCATACAGATTGTTTTTGAAGGCAATGACAAACATATTTTGTTGTTTAATTTGGAGGACTTGTTGGTATTGATAATATGTTATTATGTTACATTATGTTCTGTGGTTCCAATTAATGATTAAACACAAACTGTAATTAAATCCGACGAACTTTGTTTCTGAAGTTTTGTTTTACATGTGTGAAGAAAAAAAACTAACATAATGCACAGCAGTGGAGCACAATTTCATTGTTTTATATGTAATTTTAGATGTATTTGGCAAAATATGCTAATTAATTTTGGTCCACTGATTTACAGGATTCTTTCCACCCTAAACAAACTAAACAGGCAAATGCACCAGAATTAAGTACAATAGGTTTGGTGTGAAGACCAATAGATTCATTTCTGGCCACAGAAAATCAGCCAGAAAAACAGTCCACTGTTGCCGACTCAGTCCTCCTGCCGTGAGGTTAATATAAATGTAATGTATGTATGCAATGCAAGGTTAAAGTATTACAATTCTGAATGTGAAATTGCTTCAACTTGAGCTTGAAGAAGGTACTTATAAAGTGCTCTGGGTTTTGAGAATAATGAGCAAGCCCTCAGAGTTGAGGACGGCCCCATAGGAGGAATCCCTCCTCATCAGAGACCTAATCTGCTTTAGATCAGTTGCTACCATCCTAAAGGAATTTCTTCTTGCAGGAGCTTTATCTCTCATTGACCTCCTCTCCGACCCAGATGGTCTGTAAGCTACATGAGTGCCAATCTCCTCATTTTGTAATTAGCTGCATTTAAACCAAAGGAACTCTAAGCAACTAACAGCACCCAAAAGAGAGAGGAGGGGCAGGAGGGCTCTCTGATGATGCAAACAACGTCTGAGTGAATATTGGACAAACCACAACGTCAGAGTGTGATATCTACCAAGTCAAGAGGAAATCCAATAATGTTTTCCTTCTCTGCGTGGAAAAAGGGGAGGAAATGAGAAGTGGCTCTGCCCCTCATTGTAATATGCAACATGCCACGGCACAGATGAAAATCACATGGACCTCACTAGATGTGATGCTGTACAGAAATCCACAAAGAGAAAAGGAAAAAGACGGTGATTCTGTGTCTGCTGAGTCTGTTTATGTCCTGCCACAGTGAACATCATATGGTTCACAACAGGTCAACAATAAGGAAAAGTCTGCCTGGTCCTCTGTGAGCTGGAAATAGCTATTAATAGCCTATCCTCAAATTTAATTAAACTTCATTCCAGCACACAGTTAAAATCAATCTCTACAGCCAATGAGAGACATAGAGGAGATTGCTCTCTCCTCAAAAATGTTGAATTGGTCGCAGGTTCACCTTCCAGACATTATCCTCCTGGATGCTATTTATCTGCACTGCAGCTATGCAGATCTGCACTTGCATTGACTGTTAATGGACTGCTACGCTACGACTAGGTGATAATCATCATTACTAAGCGTGCACACTCTCCCCTTCTCTCTATGCAACAATGACCACATATCGTACTGTATGTCAAGCTTGAGGATGACTGCATGTGAAGGGGTTTCATTATTAAGTCCATGCTCTTATGATTTTAAATTGGATATTCTCTGGGTGAGGAGGCAATCAGTTAACTACAGCTTTCTGATGAGGAGATCACAAACTGTATATATCGACTGCAGCTGCGTCCCAAATATAATTTTCTTAGTATTATAGGTACTTGATTGTGAATTTGGGAGGGTGAGGAAACAAGTTGGCTTGAAAGCTTGCACGGAAGTACTGCTCTGCACTGCAATACCACCGGGTAACAATCACATACCTCTGACAAAAACATACTGCTCACAGTGATGGTTTACCTACAGTATGTTTAACAAGTTTCACAGTTGATTTATATAACATATTAAAATGAATCAAAATCAATGGCTGCCTGGAAAAAACACACTATGGTCAACTCCTGTTGTCTTTAAACGTGCATTAATTGATTTTTTACCACTTGGGGGCAGCTGTAACAAGCTATGAACACAACGCTTACTTATTTACACATCCAGAAGACACAGAGCAACATTATCATTCATTTGGGGTCGTGTTTGTGTCCACCTGATGAATGTAAGTTTAATATTCACTCCTCTTTTAGCTCTGTTTTTGGTCTCCACCAACCCCTTTGAAAAATATCCAGCTAAGCTTAAGCTTAAGCTGCTAAATACTCCACTATGTTCACCAGGTAGTCGCTAACTTTGTTTTTGGTGCTTGGCAGGTGGTGTACAGTGGGTTTATCAGAACTTTTTTTTACTGAAAACAGCTGCCTGCTGGGCCGAAAAAAACACCGTGAGTGTCGAGAGTGAACCAAAACAGTAAAGTAGCCTAAACTTTTGTAAATTTGCCTGTCAAAAAACAACGGTTAACCTCGACAGCAGTCTTACCGCTTACAGTACTGTGTCCTGATTAAGCTATCTTGTATTGTTCTATGGACTAAGGCTGCAACTAATGATTATTTTCATCATTGATTAATCTGGCAATTATTTTCTCGATTAGCCTATGAAATCTTTGGCCTATACAATGTCAGAAAATGTTAAAACATGCCATTCACAATTTCTAAAAGGTGAAGTCTTCAAAATTGCCTGTCGGACAAAAGATATTCAGTTTAATGTCATATAAGGCAAAGAAAAGTGGCAAACATTCACATTTCAGAAGCTGGATTCACCAAATCTTTTGGCAATGTTGCTTGAAAAATGATTTATACGATCATTTGATCATCAAAATCGCTGCTGATTCATTTTCTGTTGATTGACTTATCAATTAATTGACTAATTATTTCGGCTCTACTATGGACAATTTAAAAAAGCCAGTTGACAATTCAATTGGATGCTTCCAGTCAGTCAGTAATGGAAATTGGCAGAAACACAAAATGGTATGAACCTACCTAAAACATTTGCTCCCTACTGGCAGGACACACAAGTAGATTTTAAATTAAATGTATTTGATAAGAGGCATTAGAGAGCCGAGTAATTGTGCCTTCAAAAAGCCTATTTCAAGAGTCTAAGAGCTTCTTCGTAGCCAGAAATCTGAAGTGAAAGGCGGAAAAAAAACGCTGTTTCTGCCTTCCACCCTGCATTCAGAAACCAGTGTGACGTCAAAACATTTGGCTGTGACAAACAACAAGTAGACTGGTGCCTGGCTCCAGGTGAGCCTCAAATAGCAGCGGGCCAGCTGCTGTGTGCATTGTGAATAGCTGCTCCCTGACACAGGCCCAGTGTGCTTCCCCATGACAAACAGCTATTAAATTTAAATTAACATTGTTTTGTATGATCAAATAAAATAACAGAGGTCACGGGCTGAATGCATTAGCACACGCCTCTGTAGAATTCAGAGAACACTGTGGTGCTGCTTGTTGAGCAGGCTGTCTGGGGACTATTTGTCAGTACGACGACACTGCACACAGCAAGCTGTTGTAGTATAATACAGTATATAAAGTATTTATCATGTCTTAAACTGAGTGATAAGATCTGGGTTTTTGGAATAACTGACAGCATCAAACCAAATCCTTTTTGCAGAAAATGTGCCTGCAGTCTGACAAAAAACTAAAATACTGGCAAATGATTGGCTTTATTCACGTTATCCACCTTTACAGAGAGTGAGAAGGAAGCAGACAGAAAGAGGAAGAGACTGTTCATCAGCGTCCTTCAGCTCTATTTTTAGCTTGAAGCTGAATCTAAGCAAAACGGCAGGTAGGTTACCCATTTATTTTATTTAGACAGCAAATGAAAAAAAAATAAAATCCCTTCAGACTGCTCCAATTTCATCAAATGTGAGGAATACTAAAGGGTCTGAGGTTTTATACTTCACACTGAGCCCTGGAACGGTCCATGAAGTCTTAGGGAGGACAAACAGTAGGGGTCAGTTAGACTCTGGGAGGGGGGGGGTGACAAAGATGGCTTAGGGTGATTAGAAAAGTAAAAGTTCTTAAAGAGATTTGGCAGCACAATACCTGTCTGGCTTCAAGCCGCAGCTCATGCAGTGAGGTGGAAGTAGCCTCGAGGATAGAGAAACAGGCGTGTAACTAAAGAATTTATGGTTTGAATTCCCATACCAGCTGGTTAAATTGTGGGTCCCATTAAAAGATGCACCCTCTTTTGTCATGTAGCTCCTCAGTGGCCAATGAAAAGACTGAGACGTTTGCAGGTGTGAAAACGTTTGAATGACAAGCAGAGCGCAACTGGGATCCAGCATCTGTATTTTGCTGATAGCTAATTGGCCTCATTGTATGTTTATTCAACAAGACTAAGATTATACAGCCACGCTAGCGGATCCGTGAGGCACAGAGGTGCTTTGAGCTAAATGCTAATGTCAGCATGCTAACACACTCACAATGACAATGCTAACATGCTGATGGTTAGCAAGTATAATGTTTACCATGTTCACCATATTAGTTTAGCATGTTAGCATTCTAACTAATGCTAATTAGCACTAAACACAAAGTACAGCCGAGGCTGATGGGAATGTCACTAGTTTTGCAGGTATTTGGTCACAAATAGAGGTACTGAACAAATTAAAAATTTGACCAGATAGTTGTGCTAGATGAAAAGTTAAGGGCTCAACAAAGTGACTCCAATTCATCTTGAGGGGGGCATGAATGTGTGTACCAAATTTCATGGCAATCCATCCAATATTTGTCAAGACATTTATTTCAAAACCGAGGGAAAGTCTGGGGATCATCAGAGTCAAAGATACATCCTCTGGGAACTAGGAATTTCCTATGAATTGAGTAATTTCACTGTATAAATTAAAATATTGACGTTGTGGTAGCGCTTGATGAAAATTCAGGGGATCAAGAAAATTATTAGGATTCATTTTCATGGGACCATGAATGTCTGAACAAAATTTCATGGCAATCCATCCAATTGATATTTCAAAGTGGCCCAAAGTAGTGGACAGACCGACAATGCCATCCCTAGAGCTATGCCACTAGCAAGGCTAAATTAATCCATTAATATTCTTTTAAGTTTGAGTCACACCTGCTTTATTTTGAGGACTGAAGCTTTACTCAGCACAGCCTTCATTATTCCTAAATCCTTATTACTCTGTTCAAATTATCTTTCAATATTTAGATGATTAAAACTGGGGCTCTCTTCTGTTTTAATAGACAGTCGGTGAATCTGGGCACAAGGCCATACTTCTGCAGAAGCTGAAAAAAGGCACTAAAGCTTAGAAAGTCCGTAAATGCTGGTTGTTATACTTTAATAATGAAATATACAGCACGCCTATATTATTGTTGCTTTTTATTTCACTGTCGCTAATAATGCAGATTTTGCTCTCAAGTGAGACAAGAGAGAAAATTTAAATTAGAATTAAGAAGTGTGTGAAGTGAATCCTCTGCAGCCCTCTTATAATTGAAAATGACAAAGATAAGATTTGCGTACATAAGTGAAAGTCATGAAATTAAAAAGTCTGTCCTTGCCATATTGGGGGGACTTTGAAGAACAACGTTTCCATCAGAATCGCTCTATTTCACAAGTTATACTGTGAACTGAGGTCAAGCAATATTTAATGAAAACAAATACACTGCATGCTTGAGATATGACTGTACTAACAGTAATACTGCATGTTGCCATCAATCTGCCACCAGCCTGCTGGAGCATAGCAGGGTTAACATGATTTTATAGAGCTCAGCTGAAATAATGTAAGGCCTCACAATGTAGTTTCCATCAGCAAGTACATTTTTACGGTGAGACTCAATGCAATATAATTAAGATTAACTAGAGAAGACATCCAGTTGCAGCTGTTGAGATAAAAATTGGTTCTCCACACATTCAGAGAATCTAATTTGTATTGTGAGATTGTTTACTAAAAAAAGGACTACTTGCTTGGTGACCTTGTAGGCTGCAACTGACATTTTAATGTACAAAAATTGGTACACAAATAATGAACATGCAAACAACATTCTTTACAAACTGTGACCCAAACATCTGTGCCTCAGCTTCAGAATAAAAAGGACCTTCAGCATCTTATGTTTGTATTTATTCACTTTCATATTTGTATCATGAACAGGGCCTTTTATTAACCCATCTTTGGGTTATAGTCTTTGTTCAAATCCTCACAATTCCATTTCAAAGTCTAGTGACATTGCCAATGTTTCTTAAAGGAGTACTCCATCAATTTAGCATTACTATATCATTGTTAAGACTCTCAAAGTAAAAAAAAAAGATCAAAATCAATAAAGCAGAATCAGAGATATTGTCTTTTTTATTCCATGCATTCTTCTTCTTTGTCAAAACCTGATGCCTACATTACCCAGAATCCAACTTGACTGCTGACAGTTCAGTCAGAGATTCAGGTGTGTTATGTTAGCAGTGATGTAGCCTCGAGCTGCTAGCCTCAAGCAGAAATGAGGAGCGGGCTACAGAGGTCTGGTAAACTCACTTCTTTCTAGCTCCACACCAACAGATTTGTTTCATTGTCAAACTTGTAGTCTTCAGCCCCAACCCACGCTGACTCACGTGACATCATTTGAGGCAATTCATCAAACTTCACGCAGCTCCCTCTGGAGCCACAAAACGCTTTATACATATATAAGTTTTCTCACATTATGCAGTAGTACTCCCCAACACCTGTTAACACTTTGATGTGTAAAATCAGGGGAGTACCCCTTTTAAATTTTTTAATTTGTTTGTAGAAGTTTGGAAAAATGTGTAAAATGATGCAGAAATCCAAAATTTTTCCATTTGGTTTCAACGGTGCAGCCATAAAATCATGCTGTCTTTGGTTGGTATAACTCAATTCGCTAACTGAAAGCAGCATACATATACAACGGCTGCAATGAAGTGTGGGAACAAGCAGATACAGAAAATACATTCTTTCAAAACTGAAGCAACTTAAGGGGAGATTTTTTGCGGAAACCAGTGTTCAATGGGTTAATGCATCTCCTGATCTCAGCCTGGCACTTTGTTTGAATCAGCTTGTTGTCGAAAGGAAAATATTTTATTCATATTATTTTACAAACTTTCCACTTTGCACCCTTGTATCTAGTGAGGATGTTACTTGAAATCCGAGGCAGCAATATTTTAAAGCCCAAACTACACTGAATAAAATCCCCTCTCTATTGTGACACTTACTGTCACTACTGAGAGTAATAATGATCTAATATTTCATTGATCCCTGCAGGGAAATTCTCCTTCCATTCTCGCTCCGTGGAAAAGGTCAGAGCGCAAAGGCCACATGCAGAACAGCGAGCCTGAAGCTGAAAGAGATTCGGTGACTTGCTCAAAGGCTCTTCAGCAAATAAAACCAGGACCTCCAGGCTGAAGGAAAGTCCCACTACCAACGACACCACCATCCTGCTTCTGCTAACACGCTTATCAGGGTATTACACCCACTTGATATTCTGTGACACTAGAATGTATGATTTAGCTCCGTCAGCAAAAACCATTACAAATCAGTCTCAAAAGAAACAAACAAGCAAACAAACAAAGAGAAATGGGGCTTTCAGCAATCTTATACACTGTACAAAGTCTGAAATAATAATAATAATAAAAATAAATAAAACCCAACCTCCTAAATCACTGCATATTTTCAACAAATTAACCACACAACACAATGCAAACAGGTGGCAGGTTTGAGCAGCAAAGGCATCTTTTGAATGAGCAACAATAAACCCTTTATGCTACATAAAATGTCATGACTTCAGAGGCGTCGCTGATGCTGCCCTGGCTGTCAACACTCTCTCACATAGCACATATTCAATTCGACAATCAAATGAGCTGCATGAAAAACTACATGCTAGTATTATCAATGCACCGACCTCCTCTGTATTATTCTTTCCCAATTCTCCTGGTTTAACCTTGTCCTTCCTATGTATTTTCTGCTTTATTGTCTGATGCTATAAGGATGGAGAAGAATAGAATACAATGTGTGCTGTTCGTGTCCTGTATCTAAAGATTCTGTGACCTGATTGGGAATTTCAGCTCTATAGCAAAAGTTTTTTTTTTTTTCTTTTGCTATATTGTCACATCCTGAATTTCAATAGGCTATAGCTGTCACCCCATGGTATGATCACACATTCAGTACTGATAGCTGTGAAAGCAGAAACAGGTGGTCTCCAGGTCTGTCTGTAGGTCACTAACCTGACTGAGCTCACCTGACAATATTTGGTCATTCAGTCCTATTTGACCCTGCAGCGTCACAGAATCTGACGAGTCACAAATTTCGTCGTAACACCTGCACGGACACACAGAGACAGACAGACAGATATAGGGACAGACTGGGCTTAACAGTCCACCAGATCGGGCTGTCTGACATGCAGAGGTCCGTTTTGACCGTCGCGCATTCCTACAGATTGCCTTCATCCATGCTGCACGCGGCTGTGCGCGCCAACATCCAGCAGCACTAGACGCGGGTTTCTACCTGTTAGTACGAGACTATGTATGTATGGTCCCCTTACCTTTTCCTCTCGTCTCCTTTGACATAGTGTCCTCTCCCGTGTGTCTCTGTCTGTCTGCGGTCACTCAGTAAATCCGTCGCGTGGTTCTGCGCAGAAACGTTTTGTCGGACAGTTAATTAAACAGCGGCTCTTCCTCCGTCCCTCTCCTGCCTGCTGCACCTTGACGCCTGCCAGACTGAAGCAGGGTGAAGCAGGCACGGGAGAGCTACAGCTGCCGTGTCGGTCTCCTCTCACCGTGGAGAGGAAGCAAAAGAAAGATCAAAAACGGGAGAATCTGCAGTTGTGCTCTCTTTCACCTGTGTCAAGTCCCTCAGAGCATCGACCCGCCCCTGCCGCATGACATACTTTGGGTATTTGTTGTATCTGTGCAGACTTGGCTCACATGTCATGCCCACCCAGCTCTCGTCCCTGTCTCCTCTCCGCCGCTAACATCAGCCAGAGTTCCTCCAAACGAGCCCCGGTCTGCAGCTCGACTGCCTCCAGCGGTGCGCGCACATCCGCGGCGGCTCATCCTGCTCCTAACACCGTTTCCTGACTTTGCAAAATGCCCAAGAAGAAGTGTCTTAAATGAAAAAAGAAATAGCTGCGCCAGTGACTTCGTGCATCAAAAACACATAGAAAGGCTTTAATGTGAAAGCCATTTAGCAGCCACATTGGCACAACTCATTTAATTAGCCTAAATAGTTTAATCAGTTCCATTTGATCTATGACAGCAGAATCATAAGTCTTTACAGAAACGGGCCTATTACAGGGATCACACCGAAAATTAAATATAAAGTAGGTCAAAGTCTATATAGAGTAGCCCATGTTGTATATTTTTCCCTGAGCAGGGTGTGGTTGTTATAAAAACAAAAAGAGGATATGGAGATGAGGAGCAGAAGGTCAATACATTACAGTAAGCAAGTCTGCACAAAAATATTACAGGAATAACACAGAATTTAAATGAGTGGATGGATGAGTCACACTGTTGTATATTTTTCCCATATGCAGGGTGTGGTTGGTTCATATCTATTAGGCTACATAAAAGAGAATAAAACATGATATTAAGATGAAGGACACTAAATCACAGCAGAATCACAAGTCTGCACAGGGACATTACATGAATTACACAGAATATTACATTTAAAGCAGATAAAAGTCATTGTAATGTCAGACAAGTAGCCTGTGTTGTATATTTTCCCCTATGCGGGGTGTGGTTGTTATATCTAACAAATAAAAGAGGATATAGAGAAGATGACACTAAATCACTGCAAGCTAAGGATGAAGGGGTGAAAGCTACAACCCCTGTCAACCATCCATCACTGAAGCAGCAGGTGCCACCTTGGTCACGTAGGGGCAGTCATCCAGGCAGAAGAGAAAATCTTTTGGGCTTTGACAAGAAAGTGCCTCAAAATAAAGCCAACCCCATCAAAATAAAGCCCTCTGCACAAGCACGAAGTGTGTGTTTTTCCTCCTCTTTTGCTTTCTAGGGATAAAAGAGAAATAAATCATATGAATCATGTTCCCCTCAGCTTTTAAATCCTTTAAATCCAGTTGTGAGATCTGGACTAATCTGACAGATGCTTTACCTAATGGGTGCCTCCAATTCATTTATAAGCATATCTTGACCTGCACTACTGCAATACTTGACCTAAATTGCTGCAAAATAGGTTTTCTCACTGAGCACTTATGGCACACATTACACTCTATTGTGCGTGACATGGTCATGATGTAACACATGCTGTGTTCATCCCTCTTCCCCTCATATGTGACCGCATATGAGGTCACACATTCCCAGAAGGATGTCATGGTCGCAGTGTCATTTGGCAGCCCAGTCCACACAAATTAATATTGATAGAGGAAAATGCCTGTGGCCGAACCAGTGCCCTGGAATCTGAGAGCCGGACACGCTAACTCTACTACACATACATGTGGTCAATTTGTGGTTATCATGAAAGCCATTGACAATACACTTGTGGCCCAGAACACTGAGCTGAGATCCCACTAAGAAAAAATAATAGAAAAAAGCCTTAAGGCCCGGAAAGCCAGCAAGACAGATAGCTCTGATTACACCAAATGGCAGCACTGACTGGATCCAAGTGGAGAAAAAAAAGGCTAATTGAATTAAGTAAATGTCTTTCGTAAGAAGAATTCTCTCCATGCTGTTGGGGACATAACTCCAATTCTGCAGCACTTCCACATCAAGAGACTGGTTTTACCCATGACACACCAACATCCGGCATTATTGTGATGATTTAGAGCGTAAAAATCCAGGCAGCTCAAAGTCATGGTAACTTTAATCTTTGACAAAACAGTACAGGCACACAGGAACTCAGTCTTGCAGTGGGTGACGTTTACGGTGGTAGATTACCACTGTGAGACTTTTGGAAAATGAAGGCAAGACCTGGTTCAGCTACATGGAGGCTTTCTGGGAGCCATTAAAGAGTCACAAAATACAATACCGGGCAGTCAGCAAACCTGAATTTAGCACCTGAGGTGCAAATGTGTTGTTGTTCCGTGTCTGAGAAAACGATTCAGCGACCTCGTGGGTGGAAAAGCACAATCAACAACTTAGTTGGGTCGATGGTACCAAACAAAAAGCTCTGAATCTCTGCAAAATTATGATGATTTATACTAAAATATTCATCCGACTTTGTGTCACAGTGACCCGTACACAAGGTGAAATAGTAGACTGGCACTTTTTCTTCACATTCAGGGATTGTTGAGTGATACTTGCTCAGCTGTGTCACACAGACACTTTACATATTCCCACTTTTACTGTTTAAGAACACATTTAATTTGGTTGCTGTTTTGTACCTGCTATCAAATTGTAAGCTTTTATGTAGATAATGAGAAGTAATGTTGGCCTACTGGTGTGAATTGAATTATGAGGAAATGCACAATGCATGCAATGAAGCATCTTTCCTCAGGCCATCAGGATGGTGAACTCTGACCTCGGTATATCCTTGAGCTTGTCTAGCACACTGTCTTAAGGGAATCCTTTGCACTACCCTGCACATTGCATTATGACGCGTTAACTTTTTTACATATATTTAGAATTCTTTGTCTTGAATTTTGATCCTTTACACTTCTTTTTCCTCATCCTTTTCCTAATATTCAAATTTTAAATGTTTGTTGATAACATCAAATACAGTGGTGAAAAGAAACTAAGTACATTTACTCAAGTAAAATTTTGAGGTACTTGCACTTCACTTAAGTATTTATATTTTATGCTACTTTATACTTCATTTAGAGGGAAATATTGTATTTTTTACTCCACTATATGTATTTATTTCACAGCTGTAGTTACTGGTTACCTTGCAAATCAAAATTTGATGCACAAAACATATTAGATTCTAACACTCTTAAAAGGGGCCATTTTGCATATTGAGTACTTTTACTTTCAGTAGGCTATATTTTGCTCATCTTTAGTTTTAGTACATTTGTTTTAAATATTTAAATGCAGGACTTTTACATATAATGGGGTATTTTTACATTGTGGTATTGCTACTTCTAGCAACTGATATGAATACTCCTTCCTTTGATCAAATATAATATCAAAGACTATTTTATGAAATCTCTGTTGATTGCATCTTTTAGATATGACGATCAAGATGTGCTTGGCTGATCATTATGCTTTGATCGCCAATCATTAAATAAACAACTGAGGCATAGTTCAGTAGACACTATTTGGTTTTGGCCCATAAGCTCACTGTTCACTGTAGTGATTGTTGAAAAGCATAAAGTTGAACAAGTTGATGAGTGATGTACTAGTGAGGAAAAAGGTCACGCTGCTGCTCCTCCTACGTCAAGTGTGTTATTTTGTGTGAGTCTATTCTTGATTGTATCTTACACTGTAATAACTCTTGTATCCACTCTGCTTCAGACATCTGCTTTGAGGTTGACAGATAAACTTTTCAGTCTCAAAATCCATCTGTGTGAATTAAGATGGCTCTCTGCAGGGACTCTGCTTCTTCACTTGTTTCAGACAATAACTTCACAACTACAGCAGCTACTTCTGAGACCATTAATCATCCCAACAAAACAAAGCTGTGACTGAATTAATGATGCAAACAGCCAAAAGCTGCCCAGCAATCACAGGTGTTTTATGAGATCTCAGACAGCAAATGAAGCCTCAAAATCATTTGAATAAAAGCAACCTGCAGTGGAAACTGTTCTGTATATGATTGCAAACAATGCCAGTATTTGCATTACAGATTGCTCAGTGAAGACCAGACCAGAATCTCCCTCGAGAATAGCAAACATGACTAATAAGCCATAAGATTTCATATCCATCTGGTTCAAGTGCCAAGCATCCGCTGAAAATGTTTCAAAAGCAACCCAAGTGTCACAAAGCAGCCGCAATGTACCTGTGCAGCAAAGTGCCCCCTCAGTGCATCATGAATATTTTGCAGTCATCTGTGTCCTCTCCGGTTCTGAAATTAGCTCTGATAATGAGTCAGCGCTGGCTGATGGCAAGGTCGAACCTCTCTGACCATTGCAGATTATCATAATGTGCAAAACAGTGCTAATTCTGGTCTGTGCACAGAAACATCTGTGAATGTTCATGCACAGAATCAATAAAAGCACAAAAACTCTACATTTTTGGCATTCCTACAATGTTTGCTGTGTATAAAGAAATAAAAGCAAACAAAGTAGGGAACTGATTTCACTGTTCTCCAGTTTGCTGACAACACAGTCTTACAGTAAATGGTAAGTGGCGCCTGCTGAAGTGGCAGAAATTAAAATATATTCGCCTTTGTCCTTTAAATGTCTCTTGGCAGACACGTTTAAAATTTCTTAACCATAAGAATGAAAAATAATTAGGAATTAGCTCTGGAAAATTAATTTCATGTGTTAAATGCCTCCCGTTACTCAATGTCAGAACAGCCTCAGTTCTTTATGTTAGAGTAAAGACAGAAACACTCCCCCTCGCTTTGAGCCCACCGATTTCTGTTTGGCCTAGATCGGAAAAAAAAAATTTGCACTGAGCTGGAGCCTGTGAAAGCCTGCACGTATTCAGACGCCCACGCAGAACCCAGCCTGAGAGAAAATAGGGGCAGCTGATTCAATGTGAGCTAATTCATTCAGTCACTGTATGTCCCCCGTCAAAGGCTGGTCCCCACAGGCTAGCGCAACATCTGGACGTGTCCCCTCTGCTCGGTCTGCATGGCTTTCATGTTGCTCTCAAGGAACATTTTCTTGGTCTGCCAAACCCATCCTGTTGATTTTGCATTCAGAATTGACACTTTACACCATTATTATGCAGGATTCAGTTGGTCAGTAGCAACAGTATATGCACTAGTAGACATATTTTGTTTGTCTGTGGAAAAAATAAACAGAAATGAAGAAAATAACCACTAATAATAATAATAATAATAATAAGATCATTATAAAGTGCTCCTAAACCAATTTTTTGTCATTCCTCTTCCTCTTCCTCCTCCTCCTCCTCACAGTGGTCATGACTAACTGGGACAACACATTAACCAGTGATGGGAAGTAAAGCCTTTTTGCTGCGTTTAGACCCTTTATTTAGACATTAAAGCAAAAGGGGAAATCTAGTTACAAAAGATTAGACACATGATGCTCTCGGCTTCCCACATCATTTTGGTGGAGACCGGATGCAATTCATTCATTTCCATATTCCAGCGTGAAAATAGAAAGTGTGAGTAATCCTGAGGGAGAGTGCAAGGGGAGAGCGGTAATCTTATAATCCCCTTTAATGTCGTAATGGTCTCTCCAAGCTTATCTAAACTAAACTAACTTTCCCGGTAGAATTCAATCACAGATACAGATGGACCATAAAGAGTAATGTGACTAATGCTCCCTGTGCAATTCAACAATCTCATCTGCTGCAGCTTTATTAAAAAATATCTACAATCCCAATTAAATAAAGTCATAGGTTGTCACATCAAAGAAGGAATCTATAAAAAAATCTTAATGTACAGATCTTTGTACATTAATAAAATAATTATATAGGTAACAGAGTTTCCTTCTAAAATGAAATATCCGCCTGTGAAACTGCAGAAAAATGGCAAATAATCATAGTCCTTGGTCGACAAAACGACCCTAGAAAATTGATATTTAAATCCTTTGTACTGCAGATTTCTGACCTAAATAAATACATATTATAACAATTTGTAAGAAACCACTACATCCATGATGCTGTACAACATCCTATTGGCTGACCAAAGCCGCAGCTGAAGCAGGAGGTGACTGGATCGGCTGCAGAAACTCTGAGGTGAAGACGGCCTCGGCGTACTCCTCCACGACATCCTGAAACTCTGCTGCCACGTCCGCCACAGCCTCCGACAGCAACTTCTCTGCCAGGCTGTGCGACAGGAAAGAACAGGGACATTAGAAAACACAAGTTATTTTCCTTAAAACCAAGTTGCAAAGATGGCTGCTGAGAGTCGGTCTCTTCTGACAGTTAAATAGACGTATACAATACAATTAATTTGACAGAAAAAACAGTCTAACATCTGACAAATCATGTTTTGCATCACAAAAAATGAAAGAATCATATAACAATGAAATTCATGTGACCACTGTCACTATTTCATAAAACTAGAAAGAATCTAGACAGTGTGATTGTTATAATATTGCTTATTATTGCCAAGAGATTTGAGACTAGACCTTTTGAAAATTGCTAAATGAAAAGGTCAAGGGACTTGGACACAATACTATATACACACACATCACTTAAAAAAGTGGCATTTGAGCTCACTTCTTAAGATTTCAAAGAAAATGTAAATCATCAGCCTTGTGTCATTATCCTCAAAAATGCAGAAGGTGCGATTAAAGCATGTTTTTCCTAACCAGTGTGTCTGCTGACTTTCAAAGCTGGACATGAAAAACTCTGAAAAGATTTGCGCCTTGCCTTGCTTAAAATGAAGGAAAATAACTCACAAGACTGGTGAGCTGGGTGCAGCATCAAGCTAAATGTCATGGTTTTGATCATCACACACAGACACACACACACACACACTGAAGTAGGGACATAGGGGATAAGTGAAAGTGGCGTACACTCTTGGATCTCCTTTATAGAGCCCCCAAAAAACGTCCTATCATTAGGTTGTCGGTGCAACAAAACCATCAAAGTCATTGTGTGTTGTTGAACTACCTGTACCTTTGAAGAGTCAATACAAGAACACTTTGCTCTCAACACTGGATACAGGGTGAAACAAAGTCAAGAATCCACTATTATGGATCTGGAACAACCATTAGGAAATATTAAAAACACTGATATGCTAAAAGCCATGCTAGCCCTACTGAATGAGTCTTCATATTCTGTGTTTAATGCTCCAAATATAATGAAATCCCACCACAAAAACAAAATTAGCTCTCAGTTAACATGCACAAGCAAATTGTACAGCACATGCTTCATATTAATGTATGAAATTTTTTTTATTCTACTCTGTTTTGCCGTGCATTTCCATATCCATCTGTCCACTGAGCTACTATTACAAAAATGCATTCAACAACTTCAAATGAAGCTTAAAATAGCTTGAAGTTTGCTTGAAGTGTGTTTTGGCTATGCAGTTTGCTATTTTGCAATCAGTCTGTTAGCAGACTGAATAAATGGCTCCACAGCAACAACACAAGGTCGCTCATTACCATCTCATCGCACAGCCAGGTTTCTGCTCTGTGTCGGAACAGCATGGGGTGTACATGCCTATATGTATGTGTTCTCGCTCCAAAAACACAGGGCTAATTGGATGGCTTCTCCTCACACGAATTCAGAACAGTATAAGATTCATCTCTTGAAAACTTCGGTACATTGATGTGGGACTGGGTGGAACTGTGCGACTGAATTTAAGCAAAAACAATTTATTGAGCTTCACTTCACAATCCCACGCACATCTGTGACACAGAGAGAGAAGAAAAACAGACTTAAAATGCATCTTTTAGGAGTTTAGAACTGATATAACAAACACGTGGAGTCAGTATGTTCACAAAGATGAGAGGGAGTCTTCTGCACTGCGGCAACTTAAGAATTCTGTTACGTATGCAAATTTGCGAGTGGGAGAGAAGAACAACGGTGAACACCAGAGACACTCCATGCAAACCACAACCTCCGAATGATCCTCTCTGAGCAAGCACTTGAGACTACACATTATGTCTGTCAAACACGTCCAGGGAAAAAGCAGGAAGGACAAGTCTTTTGTAAAACCTCAAGGACGAGATTACTGAATGTATTATTAGCACAGTTTGATGTCAACCAGAGGGGAATTCAGATTGACTCGATGCCTTCGCTGTTAGTCTTTTACCTGTCTGCGATGGCCCAGGGGTTGAAGGTGCCGACAGCCTCATGAGCCACAACACGTAGGTAGGCTTCGTAGTCTTCCCGGTACTGCCGGATGTTTCTCAGCACACTGCCTGGCACAGAGATAACAGTCCCCCTGCTTTGCTCCACTGGGCCTGGGAACATGGTGCTGTGTCTGGGCTGCTGTTCATCTTGGGATGCCTCCTCTGTCAGGCTGTTCTCAGAGAGGATACTGTGTCTGAGGAAACACAAGGCCAGGTGATCAGGTAGATTTCCACGACACCTTTTCATTACCTTCACCGTTCGCACTGTATGAATGAACTGGGTAAAGGGCTGCTGAGGGCTGTGGAGAAGAGGCAAACTCGTTTATTGACGAGGGAGCCAGAATGGAGTGCAGCGCTGTGATTGACCAGAAAATGCTTGCTGTGTCTGATATGAGGCTGAGGATGATGAATTTAGGAGAGGTGTCAGAGCGCAGGCCGGCTCTCTCGCCTGCCCCCTCCTCAGAGTGAGTAGGGGCTCAGCTGGGCATTGCCATGGTCTGGCTTAACAATCCTCTCTGCTTGGACAAATCAGCCTGGCTCTTGCAACGGCGCTCTAGGTGCTATATTTAGTGTTGCAGCAGCTCCCAAAGCAAAGTGCCTCTCTATTGTGCTCCCCAGCCTCAGCTGAACTTGTTTCTGTTTTGACTGTGGGGGGCTGCAAACTGTGGGGCGGCCATAAATAGTCAATGTTACGATTAAGTGTTAGTGGTATCTTCTCACTCTACTCTGCCCAATAAAGTTCAATGTGAGGACTAAAGGACAAGGAACATTATATTTCATTAAACCTGTTTGTTCACGAGGGTGTGTTTGTGTGTTTCTGTGTGGATCATGATTGACAAGGGAGCACATATTAGACATCAGACACACACACACACACACACAGAAAACATCCTCTACCCATCACATTCACCCACCTACAACTTGGCCTGCACAAGACACACACATACCAAAGCAGATGAACAGCACTAGCAAGATCACCTCAAATGACTTTCAAGTTTGTCTTCTCATTTCTCTACAAAAGCTCCAGCCATGTATCGCCCGGGAAACGGACGAGCTGGCAAAGGACAGTGCCATATGCGATATATCAAAAGGGACGCCGGCTGCGCTGAAGCCGAGTTGGACAAAAACGAATGTGGCTCAGAGATCGTGGACGGGGCGATCCAAGCGAGATTCACAGAGGCCCTGGTGAGCTTTTGAGAACAGCAGGAAAGATCAGTGTGGTAAGAAACAGGGGGAGGATGACGAATGTAAGGTCACGACAACCGCAAATCTACCAAGCAGCCATTTACTGTGCAACACAGCTTCCGGTTTGTTTGAAATACTTGGCCTGAGAGGACAACTGTAGCCATAAACAAAAGGGGCAGGGGGACTGAGAGAGAAGATAAAAAAAAAAAAAAAATACATGAAAGGTTTAGAATATTGCTGAGTGGGGCTTTCATCTTTTTATTGATTTGTTTGACCTGCTGATGGAGCTGCGGTGGGTTGGTCAGCATCAGGCAAGAGATGGGGTGGGGTGGGGCAAACGGGGTCTGTGTCTGGGCTCCTCACCATGGATACATAAATCTTATCTGCCGCTCTGCTGATGTTTTCAAAGATGAAATTTCCCACTCCATTGTCACAGTGGCCGTTTGATAGCAGTCACACAAGCACAAATACAGCAAGGTAAAGAATAATAATAGGTGCACAGTGTTATGTCTAGTGATACATAATGGAAGTGTTAAAATATTGGCATAATGTAAACAACTACTTTCCCACAAATAGTGAACAAAAACTCTTCTGATAGGCCCTGCTGTTGTACGTCATGACTCAAAAGTAACCATGATAACTAGCCTCAGCAAGCAGAGACTGTAAGAATAGCCTGAGCGCCTGTAAACAACAAAAATGACTGAGATCTGCTTTATTTCATTTTTTTTCTCTAAATCAGCTGAAAGTAATTCTTTTGAAAATTGCATTCCCCCATCAGTCCTCCCCTTCCTCGGCTCCGTGCCTCTATAACAGCACCGAAATCAAAAAAATCAGGAAAGCCATAACCAATAACAGTCTGCCAGTGTCCCTATTAGTCATCAGACAATACAATCAAAGAAGCCTCCAGTGATGGGCAGACTGAGAGATGTCTGCTTTTGTAAGCTATGTCACTGTCATGAATTTTCTTTGTTGGTGTGTGTGTGCGTGTGTGTGCGTGTGTGTGTGTGTCACATGATTGCATGCGTGACTCTGTTTTCCTGCTGACGCCAGTGACCGATATGTCTCTCTGGGCTGAGAAATGTTGGTTATAAACAACCAATCAGGGCTGAGACAACACACACGATGAGATCTTTGCACATATTTGCTGTTCCAACCCCCCCCAAAACGCAACCTCTCCATTCAGCTACACTCAATGCTAGAAGAAAAAAACAAACTGCACCTGTTTGGATGTATCCTCCATAGGAACTGATGCGAGTGCCCAGTTGCTGTATAAGCAGCATGAAAGCAGAATTTGATCAACGTCATCAGTAATTCTCCATTCTGCCTTATCCAAGTTTTCCTCTCTCCTAAAGCCCAGCCTACTTTGTGCTGATTACTGCATAAAAGTATTATTTATCTGAACTGTTGGCAGGAATGCAAATATCTAGACTGACCTGAAACTGTGACTAAAGTGTTTGTTAAAATAAAATTTTTCATTATCTGGAGAATTACTTCTCTTGCTGAGGTCAGCGTGTTGACTGGTTACTCTCTGGCATCAAAGTGAGGCAGTATCATTAAATCTATACTGTTTTCTTGGACACTAATGCAGCTTATTTCCTCAGGCTGCAGATGGAAACTTACTGTCAAATGTCATTTCACAGTTATCTTAAGGACTACTCTGAAACCCAGATCTCATTACTTCCTGTTAAAGAGCTACACATTCTGACATGTTTTGAATGAAGTATACATGTTGACATTAAATCAACAAGAGCTGAATTCAACAAGCAGCAACAAGTTTAAGTTAGGCTGGTTCTAAGTGTTAATGCGGTTCTAGGTGCACTGTAGTATGTGTGGTTTTGTTTTGTATTGCTGATCCAACAAGGCTGCAGAGTTGTGTAATCAAAACTTGTCTTCACTTCATCTCCTCTATTATGTGTTGTAAAATGTGTCACCTGGGTCATTTTAGCCTGCAACACAGGTAGCCCACTCCTATCACTTTGAGCTCCATTCACTTTACAAAGCAACTTCTTGGCCCCGAAAGACAGCTCTATAAAACAATGCGCCTTATAAGCACAATTTCTCTGTCTCTCTCACACCAAATGATTCCCCACGTCCAACTTTATTACTTCTTAGGGGACTAAGCACTGTGGAAAAAAAAGGGCTGCTGTGCGTCTCGTTGCAGGGCATAGGAAATAAAAACTAGCCTGAAACAAACATAATGTGTCAATCAAGACTCGTTCACTTATTGTGACAAGTGTAACATTTATTGGCAACATCTTTCTCCATCAGCTCTTTTGATACACAAATATATATTTATGCCAGCACAGAAAAACTCCCATTGATATTTGGCTATGACAAATTTTATTTAATATGAAAATTAGGACTTTTTTCCAGGCAAAAGTACTTATCGTCTGAGCAGCCGGCAAGTAACTACTGAATTAGTTGGGTCTTCATTCAGAGCGAGGAAGAAGAAGTGACTAATGTGGAGGATGTATTAGAATCGATGGTAATTATTTTTCAAATGATAACGAGTGCAATTACTGCATGGCAAGCGATCTTTGTGCCACAAAATATTATGCAGGCACATTTTCTATACATAACCGTCATCAATACAAACAAAGTCGTGCTGTCATGTTGAGTGGGACATTTTTAGCAATCCCCCTTGTCTTAACTGTTTCATTATTGCAATAGAAATGTTGAGGGGGCATCTAATGGAAAAGAGATTCAGTGCCGCAATGATGTGCTAGTCTGCAGACAGCAAAGCTACCCACTCTCCGTGCTGCTGAATGTCTGTCTGTCACCATCAATGATTACTAAGAGACTACGTTGATCAATGTACCGACAGAAACAAACAGGCATTACTCTTAACAATGGCCAAGAAATCTCAAATGTTCCCATTAAAAACATCAACCAATAGATTAACTTTATAGAAAATACATACACTTCTTCTAAAAAGCAGACTAGTGCTGAAATGCGGAGCTAATTAATTAATGTCTTAACTTTACTTTCAAACACCCTGTTTTGTAAAGCTACACACAACAGTGCATACGCACACTTATATACACTTCTCCCTTCTTTAACATGCACAATATATGTTACTGGAATACTATTTATCTCATGATAAATACTTAAGACTTGTTTAGGGTTCAATACACTTAATAGTTTTTCATAAATTGACATCGTGTTCTAAATGTGTAATTAATTTGAGTGAATTTGCAGAGATTGTTTTTTCCCCTATTGATCAGTGTCAAAAAATCCTTACATTACATTTACTGTGATTCAATGTGTTAAAAGAGAAAGCATGAAAAGGTCCAGCGGGGTGCCAATACTCTTTGCAGGCACTGTAATTTGGACTGAGGATAAAAGCGATGCAGGCAGGTCTGTCTCCGTTTTATGCCACAGGAGATTCAGAACAAATGAGCTGGCAGTTCTTAAAATGACTTTGTCCCTATTAAGAAGCTGCGAGGCTGGATACCTCTGAAACAACACCTCCAAAAGACCAGACACTAAACAGATGACTTCCAAGTGCCTGTGTTATGTTTGCCAAAAAATAGAGCTATTAAACGATGGATGCGTTAAGAAGACAGAGTATAAGATGAGTCACAGTGGATCTCAGGGCAAAGTTTTCATTGACGGAACTGAACCTGAGGCACTCCAACTCTGACTGACTTTAATTTGCTAATGGTGCTGCTTGAATTTGTTAGAAGCAGCATCCTGCTGGCTTGTCTGTGTCAACAACTTCTAGTCCTTCCACTCTCGTCTCCTTCTTCTAAGTTCCTCATTAATTTAAGCAGTACAGCAGCTGCAGCCAAAGCCCTGGGCAGTGGAGGGTCTCTCTGTGGAGTCTGCTGCCAGAGTCAGGAATAGACTCTGCTCTGGGTACGGTAGCCACCAAGTGAGTTTTGTGGGATGAGCAAGGCCTCCCGGTGGGAGAGTGATTATAGGGCAACGACATGTCGTGGAAAAAACCACTAACTGTGCATCGTTGGAAAAACATTAACCACTTTACTTTTCATCCAGACTAGAAGGGGCCTAATTAAAACAAAAGTTAATGACTTCATGTGGAAGATGCTGCTGTTGCTCTTAGTTTCATAGTACAACCACAGGAAGTCGATACATTTATTTTTCTCATAAAAAAGGGACCTAGACTTTCCAAGTAATCGAAATCCAACATTTCCATGTGCATATTTTTTAAACAGAGGGTTATATCATAATGTCATACAATCATCAGTATTGTGCTGGAGCTGTGACAACTGTGTAATAATGAGGGCTCAGACCTATAATTTCAGCTCAAGCGATTGGGAAGGAAGTTAAATAGGTCAAACGCTGATACTGCACTCCAGTTAATATTCTGGGAACACTCCAAAATTTCCCTACTGCCTCTTTAAGATGAATAAAACAGCAAGGAGGGGGAGCCATCAGCAAAAGATGAGAAGTAGAAATGATTTGAGTGTAAAAAAGGGTAAAGAACAGAGTAACTTACGCAGTCTCCACGGGTTTCTCTAGGACAATATCAGCTGCACAGCTCTGCCTCAGCACTGGCCTTGTGAGCCTAATTGGCTGAGGAGAGGCTGGCCTGGAGCCCGGAGCATGGCACTGGGGTTCTGGGAAGAACAGAGAGGAAGGGGAGGAAGGGGCAGTGGTGGTGTGTGTTGAGAGGGATGGGATGGAGCAGGGAAAAGACAGAAAAAAAACAAGAAGAGCATAAAACCAGTGACAAGTCTTCACCTACTCTTGTTAGTTGTAGCACTGTCTCCACCTACAGGAGACATCAGGGAAATAATTTCTCTAAAAAAATGCAGTTAAAGGGGATAAAAGGAGTTTGTTTGTGTTAACACCATTTCGTTTCTTTACCTACTGCTCCTGGTTGGTCCCAGTGAAGAGGGTCTGAATATGTGATAGAAGCAAACCGTCTCCTCACTTCTTCCTGATCTCTCTGCTCAGACACATACAGAGAAACACATTTTATTAACATATTGCTCACCTGCCAAACAACACCAGGCCAAAGCTATCGAAACAGCTCGCTATAAATAACAACGACGGTCATTGGTGACCTTTCGGGTTCCACGCTGACCTTCTGTTGGTGGGCCTTTCTGTAGGGCAGTTCTCACCTGTATCTCCTCCATACGAAGCAGCATGCTCTCCAGGGTGGGGGCCTGCAGCCTACACTCAGCCATGCCCTCCAGCTGTCTGTCTGTCTCAGCCGCCCACGCCACCCGTGCACTGTCCTCCAGCAGATCTTCCAGCAGGGCCTCACTCAGCTGCTCAGCACTCTCTGCTGCCTGTGGAGGACAACATCCACAACAAACAGAGAAAACATATGAGCAGAATATTGGGCTTGATTGCACAACTGTTCAGTTTTTGTTGTTTAATCATGGCCATGACACCAAATTCAAGCTTTATTCAACAGCAAGGCCAACTCTCCTGTGAATTATAGGCAACAGCAGCACAGCTCACCCTCTCTGCAACCTGCTCAGACAGCCGATTCCTCAGTGAGGAGCTGATCCTGCTCCTGGACTCACCAATCTGCTGAGGTAAACAGACAAAAACAAACTCAGTCCCACCAATCCAAAGTAAACGTCATTTACTCCCTCTTAGTCCATAAAAACAAGGCCAGTACTCAAAAAGTCACAATTTATTTTACTGTGGTAAATCAAAAGGTAAATACATGTTTTATTTGAACAAACAAGACGTATCCTGTTTCTCTCTTCCGCAGGAGACATATAAAAGGAAGGAAAGAGAAGTAAAATCTGACACTACCCAGACAACAGATTAATCTTCCTACCTGTGCTTCATCCAGAAGGGGCTGAATTCTCTCTCTGGCCTTCTGCTCGGCTCTCTCAGCCCACTGAGTTGGTGAGACAACTTCTGACCTGTAAACCAAAACACACCCACACTGCAAGCTGTCACAGAAGAAGTTCTGTGGCTGAATAGCTTTAGACAACATTATTATAACATGATATTAAGAAATTTGTTGTATGGTTCAAACTTTAGCCCACTTTGGATTCTGAGTGATACATGTTGAATTGTAATGGATGACATAGGAAAAAAACTGCTTAGTTTAAGCACAGTTTTTCAAATAATATTCTATGAATTATAAAAAACTAAACATATTTAAACTGTTTTTTAAAGCCTGATGGCGTTCTACACAAAATAGCAGTATTTGTCAGGCTCTGTGTTTGCCTTAATATTCACCTTTACTGCGTTTACACAAGGTCAAAACTGTCAAACTACCACCACTCTGCATAGAGACAGACCTTGTGAACACTGAAATGAATTTATCCTGGCTTTTGTCAAGCCAATGAACTCATTCGCAAAGCCTGACACGGTACTCACAACGACTCCAGCTGAGACCAGGGCATAATAACTTGAAAGAGATTCAATTGGTGAATGTGACATGAGCATTACATACAAGAAATAATCTGTCATTGTGAAGGGGTCTTGTGCAATACCTATCACCTGTTAACAAGGGGGGGGTGCAACCGACACCTGGCCCCAAACACAATAAGATACGATGACTCGCAGATTTCAGCTCTTTGTCACCGGTACACCAACCATCAGAATGGGACAACAGACCTTTTCCATGGCAAACATTTTACCTCATAATAGCAAGAAATGCCCAGGTGGAACTAATAATATTAATGATGGCGCAATTCCATTCCCAAGTGTCCCAATAAGCCACTTTGCAAGAGAGTAGAGCCCTAGAGCACAACAAAATGGGATGCAGCCTTTGTTAATTAATGCTATTAATTCCACCTGTGTTTTTCCTGCTATGACATGTCAAACTTCCAGATGTGAGAATGTCCTTAAAGTGAGTAAAACATTATCAGGCCTTCTGGTTGTGTCTTTGTGTACAAGCATGAAGCACAAACCTGTGTATTCGCTGTAATTTAATTAAAGCTTTATGGACCAAATGTCGACTACAACCTATGCATGGCTCACGCTGTATTTTGTTGCTGGCCTTGCAGAGTTAAACTGTCCAACGAATAATTAGGAAATGTGAGGTAATCTATAAGAACATATGCTCTCTCTGGTGCTAAGGGGGTGTTGCTGCAATCCCAACCTACATTATTTTCTGTTCCATTGTTTGTAGGTAATCATGTCCATGTTGCAATTCCCATTGTAACTGTTCATTTAATTGTGAGGCCTGGTGCATTGGCCTGTACGGCAGATTACTGTGTGGATTACTGCCTTGTGGCATTACTGGTGGGAAATGTTTCTTCTAGGCCACATCTAAGCATATATTATTTCATTATACAGTATGTAATGTATATTGAACAGTGATTGGTTAAAGTATGTGTAAAGGGAATTCAGACATTTGTTTCTAAACACATTATTCATGTTAGAAAATAACTGCTGAAAACATGTGAAAAGACTGAACTATGTAGTACTGAATTGTGGAGTTTTTGTGGAGCCATAGCGTGACCCCTCCTCTAACACTATTTAAAAATTAGAGCTTTGTGTTACTGTGTTAGCTCGCTTAAATTTGGCTGGGTGATTGATAACACATTTTTCTGCGGTGTGATAAACTCAGAACACATATTTATTACTGCTTTACATGGACTTTAATAGGTGGCCCTGAATAGAGCTCTACCCTCCTTCTGCCAATATTACTATAATCCTGTCCCTATTAAAAGGCCCACCTGTTTTAATTGTCAGCATATTTTTCTGTGTAGTTTGGTATTTCTTGTCATAATATCAACATATCTACAGATGGGATCAATCAAGTATCTGTATGTTGGCTGGATCGATATCTAACAACTGATACAACATTATGACCTCCAACTCGAATCCTCTCAGATGCTTAAAGTCTGCTAATTCTATATTTCTACTGTACCTTAATTTCTGAATGTGTTCAGCCTCTTCTTTGCTCAGCTGGTTGAGCTCTCTCAGTCTCTGCATCGTCATCTTATCCAGCCAGGCTTTCCTGTACCAAGCCAGCAATCACCAAATGAAGCAAAATGCAACCTCAATTAAGCATTTCACATAAAGAACCTATTATCCTGGTCTCTAAAATCAGGCTTCTTGCCACTGATTAATTGCAACGCACAATTGTAGTAATTAAGATTTGATTAAACAGAGACATATGTGGAGCACTCAATCAATGAGGTGCTTATAAGCACTGAAAACAGGCCAGCTATTAATCACTCATAAAGAGAAATGGCCTCAATCTAGCAGGCACCTAGAGTAATTTATTGGAAAGAATTAACTTTGAATTAGAATCAAAGTATTGCCTGTGGCTCTCAGCAAGTGGGGTCTGACACAGAGGTTAGAAATAACTCACCGAATGCAGAGGAAGGACTCCTTAACATTCCTTTCCCCTAGATTTCATCCATTTAGCTTTTTTCTCTTTTTTTGCTAGGACAATCTGATGTACGTATGGAGTACAAATAACAAAAACCTAAAAACTATAATAGGAACTATAATATTCCATTATGAAATATAAATAGAAGAGATTAAAATCTGTCTAAAGGTTGTTGGCTTCACCTTAATACTTCATTCTGAGCTTGTTTCTTCTTTTCTGAGCTCAAGGCTGGCTCTGCTCCCAAACCACTGGCCGCCTTCTGCTTTGGAGGGCTGGGTGAGGGCTTCACGGGAGAGAAGAGACATCGAGGCTCTGGTCTTCTCCTTTGAGGGGATCTGTTGACATAATATCAGAGGGATGGAAGAATAATAAACACAGGCAGAGACAGATGGGGGAGATTGAGTGTTCACACTTGGGTCTCTCATACATACATTTTCCACGTCACATTGTTTTATATATGACAGTTACCATTCCTGAAAGAACAGACATGCTGATGATTTTTTTTTTGCCATACATTTGCTGTTTCTTATCCTATTACCTGGCATGAATGATAATTGAAAATTTAGTATGCCATGGCTGATGATCTAAGTGTTTTTTGTTTTTGTGCTGTACTTTACCATTATACTGTATATTCCATTAATATTGTGGGGATACCAATTTGACCAGTCATTCAGCCATTCATACAGTGAATGTAAGCTATTAGTCCAGCAGCTGATTATACTATTTGTCTGATGAAGCCTGGTCACATCCACCTTATTAGACAGGTCTCTCCTGGCACTGCTTACATAGATTATCTTTTTTTCCCTTCTATTTTTAAATGTTATTGTGTCAAGAGCTAATGATGTTAATCATCCAGCGTGAGAGCGAAAACATTGGTGAACAATAACAGGTTATGGTTTAAAACATTAAACATGTCATCAGTTGTACAGAGATTGAAGGCTCACCGCTGTGGAGGAGGAGAGTGAGGGGATGTAGGTATCCAGGGCACAGAGTGCTCTTTTTGAGGTAGCTGGTTCACTCTGAGCTGGGAGGAGACTGTAGGCTGCTGGAAACCTGCATCTTGTATCTGATTACGCTATGAAAAACATGATACAATATATACGTTTAGATTGTTTAAATCTTTGAAGCGACCTCTGGCACACCTTTTCACAGTGCATTTAAATAGAATATGAAGCACTTCTTTTATTCAATTTAGTATTCAACTTCGTAGAAGTCAAGTCAACACCTTCATTATATCAGCCTTGCTTCTCTCAGAGTGTAGAGCCCCTCTTTTTCTGCAGGTGGCGTTTGTCTGAGGCCGTCCCTGCTGCTCTCTCAGCTCCCTCTGCTGGGCAAGGCTCTCCAGGCCAGCCCTGAGCACCTCTCTTCTGTTCGTGGGCTGGTGAGAAGTAGCTTTGGGTTTCTGTGAGTCCATTCTCCTACCTGCTGACACAAATGAAAAATGAAACCTTTGAATTGTTTGAGCTTAACTTATTGAATCCTGTTTAAACAGAAAATATGGAATAGCGACAGTAACAACAAACTATACTCTTCTTTTTCTTCAGCATTAAATAAACTTAAGTAAATCAGTTTGGAACCTGGGGGGCTCAGGCATTACGTGCCAACAAGACACCGCCAATTAGACAATTAGCTAGCTCTCTTGACAACCACTCTGATCCCCACTGACTGCTAGATAAGTGGTACAGGGATTTATGTAACGCGACAAAGATGTTTGTTTCCAGGGAGATCTAGATGCAGCTAAAGCTCATCATCGGTGTTTGTGTCATCTCTTCAACAGGATGCCTCTCAGCGCAATAGGAGCCAGCAGGAGTCATGGCTCATAAGACTAAGCAGCGGGGGACAGAGGGGCCAAAGTTCTGCACTTCAGTTCCTGTTTGTCCATCACTTCTTTATGGCTACTTATCAATTTTCAGCCTGGTGCAGCCATTTAAGCACAGTGGGGGTCCCAAACACAACCGCACAAAAGCTCTTAGGTAACTTCCAGATACACGGGAGACTAAACGGTTTGTCCTTCATCAAAAGGCATACATACAATTTACTCTCTGTGCAGTTTTGGCACCAAGTAGGCCATTGCCTTAAGTAGGTAATTCTGAAGGAAAATACTGCATTTATATTAGATTCATGAGGTTAGAAATTGTATTAAAAATACTCTTGCTGAGGGTAGAAAATGATTTATAAAGTTAAGTGTGCACAAACAGCTTACTAAAGAGAAGAAAAGGCTTTTGAACATGATAACTAATCACACTCACCACGGACACCTCTTTTGGGATTTGCGGTTTTGCGAGGTCCTCGAGCAGTTGAGGTGCTGGGACCCTTGGGTGCCCTAATAGGTGACATGCTGCCATGAGGAGACTTCCTGTGTGGAGGACATGCTTGGGCCTGCATCTTTTCGAGTATCTCTTGTTTACTGAGGGCAGAATCCAAAATCTAAGAGAGATAGAGTGACAGGACATTAATATCTTGGATTATTCACTGAAAAAAAAGCCCACAATCGCTATAATTTTTCTGTTTACTGTACTATCAAAAATAAACAACATAAGACAGTTATTCATAACAAATATACTATGCACCAAGAACCAGTGCAGTAATAAAGTATAAGGATGAAATGAAACAAATGACTACAAGTGCTGACTCAACTTTAATTTGAGGGTGTTTACATTAACATCATACATAATTGCACAATTTTGGTAGACAGAAATAATTGGAAAAGTTAACTTAAACTTAAAAAAAGTCATCTTGTTTTTAAAAGTTGGTCAGCTCCAGCCATTAGCCTATGTTCCACAAACAACAGCAGACTTTTATCTTCCCTTGTGATGCTCTACCAGACCTGTGCTGCAGTTACCTGCACTTGATGCATGTTTTGTGAAATGTCTGCCTTTAGTTTCATCTTCAGTAAGTAAAAGACATGAACAGTTGGATTGAGGTCAGGTGACTGATATGGCCTGTAAAAAAAACATTCCACTGTTTGGCCACAAAAAACTATTTCAGTTGTCTGTCTGTATGTTTAGGATTATTGTCCTGCTATATTGTCCTAACATTGGGGGAATATGTATAAAAAAAGAGTCCTACATATAATAGTTGTTACATTTCAAATGTACTGTGCTGGAATAGAGCCAAAACAATGAAAAACCATATTATTGTACAAATACTTATTGTATTGATTAAACTTTATGCTCCTCACCTCTAGTTTCTGCAGGATGTTGAGGGCCGTCTCAGGCACAGCTGAACCCTGTTGTACTTCAACCTTAGCTGAGCAGAGAGAGAGCTGGCGAATCAGCTGGCCCAGCTCTTTGTAGTAAGGAGGTACCTTGCCATGAGATAGATCTGAAAGCTGGTGGATAACAACCTGTAAGGCCCTGAGTGCCCCACGGTGGGCAGCTGCAAGCCTGTTTATGGCCAAGGACTGAAAGAAGAACAGATAGTATATCAGTTTACCACAGAGTAAAACAGATATCATGATTTTTGCTTAGCAGTAGAGCTGGCGAAACTTTACGAAATCTCCTCTCAGCAAAATAATACTCGTTAAAAAATTATTAAATGTGGTTAAAATACGACCACATTAAACTGTGTTATTTGAACAGCATAGTTATAAGTTATTACTGACTTTAGGGGAAAACAAACTTGGTCTTTTTTAGTTTAATATCTGTCATAGAAACAAATAAAACTATTTTTTGAGGGAAAAGAGGCCCAAAAAAGTCATTTTACTCATGGTTTTCAATGCTTTATCATTATCAACACATAAATGAATGGTCTCAGCTCTACATAGCAGTAAATCTGTGACAATGCTGCAGACATACCTTTTTGGTGTCCCACATTTTCTGGCTTTGTAGTTTCTCTATATCTTCTTGTATCTCTTTTACCTAATAAATAACAATTTTGCAGAACAGTGTTTATAGACAGAGAGCAAATTAAAAAGTCAGTTAAGGTTTATATTCAGTTACATATGGTAAAGATTTAAATACCTGTTGTTGGAGAACATAGATGATACGTGCCGAGCGGGCTGACTGCTTCTGTCTGCGTATCTCCAACTTGTTTTGCTCTTCGGGCTCCAGTGGCTCCTCTATTTTCTCTCCTGTTGTTTAAATCCCATTATTCATTATTGTTCATCATTATGCGTGCAATGTAAAACCATACAAAAAGTGTGCTGACTGAGGTGGGTGCCAAAAACATTTTCAAGCTAAGCTGTATGTTTAAACATATCAACATATAATCAACAGTAAGACATGGGCTTAATGTAACAAGTTGTTTTTGTGGGTCACCTCTGTTGGCTAGCTCTTCTACTTTCTGAATATACAATTCCAGCTCATTTTGCAGCTTGTGGATCTCCTGGCTTAAAGGAGCCTGTTTGCCTTTTAATTGCCTTGGGCCAGGGTCTCTGGTTGGGGGTGACTGGCCATTTTGAAGCATGGGAGAAATGGGACGCTTCTGGGATGTGTGCATTGACAATTTGCCTCTAGGACGTGCCGCTCTCTCTTTTGGACTGGAGGCCTTTAACTTCATCTTATTCGGAGTGGCTGCAAGCTCCTTTAGAGAGAGAGAGAAAAAAAAACTCCCTTCGGTCATTGACTGAACAAACCGGCAATCATTCCTTGAACAGGACATAAACCACAATCTACTGATTATAAATTGTGTACCATTAACCTACATCAATTACCTGAAGCAGCTCTACGTCACTTGTCTCAAGGAGGGAGGCCTCCTGAGAAGGTTTGGCAGGGGATTTTGTCAGTGACTCAAGGCGCCTTCGCCTCAGATCTCGCTTGGCCAGCTGAACCGCAGCCTGCAGTCGCTCCTCAGAGAGAGTGGTGAAGCTGATGGAGCTTCTGGTGCTGTCCACATTCTCCCGCTCCTCTGACAGCGGCAGCAGCCTCTCTATCACAATGGGGGCTGGTGGGCGTACATGGGAGGCACGGTTGCTGGCACTTGCAGGGATGGCTTCATTGAACAATAGCTGTGGTGTGTAAGATACCAGTCAGTCATTGTGATACTCAATCATGCTTTTCACACCACTTTCTCAACAGGTATCTCTGTCATTCACTTCATTTGAAGTCAAGCTGCCAGTTTGTTTGGTACAATTAGCTAAATCCAATGCAATCTACAGCAGCAGCCCTACAAAAATCCGACCTTCATTGCGTGTTAATTCGAGTTTATGATTACTTTGGGAGCTGTACTATTCGGTTGTGTTGAACTGTGCTGTGCTATACAGAGAGGTGTGTCTAATATCTAGTACATCCTCACTGATGTAAGTGGACAACCTAATGCAACGGCGCCACAAACCACAGTCCCCTAAATGACCATGTATAGTTCACTCTACACTTCTCTATAACAGCACAAAACAAAAAAAAAGGACCATTATAACCTTCATGAAGGTATGATTTATTGCAGGGATAATTGTATCAGACTGAATTGGATTTACCAAATAAGCTGACAACCGAGTGTACGTGTGTACTTGTAAAAGGTATCATGAGCTAGCAGGAATAAAGATATAATAAAATATTAACAGGGTTTAGATACTTCTACTGTTGGTTACCTTGGTTTGCGACTTCCCAGTAGTTACATCGCTGCGGTCGTGAATGTTTCGGGTTGAACCTAAAACAACCCAGTCTCTCCCTGGACTCTGCTGTCCGACGGAAATCGTGGGACCACTCTGCAAGAACCGTGCAGTCATTACAGCGAAAACTAGCACCAGGTTCTGTCAAACTGCCAAACAATTCGTGATATATAACTAACGCTGACGAGAGTTAGCATCAGCGAGCTAAGAAAGCTCTTGAATTAAAGTTCGCCGACATCAAGTTAATCCCAACATCATCCATTCGACCATTTCGACTTCGCTTACAACTACTCTTTTTTTTTTTTCAGTTTACACAGGAATTATAAATTAGCTAAGTGACACTTAATTAAAATAAAGCACATGGTTGACTTTTTAAATTTTAGTCTGAGCTTGTCGACAGTTTGAAACGCCGCCATGACAACAACAGAACGCCGCTAGACGGAAGTAGGTTTTATCTGCGCAGCCGCATTTTTAACGACATGTTATAAAAGAATACATATAGCACCCCTGTGATGTTTTCTATATATGTGAAACGCTATGTAACAATTTAAATTCAAATAATATAACTTCGACCGCGATTTTAAATTCTCAATAAAGCTTTTTAGGTACACGGGCACTTTAAGAACCTTTGCACAGACCGGAAGTGGTACTGTCAGGTTTTGAGTATTTCTACCAGGTCCGGCGCATGGATGTATAAAAAGAGGAGCAGTATTTCTAATAACACTTGTGGTGCGTCGTAGTTTCATAGTTTACGTTAGTGCATTTTCAGTCCAAACGATGGCCCATTACGAAGAAGTAAATGTGCGTGGGTATGATGAATTCTGTCAGGCTGTGTCTGAAAGGAAAGGAAAGGATATTTATGCTTATTTCTCTGGCGATAAAGACGCCCAAGGAAAGAGCTGGTGTCCAGACTGTGTGAAAGGTAACTTCGTGTGTTTTCTACCTGGAACTGCCATATATAATGTAGTCAGTAGATGCGTGTACTTCCACGTTGAGTGGACTTGTCATGTAGCAAACTTGTTCTGGTAGTGAGATGGGTTAGACTGTTTTTGAGTTTAAGGATCGTGATACCTATTTATTTATTTCACTTTCAGTCATTTTAAGCAGTTTCTGTTCTTCCCTTTTCAGCCGAGCCAGTTGTTAGAGGAGAGATGACTCATCTTCCTGAGGGCTCCGTCTTCATCTACTGTCAAGTTGGAGAAAGGGCCTAGTCAGTATTTTACGCTGCTTCATTTAAATATTTTATGGAAAAGCTGCTTATCATATCAAAACCTTGAGTCATTCAGATGACAAGTGCTGTCACAAAACAAGAGCGCACACCGTATTAAAACACTAAATGGTCGATTTATCTGCTCTATAAAATATGATTAATAATGGCAGGTAATCAGAGCCCAATGCAATGTCTTTAAAATTGTTAATTTACAGTTTGACAAACTCAGGCCAAAAACTACAAATTGATTTGATCTAACTTGATTTTGAAACGGTATAAAATGAAAAGACAAGTAATTATTTGTATTTGCGAAGCCACTATCAGTAAGAAGTATGTATACTTGATAAATTACTAACAATATTATGTGATCACCAACATTGAAATTGATACGTTTTGTGTTGTTCAGCTAATAAGTTTATCAACTAATGGTTTTAGGATTACATTATAAAGGTGGATCCAGAGCCAGTTACAGTGAGCATAGTTGTAAAATATTGTTATTTCTAGTCTTGTGCCACCAGAATGATTAGTTGATTGGTACATATAAATAATCATACATATATACAACCCAAAGGAATGGTAGCCAAGAGAAAATATTGAGCTTTAAATAGTCGAGTCAGAATTATTTCTTTCAGAGCAACTTATTATTAATGAATTTATTTAGGCAATAATGCTACCAAACATATATGATAGACTACTGTCTATAAAAGACAAAAATGGGTTTCTGTACAATTTAAATGGCATGATGTGTAAACGTATAATATACATAGGGCACCAAGTATTGTTGACTTTTTAAATTAATCTATTAACCAATTAGTCCCAATAAAATGTCAATGATTTTCTGTTTAACAGCTCTAAACTTTAGCTCTAAGATTTTTTTTTACATAATAAGCTAAAAAAATCCTCTTCAGCCTTTCCAAGTCTGCACTTTCCAATGTGTTACCTGTAAATTATATCAGCTGCCTAATAATAACAATAATAACAATGTCTTTTTCATGCTTCAGTTGGAAGGATCAAAGCAATGACTTCAAGAAGACACTGAAGCTGAGTGGAGTTCCCACTCTGCTGCGATATGGCACAGTAAGAATAACTTCATATGCATGCTTGACTGTTTAATTGACATGAGTCTCACTATAAATGTTTTACAGAAAAATCCATAGAAATGACATGAGTCCAAATTTCAGTTTCTTATAAAATGTTGCATATGAAAAAGCATACCCTTTTACCATTACTGTAGTTAGAGAGGTACATTAACCTGTAATACACCAGCCTGTAATCTTGTTTCAGCCTCAGAAGTTGGTGGAGGAGGAATGCTTCAAAGCAGAACTGGTGAGGATGATGTTCACTGAGGACTGAGGGATCCTGTGCTGAGTCTACGCTCAGTCATAAGCATTCAAGATTTCTTCACTGCTAAACAGTAAATTTGACCACCATTCAGTTTCAGCGCTATTGATAACCATGCACAAGGTACATCTCCCACTGTAATTTGATGCAAATCAGCAGCTGTGTAAGTTTACAACCACGATGACGAGCATCCTTTGTAAGCCGTTCAATTAAATCAATACTGGAGTATCTGATAAGACAAACGTGTAGAATGGATACTAATCATACTCATTTTTCTTGTTCTGCTTTATGTGCAATCACTTTTACTTGATTTGTAACTCGAGTTTGATACATTTCTTCAAATGTAGTGCTATTCTAACACACTAGTTGATTATAAAAAATGTTTTGGGATTTATTTTTATTGTGACTACTTTTAATGTGATTTTTGTTGCCTTGCAGTAGGATTCAAATAAAGTGACACTTGATGTTGAACATTTGTGGCAGAAGAAAACATTCTTTATAATTTTGTTGAAGCTAAAATGTAACAGTCTCACAACAAAGTTTTTATTGGGCAATTCCTGTTCTGGCAGGTAGACATTGGAATATTTGAACAAGGTGTTTTTCACCATTTTAAGACTATTTCCTTCTCCATGCACCTTGAAAGTGTGTAAAGTTGTGCCAGAAATCCCTTCTCTACTTTAACATTTGTTGCAGGGGAGGTAGTTTCCGCTTGTGAAAACTAGGTGGCGGCACATCCATAAGAATATAGTGTGGTTTTACTCCCAGCCTTATCTTTTTGAAATGTGCAGAATTTAATTTAGAGTTGTCTAGTGAAGCTTATTAAATGAACAAATCCCAAGCATTTCATAAAATATAATGCATTTTTTTAGGTCAAACCTAAGATCCAGCTGCTTTTAATCTGAAAATCAGACAAGTTTGAGGATATAAAACATGTAAACATTAAAGACATTAAAAAGAATTGAGCTGCATTTGCTACTCTCAGCGCGTTAAAAAAAAATCCACATAATATAGTGATAAAGTATCATCTTTGTAACTAGGATGACCAGATGTCATGATGAAAGTGTATGCTTTTGGGGGGGAAAAGAGCGCAACCGCTGTTGCAGTCAGGGCGATTTAAGCGGAGTGCATTCCTGCACAGCGCTCACACACCGGAGGACGAGCCGCGGTGAAACAGACCGCAACGCCTCACAGGGGCTGGGAGCTCACCTAAAACCTCAAATTGGAGGTGGAGGAAGTGCTGGGTGTCGCCTGAACACAGCGGTTACATGTAACAGCAGCCTCGGCTGAGGGTAACGTTGTGTGTTCGAGGACTGTAGGCTACGCTGCGATGTCGGAGTTTCTGGTGAGTCTACTCGGGGAGCGGCTCGTCAACAGCGAGAAAGCCGAGGTGGACGTGCAGTCGCTGGGCGCCAAGCTCTCTCTGGTCGGGCTCTTCTTCGGGTGCAGCCTGAACGCCCCGTGCAAGCAGTTCAACGGCAGCCTGTGCGAGTTCTACAGCAGGTTCAAAAAGACGTCTGAACATAAGGACAAATTGGAAATCGTCTTCATCTCGTCTGATCAGGACCAGAAACACTGGCAAGACTTTTTGCAGGAGATGCCATGGCCTGGGTTACCTTTCAAAGACAGACACAAAAAGGTAAGATGGGTTTGTGGTGATGAAGAGGAGCACTGCCAAATCAGTGCTTATTAGCTATCTGAAGAGGTTTTAGTATGTTTAGTGGGCTGGAAACCACCGGAAAACCCCCTGTAGGCCATGCCTGCTTCTTCTGTAAGTGCACAGGTGTATATGCTTTAATTTGGGTCATGAGGTTGGTTTCCTTACATCATTAACGTCATTGTAGTCAGAATCCCTTAAATCTGACTTTAATCAGCTGGACTTCTGTCATCTTAAAATGATCTGTCTATAATTATTGATAAAACACTCACATCTACAACTGTATGTGATATTATACACTAAATCAAATTTAATAAAGCCAGTGGTTTAAAAAAGAGCAGCCACTTGGTTCCACATTCAACCAATAGAAAATGAACAGGATCTGTGAAATGTCAGTGTTTGCACAGAAAAAAAGGAAATTTCATGAGAAATTAATTTTTTAATCATGTTTCTTTTGATAATAACACTTACAGCCACTTATCCTTTGACTTAATTTTATCAAGATAATGTAAATGTGGCAGGCCAGACATTCCTAACTTATTAACAGGAGAGGAAACGGAAAGAAAGACTTCATTTTCTTTTGTCTTTCCACTGACTAACTTTTCTGTTTGTGGAATAGTTATTGGCCCATAATATTTTAGCTAAACATCCCAGAGCACTCTTATTGTTGCATCTAACATATTATCCACATTGCTGCCCAGTGAAGGCCTTTTATTTTGTTATTATCTCCTCTATAGCTTTCAGTGGTTTCCTGATGGTGTCAACAATACAGTGCTTGGAGGATTTCTAGTTCACCACTTTGATTTCTCTCACTAATTAAGTGCTTTCATATTTATCTAATGTTTGTAAATCATGAGGCAGCTTGGTTTTATTTTTCTGTGATATCTTTTGAAAACTGAGTGTAAATATTTGCTTAGACAGAAAATATATATTTTTATGTTATATTATTACATTGCATAATTTATCTCCTTTTATACATTTGACTGTAATCTAATACTTTGAGTTTTAATATGTAAGATGAATATTGCCAGTTTCTTTTGTTCATAGCTAAAACTGCTATACAAAAACCAGAAAACACTCACAGACATCTTGTGGATAAATTACTATTCTTTATGCAAAATTTAAAAATAATACATCTGGAAGAGGTTTCCTTTACCAGTTAGTAAGTGAAATTTGCAGCTGCATAAACATGAAGCCTTTACGAATTATAGACAGAAGGACAATGTTATGTACTTGCGTGTGTGCTGCAGGATGTCAGTGGACCATCCCAGCACATTTCTCTTTTTCTAAATGTAATTGCAGATGAGGCATAAACAAAGATACTGTGGTCAGCTTTATTTTCATAGTATCAGTCATGTATGTCAGTGATTTGCTGATTTTGTTTGCAAAGTAAAATGCTGCTTTGGATTTAAAATTGTCCAAATAATGGTAAAGAGGATTAGGCCTGATAATATTTTTGAGAGGAAATCTTTGTTAGAAAATAATATAAAAAAGACAAATAAAGATATTTTTAACCTTGGTTATGTCATACAATGTGTGTATAAAACCATAGTGGCCTAAAAACCAATCTTGCCATTAACTCAGTCTGTATTTTCTCAAAAAGGATGCATCTTTTTCAGTCTCACCACGTTTAGCCAGTTCACCCCCCCAACTGTTCTTTGTGTAGGTGAGGCATGACTTGGACTGCGTCATTGTCTTGTAAATTCTTTCAGATTGCCAATGATGATTTCCGTTACACCTCATAATGAAGTCCAGGCGTGAATAAGGCTGGGAGATGACAGGGGAGTGGGGGTTGTCTTGTTGTCTGGGGCGGAGCACATCCATCGCCACAGTGCAGCGTTATTGTGTTGTAACTGCTTGAGGAAAATGTCTGTGGCATCAACATAACCATTGTTCATGCTCTTGTCGGTGGTCTATTGGCTGTTCTGGGCCTTGTGAGAATAGAGCAACACAGTTGTGCATCTGTGTTTTGCAGAGGCCTGCAGTTTTGGTTCAGCTTGGGCTTCGTCCAACCTTCGGCCTATTCTCTCTCACCATTATAACAGTGAAAATTCATGTTTCAGTCAGCAGCTTTAGTACAGACTGTAACAGTATTTTATAAATGTGACATCTCCAGAGGCATGCAGAGCGTGTCGTTACCCCTCATCATCCACTAGTTAATTTATGATTTATGCATGTTGGCATCTAAATTTTCCTATACTATATATGCTACAATCTGTGCATTACACTGCAGCCTTTCTCCAAATGGTTGGTGTTTATCTTTGGCGGACCTGATATAATGTTTTTATTCATAATTCACATAGTTGATTTTCGATGTTGTGGGTTTAATTAGTTGTAGAGCTGCAATGTTTGCCTGTTAGTTGATTAACAGAAAATGAATCGGCAACTATTTTGATAATCGATTACATGTTTTAGTCATTTTTCAAGCAAAAATGCCAAATATTTGCTGTTCCAGCTTTTCAGATGTGAGGATTTGATACTTTTCTTTGTCATATATGATGGTAAACTCAACATCTTTGAAGTTTGGACTATTGGTTGAATAAAACAAGCAATTTGAATACATCAAATTAGGCTGTGGGAATTTATATTGGATATTAATCACTATTTTCTGACATTTGTTTTAGACAAAACAATTAATCGACTAATCTGTAAATAATCTGCAGATTAATTGATTATGAAAATAATTGTTAGTTGCAGCCCTAATTAGTTGCCTATTGTGTGGGGATTTATGTGTCTTGGTGAAACCGCAAGGTGGACAACTCAGGACAGAAATGCACAAATTATTTTTATAGTTATAATTAGATGTGTCCTAATTCAAGTGTGAGAATCATATTTTGCAAAGCAGGAAGTGTGAAGTTAGCTGGTGATAGAATTGGACAACATATAATCTGTCATTTGGCTCTGAGTAACAGAGGAAGATAGACGTCCTGGCATGTCTGAATGTGAACGTTACAGTAACTGAAGAGGATCTACTGTATGTATGTACATTTACTACAGACAGACATGATTGATGTTGACCCAGTGGAGGGCCGTGTTGATGTTGCGGGTCTGCAGAGACTAAGTGGCCCTCTCACCTCTCCTCTCAGGCTCTTTTTGACTTCTGACTGCAAGCTGAGCTCATCTCCAGAAGGATGCAATTTCTCTTCAATCGTGTCTTTCAGAGCCTCACCGCCCACCTAAGAATCTCCGACTGTACCTCCCCTCCTCCTCCCTCTGCTCCCCCCTCCTCTGCCCTGTACTGACTTGGCTATCTATCCCTCACTGGAGGCTGTCCTCTTTTCTTTTTACTCAGGGGTTATCCAGGCCTTCCTGTTGCAGGAAATGTTTGTTATTTAATCAAGAAGGGATACTATTCTTGAATAAATACAGAGAGAAAGGAAAGTCTGGTGTTGTTAACTTAAAGTCAAGGCCAATCTTTATTTAATTTGTCCTTGAAAAAAGGTGAAACTTGTGATGTAGTTCTCTGGTGGTTTTGTAACCCACATAAATAGACTGAAACGTGTAATTGGCCTTTATATCTTAGTGCCAATTGACTGACATTTTTTGTTTTTATAAAGGTTCCACTTGGATGAGTTAGAGACTGCTTAATGGAGTTGAAAAAGTCAATAGTCTTTCTTATTTGATACTTTCCATTTTTAAGGTGGTGTCCCACTTAAAGCAAGACAGGCCAAGAGGTCAGAACATTGTTTCTGAACAGAACAGAGGATATCCACTTGTTTGTCTTGGGGGATCCTCGAATAGCACGTTCTCAGTGAGTGGACGACGCCTGCTTGTAGTTCAGGGATGGCCAGCTGTCTCGCTGTCTTGGCTTGCTGGCACTGCCTTACATGGACTTGTGCAGCAGAGGTCCATGTAAATCAATTAAAGCCTTGGCCAACGCAATGTGAAAACCCAACTTGACCAAAGGGGGAGAAGAAGCCGAGATGCTGCCAGAGCTGTTCCTGCAGGAGTCTGAGGGGGGAGGATCGCATCGCAGCGAGAGAAAGGCCTCTTGTTCAAGTCCTCCTGCTCGGCGGTTCTGCTCTTTAGGCGGCCCCCAGAGGCAGGACGCCCGCTCACTCGGCTCACAGCCAGGAGCTAAGGGTGCAAGGGGCTTCTGATGTCACTGATCTGCTGAAAACTGCAGTGCACCCAGCCCATCATAGCTCCTTGCCCTGTGACAGTAGAAATGACTTGAAAAGGGCCTGAACTGTTTTACCTGCAGGTGGTAATTCTCTCTTCTTGATCTGTCAGTGTTGCGTTTGGTTTCTGTGGGCCTGTATCGTTGGATGTTTTCTCCTTTGTTGTGTTCACTCACACAGTGTGGGCTAATAACGTCAACAGAATGTGACATTTTTGAGGCTTCTGTGATGTGGCACATCTGTAATTGAGAGCTTTAGAGTTAATTGTAGGATTCAGAGAGGTTGTATTCGCCACCAGTTTCTGCTCTCCAGCTCATGGGAACAAACTTCATGTATGGTACCTTTTTAACAGAAGGTATTTTATATAGACAATTGGAAGTAAAATTAATAGAGTATCCTAAAATATGCATATTCAAAGACTGTGACTTCCCCATACGGATGATGTATGCAGAGTGAAAACTAAACGGCCTACTCCATCAAATAAAGCTGTGAACCTGAAACAGTGACACTCTCTTTTTGATTCCTAACTCGGATCAAAGCACAGGGGGTTTTAGTAAGTAGCCTATTATGAAGTTGGCTCTGGGGCTAAATGAAAAATAAGCTAATCCTTACTTCAAGGCTTTTGACCCTGGCAGATTAAATGACTAGTGAAACCCTGAAACGACAGTTAACCTAAAGTTTCATGTGGTTTGAATACTACAATTATGAGGAATATCAAGTGAGAGAAAAAAAGATTATTAACCCCCACAGAAAGGTGTAATCAGTACTTTATTCTATTTACATGCAAAACATAGAATATTTTTTATATTCACTTCACATATGTCATGAGCACAGATTGTGATGCAGGGGTTTTCTGGCTTAATGTGCAAAATGTATATTGCGGTACCTGACGACGACGACGACGACTACGACGACAACGATAAGGGCCTTTTTACTCCCCCAACATGGCTCAGGTCAAAAATACTCAGTACTCCTTAGATTTAGGCAACGGAAGCTGTGTGTTGGCATAATACCTGTAACAAGGTAGTCATTTTGTTTAAATTACATATCATGACTTCTTTATTACACAGCAAAAAGCACAGGAAATGCATTCATCAGGCATTTATTTAATTCGGATTTGCATCTCTGCATTTTGCGCTTCAGGTATAATTGTACCTGTTATGATTGGATTTAGTTTTTTAAATAGCTGATTGGATTTTTGCAATGTTTGCTTCATGTCAGCCTCAACAGCCTCAACACTGGTTATAGAGAGGTGTTATATAAACATATGTAGTATTATAATTTGAATGCAACTGTAAATGCACCATGGCTTTTGTAATTACCACTATTCATACATTCCAATCCACACCATTGGGTTTTGTGTTGCATTTACTTTTAAGTTTTGGTAATCTGACCTTGTAGAAACTGTTACCTTGACTCTCACTTGAGTGTGCATGCCGGACTGCAGTGCTGTAGTTTAATGTGACTCCATTGTCCTGCAGCTGTGAGGCCTTGTTGCTGTGCGCCATGTTTGACAAGAGCTTATGTAAAGAATGTGGGCAGACACCTGCTCCACTGAAGCCGCTCAGGGCCAGGGGGCATGGAAACGGTGTGTGTTTGTGAGGGCTCAGGATACTTGGCAATGCCAACTGTTACATCTCACACCACCAAGCTTGTGTTACTGTCTTTTTTCACTGCCCATTGTGTCCTCTTTACTGGGAGATCTGTAATATTATGAGAGGCGACAATAGAGATCTCATCAGAGGTGAAGTTCAGAGGCTTAAGTTACCCAAGTGAAAGTTTAGGGAACAGTCGCGCTGTGTGTCTTGTAAAACTCATTCCCTCTTGCAACTCAATCTGTTTTTACTTCCGTTATCTTCCTGTTAAAAGACAACCCACAATAGCTGTAAGGCTGCGACCTCTGCCTGTGGTCCATGAACCACTGAAACGATACTCTGGGATTGACTTTTCCTCTTTGTCCCTGTGCTCTCCAGCTGGACTTCTTCTAGACTCTGTGTGGTTTTCAGTCAGGACTTTCCAAAGCGGAGTGACGTTAAAGATAATAGACATGGCTAATGTGTTCACCGCAGTGTCTGCAGTAGCTCTCGATGAGAACAACAGATGATTCATGTGCTTGCGTACATTATCCCAAACCAGCCCAATTGTCACATACTTACCAGTCAAAGCATCCAAACCAGTGCAACACAAAGTTCAGCATGCAATCGCGTGATATTAATTTTGGATTCTACTGATGACAGGAAGGCAGCTTAGATCAAACTTCTTTCCATGGAAATAAGCAGATGGCTGTTATTTCAATTCATAAATCTACCATCATCTGCTACGTTTCTTTTCTTTTTTTAATGCTACTGCTGCCATTATGTGAGGTCATCCGGGAGGTTTGTTCCTCCTTTTCTGAGCTGAGAACACTTCATGGACGGGTTGTTGTGTCTGGACCCTCCCCCACTCAATCCTCCGGTCTCTAATTGCCCCACACCGCAGCTCGGCAGCCCTTTCCAACATAATAACAGCATAGCCGCCCCAGGGGCATCCTGCCATCCAGAGCTGTCTTTCGTGTTCCTTTTGTTATCTCTCCTAGATTGAATGTTAGCTCTTTGTGATTGCCCAGTTTCCCCGTCATCATCACCACTGATCATATTTCTTAAGCTAAATGAAAAAGACACTGATGGATACATGCTTTGGACTGTCGACACTCACAGCAATTTTTAATCTTTGTCTCTGATACTCGATGTAACCTATCTCCTTCAGGATATCTGCTCTATCAGTAATGGGCAGTGTTGATTTGATGTAAATTTATTCATAGTATGAGAATTTCTAGCGTGACAAGCTTCCCCTTGGACGATAACCCTTTCCCTTCCATGTGACCACCACCCCGCTCCCAGGATGGAAGCCCTGTTGTGTATATGCAAGCTGTAAACCCCCCTCACTGTGGTGTTTTCATCCAAGTGTAAGTGCTCCTGCAGCTCCTGCTCCTGTCTGAAAAGAAGCTCGCCATACAAAGAGACCCCCTGTCTCAGCGTGTAGCATGGCACACTGGCACCAGCCCCGCTGTCTTGCCTACAGTTTAGCTGTTGCATGTGGCGAAGCGATTTTTATCTTGCAACCGACAAGCATGCACTCTGACAAAGTGCGTAAGACTGTTTTCTGTAACGTTGCCTAAATAAGCGTATTTTGTCACAGATCTAAACATCTTCCATTTTTGTACTGTGCTTGATTGCACTACATTGTTGATTCCCAACCACTTACCCACAGGGTACTTCTGCAGTTGCTAGGGGGTACATGGAAAGATTGTGAAGCTCAACCAGTTTAAAAAAAAAAAAAAAAATTAAATTGGGATTAAATTAAAAAAACATATCCACATATTTGTGTTTGGGAGGAAAATAAACATCCAATTGGGAATACAAATTGGTGTGAAACAGTTGAAATAATTAGCTAAAAGTAATGGATAAATGGTTGAAACGTCCAGCCTCTGTCACTCCGAGTGTAGTAGGATTGCAAACGTAACCAAACATAAATGTTGACAATTCAACTGTATGAAAGAATTATTGTAACAAAATTGTATGTAGTGTTACAATATTTAATGTATTATTGTAACACTTTTCTGTAGTATTATGTAACATCCACTTGGATACATTAACTGCTGTGCTGTGATGTGAGGGTAGGACCAGTGTGTGTGTGTGTCACTCCCTCAGGCTAAGAGAGCGCTATATGTGGATGGGGCCTCCAAATGCTGCATGACAGAGCAGCATCCAGCCCACATCTTCTAGGAATTAAAAAGATATATATATACTGTAAGATGCGAGGGCAAGGCAGTGAATCTTATTTATTGTCTGTCACTGGAATCGCATTGCGGGATTTTAATATTGTTGATCGATTTGTGAGACAACTTTATGTGATTTTCCATGCCTAAGCATTTATCATGACATACTGTATAAGGATGAAGATATTCTGGCTTTCCACTAATCCTAGCCTTACAAGAAGTAAGACTGTGGAAAAAGAAAGTTGTGAATGGGTTGAATAGATAGGGATGAAGAGAGAAGAAAGAGACCGTATCAGACCTCTTTCACTGGGAAGCTTCTTTTTTTCCCCCTTTTTAAAGGAATAGTTTGACATTTTGGGAAATATGCTTATTTTCTTTCTTGCCAAGAGATAAACGAGAAAATTAATACCACTGCATGTCTGTACGGTAAATATGAAGCTATAACAAGCAGCTGGTTAGCTTAGCTTAGCTAACAAAAACCGCTAGCCTGGCTCTGTCCAAAGGTAACAAAATCCGCCTTCCAGCACCTCTAAAGTTCACCAATTACATGTTATATCTCGTTTGTTTAATCCAAACAAAAAACGTAAGTGTAAAAGCGACACAATGTGGTTTTATAGGTGGTTATGTGACAGAGCTAAGCTAACTGGCAGCTGGCTCTAGCCACGTATTTACCAGACAGATGTGAGAGTGGTGTCAATCTTCTCATCTAACTCTCGGCAAAAAAAGCAAACATTTCCCGTAATGTTGAGCTATTCATTTACTGAAATATTGACAGTATACCTGGATAGAATTTTTAACAGTGACATCCTATGACAACCTGTCAGCATGTGCCAACGCCAGTCACTGAGCAACAGAAAGACTGAGGATGTTCACTGAGCACCAGAGGAAACTGAACAATATTAAAATCCAGAAATAGCACTTTGTCAGAGTCTTTTTGACAGTTGAAAGATGCTTGCACTCTAGCACCCCGTCTCCACTGGGAGATCAGGTCACCCAATCTTCTTTTTAATTTTAACTTGCTAGTTCACATAAACCATTTTTCTTTCTGTTTCAGAGGGTTCATGCACATGTAACAAAAGAAATGTGGGTAATGTTTCAACATTGCTGACCTCACATAATTCAGATTAGTTGGTTTTAACTGATGGTTGATCCTCACTTTGCTCCTTGGTAGATGCTACGTTTACAGTGAGCCGTTAATCTCCTACAGGATAATGAGCCGGCTGAGGATATATCAAATGTCTAATAAGGTCAGATGCCACCACAGACAGCCTCCCAGAAGAGTCTTTTCCATAATATTGAATCAGCTCTTTCTGTCCGTTTTCATGGCGTAGCATGGTAGCAAGTCAAGAGTTTTAAGTAAGCATCTTCAAATGTACTTTTTGTCGGAGCTCAGCAACTCGACGAGACTCAAGAATTGTGTAGCTAATTTAAATCCTGTCCTTGCTAAGTTGGCACGTTGTGTTAAGAAAAAGTGGAGAAAAATTGAGGGGAGTCTGGCTGAAGCGGATCTCATGGCCTGTAGTTTGCTCATTATTTTTGTAATAACCAGAGAGTCACTTGGAATCATTTCCAGGCGCTCCCAGCTATCCAGCAATCCAGGAGATTGCACACAAACATGCATTCTTGCATTTGGATCATTTAATGTGTTTTCTATTTTGATTATTAATCTAAATATCCAAAATCGTCTGCAGCCAGGTTCACTGAGTTTACTGCGACTGTGTTATTTGACCCCACTGCAACAACACGCTCCCCACATAATTGCACATTATATATACTTGGACAAATGGATATGTTGATATTCCCAGTTGGTATCTGTCATGGCGTGTGTGTGCACGCCCAAGTCACATGATTCTTTAGAATACATTTGTGAGCTATTACTCAAGGTCACTGGTGGGCAAGCTAATCTGGAAAACAAATAATGGTGCTGCAGTGCTGCCTATAAATTGATTTGTGCTGTTGTATTATCAGTAACATTACATTAACGATATGAAACTGGGCTCATTTCTTTCAGCTGGCTGAAAAATATTTACTGGCACTGAAAGCCTGTGGTGGAGTACAATAAAAGTAACTGTCTTTAATGGGTTACACAGGTGTAGGATGTCTTCCCTGCTTATGCCATTTACTATGTGTAATGACTAGTGATTTTAGTGTTGGTAATTTTAAAGCTACTATTTGTAGATTTCTTTTATGTGATTACAGCATCTTAATCATTATTTTGATGACATATGTTGTTCCTTCATCTCTGTGTCTACAATAGTGAACCAGAACAGTAAAATTGCAGGTCAAAAAACCGAAACAATGAGCTAAAAGACGCTATGCTGAAGGGAACTGCACCTTTTCACGTTACACGTAGGCATTTGATCCATTGTTTGCATGTAAACATCGGTTAGTGATTAGTTTTAAATACTTATGGTTTTCAAAAAAAATCAAAACACACCATTGACAGCATGTATCTGCTTTCAGAAAAATAAAAAAAATCTGTCCCATTTAAAGCTCTGAGGCTGTGTTATAAACTCCACTATAGACAAAAACCAGCCTTTCTGCAGAATGTAGTGAGTGTTGAAGTCAGTTGCAAGTAAAGTAAACAAGCACAGAACTTGACCTTGCTGTTGAGAAACACATGGAGTCTGTATAATATACCGGAGCAACAGGCCAGATGATGCACTGATGGCAGCCCATATGGGGGTATTGGCAATGTTGCTAGCTGTAACAAGGGGAAAAATTAGAGGGAAGACTCATGAAGGCTGGGTAACAGCAGCCATGACAGGAAGCAAGGCTGTCATGGGATCTGCTGATATGAGTGAGAAGGATTCTCTTTGAACACCCTCCTGAGTGAAGAAGTAGCCTTGGATTCATGCTATCAGTGGGCCTGGGATCTTTTCTGTCTTCTGTGGCTTGCTTGTCCGTACATTTCTTCAGCTGTCACATCCCATTTTGAAATCATCTACGCTACGTCTTTGTTCAATAAAAAGCCCACCGCATGCATTCCACACATTCATGTAGTCGCACTAAGGAATGTGTTAGTCAGAAAAGGCTCACACAAATCATCAGACACTTCTAGTGGTTGAGAGGGTGGGACCCCCTGCTGAGGCTGCGCTGTGGCTTAGCTCTGCCTCTGTGTTGGGGGCTAATCGCTGTTTTGATTAGTCTTTTTTTACCCAATCTGTTTGCATGGAGCACCGATCCCACGGCCATGTTGAATGAAAGGGTTTATCAGCTTAAGCCTGTTGTAAGGAGCACGAGAGGTCTCATCTTTTCACTGAGGAATGAGAGGAGCCCTCGGACACAAGTGTCCAGGCAATTAGAGACGCCGGGGCCTCAAAGAGAGATTACTGGCACACAGAGTTGTGGTCGGCTTCTTTCTTGTGTCCGCACATTGTTCACTCGGTGTTGAGACACGTGATGATTGGTGCTGTTTTCTCAAAGGGCAGTGGAGGAGGAGATAACTGAACACAGTCACGGGGCTCTTATCTGGGGAAGATTCTTTACATTAAATTATAGACTCCAGAACTGCTGCTCATTAAAATGTTTTTCTGGAGAGTGAACACAATGGTCAGTCTTGCATCCTAATGTAGTGGCAGTAGCAACATTTCAGAGGTGGTACGGTATGTTTTCTCTCCACTCTCGGCACATTATCTTATACACACTTGCTATTCTAATGTGAATATTTTGTCAGTTAAATTTGGTGCAACTTCCATCATGTCCACTTTTTTGATTTAGTTCACTATAAAAACACAACATCAAGGTAGCATTGTAAAAGAGTTTGCATGCTAGTTGTGCGTGTGTGGAAGAGTGTGACCAGTCCCGGTGAGCCTCAGGTGCCAGGCCGTCCAGCCAGATTGCTGTGCCCACCCAAATGAAAGTAATAGGACTTCACTGTCACACATCTGTATCGATTAAGACTCTTTCAGGGACCCCTCTGGATTCATTTATTTGCCCCCTTTACCTTGTTGCCACTGTGGCAGCTAGATTGGGTTTGTGTACGCACAGAAATGCGCCAACAACTGTTTGGTGCCCATGTACCACAAACCAGGGTTTTTTTGCTAGTAGAATGGCAGGAATTTGGTTAAACTACAGATACTGAGGGGTTGGGAGGGGTTTGGCCTCAATCTGTGCTCAATGTGCTTTTAATTCAGTGTGCTACTTTTCTATGGTATTACTGGTAAGCCTGACAGTCAGATTAGTAACGGTTGTGAATATGGACATTAGAAATTGGTTCGGCGATATGTCGATACATGCTGTGAGAAGACATACCTTTACCTTGCTGGCTCTCCCTTGAATACCTCTGTTTGTATTGGACTTGTCAATGAGGATGACTGCAGAACTGAAATAACTTAATTTGTGAGGTATTTAATTTGCTGGATTTGCCAAAACAGACATTCCGATGTGGTTATTTTAGTCATAAACCGTTTCTCAGTTGATTTAATTTATTGATATGCTATATTGAGTGGTGTAAAATTACACATACCCACTTCTTCTAGGTCTTGCTTTAAAAAGAAAATGTACATCATAAAAATGCTGCATAAGGATCATGATTCCACAGATGCGGCAAAGCCTCACAATATCTGAATGAGCTATAACTCAGCATTTGATGTCTAAATTTCCAAAAAAATGAAATAGAAATATAGCTTTTATTTATAATTTTCAGTTTACACCCACATATATCACTTTTTATGACTGAATAATGAAAGCTTCAAATGAAAGTGTTGTGACTTACAATTTCATTTCTTCCACTTTATTGGTTACCTTTTTTAAAATGGCATGTCAAGAGATAGAAGAGATCCAATATTAACACACAATACCTGCATTATTTACTTAAAGGTTAAAGCTTATGAACTATTCCCCTGAAGACAGCCATAAAAATATAATGCTACATTGTTGTTCAAGCATTCACACATTTGCAGTGTTTTCAACTATGTATATTCTCTGGTTATGCTATATTAAGTGAAAACTAACTTATAACTGCAGAAAGCGAGCAAGCTTAAAGTGAGACCGTTCCTGCTGATGTGACTTGTAGCCTGTGAGGTGTTAAATTGAGTCAGGAGACCGTGCGAGTGTAGGGAGTGGATAAACACAGACAAAATACTTAACCCTCCCTCTGCTCCACAGCTTGCCAGTATGTCACTCACCACCTGCTCATTTGACAGCGCTGCTGGTCTTGGAAGCAGCAGGTGTGCTCTTTAAGTCCAATGGTAGCAGGTTCCGCTCAGACAACCCCAGTCTGTGTTGCGGTCAGTAAGCCTGCTTTTTCTAAAGGTGGAGTATAGACTATACTCAGCTCATTAATTGTCTTTAGTGAAGCCGCATCAATAGCCAGCTGTTTGTGTGCACACAATCCCCCACAGAAACTTACAAAGCTGATGAACTGAAGCAGAAAAAAAAAAACAGATGAAGGTTTCATGTCAGGAATGTCAGTGTTCCTGCCAAGTCATATACCTATTCCCCTTCTCTCTCTTCTATCTATCATATAATTATGGTGTGCAGCAAGAGCCAGAGGTATGTACTATATGTTTTTAAAAGACTGAAAGGGAGGGGAATAAAACTAAGGAATTATTGCTGCAAATGAAAATATGACTGTAGGTTTTTCTGATGTGAATGAAACCAGGCTCAAAGAGAAATGTGAGATCCAAACCAGAAGGCACAGTTTTGATCCGTGCTTCCTTCTCAGAGTGCAAAGGGTAGCTGCTTGTAGCTGAAAACCCTACATGTGGAATCATTTCTCTCCTGCGCGCAGAGTTCGCTGTGTGGCCGAACCCCTTGAGAAACAAAGGCATCTTCATCACTTCATCGCTTCCCCTCTCGACACTTTGTTGCTCCAGGTGTTCGCTGTCTGAGCGGTCGAGATGAACTGCAGATAGAAATCTTGTCCAAAGATACGTTTAAAAGGAGGGGAAATAAATCCACAGAAAAATATTAGCCAGAACTTTCTGCAAGTCAAAATTCTCACAGGTGCTTTATCAAACTCAGATTTTTCCTCAGTTGAACTTCTTTAAGCTTTAGACGCTGAGGGAGTGCGAGGAATCCTCTTAACTTTGTTGTGGTGAGAGAAAAAATCTGGGTAGGGACCAGCCAGTGGGGTGGAGATGTGTTCATAATGTACACTGTAATTACACTCTCTAATTCCTGGCATCAGAGCATAATCGCAAAATATCAAGGCAGCATTTGACATCGCTCATGCTAACAGGCTATTAAAATGTTTTAAGGTACAGCCATTCCCACAAGGCAGAACTGAGGGATCTGACAGTTTAAAGTACATAACAATGTATAATGCTATGGGAATAAAGGTGGGGCTGAAGGGAAATGTAACTGACTGTACATTCATTCTCGCTTCCCAGGCCTCCTTTTAACATGTTCTTCCTTTATCCATTCTCAAGTGAAAGCAGAGCCAAGTTAAATATCTGGCGTGGCCTCAAAGCTCCGAATATTTCCACGGGAAGCAGAGTGGTTTATGTAAGTTCGTGGATAGAGATAACAGATTGCATGTCTTTTGTGGCCGGTCAGTTGCCAGTTTTTGAGAAATGGGTGTACCACACACTGTCCTGGTATATTAGGTAATAATACACCTGGGTTTTTCAAGTGTGACCATTTTGAACTTCTGGCATCAGTGTAGTGCCGTGAATCTATACGAAATGGAGCAAAAGCCGTGCTGCTGAAGGTACACGCTAAATATTTTAAGTCCTTTGTCTGATATAGAAAAACACAAGTATCTCTGTGAAACACACAAGTTCTTGCAGGTGTGTCCTTCTGTTTGGTCTGATTTTCTTGTAGTTTGGTTGAATAGCTTTCAACTCTATTATTTCTCGCTTTAGAGCCTCTTGTCGAGGGTGTATTTTTATTTTTTTTTTCCTTTTTTTTTTTTTCTACTCTTCCATTATCCGTTCAGCTTCCCTTCCGTTGTGAGACCCTTGAGTTATTTTGGCCTTGAAACCTGCTGTCCTGGAATAATCTTTTAATAAGGCTGTCTTCTCTTCCTTGATGATTTCTGTTATACAGTATTGCCCACAGGACATCAGTATAAGCCAGAGGAGTCAGAGGCAACCCTGCAACCTTTTTTCCTTTTTTTTTTTTTTCCTTTGCTGAAAGACAGCGATGAAAAGAGAGAAGGAAATGGTGCATTTTCAATGATGTGCACCATCTTTGATCTTCAAATTGCAGCCATTACGTGTCATAATATTCCATGTAAAATTCCTCAGATTACCATGCTTTTGATGTTCATTCAGACTTGGCTTTAATATCGCCGTGCTGTGATTATGAATGACACCCAGATCACACTTCTTTATCTGAATGATGGAAATCTGTTCCAGTCGCAGTGTGTTTGTATAGATGCCAGAGGGAAATGTGCTGGTGGTTTTGGGGTTTAGTGATGCAGGCGACGGTTAATACAGTTTGTGTACTTGGCACCAAGTTAACAGATTGAGAGACAAGAAACAAGAGCGAGGCTTCGACTACGATCCTGGGCCTGGTTTTGTGTTTGCCAGTGGTGAAGTGTGAGCAGCTGTAGGAGGATGCCAGCATGAAGACTAAAATAATTACTGCAGCATGCTAGCTTAGTCAACATCGTACAACTGCAGCTGTTTCCTTTGCCGTTGAAAGAATTTCAAAGGATGTAATGTAGCTTCAAGATTTTTTTTTTTTTTTTTCGGCAAGTGGAGCCATAACTACCTAGCAGGGATTTGCCGGACTGTGGTGCCATTTCTGGAAAGTAAATACATTTTAAAGTTTAATGGTCAGAGACTGTGACACGGAGTGGGAACTGACACTTAAGTGTGGACAGGACCACTCAGAAGATTTATTATCAACCTGGCGGGCTTGGACACACACTTGTGCGCTCACACCGTTTCGCTATGTTGTTTTTTATAGACTCCACCCCCGCAGCAGTGTCCTCTTCCCACCAGCACAAAAGAGAGCAGGACAAGCAAACTGGGTCAGGTTTCTTCCTATTCATGCCATGTATGTGTTGATGGTATTCTCTTCAGTGGTGTTTAAACATTTCGATGTTTTTGTTTCTTTTTCTGTGAGGTGCAGAGGTGGCTACAGCTCCCAAAGCAGCTTTTAAATTATTATCAATCCCTTCAAGCCCCTGAAAACTTAAGTATTTCTCCATCACATGAATATTCATGGATTAGTAAGCAACTGTTGGGGGGGATAAGTCCCCTATATTTATTAAGAACACTCAAAAATTCAGATAATCTGCTTCATCAGTACTGTATGGGTGTGATTTGATCATATTTGATTGACAGTGGACTGACAACATAAGCAAACAACCCACAACCAAGCCCACTTCAAACCAGCGAGAAAAGTTCAAAGCAATCAGCACAGACAGCGAAATAATCACAACCTTTATCACTTTGGCAGAAAAGTTTGTGTACATGTAGGACCCCGTCACTCATAGTAAGAAGCCGATTGAGAAAATGTGTTCCCAGGGCCTTTTTTAATGTGTAATAACAACAGAATTGGATTCTCTTTTGTCACAAATTTGCTTTAATACCAGCACACATTCATCGTTCATGGCCGCAGCTCAAGGTCTTTTTGATAATGGCATTTACAGACATGGTGGGCTTTGCATCTCAGCAACATCCTCCTGACCAGCCATTTCCCAGATGAGCAGCACTCTGTCATCTCAGCCTGCCAAACACAGCCCCTGAAAAGTGGAAACACTCCAACAGGCAATGGCTTTGGTCAAAATTATACTAAACAGGCAGTTCACTTGAATACTGCATTGCTCCCATGATATGTATATTTTTTATGCTCAACACATTTTGTGCATTGCCCATCTTCATAAATTTCTCCGTGCACAGATGGAGATGTGAACATTAAAGTAATTTCAGTGATTATGTGTGCATTATTGTGCAGACCTGTATCTCACAGTTTTCTGTTATTCACCAGGAAGGCCAGAGTTTTGAGTTTGTTTCCAGAGTGTGTGCCTCTCTTCCCGCACACTTTCTCAAGTGCTAACAATAGCCCCCTTCGTCGCTGGCCCCTCGTAATCCTTTTTACCCCCACCCCCCTTCTCCTCCAACCTTTTCCTCTCTCCAACTTCTCTGTAACAAGCTCCCTCAACAGGCCAGGTACCCTGGTGTGTGTGGTCAACATCAACCAATCAGGCTGAGAGCTGCCGCAAATTTAAATGTTTGGAAATGCTGCAAAGCTGCTTATATGGAAGTTAAATACTTTGACTTTGAAATCTTCAATCCTTTTTAGATATTTAACTGAAACTTGTATGTGAACACTGGAGAATGCTGAATTATAGATACAAGGAGTCTGGGTGCCAATTTTGCTCACGTTATTATTTTATTGGCACACCTTGATGGCAGCTGGCACATTCGGCAGCTGATAAAGAGCTATAGCTATAGCTCCACTCCCTCCCAGTGTTTTTTTATTATTGTTGTTTGTATGGTTTTGTTATGTGTTACGGCAGCTGGATGGACATTGCTGCAGGCTCCACTTCAGGATGCAGGGTGTTTGTCATGCATTGTTTATCATGTGCTTTGATATCGCTCTCTGTTCAACGTGGAATCTCGACATGGAGACAGCAGAGGCCCAAAGGATGCTGAGAGGAAGAAAAAGAGGAATACAATGAGTTGAAATGCTTTGTTGTTTCACTTTTCAGCAAGTATTTTGTCACATTCCTTCTTTGTTGCCTTTGTTTGTGTGGAGTCTGTTTTTGTCCTAAAAATCAATCAGTCTCTTTTTGCACAGAATGTATTCCATCTGTGTTTGCATGGCTCAGCAGAGATACTCTCACAGGGATATTTATTGGCAGTACAGAAGCACTTAAGGTTAAAAATCTCAATGTAGTTTGCTTGTTATCACACAGGGGGGTCTGTGGATCTTTTCTTTTTCCTTCCAAATGAGCAGATCTCTCCTCCAGTTGTAACTCTGCCCTGTTTTATCGTTAAAGAGATTCTTTCAGCATGATTAAAAATGTAATTATTCACCCATTTATCCCTTTATGCATCAATCGGCCTTTTTTCTTCAATGGAATGGCAACTGACGGGTGATAATTGTAGATCAAGGCCGTGCACCGGGGAGCCTGGGAGGCTTGGGGGCTGGCGCTTGGTCTCAGGCTTTGGCGGCCGGCTGCCCCTGGACCGCTGATGTGCTGCTCGTGGTGGGAACTAAAAACGGTTCTGCCTATGAAGTCAACCCCTGCTTGCAGAGGCTCTGGCAGTTTGCCTCGTGCCAACCGTACAAGGGCTGCTCTTTTCATTTCAGCCCTCACTGAGTGATTCCTGCCCTCTGCCCCGGGCCGCAACAAGCATCGTTGTCACTCAAGTTGAGTGAGAGCGAGAGGAGGGCCTGAAAGGCAGTGACACTCCAGAAACCCACTTCAAACAAACAATTAAAGCATGCTGATACATGGGGCTAATAGGCTTTTATGAGTATACTTAGAGGCAGTCTTGCTGTTGAGATGGTATTAATTATTAGTGGGGTTTAGGGTGCTGCAAGTGACAGCCATTTAGCTTTTTCAGGTGATGCATAACAACTAGTTTTTGTCGGTGAAATATGTGTGTGTTTGGATATAGTAGTGGAATGTGAACCCTGTTCTTCCTGAGTACTGGAGCGGTGCCTCATCAGCTCCCACAATGCTGCTCAATATATGCAAAGCCGTGTCTTGACAGGGCTTGTTAAGCATCAATACTGCACTCCTGCTCCAGAGATTTATTTCAATATGGGCCATTACTGTTGATAAAGTCCCCGCTCTCCCGACTGCTCACTCCCTTTGTGACTTCACTATCCTTAAAGGAGATGGCTGCAAAGGTGAATAACTTTCCCATTTTCTCTTTACAACTAAACAATCCAGCATTGTCACGATTACGATCAGTCCATAAACTGCTGTGGGGTGATGGAGATGACATAATGTTAAACATTAAACCACAGTGTTGCACAAAAGTGGCTGGAATGTCTCATTTCATCATTCAGCAGAAGGAAACATGACTGTATTTGCGAAGAGCACAAACGATAATAAAATGCACATTAATCCAGGACATTCATATTTATCTTCATTACAATCTTCTTTTATTTTGTTTGTGTGTGTGTGTGTGTGTGTATGTATTTGTGGCAGGGTAGGGAGAAATCTGAACTGCAAAATTATCATCTTTCCAAAATATGTGGAGTTAAATAAGTTTAGTATCCTTATTTGGCTGCAGAAGTTATAGCCATCTAGAATCAGCAGTAAGCCAGAAACAACCAATGAAACCCATTTCTAATTAATTTAATGTAGATATCAACTGATTGGCATTTTTTGTGCATATTACCATGCAATGTTCTTTTTTCATTCATATAAAGAATACAGTACTGATGATTTTAACATAGCATCATATAGAAATACAGAAAACAGTAGCTGTTTGTCTTCTGTTTCACTGATCTCTTCAAAGTATCTTTCATTTTTTTTCCCACCAGGCAGACGCCTTTAGCCTGAGATATCATTAGTACAATGAAAGGGATCTTTGACCAGGATATCTGCTTTATTTTTCACTCCTCTAAAGCCCGGCTCTCTGCTGCCCATCATGACTTAATGGCACACAACGCTGTAGCAATTAAGCAGCTGTTTGGAATTAATCAAATAAACCTCCCGATGCCTTTTTCTAGATGTTAGGTTTTCACAGAGAAAGGAGACACAGACGTTTGGCTGTATAGAGTGCTTTTAGATTCCCCAATTAGGAAAATAGACCGTCATTTTAAACTGATCTATGCCTGCAACACTTTCTTTCTTTCTGCTGTAGAGTGGCTGTGCTAAGACGTTCATGTTGGGCATATCACCCCACAAACAGAGGGACAGGTTTAAAGGTTAAGATATGCATTAAGTGAGCATCTTGTCCACAGCATTTTGTCCCTAAAACATCTTCTCCTGTTTTACTTTGACTTGGAGTGTACAGTCCGTGGACAGTGCTACAGCTCTAGAGGAAGAATGCAGCTGTTGAGGATAGGTGCTCTCATAACAGATAAAACTCTGTGATTGCAATTTGACAGACACAGGAAATCACCTTCAGGCTGCAGATCTCTGTTGCTAAGGGACCAGGCTGGTGGGCTTCTATTGGCCAAGTGGACCCTGAGCAATCTTGGGCAATTACTTCACTTAATCATTAAGATCTAAAGAAGGGAGGGGTGCTGCGCTGTGAATTCATTACAGGGTTGAAGCACGAGATGAGTTGTAGTTGTAAAGACATAAGAAAAAATTGACAGTGTGAAAGACATGGAGTCATTATGAGCCAAGTGCTTATGTTTGGAGGAGCAATTAGCAGTTATTGGATTTCTGTAGACCATTATCGAATGGACTGTGGAACAAAATCAATTATAAAAGCAGCATTGCATCATGTCCTTTTTGTCTTCATATTCCACGGTAATTCCATGTAGGCCGGAGTGTTTGTTTTTTTTGTTTTTGTTGTATGATGTATGAAAATTGCTGACTGAACCTCTTTGTGGGAACAGTAAGGCAATTCAGGATGTTTGTGAGCTCATTAAAAATGAAAAAATGGCAGCATTGTCAGCTCTGTCATTTCACAGGAGGGAAATGCGTTGGAGGGAAAAGGAAAGTGTCCCATACAAAAGTCCAATCTGGGCTGAACCAGTCCAGGCTGGTCCATTTGCAGCTCACTTGGCTGGACCACCCAGACTGATGAGCCTGTTGGGCTACACAAGTGAACATTGTATTCCTCTGGGAAAAAGATCATGTAGCAGAACCGCTTTCCAGATTCATTTCTTGCCAGAGACAAAAGGACTAATCAACAAAAAGCTGAATACAGCGTTAAGACACCTAATTGCCTCTCATGTCAAATGATCGTGATTGGTAATTATAAAGAAAGATAATGGCCCAAAGTTATGCATCTCAACTACGGGCCAGATTGCTAAAAAGTGTGGTCTCTAGATAATGGCTCCAAATGAGTTTGGTGATCACTTGCTCTTTGTTTGGCACCACTGTCAGGTCAACACATCCCCTTGGCTAACACTTTGATACGTGAAAGGGTATCTCAAAAAAACAAATGCCAAAACTTACCTGAAATTTTGCTGTGGATGTTCATGGTCCCCAGACAAGGAATACCAAACATTTGCTGACACCTTGTTCTTTCACATAGTGTTACCATCCGGTAATCAACCATGTTGATTTTCAAAGACTGGTCAGCTTTTGTTTTAGGCTACTCTCAGGCCAGAATGTCAACTTTACACACAATATATCGCAAAGTGAATCTTTGCCATGAAATGCACCCTTTTAATTTTATTGACCCCAGAGGCCCTCCTCTACTGCCAATCTCACAGTAAAAACTTGCTCAATGTGGCGCGGTGTGAAGCCCAGTTCTGCCCTATTCGTTTCTCTGGGATGCGAGTGAATCACCTGTCAAAGCATTTTGGAAAAGGCAGGTGACTCAGGACTGACCAGCCATGCAAAAAAAAGAAGAAGGGGCAAAAGTTTACAACTTAGGATGAAGTTTACCTGAAAGCTCCGCAGCAATTTGCCACAAAAAAAAAAGACAAAAGGTGATACAGCTTTAGTTTAGCCTTTACATGTGAGGATAAATGTGTGTAAAGGAGAAGATTGTTTATTGTAGTTTTTGGGATCCCTCATTTGTTTGTCCTTTGCCTCCAGGAGCACAGATGCTAACAAAATCGAACTTCTGGTTGACACAAAATGATCCTGTTTATACAATGTTTGCTAACAGCTACTTGCTAGTTGCTAGTAAGCGAGAAGTGACGGAGGTGATGTCGGTCGATTTGTTTGGTTCCAGTTAGGCTTAACTTTACTGTCTGTATTCTTTGTGCTACCCAACATATATATTGAGGGGTGAAATGTCAGAATTAGAGTCTCTATGAGCCACTACAGGGCCTTTTTCAATTTTTAATCATCTAGTTCTCTGATGGAGGCAAATGCCAACAAACCTCACTTTTATTTATTTATTTTTTAATGGTAACTTGGTGACTACATGGGTTTTGTTTTGTTTGTGTTACTGAGTACATTCATGATGGTGTACTTCAGGCATGCCTCAGGGCGCCTATTACAGTTATCACAATGATACAGTAAAAAATAATGTGACGGTTGTTAATGTCAGGACCTTGGGGCCATTTCCTTTACATCTTGTTCTAGCCACCTCAGGAGAGTCTGAGTGAATTCAAGCTGTTTTTAAAGTGGGCTGTTATGGTATAGGGGTAAATGAAATAGCAGGAAGTGTTTCAGGTCCATAAATTTCAGGGTGTGCAGGAGTGGCATGCAGCAGCAAAGAGCAGGCTGTGCGGTCTGCTCGTGGTAGGTTATCTGCCAGAAATTATAAATATTATTTGAGCAATCTCATTTCTAGCCTGGTTATTGCAGTCAGTCATGTGAAGTAGCAACCGGCGAGATCTTGACCAGTTGTTCTGTTGTCTCAACAAATGTGAGTGAGCACATAAACAGAGAGCAAAGAGAGACAGTCGTGCAGCAGACTCCCATATGGACTCCCTATTTATAAGAACTGCTGTTTATATCTCAAAGCTCTCAGCTCAGATATCGTCATACTTTTTATTTTGTCCATTTAGACTGTTTAGTTCTCCAGTTGGATACAAGCAGAAGATGTGAAGAAATTCAGTGCTATGTTGCAGAGTTTGTTCTGAGTAAAACAGAATGGATTTCATGCATGATGCCTGTTGTTATTTAGCATGTAGCTCATTGTGTGATCTCATTGAGACATGCTTCATCCGATATGTGCAAACCCACATTCAGCACTCAGATTTAGCTGGTAGTTTAGGTTGGGGAATGCAACCACTTACAAACAGTGTGCTCTGTAGGTCACCACATACACTGTGTGTTTGACAGACCACAGTTTCCTGGTTGGTATTTGGCAGCAAGACATGAGCTACATGGGTTTTGATCCAAAGCCCTAAAGCCCAGTGACAACAAAATGAGTGCAGGAAAAGACGGAATATATTAACTTCAATCCAGATGAGCGAGGTACAGCTAAACCTGTAATTAGACTGAGATTGAGAGTGACATTACAGGTAACACCTCTAGATATCGCCCGGGGCTACATAAAGACCCTAAGCCTTGAAAAGCAGCTTCAATGTGGCGATCTCTCCCCTTGCCCATTGTGCGACTGTAACGCTGCCGCCACGCCGCCATGTTCCACCACCCCAAGGCACAATGAGTACTGGTCATCAGTGTGTACGGATGTCGGTTTTGCTTGTGTCTGGCAGGATGTGTGTATATTCTAGGAAGCGCTTCGTCCGGTTCCTGCTCGTATGCATTACACCGAGTGCCACTCACAGGCCGGAGAGAGCAGGCAGAAATCTGTAGGTTCGCTCAATCCTGTTAATGTGGAACAGCATTTAATTAGATCCGCTCTACATCAAGCAGCTGCATCTGTGTCTGCAAAGTAACGATGCTCTGCATGTCGCTAAACACTGACATTAAGGCGCTTTTAATGGACCTGTAAAACTTAAAAAATGGGCTACAGCAACCACACAATGGCTGTGAGTGTAAAGAAAAACATTTAAGGAGAACTTTATTTTGCAGAACGACATGATTTCATCTTGACATCACTTAACAAGTGATCTTTAAATGACACATAGGGCTGCAATGATTGTTCAAAGCAGTCAGATGAATAATTTTGTTGATCAACTAACACATTATTGTCTAATTGTTTCAGCTCCAGTCCAAAACCCAAAGATAATAAATTTAGAATAATTTGACCAATTTGACACTTTGACCAAGTTGACTATTTTCACATCAGTGCATGCAACACAAACTGCACTCCGCTCACTGTCAATCACATCACACCCACAGGAAGATATGGAAATCTCCTCCAGGAAATGTTCCCCTTTAAAAACATATTGCCTTACAAACATTGTCTCATCCAGCCAGTGTAGAAAACATTAAGTTGCCCTTTCAAAAATGGCGTTACAGGCGTATTTCTAAATGATTGGTATTCTCTTTTTAAAGTAGGTGACCGAAATGGATAGTTTGAGTCAAATTCTGTGTTTGAACTCTTTACAAGAAGGTTACTAACATCTGACTGATTGTAAATGTCAGTATAATGGCTCCTTGCTGTGGAATATAATTCTCTCTTTGATTTAAAGAGGGAAAAAGTTGGATTGAGGTGTTAACAGACATGATAAATTTGACGTAGACACATCTATTTTCAGTCTCCCCAGGTTGTTTTCCCTCCTTGTCATTGTTGACTCACGGTGTTAGCGCCCTAAAAGGAGAGGAACCTTGCTTACTGGCCAGGGAAAACAGAACTAGCTTGAATGATGTATTTTCTTTTGTGGTATTTTTGAGAGAAAACTGTGTCACTGACAAATCACACTGGAGAGCAGCATTACAATCCAATTTTCCACAACGCGAAGAACAGGACATAAGTACAGATTGTCCAGTCCTCTTCACTTTCCATTTCTACTGTGTGTCAGAGAAAAGCATTTAAATGCGGTGTGACTGGCTATTGTGCAGCCCCTCACCTTTTCACCCCCTTCTCCCTCATTCCCTGCCTCTCCAGGGTGCTCAGTGCATGCCATTACAGTCCTTCATTAAAAAAAAAAAGAAGGGTGGAGGAGGGAGAGAAGGGAGGAATGGAGGACTGGAAAGGTGACAAGAGGACTGAGAGATAAAAACCAGGCTGATTTCTATCTTGGTCAGGCTCCAGGCGCAGGCAGCAGCAGGCTCCTGCTCCCCAGCAACCAGGAGAAAAGGGATGAAGGCTGTAATGTGGCAGCACGGATTGATTCTCGTCATAATCTGCTCATATCAGCTCTGGCGCAGCGAATAGTTTTGCACAGAAGCATTCGCTGCTTTTCAAAAAGACGTCCTGCCACTTTTCATGCCATTATGCTATGCAACCACATCCTTACAGCCACATTGTCTCATTATTTCCGAAACTACCTTATTGCTGTTTGAGCTGATAGGTTGTCTTGCAGTTTGGTCCCAGTCAGTCAGATGGGTTGTATCTCTGTACCCCGGGGGGTACTTTTGTAGTTTACAGTGGGTGTGTGGAAAGATTGTGGAGTAGCTCAAGAAATGTGAAAAAAATATGAATTACATTTAGATTTAAAAAACAAAATATTTATACCCCCAACATATTGAGTCAGCTGTAACACCTAAACATCGCCTGTTGCGATCGAGAGTGCATGAAAAAGAAAAATGGAAATTGGCTTGTTGCTAAGTCTGGTACAATACATCTTTTCTCTTTTGTATGAAATTATGTTTTTTGTACATGGTGCCTAACAACAAAAAGCAATAAACTAAACTAAACCTCCCTGCTCGCATTTATCCAATACTTTTAGCTAATTGTAGTTTAGCTAACTGTAGTTAGCTAAAAGTAATGGATAGGCAGTTGAAGTTAGCTAAAATAAGCTAACAGCTAAATGGTTGAAATAGTTACTTAAAGTAATGAATAAACTGTTGAAATAGTTAGGTAAAAGTAATGGATAGATAGCTAACCGTAAGGATAACTGTTTATCTATTACTTTTAGCTATTTTAAACAATTTAAGTAGCTATGGATAAATGGTTGAAATGGCTAAAAGTAATCGATTTTTAAATGGTTGAAACGTCCAGCTTCTGCCACTCAAATGGTAGTAGTACAAATACAAACATGACCAAACTGACCTAAACAATAATAATAATAAATAGTGTTAAATAACACTCAGTTTAAAATTGGTCCAAATTAACCCATTTGGATAGTGACTTTGTGGTCAGACAAAAAAGGTTGGGAACCACAGGACTAATCAATTACTGATTTAATCGCAAAAAGTCCACAAATAGTAAAAAATAATTGAGGTTGCAGCCATAATTGGATGCTATTTCTCCCTCCTTCCTTACTTATCCTACATCCCTTCACACACACTACCACCTTGTCTGCTCTTAAAGGTTGCTTTGACTATTCTTGTCTGTATTCAGACCTAGCAGGGCTGGTGATGCCGGAGCTGCAGGGATACACACATGCAGGCAGGCTGGGTGGGTCAGGCTCTGGTGCTAACTGCTCTGGTGAGACGCTGGTAGTAACCAGGAGGGTGGAGAGGGTGCTCTGCGAGAGTGGTCCGGCTTAGAACAGCAGCGCCTTTTGTGTCTGCCTGTTTCTGACGGTTATTTATAAACCCAGTACACCCACTGCACATTCCAGGCTGCCACAGAGCTGCACCTCACCCATGTGTGTCCTCTTTGTCTCCTGCGTGGAGCTCGATCCTAGCTGTTAGGCGTTGCTCAGTGCCGCTCACATCTGGTCTAGTGAAGAAGACAAAAAAAGCTGGTGATTGTCATTTATTCATGATTCTGGAGGTGCATGGAAAACCATTTCTCTCCCTTTTTTTTCCTCTTGTTTTGGTGTTTAATTTGCTCTTGGCTGTTGCATTTTTATGACCGCTGCTTGTGGTCTTCCATGACTCATATTAATGGGAGGGCCTCCTTCCTTGGAAATAGATTCCTCAGTTTAACGTTAGCCTAATACTGAACCTGACTACTTTGAAATGTGCATATCTCTCTCTCTCTCTCTCTCTCTCTCTCTCTCTCTCTCTCTCTCTCTCTCTCTCTCTCCAAATCTCCAGGGACTTCCTCTTCTGAGTTTGTGGAAAACATTAATCACATTTCCCTGGACAGCTTTTTAAAACCAGCACAGGACAATAATGCATTCAGGGTTTTCTTGTTAGCAAGATGCCATATTTGCTATATCTTTACTGTGGATCACTTAGTCTATAAAACATTCCTCATGTTTCCTTATGTACGATGCTGACTAAATGGTTTAAAACATGGCAGTCACTGATGAAGATACAAAATATACAGTTTTACACTTACACTAGCAGCTCAGGAGTCATTTGAGGTTCATCCTCTTCTTCCTCCTCTTCCATTTTGTTCTGGCTGCAGTTACGTGCAGGTTTCCTGTAGCTGAGTCCAGACAACTGTTGGAGGAAGTCCAAGCACTAAAGGACACCCCTTCCCCACCCTTTGAAAAAGTCTCCATTTTCTATTCACTACAAAGGTCCCATGAGCTAATGGTCACAAATGTATAGTATAGAAGCAGTATAATGCTCTCTTTAATTTGACTTTTGGATTTGTTTGCTTGACTTGTATTGCATTACGCTCTCCAAAAGTTGCTGTTGATTTTGAGTACAAACATGCAGATAAAGATCTGTTGCTCTGGCACACATTTCTGTAAAAGGAATGAACAGATCTTTAAAACACAAAGCCACACTGTGTTTCTTTTTCTTTACCTTCCTGATTATTGGCAGGCTTTAAAATAGTTTTTCCCTCCTTTTAAACATTAAGCCTGATTACAAATCACTGTGAAGTTGCTCTGCTGTGCAGCCTGAAAATGTTTAAAACGCTGGAGATAGACTATAATTAAAAAGGGAGTGTATACATCTCAACCACGGTAATCATCTTTGCAGAGTCATTGAAATATATTGTTTTATGAGCTGCTCAAAACTCAGTTTCAGTCGAACCTTACTAAATATCTCAAACGCATTACCATAGGATTGAGATTAAAGCTTGATTTCTGGGGAAATTAAGGCCAGCAGCCTTTGGCACCAGCTGAAATAAGCGTGGTTTCTAAGCTTCAGTGTAAAGTCAACACTAACTGCTAAGTTGTAAACGGTTAGTTTCACACTAAACACGGAAAGTTACAGAAATGATCAGACGTCATCCTCCTTAATCGGAAAGGTGTTGGGGTGGGAGAGGGTTTAATAACAATATCAACAAAAGGCTCTGGAAAACTGCAACACTTTTTACTTCACTGTTACAAAGAACCAAGTGGTGTTGTCATCAATTCCCATAACAAGTGAATGCAGCATAGAATCACACTGCCCCCGTCTGTTCCAAATAGCTGTAATCGTACAGCACAATATTGAATGTGTACGTCTGTGTCATTGTACATGTCAAAGGCATGTCACAGAAAATGCGTGGTATATTTTTCAAATTTTGAAAAAACATGTCCTCCAGCTCCATCATTAGTCCCTCCCGTCTTTCTAACCGTCCTTCCATGACAGAAATTAATAAGGAATGACCTTCTATTTTAACTCCACATTGTAACGAACTTGTTTGGTGGTACAGTATGAGTGAGTTACAGCCCAGCTCTCACACTATGTTCAAACTAAACCACGTTTGAACTTACCAGCTGGTGCAACAGGCTGCTGGAGTGGGGAGGTATCTTAGAAACAAGAAATCTGATATGTCCTGTTGGTTTATTAGTCTAAGAAACTTTCAAGCCATTGGCAGCCTTTAATCCACGTCAAGCTTGTAATTTCCTCCACATTGTCCTTTATTTCCTGTCCCCACTGTAAGGCCATTGCTTTCAACCAAACATTATCACGCTGATACAGTATTTAATCACCAGTGGCTCAAGCATTTCCAGCCTTAAACAGCAACAATGTAAATGAATTGGGGAGATGTGTTGGATTGGATTGAGTAGGGAGGATTTGTGCCTGATGATTACATCATCTTGTGTAGAAAAGCCCTTGAACTGCTGAAATAAGATATCAGAAGAGTCTGTAGGAAACCAAGGCTTAGCAAGGGCTGGTGACCTCTGCCTGCATCCGTGGGAGGCCTCAGATCTGCCTGTCAGGCTTGTGGAGTGGAGCTGAATTACAAACACACCGCTGAGCACGCACTCTCCTCTGATGCTGCTCTTTTTTCTCTTTTTTTTTGATGCAGTGGAAGCTTCCAAGTGCAGATGCTGGGCGGCTTGCTTTACCTCAGTGAATGGAAATCACTAGGCAAAAAAAAAAAAAAAGCTATTTTTTATTCTTGGCTGTGTTTCCAGAGAGTCTTTACAGGTGTGTACAAGACAAATCCCACTAAAAGAGGCCCTCAGGTGTACGAGGTGGGAAGGTGGTGAGTGGGGGAGCTTACTGAACGTTTATGTAAACGTTTTTTTTTTTTCCTTGTAAGAGTTTCATTTAAAAGCTGAGACGGTGGTGTCGGGGAGGATCAGGGGTTGCATGGAGGCTAGGCGTGAACGGATAACATGAAGGCCGTGCTGTTTCAGCCGGGCTATTAAAGGCTTGAACTTTGAACCTGTGCTCTGCCCTATCAATCAGCCCTCCACCAGGGTGACGTGACCCTGAAAATTGACACCCATGTCTCTTACCCTCCTCTGTCTGTCTGTCTGTGTGTCTGTTCTACCCTTCTTTCATCATCTCTGCCGCTGCTCATTCTCACTGTCAGATGTTTATTTACAATTATAAAACCTTCATGTTACCTTTTTGTCTCCCCTTTCAACACAACAGTTCAGCAGCATGTAACAGTAAAGGACTTAACAGAGCTTAGATGAGGTTTTTAACTAATCATGTGTGAAAAGCAACACAATGCACACTAGAATAAGCGAGGGTTTAATTGTGTTAAAAATACAGACATGCTTTTTTTTTAAGTGTACATCAAACCATCTGACAACAGCGTGCTCGTAAATCGTATCAGCTCTTCAAAGTAAAGCGACGGTCATATAGTAACCATACTATCAGACTGGTGTTTGCTGACTTGGCAGGAAAGAGGAATCACTCAGCCTTTCAGGATATAAAAGATACACACAGCTCTTGCTACAGTATCATTAGCGGCACTCATTGCTTGTGTGAGTCACAACATGACTTGGTGTTCCACACTGAAGACAAGCAAAATGCATTCTGGCGCCTTGAATGAACTCGACTTCAAAGCTATATTGGTGGTTTTGCATGTTTTAGCCAATTAGCTACAAATTCAATTTGTCTTACTTTCCTGCTGACCGTTCTCCAAAGCATACTACAAGTTTTGAGATCTCTCATCTGCAAGTAAGGCATTCACTGAAAATCAACCTGCAGAGACCTGAAACTTGTTTGAGATGCGTAATCCTTCACTATAAACATTTCATCACCTTTGTGTTTTTTTCACATTACGTGTATTGTTTATAGTAATTTAGTTAGTTTAGTGGGCAGGGACTGCCAACTCCTGTTGATGCATTCAATGACAATCCACGACTGAGAATTTATAGTTGTTGAACATCAACTTTCTTAAGAAACATCCAAATTTAACAACGTAACGTGTTGAAAACAACAGCTGACAAAACGATCTCACCTGAAGGGCAATTTAGGAGCTTTATCACATCTCTTCAGCAGATGGATTGGCTGAAAAGGAGTATGTGATCTGATCAAAAGCTCAACAAACAGCTACTAAATGGACCTCGAGGTGAGATTTTTTTGCTGCCGTTTCCAAGGTCAAGAAGGAACTTTGGACCTCAACTCTTAAATCAACATGGGCAAGAAATCCTTAAAGTGATCTAAAAAATGGAAATTTGAACATCTGCATTTCCATGACAACTGAGCAAACTCCATCTGCTGATGAAGATCATGTGTTATGATTTAAAGCTCCAGAACAGCTACTTAATGGACCTTGACTTGAGGTTGTTTTTATCAACAACAACACTTGTGAATGCAATTTGACGGCCCTACTGAAGAGAATTTTGAAAATGGTTCCTGAAAGGTCAGAAATCAATCAAAATACTGTACATGTGGTATACTTTGGAAAATGGATGACAATATAGTAGAGCTGAAACTATTAATGATAAATCAATCAGTCAGTGGAAAGAAAATTAATCATCAACTATTTCAATCATCGATTAATCAACTAAAATTGCCAAGATTTCACTGGTTCTGACCTCTCAAATGTGAATATTTACTGGTTTTCTAACTCCTATGATAATAAATATGAATGTCTTTCGATTTTTGACTGTTCAGTCAGAGAAAACATGCAATTTGAAGATGTGAATTTTGGCTCTGGGGCAATGTGATGGCCATGTTTCACTATTTTATGACAATTCATGGACTAAATGATTAATTGAGAAAATAATCAGCAGATTCATAGAAAATAACCGTTAGTTGCAGCCCTACAATTTGTAGTTCACGGGCTAAAACATGCAACACAACGTTTTTAACGACAAAAATGAGCACTGGGTTTTGCTGATCTTACCGATGGGCATAAGCTCAGGGTAGTGACACATGTAACATAAGATTGCGTCTGCAACAAGTGGGCTGATTCTCCATGATGACGTATTCAGACACTGCTTCAATACATTGAACTGAGCCAGTTGAGGCGGTTCAGACACCTAATAGAAATCCTCCCATCTCTCCAGTCTCTCAGCTGTGCTCTGAGCTCTTGGAGATTCCCCAAGAGAAGCTGGAGGAAGTTGTAAGAGTAAAAAAAGACACTTGGCTTGCTGTGCTGCCACCACAGTCCTGACCTTAAGTATCTAGAAAATTGATGGATGTTTATTTTGAGGCTCAGCAGGGGTTTGGCTCCGAGCTACACATCAGACCTTTTTATAACCGCTTATAAGGGGGGAGCGTAGCCTCAGGTCTTCTGGCAGAGCACTACAGGTTGTTCCAAGGACTCTGCTTATAACAAAAGGTGACCTGGTCTTTGCTGTCGAGGCTCCCGAGGTCCTACAGCACTCTGCCAGAGCTGAGTCTAGCCAGATCAGTAGCATCTTTTAAACCATTTCTCAAAGCACAGTTGTACAGGGAAGCATTTTTACAGTGTGCTTTTATGTCCTGTGTTTTATCGCTGTTCCAAGCCCGTCTGTCTCCTCTCAATTGAATTTTTATTTCCATTGTCTTTGTTTCCTTTTATCTACTTTTTCACTATTTTTTTTTTAATCCTGTTTTGTAAGGCACTCTGTAGTTGATGTAAACGCAGTGAAATTGTATCCCCAATGTGCCAATTAAATTGTAGGAGTCGATAAAATTTAAGGACATTCAAGCTGTCAGACATTTTACCCTTTTTAATGTTCACCTGCATTAATTCTAGACCATAATTATGTGGTTATTCATTGATAACATAACATAAATAGATACATTTTGGTCACTGAAACTGTGCGCCTGTGTACAGGGTTTTTCCCAGTGCATCCCTAGACATGTGGCTCAGACTTAATGGATATTTGATTTGTATGATGTTTTGTGAAATACTTAATCTGGATGAAATGAAATCTGTACCCAAGAGTCTCTTCAACTGGCCAATATGGGCTGATTCTGTTGGAGAGGGAGCTTATGGGAGTCTGAATCTGTCGCCGCTGTCGGGTGGGGGTGGGATAAGCCCAGAATGAGGCGGGCGGGGGGGGGGGGGGGCTTGTGAGAGATACGAGAGGGGTCCAGATGTACGGCTCGGCTATAAAATGCACGGGGCAGGTCTGCAGCGGCAGCCAAACAGATGTGACTTTTAATGAGCGTAAGACGAGAGGAGGAAAAAGGCTAATGGATGGATATAAAGTGTCACTATGTAACCAAATGTCACTGTAGAGCTGCATGGAGCTCAGGTAATGGGCAGAAAGTGTAAGAACATCCTTTCCCTCAGGAAATGGGAGCCATTGTTGATGTGGCAGCGCGTCATTGAGCATCATAGCCCACAGCAGCAGAATCTAGATTTGTGAGATTTGAAGATATGTGAGAAGTTGGACTGAACAGAAGATGGTTGTCAGGCTCCTATAGCTATATATAGTATATATGTGTGTGTTTGTTCGTGTGTATGTTCACATGCTGAGGCCTGGGAGTGCTACCTCTGTCAGAGGTCTGTGTTGTTTTATGAGGCAGACCAGACGCAGGGTGCCATTGTGATTTATGAGGCTCCTCGCTGCCTGTGGAGGGTACAATTGGACCAAAAATACACGGTACCCTGCCAAGTACACAGTGTCTCAACATCATAGGACTTATTGTGTATATTACGCTTTATTGGATGTGTTCAGAAGATAATTCAAGATCTAAATAGACTATGGTGCTTTTTTAGGATGACGGTAAAATCCCTCAGTGGTGATATGGCCCGTTTGCACTGTCCACAGGTTGAAAATCGGGAGAGAAACGCGGTGAAATCCTTGGTTATCAGTCAGAAACGGTGCTCTTAGATCGTACTGTGATTCACGTCAACCGATGTCCGATTTAGAGCTTCGGCGACCAAAGATGGGCTGCATCAAAATTCTGACTCCCACAATGCAACTGCTGCTGCGCATGCCACATTCAGAAACCAACCGATCAGAATGTGGCATAAAATTATGCAAAATACACTGGTGTGCTAGCATAATGCTAGTGCTAAAAACACATTTACCTCAAACTCACTTTGCAAAATCGGCATCTCATGTTTATCTCTTTTTTTTTTCTTGGCTGTGACCAGCTTCACAATCTCCTCTTCTTCCTCTTTTGAGGTTTTTTGATGCGTGTATGAGCCAGCGCTCTGGTCAAAGCTTGTTTATTGAATTGCTGAACAGTCTAAATGCGCCTTTAGTTTGACATGTAGTCTGTTTTTTGTGTGTCGTAGTTGTCCAGTTTGCTTCTGTTCAGTAATGCCAGGATGCAATGATATGGTCACCATTTGGATCATATAAATCAGCTTCATACTGGGATTACATGCATGCAGTTTATTTTCTTGCTTTAGATTGGCTAAAAGTGTGAGCGTAGAAAAAATACACAATGTCTACATCTAAATGTAAAGATGTGTTAGGTAGTCGTCGTATATAGAATTCAGAGCTGCCCTGATTATGCACAAAACGCTGATAATGTGTCTGATATGTTCCCTTCAAATTTCCATAAATATTAACGTGTTGTGTTGTGATGGGATCAGGGATTGGGCTGCGGCTCCGGGAGACATCCCAGGGCTCCAGCACGAGGAGGAGTGGTGGGAGTAAAATGTGGGGTCAAACAGAGGTCACAACGGGGAAGCTGTCTAAACCTGACACCCGACACCCAACCCCCCCACCCCACCCCTTTCCCATCCGCCAGCACTCCAGGAAACTGGGGTACCAGAGAAACAGTAATGTGGAGGCTCATGGGTAGAATTAATGCACGGTTGCTGTGGGTCTGTTTGCTTAGTGAAGCTAATTGAGCAGTAAGTGCAAAAAGCACATGTGTAAAAATCAAGTTGTGCTGAAAGGCTTATTCTAATGTGTGTTTTGTCTCATTAATATGTAATGGCCTGAGATGAGACTTAATGAGGCTATACAAAGTGCTTTTCTGACGTTTTCAGTTTGCACCAGAATCATTCCATACTGTATTGGATAAAAGTTGAAAGAGAGAGTGTGTTGTATTACCTCTTGGCATACACCATGAAAAAAAAACCTCCAAAAATGCACCAGGCTTTCCAAGTCATGAGTTGGCCGATCACTGGGAGTGTATAATGCCAGTCTCAGAGGGTCACACTAAGGTAAAACTGATAGAGCAGGTCCAGCTGGTCCAGAGCCAGACCAGCTTTATATCGTCTCTATCTGTCTGTCTGTTAGACCCTGCAGGCCTCGACTTGATGAAATGCAGGCTGATGATAGAAGGTGTGAGTTACAACTAACTGAGAAATCCTGACACAATGTTCCCACAACAAGCTTCTGTCATCCTGTGAACAGCGTTTAGGTAACTCATTACTGCTCACTTGAGTTGTACGTTGAGCAGAATTTAATGATTGACCTACAGAGATTGACCTGAATAACAACGTTACCATGACTACACATTACTTCCCACATGCTGTTTGTTTAATTTTGTTTAAGATTGTCTAACTTTGTTTCACGCTTGTGCAGACACATCTGAAAAGGGTGTTGAAAGTTTTGAAGCCACACTTAGTATTTTCACTTTATTTTTTGAAAGTTGCTGTCGGAAAGACTGTCATTCTGATTGCTAGAGAATGCATAAACGTTAGCATGTCTGGCTAACTGAAGCTGCTTTCCACTCTTTTGCTTGAAGCATGAATTCTTACTGTATTTTACAACAATATAGCATGGGAAGTGAGTGTGACAGCAAATCAGGATTCTCAAAAATGGATCACATGATAAACGGATGCCTCACATCATGTGAGAATCACACATCAAAGACTGGTGTTTTTAATTTTACTCTCTGGATGCAGAGGGTTTTCGCAAATATGCACTTTTGCGGTTTAAAATGTCAGTTTAGCATGGTTGGAAGACTAAAGCGGAGAGAAAAGGATGCAATTTACATTTTTTCCACATTAGTGTGGACATGGCCTCTGTGTGTGTGTGTAATAGGTTTACACTTTGCTCTTTGTAATTTCTCATAAAGAAAGAGGGATAGATGGAGAGAGAAATAAAGAACAGTAAGTCTGTGGGGGGCAGGGAGGCAGGCAGACTGGTCTAAACACCGCTGGGAGTGAAGAATGCACCCCCTGCCGCCCTGACCTTTGACCTTGCCGAATGTAGGCCTCAGGGGCAGCCCACGCCTGTGGAGAGACAATGCTGCAGATACCTATTGAGCCCTGGCTTTTTACTCCTTTACAATCCCCCCTGCTTTTTTACAAAGCACTCTTTACTACATAAAAACTTCTCGCCATACAGGGTCCTAGTTTGGATTTAGAGCCTGCATTCAGGGGGTCGCTTTTGTGCCTCCACACAAGGCTGGAAGGGGGAAACACCCACACACCTCTCTCTCTCTCTCTCTCTCTCTCTCTCTCTCTCTCTCTCTCTCTCTCTCTCTCTCCTTTTTTTCTGCTGGGTTATTTCCTCTAAGCCTCTGTGACATTCTGGCACCTGTTTTCCTCACAAAACCGTTAATTTATCACTGAATTATTAACTAAGAGCCCACAATGTGTCTGGCACTCGGTGACATGTCCTGACTTCGTGTGTGTGTGGGGAGTGGGATGGGGGGGGTTGCCGTGGCAACGGGGTCCCTTTATCGAAAAAGCAATTTAGCCAGCGTCTCTCGTCTGCGTTCTGGAGGATCCGCTACCAAAATGGCTTGGCCAGAGAATGTTATAGGATTAATAAAATACACGAGATAGCAGCAACATTTTGCATTGAGGTGGCACGACGTGAAGCCTGCTGTGTTCTTTCAGCTCAACAATTTTCGGGGAAGTGCATTTGCCCATCACAATGGATGTGTAGTGCAGGATGAGCCTCTGTAATGAGCACAGTGGAGTAGGTTGGAGTGAGTGGCCTGTACTTTTCATATTTTAGGAATAGAGCTGACACTCAAGGGAAAAAAATGGGAAGTGGTTGGACAATAGAAAAATTGGGTAACATTTTTTAAAAATCATGTGAAACCAGTGGTGCAGGAATGAGTGATATTACGGCCCTAAAGATAGTTCTTGTGGTGTTTTTATGTAAGGCAAAACCACATGTACATGCAAAGCAAGATGAAGCTGCAGCATATTAAGAGATACTGTAGGTCATCAGTCTAGCACAGTGAAAGGGCAGCGGCTGTGCAGCTGTCACAGGGTTTGAGATGTGTATTTCACCACCGGGGGAGCCACGGCGGTGAAGACTCTTGACCGGGTAAAGCGATAGTCGGGTTAGAGCAGCACAGATGGAGGCACTAAGTAACACACACTAGCCCGCATAGTGTTGGCTGAAGTATGGCTAAGAGGTGGGAGGGGAGGGCTCCCTTTGTAGCCATGAAGAGCAGCAACAGGGTTTTGAAGTGGATACAGGCAGTTACTGAGAGCTTCAGGAGCAGATTGAGTAGAGGCGGGGTGCAGCATGGAGGAATGTAAGTCAAAGCTGGCTGCAGGGGCCCAGCCAAAAGGGAGTTTCAGCGGGGTAGTCAGGAGATGTAGGGAGCAAGTAATGAGCGAGCAGACAGGAGAGGTTTGCTTCTCATCTGTCTTCAACCCAAGACTGAGAGGAGAATGCATAAATATTTTCTATTTTAACCTGAAAGCTGCCCGACACATGATGAATAAACTGTTGATGCTGCTGAGCACCAGCACGTTAGTTTGAATCCACTTGCAGATGAAGTTGCACAGGCGATAGGCTTGATTTCTAAAGGAGCTTGGGTTAGCACCTGCCAAGAGGCAAACCAAGAGTCCAGTCCAGCCTGCTCTCCCAGACCCCACTACAGTAAATATTTACGGTCGGAGATCACACCGCCTGCAGGCACTTTCAATAAAAAAAGTCCCAGTACAAAACAAATGCTTTTGTTGAACATGTCTTGAGGGGGCTGGTCAGTCCATCAGACATACAACCTCCCATCTTCTAACAAATGGCTTCACACACTAGCAACAAGATCTATGGGAAGACGCAAAGCCATCAGTCGCCTGACTGTTATCTTTCCTGTGCAAGAGATTGTGTTGTACGAATTGAAACATTTAATTTTATTTTAAAAAACTCTCCTCTTTTGAAGATTTAAATCAAATCAAACTGGAACACAATTTCCTCTTTGTCCCCTCTGAATAATGTGGAACACATTACTTGTTTTTTCCCAATCTGCGCCGTAAACTGTGGCAATAAATTCCACTTGACATGAATGAAATTATATGGGGAACATTTTTGCCCGCTAATAAATACCAATGAGAATTCCTGAGTCGGTTAAATTAAATTCCAATAATCTACTTTATGTGGTTATGAATTGTGAATACTATAGGTTTTCATTTTCAACATATCAGTTGCATTATAACCATTTGTCTCTCATATACCACTCAAAGATAAAGGACTGTGCTGCTATCAGCATCACAGCAGGATACCTCTCATGTCCTCTGTTGTAAAGGGCTGACTTTCCTTTGTAGTGGCACTGTTGTAATGAAGCAGCGATGGGAGCGTCTGGCAGATGCCTCAGGCCTGACCGGCCCAGTGAAAGCAGATCTGTGAGGAGATAGGGCCTGAACAATGATAGGTGAATTGGGCACGATGAGTGGTGAAATTTCTTCCACTCTACTTCTCTCAGCACTCACCACACCAGAGCCACTGCAGAGATCCACCGGTTACTGACAGCGGCCGAATTCCACTGCAGGACACGGCTGCAAGGGGTTTCAAAACCAAAGCAGATGTGTGCAGATTTTAAACTTTTAGCCCTCAAATCTGTTGGGGGTTCTCCACGTAAGCTAACCTCCTCTTAAAGTGCAGAATGTTGCCATAAAGTGCAACAGTGCAGAGAGGCATGAAAGCGATCGCCACGCATGACATTTAACATGGAAATGTGGATATCTTGGGAAGGGGTTTGTTTCTCTCCTTTTCATTCTTGCTCACTTGCAGTCTAGAATGGGTACAGGTAGGAAATGAATGCAGGCATTGACCCCATCAAATACATTTAGCTAAAAGAATCAGCATTTTCTTTGATCAGTGGGCAAATAAGATTTTCAACCCTGGTATGTCCATGCACACTGATCTACTGGCCCCACAGTGGGCTGATTTGCTCTACTTCTGGATATGGATCCGCAGCCATGCGTGATCCAATTAGCATGATGAGCACTGGGCATAGTGTGAGGCTAATGTCTGCATGTCCAAGAGAGTTAATGGATTGTTAGTATGGATTTCCAGCTCTCCCTAGAGTCTTTAACAGTTGGTGGGCTCTCTACAGGGGTTATTGGCATCCTTAAAACATTGTGTAACTATATAGCCAAGCCTCGTGCTCGGCTATATAGTTACACACTCTGTTGATATTAACAATAAATACAGGCTCCCTCAGAGAAAGCTGGTAGTTGCAACATGCAATCTTGATGCAGCGAATACAGTCTGTAAGCAGTTCGCATGCTAATTAGCTACTGACTCCTCTGGTGGAGAGAATTTTTTGTTTCTCCAACAGAAATCTTTCATAAATCCGTAAGGAGAACAGCTTAGGCCGCAACTAACGATTATTTTAATGATTGGTTAATCTGCTGAAGATTTTCTCAATTAATCTTTTTGTCTAGAAAATGTCAGCTTTCCACCAGTCCAAGGTGACATCTTCAAATGTTTTGTTTTGTCCGACCAACAGTCTAAAACCCAAATATATTCAGTTTACAATTATATCACACAGAGAAAAGTAGGAAATCCTCACATTTGAGAAGCTGGAAAACGGTTTGAGTTTTTGTTTGCTAAATAAAAAAATGAATCAATTATCAAAAATGTTTGCGATTAATTTGAAAGAAATAGTTTGAAATTTTGAGAAATACGCTTGTTCACTTTCTTGCTGATTTTAGATGAGAAGATTGATATCACTCTCACATCTGTATGGTAAATATGAAGCTGCAGCCAATTAGCTTAGCTTAGCTTAGCATAAAGACTGGAAACAGCCAACCTGCCTCTGTCCGAAGGTAACAAATCCGCCTACCAGCGCCTCTCAAGCTCACTAATTAACACTATATATCTTGTTTGTTTAAATCATACAAAAACATGTAAAAATTCAATGTTGCCAGACTAGCCATTTACCCCCTAAGCTAAGCTAACCGGCTGCTAGCTATGGCTTCATATTTATTGTCCAGATATGACAGCGTTATTGATCTTCTTACCTAACTCTTGGCAAGAAAGCAAATAAGTGTATTTCCCAAAACGATTCCTTTAACCTTCTCAGCTCTACATACAGCAGCAAATACAGTAAGAAACACTTTAATCAAATGAGTCATGTTACAGACTAATAAAACCTGACAAGATGACAAAGATATCCTTAACACCGCTTCTACAAGTTGCAAAGTGTCTTCAAGGTCTTAAGCCAAGGAATGAGGGCAGATTTGACAGTATGATTCATGTGTGTTTTCTAGTACATCATATCATGTCACATTCTGTATTTATTGTCTCCGCTATAACAGACAGCCTGCGGCTCTCGACAATGAAACAGTGTTTTGGGGAAAAAGATCGCTGTGGCATGTGATCCTCGTGTTTTCTATTCACGAGGAGGACAGAAGAGGGACGCTGTTATTGTGAGAGCTATTGTCTTCAGTGTTTCGGAGGAAGATTTTGGATTTACAAGTAGATGACTATCAAGATAAACTCCCCTTTTCTACCCCACCCATGCACAATGAATTCTTGCCTTTCAAGGTGCTGAAATCCGTTTGACGTTTGTTTGTTTGTTTTAGACAGATCTAAACCCTCAAAGGATTTAGCATCCGGGGCCACTCTGATCTGCAGCCAAATCACCAGGAAGACATGATTCAAGGATGCAGTAAATTAGTGGCAAGACAAAGAGGAGGCATCGTTTCTGCCTCTGCGGTTGCTACACAAATCTCCTGGCTGCTCTCTTGATGCTGCAGCATGAGAGCACTTAGATTTGGTACACAGCCATCTTCCTCTACTCTTAAAATAAGTATCCCTGCACTTCAGTTATTTTAATATGATCTTAGCAGATGTACATTAACGTGTAGTGTTGTGATAGACTTGGTGGGTTCTAATTTTAGCCATAGTCGGTCCACCACTTTGGTCCAGACTTAAAATGTGCAACTACAGATTACAGTGCATATACACTCCAGATTTCTTCTTCCTTCTTTATTATTATTATTATTATTATTTATACTTGCAAAACAAAACAAAAAAATTAAAATTGCAACGACACTAAGCTGACCTTATCACTAAAGCTCAATAAATGTTATTTTTGTTCGGTTGGTCTGTCCACCACTTTGGTCCAAACTGAAATACCTCAGTAGCTATTGGATGGATTGCCAATAAAGTGTACAGTCATTCATGGTTCCCAGAGGATTAATCCTACTGACTTTGGTTTTTCATCTAGCACCATCATCAGGTCAGTTTTTTTATTTGTCCAATGCTTTGTGTTGTAACCAAATATCTGCAAAATGAATGCAATTCCCATCAGCCTCAGCTGTACTTTGTGTGCTAATTAGTAAGATGATGATGAACATGGTACACATTATACATGCTAAATATCACCATGTTAGCATTGTCATTGTGGGCATATTAGCATGCCGATGTTAGTATTTGGCTCCAAGCACTTACTGTGTGGTGCAGAGATACATCCTCACAGAGCTGCCAGCAGTGCCTATAGATAGTCTTGTTGTCATAACATCGCAAAAAACCTGAATATAAACCTGTGAAAGGGAGTTAGCTAAAAGCAGTTTATTTTAACCGTGATCTAGTGGAAAAGCAGATGTTTTTAGTTTCACAGTGCATGTTATTTGTCCTTCTTTCAACATCTGACTGTTTCCAAAATCATATTATGCTGCATTACATACCTCAGTGTGGATACCTCTGGGCCTTGACATGGAATACATTTCTTGACATTTTAGTGCTAGTGCAGAACCAATCACCCTATCACTCTGCTTTTTTTTTTTTCCCTCTCTTGTCCCTCTCAAACTCTTTCGTGCTAAATCCGGCTCTCAATCTCACATCATCAGCCTGGATGACAGCAGGCAGCTGAGTGAAATGGCTGCAGTGTCGGGCACGTTGGCTTTCGGAGACAGTCACAGTTAATGCCCCTAACCCCATCAATTTGTGAGCTGAGATTGAGTTTCCAGAGCAGCATGGAGCGTGTGGTAAAACTGTTGACTGTGGCAGACGCCGAAGTTTGCTTTTGACGGACGTCCAGACCAACATTGTCGGGAGGCTCCGGGTCGTCTTGTCTATGGGACAGACCGTCTGACCTCTGCTGTCAGAGAGGGCCTGTGGTTGACCTCTGGCAAGCGTATGACAACATATGTGTAACTTGTGCAAATAGGAGACCCACAATATGAGTAAAACACACACTGTGCAAGCTTTCCCCTCTCTTATTCAGTCAGCATATCAGAGGCTTTGTGCTCGTTTCTGCAGTGAAGTCACTGTTTTCACCAAAAGAGCAACAAAAGGTTTTCATAAACCTGGAGCTCAACGGAAACCGAGCTCCAAGCTTACGTCACTGAGCCTCAAGTAAAGCAGTGCTCACTTCCTTTGGCACACAGCCTATTAGAATAACTACTGCAGCATCCAGACAGCATAAATCTTTATATTAAATGGGTGCCCAAGTGTTTGGCTGGGTACAGCAGGTAATAAATTGGATGGTACAGTATTAAATGTGTTTATTTTTACTTTTTTTCCTCCTTTGACTATTTTTTAATCTGTCTCTTTTTTATATTATTCCCTGCAGTCATTTAAGGCATTTCGATGCAATAAACGGGTCAGAACCTGAAGGATATAGGTTAAATAAAAGAGGGTGAAACACACACTGACACGTATAGTTTTCTGGAGACAATGTTTCTCACTTTGGTTCTCCTGTCTGAATTGAGATCTGAGCTGGTATGGGATTTCATGTGAGGGATCCCCTTCTTCTTCTGGACTTGCTGAAGCAGCAACATTGCACAGTGTCGATTGCCGCTCTTTACAAGACACGGCTATTTTCTATTCACTATTCACTCTTTCCCTCTGATGTGGAAAGTGAGTCTCAGATATGTGAAATGCTTGATCTGCCCTTTTGATGTTAAGGACTACACTGATGGCTGAACTCTATAAATAGCGTCAGTTCATGCACAGAGTTCTGGCTGTAAAGCTTGTTTTCTGACTTTATGAGGCTGTATTAATATCAGCTCATCATATTGGAGGTATTATGAATACATTTAAGGCCAATGGCCACTCATAAATGCCTATGAAAGTATGACTCGTCTATCCAAGAAGCTCCAATAATTCACAGTGCTCAACATTTAAGAAGGACTCAGAAATTTCTTCTTTACTGCAGAGAAAAAGTAATTCTTTTTTCAGCTGCATACCCCCTTTTTACTCTTATTGATGACACAGCAGGGACAGCATGAGTTTGCTCCAGTTCAGCCTCCTTAAAGTGCAGCAGCTTCTCACCCTCTGCTAACTCACCTCAGGACTTACTGCACTCCTGTATTTTTTTTATTCTACTTTCTAGTCTCTTTTAAACAACATAGAGGGTGTTTGTCCTATAAAATATACTGTAAATGGTACTCAGATGACAATTGTTTCTTTTATATTGTAGTGATTCAGGAGAACGCACTGCAGCTGTGCTGAAGACATCATTTTAGACCGGGTTAAACAGTTTTTTCCAGGTCTGAAATTGAAATAAATATGAACATTAAGGTCTTTCCATTCCTGTTTTTCCAACCTCTCATCTTTTTCTCTCTACAGATGAAGCTGTGGAACAAGTACAAGGTAACCAGTATCCCATCTCTGGTGTTTGTGGACGCAGCTACGGGGAAGGTGGTGTGTCGAAATGGTCTACTGGTGGTCAAAGATGACCCTAAAGGTGAGATCGGCAGTGTCCGCAGCCACACACACACACCACACACACACGTGGTATATTATTAGTGAAGACATGACGCTGATTTATTTCTAGTCTCTGACCTCAAGCTCTGACCTTAATCCTCTTTACTAAATGGTTAACCTCAACCCCAACCACCAACCATTCAGCCCTAAAAATATTACCATTTAATGAGGTAATAGAAAGACATTTGAGGGTCAAAAGGACAAACCAACATAGATCAGTTTCTCACACACTTTGTCTGTCATAACTGTGTAACCCTGAATTCTTGGTGGGTATCATTCTTCAGTCTCTCTGGGCTGTGCTTCTCCTTGAGTAATCTTTCACCAACACCGTCAAGACGAGGCAAGACAAATTCACTCGCTCTGGCTTCACTGTCACACCTGTCCCCCATAAAAACAACAGCAGGTAGGAACTAAAATCCCCTGAGGCAAGGGCGCATGAACGAGCAACTTAAATGTAATAGAAAATCCGCATTAATGCTGTTATGCGAATATTAGGAGTTGGTCACATGGAGACAAACAGCTGGTGGCGAAATTCTCCAGTCGGGTGCCATTAAACCATTGTAGAGGAAGACGGTGCAACAACATGGTGTACAGCTTAGTTACACAACATAAATGAGTAAGATAACTTAAAATATAAGTAAAATGTAATGAGTACAGACACAGCACTCATTCTGTGTAAGGATGTCTACCAAATGCCTGGTCAGAGTTCCCTGTGGAGATATTGCAGTGCCACATCATTCAGCATTTTGGCTAAAACATTTTGCAATAACTTTTTCCTTCCCTCGTTTGTGTTGATGCTGCCGTAATTATGGTGCTGCATGAATATTATAGCATGTCCGCGTCTCACTCCCTCATCTGCAAACCCTATCATTTCTGCACTTTGAAGTGGAGGCAGAGAATTAACAAGAGCGGGCTTGCACTCCTTTCCTGCACAGAGGACATCCTCTGTGGCTGAGAAAATCTCAATATTTTAAAACGTTGCCTCTTCAGACCCTGTTAGGTCAGCATGAAAAAAGCGCCATTAGTCATGTGAGAAGGGAGAATAGCGGCACTACGGCAGCACAGCGGTGAAGCAGAATGGATTTTGCATGAGGATTGTGACAGATTTCGCTGCCTGGTTAATGAAAGCCAGACCAAGCCTGCAGTATTATCCATGATTCATTAACTGTCCCTCCAAACTAGATGTGGCTGGAGAAGAGATTAATCTCTGGCCTCAGTAGCAAATATGGGCACAGGGACTTGATTATGCCTTAATTTTCTAATAATGCTACACCACTTTCAAAGAAAAACAAGCCTACATTTTTGTTTTATTGTACATTTTGGTACATTTTCATGTGAATGTTATTTGAGAGGCAGACTGAGAGCAGTTCCTGACGTGACAAATCAATTCAGCTATGGCAGCTACGGTTAGGAGAGGAAAAAGGCACTAAAAGTTTGCCATACATAGAAACTGGGAGGGATGGTTGAACGTTTCAGGACCCTCTGCCTTTCACTCTCGATGAAAGGCCTGACTTGAGTGGTAGCAGACTAGCCTGCAGTGCAAAGATGGAGTGCACTTTTACAATCAGGAAAACAATAAAAAGCTGCGGCAGCGCAGTGCAGACGTGTCATTCCTGCCTAATGAAGCCCTAGACAACCACGCTCACATAAAGAGGCCATTATGCACCAGCCATACAAGGTTTTATTTATGATTACCTCCTTTTTAATTCGGCTGTACCAAATGCATCTCTAGAGCTTGACGGTAACAATGAAGACACCTTAAAAAGGAAACAAAGTGTGAAAGAGAGCGATAGAGAAGGATTTCTGGCAACCTTTGTTTGCTTGAAAGGCATGGTTTTCAGTCATTATTAAAACCATATTTTGCATCTGGTGTGTATTTCCAAAAGGAGATGTCACAAAAAAAAGCCTGTAAGTATTGTAGACATGACAAGTACATGTGATTTTTGTTTTTGTTTTTGTTTTTTTGCGATCCAACAGCCATGACACAGACAGAAAAGGTGCCTCTGGTTTTGAGCTGTAATGAATAATCGCTTAGACAATCAACAGAAAATGAATTGGCAACTATTTTGATAATCTATTAATCGTTTTGGGTTAGAAAAAAAATGCCAAATGATCTGGTTCCAGCTTCTGAAATGTGAATATTTTCTGGTTTCCTTAGTCTTCTACGACTGAATATCTTTGGTCTTTGGACAAAACTGGTCTTTGCAAACTGGGATGAGCATTTTCACCATTTTCTGACATTATATAAACCAGATGATTAATTGATTAAATGAGAAAGTAATTCACAGATTAATCGATAATGAAAATAATGGTTAGTTGCAGCCCTGCTCTGGTTGTTCAACTTATGTGAAACATGTTTTTTAACCACTCTGCCATGACTCTATGGATCACGATGATGGTCGGTTCGTTCAGTCCACCACTTTAGTCCAGACTGAAATATCTCAACAACTATTGGATAGATTGCCATGAAATTTCGTATCCAGAGGGGGGGGGTGTATATATATATATATATATATATATATATATATATATAAATAAATTAAAACATTCCCATCAGCCTCAGCTGTACTTTGTATTTAGTGCCTATTAGCATGTTAACATTGTCATTGTGAGCATGTTAATATGCAGATGTTAGCATAGCTGTAGACTCTTACTCTAGTTTTCTTATCTTTCTTTTTCTTATTTTTTTTCTTTACCTTTCCATTGACCCCTTCGCTTTCCTACTCTCTCACAGGCCTGGAGTTCCCCTGGGGGCCGAAGCCATTTGCGGAGGTGGTGGCAGGGCCTCTGCTCAGGAACAACAGGCAGACAACAGACAGCAGCTCTCTGGAGGGACACTACGTGGGAGTGTACTTCTCTGCACACTGGGTGAGTACAGAGAGCAGAGAAAAAGGAGAAAGAGGACCCTGATTTTTACTTTTCTGGCCGCCTGATTCTGTCAAAACACTGACACATCAGTGAGAAGAAAGAGCATCGCCAGCAGAGCTGTTTAGGAAGAGAAAGAGCAGTTAGTCCAGATAGATAGGAGAGGGGAGCAGGAAGGTGGAGGCGACTCCATTGTGTTTGTGTGTTTACATTAACAGTGGTTAGCTATCCTTGTCAGTCCTTTCACCACCACCTCTAGACCTTTTTAAAGTCAGCATTGGTCACCACACCCCACTGACATCATCACTATTGTCTCTTTCTCTGCTGGACCTGCTGGTATCCAGTAAAGGTCATGACTCAATGATGCATGAAAGGCGTTATATCATCGGTGGACTGTTCCTGATGAGATGCAGCGCAGGCTATCGAGGCCAGTCAGCACAGCAGCTGCCAGAGCCGCAGCCTCAGAGACCGGCTCTTCAGAACGGTGACGCCTGAAGGCTGGCTCAAACCCCAGACCCATACAAAATTGAAAAGGACAAGTCACAAAAGCCATTACAGGAGTTTATTTGCGGTGTTTTTACACCACATTCCCCCTGGTTACTCGTGTAAATCTATCCGCTATTAAAGTAATTTCACAAACATGAAATGCCAGCACCTGGCCTTGGCATCCGTTTACACAGAAGTGCATGTTACGTTTTTTTCCCCCTTAATGTTCTAGGGACCTGAAATGGCCCGTAGCGGAGAAACATGACCTATATTTCTTTGTGCATTTGCTTTTTAGCCTGCAGTGTGAGGGAACAGTTCTTTTAGAATAACTCATTATGGTACAACTTTAGCTGAAAGCCTAGTTCAGTCACAAACATCGGTAAACAAATCCAGCATGAGCCCACGTATGATGCTTTAGCATCGACACCACATTGTGCAAACTATAAGGAGTATAGAACACAGTGTACAGTGTTTTCTTCTGTGAGCAACCGAGTCAATTAATGAGCAGTGAATTGATTGAGGCTTTGTGCTTCACTGTCTCACTCCCACTGTCCCTTTGTGTCGGTATGATGAGTGGATCAATGAGTGCTTGACATACTGTATCCACTATAATCAGCATGAATGGTAATGAAATACTGTCTGTATCTAGTCAATAAATCGGAATAGATTATATACTTTACCACATGTTAGATAATATTAATGAGAACGTATTTTATTTATTTGTTTTCACATTAAAAAATACAGCTAATGTAAAAGATATGATTGCACACAGAGACGTTCATATACAGACACACTTACACCTACATATACTCACATGTACATGACTTTAAGATAAAAGAAAGCCTGTGCAGAAGAGGTAGGAAGCTCTCCTAATAATTTAGGGCAAGATGAAAAGGATTACATGAATGTATAATATAATCATGTTTAAGGCATTGCAACATATGCATTTGAATAAAAACCATATGACTTGCTAACATACTAATGCATTGCTTATTAACATTGTAAGGCTTTATGATATTAATAAAATCAATGTTTGACCAAATACTTCTATTGATCATCTGCCCATATTATATAGATGACTACTGGTGCTTCTACAAGACATTTTGCAAAAAACATAAAAAATAAATATAAAATATAGACCAAATAGGTTATGGAATTTGTTAATTTCACTAAGTTTAGAAAATTGTATCGCTTAACTGTGATGCAGCCTTTTACACAAGAAAATAGCAATATTTAAGCTAATTTATGATATTACAATAACCAAAATCCCAGTAAATCTACTCTAATATCTGTGAAACACAGTGTGGTGGGGGGGTACCAACCCCTCTCTTACCAAAGTTATGAAGGCAAACTTTGAGGAGGGGGTCCAAAAATGTTACCCCAAACAAATGACTTGCATAAGTTCTTTACCCCATCTGATGTAAATATTCAGTATTTGTATTTTAACTATATATTTCACCAGTGAAAGCTGAAAGAGAGAATACAGAGAGCATGAGAGAGTCTGTTTTCCTTCCCGCTGCCATGGCACTCTGATGTCATCTTAATGCCAGCCATACCACCGCTCCCCCTGCCTGGATAGACTGTGGGCTTTCCAAAGACACACACTCAAATACAGACACACACACACACACACACACACACACACACACTCACAGAACAACAAATACTCTCTCAAGCTGGAGTAGTACAGCAGGATTAATGTTTTAAGAGGAAGAGAGTTTGGAAATACTCAATGCAACGGAAGCTGCTGCAGCAAGCTATCATATTTGTGCCCGTGTGTACTGTATATTCACTCATTCACTTTCTTTTACATTCTGTTTTTCTCTCTCTGTTAGTGCCCGCCATGCCGCAGTTTGACCCGGGTCTTGGTGGAAACGTATCGAACCGTCAAAGAGTCGGGTCAGAAGTTTGAGATTGTGTTTGTCAGCGCTGACAGGTAAGATTGACTCCCACATCTGTCTCTGTCTGTCAAGGACACAAATTATCACTCTTCTCTATTCAGCTGTTAATTGAGACCACCAAATCACCATCTGTTGCGTTGTTGTTTGGTGCTTTCCAACCCCTCCAGGTCAGAGGAGTCCTTTAAGCAGTACTTCAGCGAGATGCCGTGGTTGGCGGTGCCATATCCAGATGAGGCTCGGCGATCACGACTCAACAGACTCTATGGAATACAAGGTATTGTGCAGCCACCTCCTCCTTATATATGTTGCTTCAGATCTTCGAGCTGAGAGGAGAGAGCGTAGGTTTAGTTATGTCACACGCTGAAACGCTGGCACAATGGCTGACAGCTCTCTGTGCTGGGCAGGCAAACAGCAGCACAGATTGCCCTGCAGCCTGAGGAATGTGGGCCAGTTATCAGGTTTACAGTCTTGTTTGCTACGTAAGTGCTGCGCCTCTTCCTCTGTGCCTCGCTCTTTTCTCCTGTGTGCAGAGGACTGTGGACGAAGTCAGCAAGAGCTGGCTCTCGGCCTCTCCTGCAAAGAATGTGAGGAATGCAAAGGAGGACGAGTCAACAGTGCCCCCCTCCCACACTCAAACCCCATGCAGCTTATGATGGCCCCCCCACCTCTGTTGACTCCACATGCGTAGACAGGAACACACTCACTAACGTACATTGTTTGCTCCCGGATGCCTGGTGTCTGTTTCTGATAAGGCTGTTAATAAGGCAAGGAGATTGTAATCAGAAGGATGGTGGGAGCCAATGACATGTAGAAAAAGGGGTCATGTAAGAAAAGTGGGAACATCAGGAGTGAAAGCGGACAGCTGGAGAGAGATGAAAGTCACCAGAGAGGCAAAAACTGGTCAGAAAAACATCCACACAACAAAGAAGATCTCAGTGGGAGAGGGAGCAGCCTGCGTCATGAGGCGATAATTAAAGGAAATGACCCAAACTACCTCTCCCGCTCTTACCCATTTCCTGCCCTCCTCTCTTTGTCTTCCTCTCACACCATCCTCACCTCCTCTCTCTCCCTCACCAGGTATTCCCACGCTGATTCTGCTGGATGCAGAAGGTCACATGATCACGCGACAGGGCCGCGTGGAGGTGCTGAACGACCCCGAGTGCCGGCTCTTCCCCTGGCACCCCCGGCCTGTGCTTGAGCTCAGCGAGTCCAACGCCGTGCAGCTCCACGAGGGGCCCTGCCTCGTCCTGTTTGTGGGTGAGTGGACATGCATTTATGACGCAGCCTCTGCAGCTCCACATGGGGCTCTGCCTGGAGCTCCTTGTGCGTGAATGAAGTGGCATTTATGTGGAGCATATTGAATGTCAGGAAAATTCTTCCAGTGTTGAAAGGTCCAGAGGTCTGTGGGAAAGTGTTCTAGTATTTATCTATCTATTTATATGCTAATGGGAAGGTGCAAGGAAGCAAAATGCAGGAGGTTTGTGAATAGCATAGAAAAATGACTTGGACATGATTGTAGGACAGTTTGCTACTGGTTTTGTGAGGACTGAGAAGGACTAATTCTCAAAGTTGGACATTATAACAACACAGGACAATAGGGCACTAAAAAGAGTGGTGACCCTCAAAATTTGAGACCACCCATGTGTCTCTTGAGGTCAAACTGGATTAGAAAACAAGACAAAGACCATCTGTACAGTTCCTTTCATGTCCTCACTCATCTGTCCACCAGCCATCTCTCCTTCCTTGTTTCCCATTTCACTCATCTGTGCATTTTTCCTCTCCCAGGCGGCTTTTTTCCCCCATACTTTTAACATCTTCCTACGTCTCTTTCTGGTTCGTTCAGACGCTGAGGAGGAAGGTGAATTGGAGCCAGCCAAGGAGCTGATTCAGCCAATAGCGGAGAAGCTTATGGCCAAGTACAAAGCCAAGGAGGAGGAGACACCGCTGCTGTTCTTTGTGGCTGGAGAGGTGAGATAAGCCACTCGAGGCCGCTTGAGACGGAGTAAAATGCCATTTTACACAAACTTGCATAGCTGAAGTTGGGTTTATTCATGTATTAAATGCAGTAACTCATCTGTGAGTGTTTGTTATGCTGTGCTTGGCCATGTGCTGTAGTTATCACATATAGTATAAAGCCTGACTGAATTGACTGGATTTTTGAGGCTAATACTGACATTGATATTTAAGAGTTTAAAAAATCAGATTCATTGGTCAATATTCATTTTTTTACATAAACATGTAACATAAACAATAATTTTATTTAATTTTAGGATCCCTTAATTTTGTTTTTTAAAGAATTATGACCAAAAATATATACAAAGCAGGGACACTTAACAGTTTAAAAACTAACTTGTCGGTGCTCTCCGGTTTTTCAATTTATTTGACGCCCTGTTTCTGGCCACCTGGCGAAAGGTGAAAGTCCAATATTCACTCTCCTTTTAGCTCTGTTTTGGTCTCCGCCAACTCCTGAGGGAAATATCTGGCTCTTTAGCTGCTAAATGCTCCACTACGATCACCAGCTAGTTGCTAACTTTGCCTGTCTGCTGTTTGGTGCAGAGCAGGTAGTGTACAGCTGCCTGCTGCTGCCAAAAATTACACAATGGAAGAGTGAAGAAAACTGTAAAGTTACGGGCTAGAAAAAAACAAAACAATGATCGAAAAGACGCTAAAATGGTCAGTAGAACTGATGGGAACTGCAGAGTCGGGTGATAATTTTCAATGGGTTTGCCACTACCAGTGACCCCTTTCATATTACACGTAGTCATGTGATCCATTGTTAATATAATAACAGTTTCCAACAAATTAGCAACAACAACATATCTTATGCATTTCTGTATTGCAATTTCTTGTTACTTATTGCCCTGCGTGTAGTACACCGATACCAAATCTGTAATGAGCTAATATCGGACAATATTTGGCCCAGACAATTTCACATATTGTAAGTCCCTGGTTTGCATCTGCACCCAACACCTTGGCCATTGTTGAAATGACCCCCTCTTGAACCTGCACTCTCACTCCTATCCATGGCCCAGAATTCAACTGGGTGCCCTTATCATGATGGATAGACCCAGAGCTTGGCAGCAGACTCTCTCTACTCCCTCAGACTGCGTCCAAATAATCCCTCCACCTCGTACTTTTATCTCCTCCCACGTCTTCCCTGTGTGGGACGGACCGTGGAGTTTTCATAACTCTTGTTATCTCATGTTGTTCTGTCTCGACCTTTCCAGAGCTGGTGGAGTTAGCACCAGAAGCAGACATAATTACCAGATTAGCTACCTCTCCCCAGTTCCCCCGCTCTCTGCCCTCCAGCTCCCCTTCCTCCCAGTTCTCTCTGCCCAGCAGTCTGGGAGGACTGTGCTGGTTTCTCATGTCACACACACCAAGGGCAGGCTCAGGTTTCAGCCATGGGGCTTGCACATGTGCTAACTGTCTGACCCTGTGTGTGTCTGTCCAAGGCTGCGCCACTCTGGTGTCGGCCTTGAAATGTCACTGACATACGTACACAGAACAAGAAAAGCTTAAGTTTTGTGTTTCGTGTTCATTGTCTGTGTGCCAATATTTATTTGACCTAACACAAAGAAACGTTGTTGCACTGGAGCTTGTAGTGATTCAGAAGCGTCTTGTGTTATAGCTGCAGTCAAAGTTTGCTTTGTGTCCCTTGTGGCACTCATGCTAAGGCAGATATTTTTACATCCATGTAGCGCAGGTATAATTTCCTGGCTCTTGCTCAACCGGCTATGAAATCACCAGGTTTCATTTCCAGATCGGGTTTACGGTTAGATATCACTTCCCGTTTCAGCCGTTCAGAGAGTGAAGCTTTCAATCTCTGGGCTCAGACTCCTGCACCTTGGCCCGGGTTAGCCCTAGTAGTCGCACGCTCCTTGCCAGGCCAGCTGCTGGGTTTTCTGTGTCCATGAGACAGCAGTATGTTGGCAGTCTCTCAGGGGGAGGCCGGGCTGAGCTGAATGACACAGGATCTTCTTACCCTACTGAAAAACCATACGCCACAGAGTAGTATACTGATTTATATAACGCAGAATGAAAGATCTTTTGTTCTTTCATGTCTGCTGTGAACTGGCTGTTGCATGCAAAATTAACTCTGGTGGTATTATCCAGTCACTTAAGAATTTAGCTGATTTTTGTGGCAAGCAGCAGTGACTGTTGACTCTTTGTCTTTTCCATGCTTGATTTTGTATGTAAAGCTCAATAAATATTATATTATTAGTGCCCACTGTCTTTGCTGATCCCCTGACTTTTCCTCTAGCGCCACCATGAGGTTCACATTGCAGCTTTTCTTGTCTTGTCTACTGTGATTTGAGTATTTTTAGGTTTTGGACTGCTGGTTGAACAAAACAAGACATTTGCAAGACATTTGATGATGTCACCTTGGCCTCTAGGACATTGTGATGGGTATTTTACATTGTTTTCTAATGTTTTCTTGACGAAACGATTAATCGATTATTCAAGTAATCGGGGAAATAATAGGTAGATTATTCGATAATGAAAATAATTGCAACCAGGGTGGGAAATTAGCACTAGCCACCCGCCAAATGCTGATAAAATCTGAAAGTGGCTGGTAGATTTCAGACACAAAATAATGATTTACTGTTGACAGACTGCTTTTATCTGTCAGTGGCTGGTAGATTTTAAAAAGTTAATTTCCCATCCTGGTTGCAGCTCTGTTCACATTTGTGGTTGTGATTGAAATGTCTCAACAGCTATTATATGAATTAGCATGAAATGTGTCCCCCTCAGGATAAATTGTAATAACATGGTGACTCAGTAACGTGTAATCTAGCGCTATAATGAAGTCAAAATTATAGCTTGATCAATACTTTTCTGACGAAATATCTGCTAAACTAATGAGGTGTGTGTGTATGTATGTATATATATATATATATATATATATGGTCACATAAAGAATTTGTGCTTTTATCACTTTATTGAACTCGACGTTTCATAGCTCATGTAACTCAAGATTCAGTTGTTTAAATCTGCTGTCTTTTTGTCCCACATTTGCGCACACCAGCCAAAGATGTTTTCACTTTCAGCAATATAAACTGATGAGCAATTGCTGTTGAGAATATCCAAAATTTCACAATGATGACTTTTCCTCAAGACATCAAAGCTGGCCAGTGGGATGGACGCAGCCCCGGCTCAGAGGCCAGTGGGGCGGCTTGTTTTCATTCTCAGTTCAGGCCTTATCAGATGGTCATCGACTGTGAAATGCCACAGTGCATCAATAATCAGAATAAGCCTGACATGGCCCAGCAGGTTCCACACGGTAAACACATGCTGAGCCTTATCACAGCTGTGAGTGCGAGCTATAGCAGAGAGGCCCTTTTGTCTTTTTTGTTCTGAGCTGAGCTGCAGAGGGCGGGGGGCCTCTGGGATGGCTGCACCTCACGAGAAGCAGTTTACACAAGCAGAGAAGCCAAACAAAAGAAGATGCATGACTTCCTACGGGGGCGAAAACCGATGCAGAGATTACATCTTCTCATATCGGAGAGGCTGGAAAGGCCACGGTGACAGATTGTGGAATTTCTCTCTTTGTGGTTTCTTTACACTGTGTGCCCAGATGATCTATAATCTACGCTTAGTGTGGCTGCAAGAGAGCATGCAAGACGAAGCTTTTATTTGTAGCAGGAGAATCGAGCAGTATTTCACTCGTAACAACATTGTCCTTAGTGACAGCTTACATCTGTGAGTATTAAGTGGTCAATGTATGGTGATTTGCAGTGTAATAAAATGGGCTCCATTCAGAGGAAGTTAGCTGCCTACAACAAAATACCACACTGCAACTCATCTGTTCCATCTGTTAGCAGTTTTGCAAAGTAGAGGTCAGAGACTTCATCTTGGCATACTTATCCTTTTTAGGTAGCAGCACAGCCAAGCTTTTTAATGAGAAGTCTGAGAGCTGATTGTACGGTTTGATCCATTTAGCAAGAATAGCTGCGGATTTTCTGATAACAGGGGAGACACAACAAAGGGGCCTGAAAGGAGGGAATGCTTGAGCGTTGTATGTAACAGGAAATCCATCCAAAGTCGCTTTATCTTTGACCGTGTTTTGACAAAACTCACATTGGCACATAAATCAGTAACAGTATTAACATCAGAGGCGCTGCCTCTATGAGGAGTCCAACTCTTTGTTGCAGTGCCACCCTCTGGCCCTTTCTTGTTAGTTCTGCATTTTCAGCATAATCTTTTCCATATGAAACTGATCTTTAATCTTTGCGAGGCTCCCTCTGAGCCAGCAAACTAAGCTGAGGGGAAATCAGGTCATGCTGTCACGAGGAAGGGAGAGTGTCTCAAACGACAGTAGTTATGCACATCTAATAAGTGAACTGTGTGACCTTACAAAGCATAACACATACAATCCATGTGACTTAGAGAAAATATGACTAGAATAATGGATCTCTGTCAAGGGAGGAATGCCAATTCCAGAAGCAAGGAACTAAAGGGTATGATTCCTTATTCAGCCTCAATAATTAATGGCCCTTTCTAGCTTGTTTGAAAGTTGCTGCATGCCTGCCTGCTCGTGATTCATTTCTGTTACCTGTGGCTATAGGGGTTGTAATCCTGACTTGTTAAAGGGTGAAAGGTGACATCAAGCCTCAGGCAGAACATGGGTGAAGCCCTTCAAAATACCTGCAAAGAGATAAAACTGGAATCCCCACCAAACCCAGCAGCAATCTATTTTCAACATTCACAACTCTGCGCTGCTCTCTCTCCAGCATGGGTGCTATTCAAATGATCTATGTTGAGACGTACATCTGATGTGAGTGAGGTTTTTGAAAAAAAATGGGGATGTTGTTGGACCCCCACCTGGTTGCTTTCTGTCTTTCCACACAGCAGGATGCGTGACTAAGCAGCAGCTCTCTGGTCTCTCTGGGCAGGCTGCCTGCAAGAAGACGAGAGAGAGGAGAGAGTTTCATATTCTCTTTAAAGAAGTGTGCATTAATAAAGATTGTGCCAGGCAGCTCTGCATTTTATGGGATAATCTTAATGTGGCATAGTTCAAGCAATGGGTGCTGTCCTAGTTTCATTTGTCAAAAGCAAGTCTGAACTGATGTGCAGCAGAGAAATGTGGAATTTAGAGTGTCTTCTCTCCTGGAACGTATCCAGTGTTTGACTTTCATGTTTGTCAAATTAATTCAAATGCCATGTGGGCATGGACAGATTATGAAACAAGGGCCATTATAAAAAGGCCCCCTCTTACCTAGCAGCAAGTCACCCCCACGACACAAACAGAGCCATGTCACTCGCAATCCTCTTTTTTTAGTGACATTTGCAGGCATTTCTGGTGACATTGCTACACCTGAAGTTCAGTAGTTTGTTCGTGATGTAGATGAATATGGGCTTTTTATTGACTTGCAACCCCTTTAAACAAAGCCTACGTGGGAGCCCTTGTCAGTTAGCATATGTAGCCAGTTCAACCAAACATAGATTCTTCCTTCTCAGATTGTTGTATTTGAATAATTTAAAGAGGCCTGAAGAGGTTAAATTGTCCATTAATTTACAAGAAAACAAGCCAAGCTAAGTATCAACAGGTGTGTAAGAAAATATTAAATCAGGCAAAAGAAAATGCTGAATTCCTGCACACTGTCAGCACTGCAATGTTGCATTTCAATATACTTGCAATGATTTTACAATAAACTTAGAGCTCACAGTGTGCATGAATGCAGCACTTTCTTTTAAGAGACAAAAAAAAAGCCAAAAAAGTCTAAAAAAAAACAACAAAAAAAACAATTTTGTGTTTTTTGTTTTCCTATCCTCTTTATCATCTTATAACCCCTCAGATTTATCTTGGGGTCAGACAAAAGGACACTATATGCAGTATTATAGGAAACCTTATAAGGAAATCTATGGTAAAGGTTGTATTTTTTTTTAGAGCAGAGCCATTTTGTAGTCAAACATTTTTTCAATTGCTTTACTAATTTTGATGTAGGCTTACTCTAGCCAAAGTATGGGCAGATAAAAATGTCAGGTGAGCAAAAACTAAACGTGATCAAGTCATCCCTACTTTTGACTGGACTTTCTGACTTTCCAACAAGACGTAAATAACTCACTTGAAACGGAGGCTCTGGTTTGGGCCTGTTCCCAGTAGGCCCGTGCAGTAATCCATCCATGCATGTGAGGAATGTACCACTGTAACATCATGTAACATCACACTAATTACTGTATTATCTTCTGTTTCACCTCAGGATGACATGACTGACTCCCTGCGGGACTACACTAACCTTCCAGAAGCAGCACCTCTGCTCACTATCCTGGACATGTCGGCCCGCGCCAAGTATGTTCGCGACGTAGAGGAGATCACGCCGGCCGTAGTGGATCAATTTGTCAGCGACTTCCTGGCTGAAAAGCTCAAACCAGAGCCCATCTGAAGGGGAAGTCCAAATATAAATTGGACGTACTATATGGGACTCACTCCATCATCGAACCCTGACCTGTTGCTACGCCCCTCACCCTTCCCAGCCTCCCACTATCTCTCCCACGCCCCCCCTGACTTTGTCAGACTGTTAGAGAGATGTCTCACTTTTTACTGACATTTTAACATTTTTTTAGACATGTTCCTCTTTTCATGGAGTCCTCTTTCTCCTGTGGTGCCTTGCATTGATGATAGTCCATACAGTAATATATATGGAGATTCTGTTGGTTCTTTTTTTTATTTTGTTTTTGGCCTCAAAAAGTGTTTTTTTTTTTCACTCAATAGCTTTTCTGAACTCTAGAGAAAACCAGAGAATTACCCAGTGGACCTACTTATTCAGCTGATTCTTTGCTTTCTGTTTTGTCTGCAAGATCCTGACCTTGTTACCTTTTGGTTTCTGAGTGATGCTGAGAAAGAATAAAATGCATTTTTACAGTCGTAATTCAGACGTAGTGCAAATCTGTTAAACCTCAGTTGGATGTAGCCGTAAGCCTAAAAAACAAGTATGACAGGTGCACATACAGTAAAGATCACATTATACTTGCTTGTAACAGACCAATGACTGATGTTTTAAAAACCCCTGTGTCTTGTTGTGTGTGTTATGATGTGAGTGAAAGTCATCTCTTGCCAGTTGTTAATGGTGGTTCTCATCTCAGTCATTTTGAGGACTTTCTGTGAAGGTCCCCTAATGACGAGGCCAGGTTATTTCTGAAGGCACAAAAATGGCATTTGAAAAGTGTTGAATGTATAAATCCCTGTATTCTGCTACTTCAGTCATGACTTCTCACACCCATTAAAAATGCACTGGCAAGCACAAAGTTTTGTCCCTTTTTAAGTTCCATCAATAAAGTTAGCTCTTGGATATGTAAAATACACACACTGAAATAACTCACCCGTTCCTCTCTTAGAAGTTTTTAAATATGACTCATGGGTTCAAAGATACTCTGTGCAAATGTTGCATTTTTTATGGGAGACAGCAGATTGACTTTTTTTTTGCATGTGCAAACTTTAGGTGGGATGGAAGTGTAGTGAGTTCTGCATATTTGCATAGGCAACGTGGCTGCAGATACAGAATAAAGGATGGACGTAAGACTGTCAGTGAATCGCTTGTCCTTCCTAAATATGCCTCAATTGCAGGCATCTATTTAAGGCTCTTAGAGACTGTATGAAACGTTATAGGGAGGGGTAAGAAAAGAGGGAGGGTTATGTGCTTTTTCTTTTTGTTAAAGGGAGGGTACAGTCTGACTTTTTTGGAGGAGCAGGGGAGGGTCATTAAACCTTTAATCCCAGATTTATAGTTTATTTCAGCCTTCCCTTGGGAGATTTATTGTACATTTTTTAAAAAAAAGCTACATTAAAAAAAATTGCTTTTGTGTGACACGGGTAATGACGTGCTCTTTGGCTATATGCAGAGGACAACAGTTGTGTCTGCGTTAGAGCTAAAAAACAAGGAATTTGAAGACGCTACCTTGGGCTCTGGGAAATTCTAATCACCAGTTTTTACTATTTTCTGACATTTATAGACAAAAAAAAAACAAGGCATGAATTCACTTAACATAAATTCAGACAATCATTTCACAAATTGAAGTGTTTTATTATTAGCAGAACAGGATGTAGAATTGAAATTTAAATTATTCTGTTCAGTCAGTAACAAGGACAAATGTACACCAGAAGTCACATACGGATATTTAGAGCGAACATCATGAAAACTGTTGTTCAGCTTTAGATTTCCATTTCCTTCCCGTTGTCTGCATTAGTTTTAACAGTTGCTTCCTGCCCTCAAACAAAAGAATACTGGCGGCCATGGCTGAATTCAAGCTGTCCACATCGGGAACGACAGGAATAAAGAGCCTGTGACCGGCAGTTTTCTCAGCCAACTGGACTGCTTCTAGACTTAGACCCTGTGTCTCTCCACCAATCACAAGAGCAGCGGGACTCTGAGCCCAGCTCTCATGGTACAGCTTTGTGTCCACTTTGGGAAGTGAAAGTCCCTCATTTTCACTATCCGAGTCAGAATCAGAATCGTATTCCTCGTAGTGCATGTTATTGTGATTAGGCCTTAAGCTGACCCAGCCATAGTCTCCTGCTTTGGAGGGTTTGTGAGACACATTAACTTGTGAATCCTCTGTTTCTCTACTTGGATCAGCGCCACAGCTGCTGTCAGCCACAAGGACAGTCACAGGTTTAGGGAGATGTTTTTCGATATCATCCCAGCCCAAGCTCGGATAGATGGGAAGGCGGAAATGGGCGCCCATTGCCGCGCGCAGAACTTTAGGCTCCCAAGCATCGACACAACCTGTCAGTGGAAAAAATAAACAGATTTGAAAAACAAAAAGCAAATAAGCAAAGCCATTTTCAAGGGGTGAAGTTCACTTGTTCACATTAATAATTGATAACATGAGCGTACCCTTGGTGAGCAGGACATTGTGGCAGCCAGCAGCAGCAGCACCTCGTAACATAGTCCCAAGGTTGCCAGGGTCACGGATGTTGTCGCATATCAACGACAATGGCACCGAATGACCTCTATTCGCAAAGTTCAACCGTGATGGGTCCGGGCGGGAAAATATGGCTGCAGCAGAAGAGAGCAAAGTCAGCAACAACTCAGAGTATCTGTGCTTCTTAATGAACTAAAACAAAACGTGACCCTCACCGATCACCCCTTGTGGGGCCACAAGGTCAGACCAGATCTTGATTTCCTCAAACTTGACTTTGACTAGCGTGGCCCTTTTCAGCTTGTCTAAGGGCAGCTCTCGGAGCCGATCCACTGTACTGAAGAACACCATCTGTGGGTTGGCCCCAGCATCCAGGGCGTCGCAGATCAAACGCCTGCCCTCCAGGAGGACTTTACCCTGGTGCTCCCGAAACGACCTGGAACGAGCAACACTCACCAACCTCCTGAAGGACAGATGCGGGGAGATGGAGAGATAGATTACAGGCAGTGAGAACATTAATAATTATCACAATTATTATTACTATTTTGGAAACATTGTGAATCATAGAATACTATTATGCCCTAAAAGAGCAAAAGGCAGCAACTGAAACTGTCAACTGAGAAAAATGGCTTAAAACTTCTTATTACTATCCAACAGTATTCATATAATTTACTTAAGTGACAGTAGCATTACCACAATAAAAAAACTCCTCTGTGGTGAAATCCTGCATTCAAAACTTCACGTAAGTGAAAGTATGGAAGTACCATCAAGTTGCAATCAGTAAAAGTACTGATTAGGCAGGCATGTTATCATCTACACTCTTTCAACAGGATCTCTCCAAAATGTACTTTTATGATGCCTCCCTTTGGAGGAATGTAAACATATATTTTTCACTTAACAGAAGACACCAGTCTTCCCACGTGTTCAATGACGACGATCTTTGCCTGAATACTCCAACATGGGCACAATCTGATCAAAGAATGAGTAAGCAACATTCAAAACATTTTGTGTTTTCATGTATATATGGACACATTTTATCCAGTACCAACACCTACGCCAGTCTCTTATCTCCAGGTAAAGCCCTCTCGAAGCGCAGTCCATCAACTTGATCCTTCGGACCAGCAGCCGACTGCACATGACCTCTCGCCTCGACGCGGTCACTTTCTCCACGACGCCTCGCTGTAGGTTGGACCTTCGCCTCCTTCTCCTTCTCCTTCTCCCTCTCCCTCTCGGCGTTTCGCCCTGCCACTTTATCCGTCTCGTTTTCTGGAAACGACACCTTGACGGGTTTCCTCCTCAGTCCGCGCACGTACCGTTTACATTCCGCCACGACGCCGCTGCCCCTCGTTAGAAAAGCGTTTCGCTCCGTGGAAACGAGACAAATCACGCCGTTACACCACATTTACGCCTCTAAAATTAATCTAGCTTATTGGGTAACGTTAACAATTCACTGCAAAGGGGGTGTACTGCCCCAAAGATGTTACCAAACTAATTAAATTTCATCTTCTCTTCTACTTTAGCCGCTTCTCAACTGATCCAGGCTGTAACCTCGCGAGAGAATGAGACAAACTGGGCGATACCATTAGCCCGAATGACTTAGGGGTGGCGAGCGTAGTTTTAGTGTTTTTTTCTATTTTGCGTAATGTCGTTGCGCTTTGTCCATATTGATAAAATAATGTTAATTAATTAACAAAGCCGAAATAATATCTGGGAGTCGTATCTGCAGTTGTATACACCTTCCGTTTGCTTATTTGTTTTTACGTTGCACCAATCGACGACAGAAGAAAAATCGATCACCGGGGGAAGGAAGCTTAATCGTTCCCTGCACCGCCAAGTGTTGACATAAAACATCCGTCAAGAAATATGGCTTTGAGACGAGCGCTGCATTTTGTTTTCAAAGTTGGCGACAGGGCCAAAACAGCCGCGTTTTACCGAGATGTTCTGGGCATGAAGGTACTTTTTCTGAGCTCCATTTAATGCCCAGATGTGACTGAAGCTATTGATTAACTTTTGTTGGTGCTCGGCTAATCTCAGCAACGTTACGTGGCTATTTAATCCCTCTTTTTGTCATGTGAGTGAAACTCGAGTGTTTGAATAAATGTCTTCTCATGCTGGATGCTTATTTTCTCACGCCTTCTTGTCCGTTTCAGATTTTACGCCATGAAGAGTTTGAGGAAGGCTGCAAAGCAACGTGTAATGGGTAGACATGAGACACTAATGGACTTTGTACTTATAAACGCTGTGTAACACAGAGCTGTTAATATCCTAATACTGTATCCATAACGTTGCAGCCCCTACGATGGAAAATGGAGCAAGACAATGGTTGGCTTTGGTCCAGAAGATGACCATTTTGTTGCTGAACTGACATACAATTATGGGGTGGGAGAGTATCAACTTGGCAATGACTTCTTGGTGAGTGAGAGTTCATTTGGAAACGTTACAGAGGACTCCAGCGTGTTGTGTTATATAGGGTGAAGAAGCCTTGTAAAGGGATATTGTCAAATATGTTTTCACTTTAGGGGCTCACTCTGCAGTCGAGCCGAGCCGTAGGCAATGCTAAACGTCTGGGATGGCCTCTTACTGAGGTAGGCGAGGCTCTGTATCTGACCCAGGCTCCAGGAGGATATCCCTTCTACCTCGTGGACAAAGAGCAGCCTCCAGGTGGTGAGTGTCATAGCTCTTATTTCTCAAAAGAGTCCGATTTTGAAAATGAATGAATAATTGTACTCCTTTTATCACACGTAAATGGTATTCACTTGTATAGCGCTTTTACAGATTGGTCTCATTCACCCATTCACACACACATTCACACACTGGCCTCCGTTGGGAGCAACTTAGGGTTCAGTGTCTTGCCCAAGGACACTTCGACATGTGGACAGGAGGAGCCGGGGATAGAACCGCCAACCCGCTCTACCTCCTGAGCCACAGCTACCCATGTAACAAGCAAAAATACCAAATATCAGTTGGTTACATCTTCACAAATGCAAGGAGTTGCTTGGTTTTATAGCATTATACATTTATTATAGTAACAGTCATTTAATTTTACTTTATTGGTCAGACTCGGTAAGCATATATCAATACATTGTGTATTTTATTGAGTAAATTATTCATTCAAGAGCGACAGAAATGAGTGCAGCGTGATCAAGAGGAGAGCATTCAGCAGAAGCTCTCTGTTTGGTCATTGCAGGTGTTTAAGCATGCCATACCGTTTTTCCCTCTGTTATTGATCACCTGTAAACTTTGATCATTTGTTCCCAGACCCTGTGCAGAAGGTTTGTCTCGGAGTATCAGACCTCCAGAGATCGACCCACTACTGCACGACACTCTTGGGAATGAAGGTGATGGAAAAGAATGAGGAAAAGAAAACAGTGCTGATGGGATTTGCAGACACTCAAGTGAGTCAAGTATCAAAGAAATAATTGTGTTTTGTGTTAATAAATCAGGAATGGATTTTAGTCTGAATATTATATTTGTATTTTTTATCTTTATGCAGTGTAAACTGGAGCTTCGCGATATCGGTGGGACAGTAGATCATGGAACAGCGTTTGGAAGAATAGCATTTTCATGCCCACGGGAGCAAGTAAAATATTTCCTGGATACATCCATGTGTTTGTAAACTAATGGAGAAAATAAATGATCATTTTAATCATCAATATTTTATTACATTCCACAGCTGCCTGACCTTGAAGCCTTGATGAAAAAGGAAAATCAGAAAATTCTCACTCCATTAGTCAGCCTGGACACTCCTGGAAAAGCCACAGTCGAAGTGGTTATCTTGGCTGACCCAGTAAGTACATTACCAATATAATGTTGTAATCAAGTCAAAATCCATCTCTGTTAAAGAATGTTAACTGGACAATGTTTGTTTCAGGATAGTCATGAGATTTGCTTTGTGGGAGATGAGGCTTTCAGGCAGCTGTCCATGGTGGACCCCAAAGGAAATGAACTGCTTGATAAGGTCGGCGTTACTCTACATTAAATATGCAACATGTGTTGGATATTCACTGTGCCTGTACTCTTAATGCTTTTAAACTTTTTCTTAGGCTATGGCTGAAGATAAAAGTGACGAGTGGTTTGCCAAACACAACAGACAGAAAGCTGCGGCATGAGATGGAGTGGCTTGCCTGGAAAATTGTGCACCATCAATTTCTCACCAATTCATATTTTGATGAGTTGCTGTACAAGGCACCTGTAGTGTAAATCTTGTTGTAATGACAACTCGGTAATCCTAAGGTTGGCAGAATGAGATGTATTTCCCCTGGAAGCCTGCCATGAGGGACAGTTGCATTGACAGCACTTTGCAAAAGGACCACTTGTTTATTTTAATGGACGTTTTTGCAATAAATATTGTTCCTATCAATAAGGCAGAGTGGTGGGCAAAAAATCTACTTATTTTTAAAAATGATGAAAGATGTCAACATGGCCAGGCAAAAGCTATTGGGCCCCTGTTGACCCTCCACCACCCACCTTCTGTGCATTGTGTATGTCCCAATTAGTGCTCTTAATTACTGGAGTAATACTATCTGACTGCAAGATTGCTGTGCAATAATTAGTTTGTGGTAATTTGATTTAAAACAACTTTATTTAGAAAAGTGCATGATGCACAATATAAACAAAAATAATAAATGTCTTTATTAGAGTATTATTAAAAGTAGATTTTGACACAGGGCCACAACATGACATAATAGTGCAGGACCTTATTGTTGATATTGTACTTAAATTGTGCAAATTCCATAAACCTGCAGCTAATCAAATTACCAAAATCCAATTGCATGCAGTGTACCTAGAGCTTTTAGGGGTTTGGGACCCTTGGGCAGTCGCTTGGAAATCCAGTCTTGGGTATCAACCATTAAAGTATGCAGTGAAATGCAGCTGTTTACAGATAAATGCGTTCAGTATCATGCAGTGGCAATGGTTTAGTCATGTGGTAGAGTTACACTGAATCTTATCATTTGTAAAATTACATAATGTCACTCATCTGGTTGAAATAAATTTTGCCTCTAATTTTTCACCTTTGTAAAATAGTTTGATTATCGACTGTGTGTATTTTCTGTTTTACCTGTGTATGAATAACTCTATGTTTGACTGTTGACTAAAAGTTATGGAAGCCCATTTCTGCCAAATTATGAGATAAAAAGTCATAATTATGAGATACTTTAAAACAACAATGAGAGTAGCAGCTCTTTGGCATGAGTTCTCCTGGTTAATTTGTCAGAAATGGATCCTGAGTACACTGAGGACTACTTTAAACGTGGCTTTACAACAAATGAAATACTTCACGTGCTGATTCACATGGGATTGAAGAAGCAGTTCTGGCGTAGAAAGAATAAAACCAATGTGACAGAGGTGGCGACCTTCATTGAACAGCAACTTAACTTAATCCAACATCAAACATTTACAAAAGTCAACTGTTATAGTTGCCTTATTTAGGATTGCATATTGTTTGCATGGGGTTACGGGTGGTGCATGCGCACTTTCTATCTCATAATTATGACTTTATCTCAAAATTATGACTTTTTTATCTCATCATTTTGACTTTTAATCTCATAATTATGACTTGTCTCATATTTTTGACTTTTATCTCATAATTTCGATTTTTTTTTAATCTCATAATTTCGACTTTTTTATCTCATAATTTCAACTTTTTTTTAATCTCATAATTATGACACTTTATCTCATAATTTCGATTTTTTATCTCATAATTTCGACATTTTTATCTCATAATTTTGACTCTTTTTATCTCATAATTATGACTTTTTTATCTCATCATTTTGACTTTTTATCTCATAATTTTGACTCTTTTTATCTCATAATTATGACTTTTTTTTAAATCTCATAATTATGACTCTTTTTATCTCATAATTTTGACTCTTTATCTCATAATTTTGACTTTTTTATCTCATAATTATGACTTTTTATCTCATAATTTTGACTCTTTTTATCTCATAATTTTGACGTTTTATCTCATAATTTTGACTTTTTTTTAAATCTCATAATTATGACTTTTTATCTCAATTTCGACTTTTTTATCTCATAATTTCAACTTTTTTTAATCTCATAATTATGACTTTTTATCATAACTTCGACTTTTTTATCTCATAGTTTCGACTTTTTTATCTCATAATTTTGACTCTTTATCTCATAATTTTGACTCTCATAATTTTGACTTTTTATCTCATAATTTTGACTTTTTTTTAAATCTCATAATTATGACTTTTTATCTCATAATTATGACTTTTTTTTATCTCATTATGACTTTTTATCTCATAATTTTGACTTTTATCTCAATTTCGATTTTTTTTTAATCTCATAATTTTGACTATCTCATAATTTTGACTCTTTATCTCATAATTTTGACTTTTTATCTCATAATTTTGACTCTTTTTATCTCATAATTTTGACTTTTTATCTCATAATTTTGACTTTTTTTAAATCTCATAATTATGACTTTTTATCTCATAATTATGACTTTTTTATCTCATCATTTTGACTTTTTATGTCATAATTATGACTTTTTTATCTCATACTTTTGACTTTTATCTCATAATTTCGATTTTTTTAATCTCATAATTTCGACTTTTTTATCTCATAATTTCAATTTTTTTTAATCTCATAATTATGACTTTTTATCTCATAACTTCGACTTTATCTCATAATTTTGACTTTTTTATCTCATAATTTTGACTCTTTATCTCATAATTTTGACTCTTTCTCATAATTTTTACTTTTTTATCTCATAATTTTGACTCTTTTTATCTCATAATTTTGACTTTTTATCTCATAATTTTGACTTTTTATCTCATAATTTTGACTTTTTTTAAAATCTCATAATTATGACTTTTTAGCTCATAATTATGACTTTTTTATCTCATCATTCTGACTTTTTATCTCATAATTTTGACTCTTTTTATCTCATAATTTCGACTTTTTTATCTCATAATTTTGACTCTTATCTCATAATTTTGACGTTTTATCTCATAATTTTGACCTTTTTTTTAAATCTCATAATCTCGACTTTTTTTATCTCATAATTTTGACTCTTTTTATCTCATAATTTTGACTTTTTATCTCATAATTTTGACTTTTTTTTAAATCTCATAATTATGACTTTTTCTCTCATAATTTTGACTTTTTTTTAAATCTCATCATTCTGACTTTTTATCTCATAATTTTGACTCTTTTTATCTCATAATTTCGACTTTTTTATCTCATAATTATGACTTTTTATCTCATCATTCTGACTTTTTATCTCATAATTTTGACTCTTTTTATCTCATAATTTTGACTCTTATCTCATAATTTTGACGTTTTATCTCATAATTTTGACTTTTTTTTAAATCTCATAATCTCGACTTTTTTTATCTCATAATTTTGACTCTTTTTATCTCATAATTTTGACTTTTTATCTCATAATTTTGACTTTTTTTTAAATCTCATAATTATGACTTTTTCTCTCATAATTTTGACTTTTTTTTAAATCTCATCATTCTGACTTTTTATCTCATAATTTTGACTCTTTTTATCTCATAATTTCGACTTTTTTATCTCATAATTATGACTTTTTATCTCATCATTCTGACTTTTTATCTCATAATTTTGACTCTTATCTCATAATTTTGACGTTTTATCTCATAATTTTGACTTTTTTTTTAAATCTCATAATCTCGACTTTTTTTATCTCATAATTTTGACTTTTTTTTAAATCTCATAATTATGACTTTTTATCTCATAATTATGACTTTTTTATCTCATCATTTTGACTTTTTATGTCATAATTATGACTTTTTTATCTCATACTTTTGACTTTTATCTCATAATTTCGATTTTTTTAATCTCATAATTTCGACTTTTTTATCTCATAATTTCAATTTTTTTTAATCTCATAATTATGACTTTTTATCTCATAACTTCGACTTTATCTCATAATTTTGACTTTTTTATCTCATAATTTTGACTCTTTATCTCATAATTTTGACTCTTTCTCATAATTTTTACTTTTTTATCTCATAATTTTGACTCTTTTTATCTCATAATTTTGACTTTTTATCTCATAATTTTGACTTTTTATCTCATAATTTTGACTTTTTTTAAAATCTCATAATTATGACTTTTTAGCTCATAATTATGACTTTTTTATCTCATCATTCTGACTTTTTATCTCATAATTTTGACTCTTTTTATCTCATAATTTCGACTTTTTTATCTCATAATTTTGACTCTTATCTCATAATTTTGACGTTTTATCTCATAATTTTGACCTTTTTTTTAAATCTCATAATCTCGACTTTTTTTATCTCATAATTTTGACTCTTTTTATCTCATAATTTTGACTTTTTATCTCATAATTTTGACTTTTTTTTAAATCTCATAATTATGACTTTTTATCTCATAATTTTGACTTTTTTTTAAATCTCATCATTCTGACTTTTTATCTCATAATTTTGACTCTTTTTATCTCATAATTTCGACTTTTTATCATAATTTATGACTTTTTATCTCATCATTCTGACTTTTTATCTCATAATTTTGACTCTTTTTACTCATAATTTTGACTCTTATCTCATAATTGACGTTTTATCTCATAATTTTGACTTTTTTTTAAATCTCATAATCTCGACTTTTTTTATCTCATAATTTTGACTCTTTTTATCTCATAATTTTGACTTTTTATCTCATAATTTTGACTTTTTTTTAAATCTCATCATTCTGACTTTTTATCTCATAATTTTGACTCTTTTTATCTCATAATTTCGACTTTTTTATCTCATAATTATGACTTTTTATCTCATCATTCTGACTTTTTATCTCATAATTTTGACTCTTTTTATCTCATAATTTTGACTCTTATCTCATAATTTTGACGTTTTATCTCATAATTTTGACTTTTTTTTAAATCTCATAATCTCGACTTTTTTTATCTCATAATTTTGACTCTTTTTATCTCATAATTTTGACTTTTTATCTCATAATTTTGACTTTTTTTTAAATCTCATAATTATGACTTTTTATCTCATAATTTTGACTTTTTTTTAAATCTCATCATTCTGACTTTTTATCTCATAATTTTGACTCTTTTTATCTCATAATTTTGACTTTTTTATCTCATAATTTTGACTCTTTTTATCTCATAATTTTGACTCTTAACTCATAATTTTGACGTTTTTTTTAAATCTCATAATCTCGACTTTTTTTATCTCATAATTTTGACTCTTTTTATCTCATAATTTCGACTTTTTTATCTCATAATTATGACTTTTTATCTCATCATTCTGACTTTTTATCTCATAATTTTTACTCTTTTTATCTCATAATTTTGACTCTTATCTCATAATTTTGACGTTTTATCTCATAATTTTGACTTTTTTTTTTTTAAATCTCATAATCTCGACTTTTTTTATCTCATAATTTTGACTTTTTTTTAAATCTCATAATTATGACTTTTTATCTAATAATTTCGGCTTTTTGTAATCTTTTTGTTTCTTTTTTACTGGCGGAAATGGGCTTCCATACGAAGTGAATCTAAAAGTTAGTATTTGCGGTGCTGCTGGCCGCGTCCCAGCTCCTCCTCTCCCACTGGTGAGACGAGCTCCGGGGCGGAGTGTTTACTCTGAGCGCAGTTAACTGTCAGGTGGACCGACGACGACCCAACACGCTGAACATCTCACGGTAAGAAGCTGGACAACCGACTGGAGCCAAACATCTGTAACGGTCGAGTAGTTACCGAAAAATAATGCTAATTTGCGCACCAGTCCCGCAGCCGTGCCGGATTAGCCGTAGCGTTAGCATGCTACAACGCTAGCACAGATTTGCTACTGATTTCTGGATGACGCGGCGGCAAATATCTTTAACTGTTTCACGTTTGGTTAGTTTGGGCTAACGGCGCTACTCCCTGGCAATGAGTCGCCGTTTTGCCACTGCTGGGCAGCGAAGAAGGACTGAGTTTAGGTAAAGGTTTTGCACACTGTCGAGTGATGAACTTCAGCTACGTGCCGTTTCATGTTCGGTTTGTAACTACACTGTAGTTAGCACCGTTAGCACCGTGAGGCTAGCCTTTACCGTTAGCTGAAAAACACACAACTGACGTTTATGAATTTGCTTAGCAAAGTGGTGCCAGTTGCAGTGATCGACTAGTTATTGATCGTTGTTGTATAGTAACCAGCGAGCACCTGGATGTAAGGTGAGTTAAGCAGAAGTGTGTCTCTTCCTCTCTGACAGCAGCTGATGGCAGATAGAGGAGCTGCCAGACCCATGTCCAAGATCAGGGTGTGAACATCTTGGGACACAATGTCTCTCTTGCTGATATCCTTTCTTCTAATTCTTCTGCTTGGGATTGTGTTGTTATGTGTCATTTTCAGGTAAGAAATGTGTCAGTTTCTAGAAACTTTCTGCAGTATATCTGTAATTGCCAATGATTTAGTTTAACCTAACACTGCTTACAGGACTCAACCCAGACTTTTCTTGTCCTTGATTGTCCTTATTTTATGTAAAATATTTCTGCCTTTTCTTTTGCTCCCAGGTGGCTCATATGCACCCTGGCTGTGCGACTCTTCCAGACTGCACTGAATGCTGAACTAAAGATCAAATCAGTAGGGCTTTTTTCTGTCCAAGGAGTTAGTATCCAGTTTCACCCCCAGCATACTCTGGTAAGACACACTGTGTTTACACGACATGTATTTAGTGAGCTTAGTCAGTGCGGCTGCTCCCATGTCGGGGGTAGATATTTGGCTGAGAAATGGCCAGAACACATTTTATGTTGTTTGACCACAGCCCCAAAATGTATCAAGGGTTTTTGACTTACTATACCATAACAGTGACTCTCTTTGTGACAGGAAATTGACAGAATATGGATTTCAAGTAAACTTCTAAACCAGGATTTGCCGTAAGTTGTCACATTTCTTTTGTCAGTTGGATAGTTTGAGGTAAAATCTTTGAGTAAAAATCAGTTAAAGATGCTAAACCCTTGTATATGAAAATGCTTAATTCTGTTATTTGAGACAGCTACTGCATGCTTGTGTTTCAGGAGGTACCTGGCATTGTGTGTTGGCGAAACCAGAGTTAGGTTTGACTTGCAAGCACCGCTCAGACCTTTGGTGAAGAAGAGCCATGGAAAAAAGTCTGGGAAGATTTCAGTCAGCCCCACAACGCTACGCTTTCTCTCACAAGTATGGATCCTCACTGTAGGCCAGTCTTTCACTAAACTGATTCTGTAGACAACATCTCACTTCCTGTCGTGCGTTTTCAGCTGCTGTCTTTCCACATCAGCTCGATCAATGTGATGGTACTGAACATAGCACCGTCAGAGTCTCTATGGCACATGACCATTACAGGCATCACCTTGTTACTTGAGCATCAGAGTAAAAGGTAACTTCGCCATTCACTCTGTGTCTCTGTTTGTTATTTCTGTCTGCCACTGATCTGATTTAACTATAAAATTTAATAAAAAAAGAGAGTATCCTGACCAAGGATCACGCTACACTGTTGTCATTTTTAACTTTCATTACAGGCTGGCGTTTGACTTCTCAGTCGGGCAGCTAAGCAGTAAAGTGCTTAAAAGCAGTCAATTGGTAAGCTCTTCTATTTTCACTGAAATAGAAACTTGTGATTGAATGTGTGTGACTAACGTGCTCGCCATTGTAGGATATATGTCTGGCTGAAGTGGCCTTGAGCCTGCTGCTGTCTGGAGATGTGAATCTACCAGAGATGAAGCCAGGTTGTCTGTCCCTGACTGTGAGAACACTTATAGCAGAGCTGCATGAGGGACTATTTCTCAGCCAACTCCTGCTGCCCCCATCCCCCAAAAAGAGCATTCACGATGCATCCGGTGAGCAAATGCAAAATATAGTCTCTGAAATGTCACAGAACACCTAATCAAGATGTTGAAGGGTTGATTGTATGCTTGGGGTGTATGTAAACTTGTATAACCAGTATTTAAAGCACAGGTAGTCAACTATTAGCTGGATTTTTCTTGTATTCCCCAAGCTAATTCTCTCCACTTGTGTACTCACAACAAGTAGCTAGAATGATAAGCGCGACAGCACTAACAGTTGTTTTCCACTGACTTTACTTCACTGATCTTTGGCTTGTTCTAAAACGCCTGGATGTCTACCATCGTCTGTGATATTTTTAGCTGTTCTGCTAACCAGCAAGAAAATGAGGACAAGGTCATATCATAGCGCTTTATTCACCTCTGTAGGCACTTGAAATGTCCACATGCTTAATGATAAATACATTAAGTTGAACCTTCCCAATCAAATAAAGCACAAGTTGTAAAATTATTTAAAAAGTAAGAAAAAGTTGGTAAAATCAAGTATTTAAAACGACATAAAATTTAAGTGCTTATACATCTGTGGATCTTTTGGGTCATTACTCACTGAATAAGAAATTAAAGAAATATGTTGTTAAAACAAAAACACCAGTAGCACAGACATGGTTAAGGTTGGCAGTTTTGCCTATATAAAGACAGACTAACGACTACAAGGGAAAAAGAGGAAATGACACATTAGCTCACTCAGGTATTTCCGTGCAAGACATATTTTTAGATCATCAGAAACCAAAGCTTTAAAGCGGTGCTGTTAGTGATTTAACTTCTGACCATAATACTCCAGATACTTTACATTTGTAGGTGCATTTGTGGCATTCAAAACATACCTTCTGTTTGTACATTTGCTATAGAGTAGGCCAAGACAATATGCAGCGCATTGCAGAATATTGCAAGTTGCCCTTGGTGCATATCAGGTAGCATATGTGACTGTATTTATTACATGCTTGAGAATTGTATAGGCTTATTGTTTTGTTTCTGCAACTATTTGGCTATGTGGCTTTCTTTATACTTTTGTTACTACCGTACAAAATATTGTGATTTAATAGTATTAATGCTGTTTCCTTTCCTTCTCCAGAGTGTGAAAACATTGAGTTCATCCAGACTGAGACTGTGGAACGGTTTCATCAGCTGATTCCCCACAAGGTCAATGTGGAATTTGATAATACCAATGTAACCCTGTCCATGCACAGCCAGAAAAGGTGAGTCAACATTTTACCATCAGCTGCATATAGTTTTTGTTGTTTTGCACAATTTGATTCTCCATTTCATGATTCTTTTTCCTCTTTTTTTTGTCTGTACAGACACCTCAACTGGACTCTGAAATCTTTAAAAGTCTGCTATGGTCAAGACAGCGGGCAGCTTCCTCTTAAAAGCTTCACTCCTGAGCTGAGCTTTCCCCAGAGCAGCCTGGAACTCCTTCTAGAGGGTTAGTGGACAGCTGGGTGCCAGACGCAATGCAGAGAGAGTTGGATGAAGGAAAAAGCTATGAATAACAGTCATTTTTTTTATTGGCAGATGGACTACTCCTCTCACAAAGTAGGCAAAGAATCCTTTGCATGAACACTCTCAAGACAGCCCTGCAGGTGAGGAAGATGCTTGGTGATCACATCACAAGAGCAAAGCCTCTTAAATCTATGAATCATATATGACCTTATTTTGACCATGTCTCTTGTGTTTTTCTACATTTAGGTTACATCAGTTGACATCTCAGGGTCATTCACAGTCAACACTTGCATCATCCACTACCGTCACCAGGAGTTCTCCCATTGGCTAAACCTATTTCCATGGGAACAGCTAATCCACAGGAAGGCAGCACATAGAAAAAGGCAAGTTGCAAAAGGAAAACTCAAAGGTTTGGTTTGGATTGCTGTGTGTTTATTAATACTCAGTTTGGGGGGATTATAACCAGATATTTTCTGTCATCTCTAAAACTTTACTGGAAAGATTGGATCTGTGTTCTGTCTGAGAAGTGAAAATAATAATCTAATACCTTTTTACTATCTTCTCTTTCTTATCCATGTTTGTGTTTGCGCATCACTCATTCTGTATTGTGTTGTTCCATGACGTTATTGTGTTGTGTAGTCCATTAGATTATTTGCCCACCCTCCTTTTCCTCAGGCGCCTCCCTCACCTCGATGCTCCCGTGAGGATCACCTCCTCCGTGTCCAATATTAATGTGTCTGTTCAGCTGGGAGACACAACGCCTTTTGCTCTAGGCTTCCTCTCTGCCAGTGCAGGTACTGCAGGTCTTTCACATGCTGCACACGTGCACACCCACAGAAAGGCAGGTGAACATCATATGATGTTATTGCTACATTGCAAAATTAGGGCATTGTTGAAGTAATGTAAAGTTAAAGTATAACCTCAACATCCTGTGCTAAACAGTAGCACCTAATGTTATTACTTTACATCATGTGCAAGTTCTGTATTATTATTACAACATATTTTCCTTAAGTAAATCTTCATGGTTTTTATTCTGAAGGCAACTTTTGGGTCAGCCTTTTTCAAACATGCCAAACTAGATTAGATAAGGTCTTTTCTTAGAGTGCCCTTTAAAAGTTACACATTAACTTGTACTCCTTTTAACCATGTTGGCCTTAAATACATTTTTATTTTATTGGAAAACAACTTATATATTGTATATACTATACTGCAACAAATTTGAATGTATTTCCTCAAAATAATGTTTAATGATGACTCGTATTCCTTGTATTTGTAGAACTGCGGCATCTTCTTGACATTAAAGATGACACAGAGAGCCCAGAGTCCCAGAATGTGCACCAGCGTGCCTCACTGTCCCTGGACAACTTCTGGTGGAGAGTGGGTCAAGGGTCTCATATCCAACAAGCACCCCACCCTCCTGGTAAACATGTGTGGGGAGAAGCGCTAATTTTAGATTCGCTCAGTCTTCAGGTAGGAGCACAAATTATTAGGGAGAGTTTAGAAACTTGTTTTATTGTATGTTTAATGATGCGTTAGATTCATTTTCACATTTTTAAAATACTTCTCATCAACAACCTCCACTAAAGTGATAAAGTGTTCTTCTCTTGTCTTTTTTTTCTATAATTATTTTCTTTGCATGATCTTATTTTTTTTAAATAGATTTTTTTTTAAATAGATTTTCTGAATCCCCCAGTTTTTCCTCAGAACATGCCTTTTCCCGTTAAAACTTCCCGTTTTTATGTTTGGTTAATTAGTTAGAGGATTTACAGACATACTGGTTTGCTAATGTTCGTGTACTTTTAATCTCGTCCCTCCCAGGGGAGTTTCAACAGACCCCACATGGAGTCAAGTAGCCACTCTCAGAGTTTGAGCGTGGAGTCCAGTCTGAAAGGCCTTCAAGTGGAGCTTTCAGAAACTTGTGCACTGTGTCTGTCTCGCCTGCTGTCCCTCATCTGTGTTCCTCGTGACCCGGGGCCACAGCTGTCAGATGTAGCCTCAGTGTCTCCCCCTAGTGACGATACTGTTCAACCCATCCCCTCCTCACAGCTACACCTGCTGTTTAAACTGGACTGTTGTCTGGAGGATGTCAATGTATTCACACTGTCTAACCTGGCAGGTGAGTTATTTCAGAATGTTGCTGGTGAATAAGTGGTTTCTGCTGCTCTGCTGGCTTTGCTTGGTAATTCATTAGGTGGGACTTAAACAGTAGTGTTTAGCATATATTGATAGTGTACCTCATAGTGCTACTTCTACTTTTTCAATTTACATTTTTCTCAAGTAAGCGTTCGTGTAGTCGACAGGGACTGCAAGGCCCAAAAACAGAAAATTCATCAGCAACTATTTTGATAATCGATTAATCATGTAAGTCAAGAAAAGAGAACAAATGACCAAAAGTGTTGCAGAAATACGTTTTAGAGCTGGACCAAAGTAAACAGGCCTTCCTCTTACAAATGCCCTATTGCATCTTCATCATCTTATGGGGCCAAAAACCACAGGATACATAAAGTTCTCTTCTCTGTCAGCCTATCATCACCTTTAATGATCATGTTTTATTTGCTTGTTCTCTTCAGGAGCTGTGTCTTTGCGGATGGACACTGTTGGACTCCTGAGCTCTGCAGAAAGCTCCACTGTGTCTCTTCAAGGTGTTAGCTTGTTAGCCATCAAAACACTCACAGAGAACATGGAGTCATGTTGCCCCGCCTCTCAAACCCCCAACCCTGTGCTCAAACTCACCGCGATAGCCTTTTGTTACCACATCACCACCCACACCTTACAGGTAATCAGATCTTAATCAGTTTTAGTTCTCTGGACTGGAATGAAATCCTGTGTCAATATTCATATCTTGTGTTGTCATGTCTTCATCAGGTTCAATGTGAAGAGGAGCTCACTGTTGAATGGACGCCGCCAGACCACATGGTCTTATATCAGCACATGACTGAAGCTCAGGCTTGTTGGCGTATGCTTTGCGGAGAGATGGGAGAGGACAGTCCAGTCAAACCTACGGAGAGTGAAATCATTTCAGGCCCGAGTAGAGAGCTGTGTGTGCGTGTTGAACTGGGCTGTACTCGTTTGACAGCCCATGTTAGTGAGCAGAACTATATTCTCCTGCACACAGACGCCCTCTCAGTCTCCAAGCATACCAGTTCCATGCACGTACGTTCTCCCTCCATGATCTTCAACTTTGATGGCAACAACATCGTCTCCTTTAAAGATCTAAATGTTGAAACACACACAGAGCTGACTGAGATGCAGCTGCACAGAGACACCTTCCCCTTCCTCACCACTCCCCACAACCGGGTCTGGGTCCTCAATTGCCCCTCTCTGGCTGTTGAGTTCCCCTACCAGTACAATTTCTCAAACACCTTTGACATGGCCATCAATGTGCAGAAGTGGCTGAAGACTCTGCATCGCTCCACAAGCCAAGCCACTACCGTCCAGCGTCTGCCTCCTGACCTTGTATTCAAAATCAGCCAGTTCTCGTTTGTCTTCCTGGACGACATCTTTGAAATCAAACTGCGAGACAACTATGAGCTAATGAAGGATGAGAGTAAGGAAAGTGCCAAGCGTCTTCAGCTTCTGGATAAGAAGGTGGCAGATCTGCGCAAGCAGCATGGGGAACTTCTTCCTGCCCGAAAGATTGAAGAGCTGTACAGTTCACTGGAGAAAAAGCACATTGAGATCTACATCCAGCGCTCACGCCGCCTCTACGCCAACACACCAATGAGGAAGTCCCTGCTGACCTGGACTGTGTCAGACTTTGAACTAGTAGCCCTGGCTGATCAGTGTCTTCATGGGCCAGAGAGAGTGAGAGAGCAGCTGAGGGACATAGACAGGATCAGTCCCTTCCCCAGGGATGGACTCCCTCTGGTGGTCCAGTGGTGCCGTGCTGTCAAGTTTCAACTGGCTGCATTTTTGGGCAAGTTGATAAAGATTTACTACATTCATTGCAGATGACACTAATTTGGAAATAAAATTTAATTAAATGCCTCATAGTTTGAGCTCATTTCTACATATACAAAAATAATCCATGACTTTCCTCTCCTTCCGCTGTGCCAGTGAGAATTCGGGATTACCCTCGCTACCTGTTTGAGATCCGGGACTGGGAGCTGTCAGGGCGTCTGATTGGGACAGAGCAGGACGGACAGGCCAGGGCTCATCGCAAAGAGATCGTCCCACTTGGTCCACCGTGGGGAGATGTGACGGTCCACAGGAATATGCCACCACTCAAGTTCTACTATGATTTCAAATGTGAGTTATGGGAATCATCCTGTCACCATGCTATTCTACGAAAAACACATTCCTCAGTCTGTTTGTTTTTTATTATCTGCTCCCATCGGATATACCCAGCTCTTAGTTAGTTAGTTATAGCTTTTGAATGTGCAGCATCCATTCACGTGAATTAGTTATTTGAAAAATATAGTAATACAGATAATAGTGTGAAAACAAAACTTTGTAGCAGCTGTCAGCATTCTTGTACAAAAGAGAAATACAATTATTTAGTTTTGCAAACAGTTGTGATTAATGATGCTGGTGAATCATCAATCAGTATTATAAACAAAACAATCATGAACATCATTTTAGCCCCGGCTGTGTCTGGATAATGTGAGGTTTACTCTCTCAAACACTGAAAGTCTCTTAATGAATATTCTCTTTATGCAGCTAACATCTCCCTCTACACTATTGTGTGGGGGCCATGTTGGGACCCTGCCTGGACTCTGATTGGCCAGTCCGTTGACCTGCTGACCAAACCCACTGTTGATCCCTCACCTCCTCTGGCCTGGTGGGACAAAAGTCGTCTCCTTATGCATGGGCGCTGGGTTATGGACATTGATCAGGCCAATCTTCATCAGCTGGCTACAGAGGTAAAACCTAACAAACTGAGCTGTTGTGAATCTCTAGTCGATCTGTGCAGGAAGAGGTTTAGCAAAGTTATGTTTGTGGCAAATCATGATTTCAGTTACTTAAAATCAGTTGGCATTTACTGTATGTTTTATGGCACATACTTTTTTATGTTTTAGTTTCTTGTGGTAACTGAGATATGTGATACAAGACAAAATAAATCACCTTCATCTAACATGAATCTTGCATTCTTACAGGACCCTTACAACACTACAGAAAACCTGCACTGGGAGTGGAATAAGCTGAACTTTGACTGGAACACCGGGCAGTTTGTTTTTAAAGGAGATTTGGATGTAAATGTCAGGACAGCATCAAAGTAAGTGGAGGAGAAAATGGGTGTTAAATGAAACATTTAACTGGATTTGTAGAGAATCGTTCGGTAATACAAGTGCCTTTTTTCCCCATACCAGGTATGATGATATCTGTTTTCTACAACTGCCCAACCTGTGTATGACCCTTGACCTCCAATGGCTTTGCCATGGCAACCCTCATGACCACCATGCTGTAACGCTCTGCTGTGCGGAGAACGTTGCAGACGTGACCTCAGGACAACCTCATGACTCCTACAGAGCCTTTCGCTCTGAGAACCTCAACCTCTCCATTACCATGGACCTTAACCAGCACTGTGGCACAGGTACGTGCAGCTCTGTTGGTTTTTTTTCTCTAGCTAAGCTGAGCCCACTGCACAGCACAGCTGTATGTATGTATTTTGCAGATGAGGACTATATTATTTTTTTCTATGTAGAACTCCCCCAGCCTAGAATCCTGCTGTACAGCAGCACTCTGCGCTGGATGCAGAACTTTTGGGCCACCTGGACGGGTGTATCTCGACCAATCTGCAGAGGCAAGCTCTTCCACAGCCTCAGGCCTGTCCGCAAGAAGCTGGGTCAGCACTACAAACAGATGTCCTACACAGCTGCCTTTCCACAACTACAAGTGAGTGTTTTTCTAGGCTGCCTTCCAGCAACAGTCCCCTAAAAATCTGCTTTATGTTTTTACCATGAAATCTACATTTGCAGCTACTTACACAACACAGTATATACCTTGATTCCTGACAGATAATTAACTAAGTTCCTCCCCTTTATTTCTTTACACCTAATATCTACCATATGTGGAAATTTCTATGTATTGTGTGTCTTTCAGGTGCATTACTGGGCCTCCTTCGCCCAGCAGAGAGGAGTCCAAGTGGAGTGCAACAAAGGCCATGTCTTCACTCGAGGAGCACAGAGACTTATTCCACAGGGTACAAACTTTAGCATGATACCATTCATACATACAGATGACTTAATTTGGTCTCCCAACAGAACATAAAGTAGTTTGTATATTTTTATAATGTGTGTGTGTGTGTGTATATATTGTCTCTCAGCTGGCACTGTGATGAGGAGGCTTATTTCTGAGTGGAATGTGACTCAGATGGTTAGTGAACTATCTCAGGTGACGGTTCACCTGATGGCCTCCACCTGGGATGAGACGGCTGACCACCAGATCAACGCTCAGGTGAAGAAGACTCACCTGCTCAGCCTGTCCTCCCTGAGCTACCAGCGACAGAGCAACCGCATGGAGGAGGTAAAACCCCAGAGTTGGCTGGAGTTTAAACCTATTTTTCACTGTGGCTGCATTCGTAATCGAGATCTTTTTGAATATTTCTGACAGGAGGTGAACCAGACGGATGAGACTAACGCCTCTTACACTCACAAACTGCGCCTGGTGGACCTGCGTGCTTCCTGGACCACCACTAACAGGAACATAGCCTTTGGGCTGTATGACGGTTATAAAAAGGCATCTGTACTGAAGAGGAACCTCTCCACCGAAGCTTTGAAGGGACTAAGGATCGACACGCAGCTGCAGACCAAGAAGCTCAAACGCTCTCCTTCCAACTACTCTCCCAGCACAGCTCCTACCACACCAGTTATGCCCACCGTCAGTCGAGCAGAAAAAAGTCAAAATGAAGGTGCGGAAACGGCTTGACTAAGAAAAAGTCAACAGCTGAGTCTTATAAGATCCACTAACCTCTTTCTTTTTGTTTCCCCTCCTTCACTTTGTAGGAACATCGATGCTCCAGAAACTGATTGAGGAAACAGACAAGTTTGTGGTGTTTTCGGAGGAGGACTCAGGTGTCAGCGACCAGCTGTGTGGCATCGCAGCCTGTCAGACGGATGATGTCTATAACCGCAACTGGTTTATCGAGTTGGTCAACTGTCAGGTACCTTTTTAATAATAGCATTTTGATTTTTAAGATTTGTTTAGTTTTCCATATTGCAACGTCACGTAAAGTTAATGTAAATTCCTACTTATTGTCGCTGTTGTGTAAAAGTTTGTTCAGTTTTGTTGGGTTTAATGTTAAATCTGTAATTGAAGGATCGCATGTTCTGCTACAGGAATATCCAGTAATGTGGGCTACAACATCCCACAGTAAAGGCTGATGAAACCTTGTCAAAACTGTGTGGATCAACTCAAAAATTCATAGTTCTATAAAGGTTTCAATCTTTAAGAATTGAGGTTTTCTCCTGGATGAATGAATGCAGATCGATAATCTGGGCTGCCCAATATTTTAACCCTCCGCTACTTTGCTCTACCCAGATGATGCTGCGCGGCACAGAGACAGCAGGCTGCGTGCTGGTGTCTGCAGCAAAGGCTCAGCTGCTCCAGTGTGAGCACCACCCGGCCTGGTACAACGACACCCTGAAGCAGAAAACCACCTGGACCTGTCTCCTGGATGGCATGCAGTACTTTGCCACCATGGAGCCCAACCCATCTGAGCAAGAGGACAGACAGTTGTGGCTGGAGGTAAGCATGGCTTTCAGCTGTTATTTATAGCATAGACAAGTTATTGTATTGTAACACTTGAAAAAATGAAGAAAACAATGCAACTACAACATCACAACCAAGGCTTTATAGTAACTCACCTGTTGTGTGCAGTTCTCTTCCTACTCTGATTTACTCTTGACTCTTTCACTGGGTTGTGTTTAGGTGAAAAACATAGAGGAGCACCGGCAGCGGAACCTAGACTCAGTGCTGGAGCTGATGGAGAGTGGCCAGGCTGTGGGAGGAATGGTTAGCACCACTACAGGTAAATGACTTCTCAAACACAGGATTTTTCCCCTCACCATATAGTGGACACCTCCCCTACGCCACAGGCGCCACAAATGATTGATGTGTGTACTGAATGTTGACAAATGTATCCCTTGCACTGTATTGGTGTTTTCCCAATACATTTTTTTTTCTTAATGCCTACCCGTAAAGTGATCCTGATTAATCAAAAGAACAGTTTGAAGGACAATACATTTTTCTTTTTAATAACTATAGACTGGAACCAGCCAGCCCAGGTGAACGAGACTCAGCAGGTTCAGCGTATCATCTCACGTTGTAGCTGCAGGATGCACTACATCAGTTACAGTCACGACATCAACCCAGAGGTGGCCACACAGATCAAACCACCAGAGCTGAGGAATAACCACGAGAAAGAGGACCTGCTGAAAAAACAGGCTGGTATGTCTGACCACCTGCATAGTGTATATCTTCAGCCTGTAAGGAAGAATGCATCTGGGTTCTTGTAAAAGGGGCAGCTTCTTATGTTTTTCATTGACAATTTCCAACACAACAGAGTTTGTACCTGCGTAATGGTTGGGTCACCATACATGAGCTTAAGAGTTTTATTGTGTTGATTTAACAGGGGCTGTGGACACCTTCACCCTCATTCACCATGATCTTGAAATATCCACTAACCCTGTTCAGTACGCTATGATCCTGGACATCGTCAACAATCTGCTGTTACACGTGGAGCCCAGACGCAAGGTAGGCTGGAGCATCAGACGGGCTCATGGTCCCTGTTTACAAAAGATGTCCTTGTCCTTGCTGATGTTTGAGCTTTGCTGATTCTGCGTCTTTTTAATCTTCTGGATATGTGGTGTGTCCAGGAGCACAGTGAGAAAAAGCAGCGTGTGCGTTTCCAGCTGGAAATTTCTAGTAACCCCGAGGAGCAGCGCAGCAGCATCTTGCACCTCCAGGAGGCAGTCAGGCAGCACCTTGCCCAGATTAGACGCCTCGAGAAACAGATTTACTCCAACATCAGGGTGAGTCACATAGTGCTTTAGCCGAGTTTATAATTATATCTTTACATCTCATACGTAAACATGAACCAAAAGTCAAATTGACAGTGCTGAATGGAGTTAGATAGAGGTAAAGTGAGTTTACCAAACCTCTGTATCCTCCTCCTCATCTGTGCTTGAAGCTGCTACTAGCATAACCCACCCGAATCTGCAACTAAACTGTCAGCGGCCGAGTTGCATTGTGGGTAATGTAGGCACCAGGATTTGACAAGGTAGAAGAATGCTGGAATAAAAAAGATGATATCTCTGGTTCTGCTGCATTGTTTTTTTTTTTTTTTCCAACTGTCTGTCGTGAGTCCGACTGTTATTGGAGTGCAATGCTATATCGGTGGAGTACTCTTTTAAATCATCAAACGTTTGCTTTCTTTATCATCCTGCAGGCTCAACCCGAGGAGCTGAGCGGCGAGATCAACATGAGACTGCAGAACCAGCTAAACCAGGAGAAGAATGACATGCAGATGAAGAGTGAAGAGCTCAACATTCTCATCAGGTCTCACATCAGCACTCATTCACATCCAATACTGAGAACATGTGGCACACAGGTAAAAAAAATGAATAAATATGTTCTCTTACTTTCAGGTGTTTTAAAGACTTCCAGCTGCAACGGGCGAACAAGCTGGAGCTGCGTAAGCCCCCAGAGGATGTGAGTGTGGTGAGGAGAACCGAGATCTACTTTGCCCAGGCCCGCTGGTGTTTGACCGAAGAGGACGGCCAGCTTGGCATTGCTGAGTTGGAGCTGCAGAGATTCATGTACAGTAAGGTGAGCACAGCAGGGAACTACACCAGTCTGGAGTTTGAAACAGCTGGTTGATGATTGTACTGCAGACAGGACAGCAGAGTTATCTTCCATCTGGGGCTGAAGAACCGGATATCCCACTAAATCATCTGTCTTCTCACATATCCTCTTACTATTTTCACTACAAAAACATTCCCACTGGCTCTATCTGTAGCTCTTATTTACCTTGGCTCCAGCTTTTTTCCAGCGTTCTGTATTTCAAGAACCATCCGAGGACAACGGGAATAAATAACATATCCTATTGTTGCATTTGTTGTATTTTTCTCAAAAAAATAAAGACATCAGCTAAATGCAAAAAATGAACCTGCAAAAACACAATTTCCACTACAGTATGCTATGATATCTTACTCCTGACACATCCAATATTTTACTTAATCACTGCTGGATGGTATATGTTGATGAGTGAATGCTTTCTTCCCACAGCTGAACAAGTCTGATGACACAGCAGAGCATCTTTTGGAGTTAGGGTGGTTCACAATGAACAACCTACTGCCCAATGCAGCATACAAGGTACATTTGACTATTATTATTCAGATTTGGCTATATTAGTTTGTTTTTCCAGTTACCAAAATGAAAAGGCACATTAATTTCATGTTACTTTAGTTTGTTTTTAGCCTTAATTATGCAACAAAATGCAATGACATCCACGACAAACATCCTTTTGAAAACTCTGCTGAGGAAGATTGTCAACATATATTAACACAGATTAAATTAAAATGCAGTGTGTACTCACATTTATGACTCTCTGCCTGGTTTCCTCTGTGCAGCGTGTGAGGGTATGTACAGTGCCGGTACAGTGACAAGACTTAATGTCTGTGTTGATAATCAGTGTCGCATGCACACCCAAACATTCATTGATGCATGTGTCACCAAGGACTCATTACGAGTTCACTTTACCTAATGGTTGTTTTCCATACCGTGTTTATATCATCGATAATATGTGCTGTTAAATATCGAAGTATACTGTTTTCAAAATGACAAATGAATGAAGAAGAATATTCACACAAAATCTCACTGGAGCTTTGTTTTGTGATGTTGCTGAGGATGAAAGTAACTCCCTCTTCTTTTATAGGTCGTACTTCGTCCTCAGAGCAATTGCCAATCAGGACGCCAGTTTGCTTTGCGTATCTTCAGTAAAGTGCGCCCCCCTGTGGGAGGAATCTCTGTTAAGGAACACTTTGAGGTGAAGAACATCACACGCAGCCACATTCACCGAAACATTTTGATTGTGTTTTATTGAAGATTTTTTTTTTTATAATGCTTGTTTCTGTCATCAGGTGAACGTGGTGCCTCTCACCATCCAGCTGATGTACCAGTTCTTCAAAAGGATGATGGGATTTTTCTTCCCAGGAAGAAATGTTGAGGAGGAGGAGGTCACTGATGAGGAAGACAAGTTCAGATTGGTTACCACAGGTATGTTTTTGTCAACAATGGCAATATGACAGCAGGAAGCTGAGTAGCACTTAGTCTCCGATCTCTCTCACCAGCCTGTAATCTATACCAACTAACTGATCAATAATAGTTTCCATTGTCTCTGCCAGATGTGTGTGTGTGTGGTATTGAATAGCCCATTACTGTGTTATGTCATCCCTCTGAGCTATTAAAAGTCTCTGTCACTTTGGATATGACCTTGAGGTGTGTGTGTGTGAGAGACTCAGTGGGAGTATAAGGTGTAGGGTGCAGAGTCACCCAGAGGCCACAGCGCTGATGCTGATGTGCTCTGTGTCACAGGTATCCCTGTCAAGCCTCGGCAGTCGTCAGAGGACACCATGGGTGCTATGGGCCCCAGCAAAGGTGTCGCCCAGGGACTGAACCGCACTGCGGGGGTCAGGAGGTCGTTCAGGAAAGCTCCAGAGGTATCTGCGCTTTTTGATTGTTTGTGCTCAGACGTCAAGAACAAAAACAAAATAAAGAAATGTCATTGCATTTTAAAATTCGCTCCCACCAGCATCCCGTCGATGACATTGATAAAATGAAGGAGCGAGCTGCTATGAACAACTCCTTCATCTACATCAAGATTCCTCAAGTGCCCCTCTGTGTCAGCTATAAGGTGGGTTTTTTTGTGCATAACAGCTGTTTCTGAGCTCTACATTGACTGTTGTTTTTGATCCAGTCCCTGTTCGTTATTATGGATCATGAGCTTGAATAGAAAGAACCATAGAAACAAGACTGAAGAGGATTATTCTGTTATATCTTGTCCTCAAAACAGCTCAGCTCATTCATACAAAACCATCTCTGATTGTGAAAAACATGTTCGTGGCTTCCTGGCACTTTGTTTATTAACTTTATTAACATATTTTTGACTTTGGCCATGTTGGATTTGCATGAGTAGAGGCATTATGTGGCTACATTCAAGAGTGAAAGGTTTTATTTGTTACTTGCTCATATATTGACTGAGCAGTGACCGTTAAATGCAGGGTAGCTTAATGTTAAAAAGGAGAAGTGAGCAGTAAAGAATAATAATTAGATTAAGAGTAAAAAATACAAAAGATAAAAAAAATGTATTATTTAATTTAAGTATGAAAATGCTGTAGTGTATATTGGCCCAGTGAGTAGGTGGATGTAGTTTTCTAAACGTCTTAGTTCAAGCAGCTATAAACTATGTTTTACAATGGATCCCAGGACTACTTTTATTTGAAAGTGTCGCTTGTACTTAGAAACCCACAGAGAATTATCACCCAACTCTGCGGTTCACTTCCAGTCTGATTAGATGTTGAACTAATGTTTGTCTCTATGAAATCTCCCGCCTTCAGGGAGAAAAGAGTAGTGTAGACTGGAAGGACCTGAACCTGGTTCTGCCCTGTTTGGAGTACCATAACAACACCTGGACATGGCTCGACTTTGCTATTGCTGTGAAAAGGGACAGCCGGAAAGCACTTGTAGCACAGGTACGCAACATTTATGACCTTATCAAATTTTCACTATTTGAAACCCACATAAGCTGTGGTATGCTGGCTGGTATGTTAATTAAGATTACATTACCAAAACGAGATACATTTCTTTTTGCAATTTAAAGTTATCCTTCATTGCAGACTGTGTTTTCAATTACCATTACCAAGAATGACTAGGAGCAGAAACAACCTAAATTTGCCCTGACATTGAAAAGTTGTGTATTTATGAACTCGCTGCTCAGATGATAAAGGAGAAGCTGCGTCTGAAGCCAGCTTCAGGCTCAGACCTGCGGGGGAAATCGTCTGAAGGGAAGTCGGACAACAGCCTGCAGCAGCAGGAGGAAGATGAGAAGGCGCGGCTCCTCATCGGCCTCAGCACTGCAGACAAGAGCTCCAGCAAGAAGAGCATCTTCAGTCGACGCAAGTGAATCAACAAACACTCACACATTCACGCCACATCAGAACTTGACTGGATGATCCACTACAGCAGCTGCCACACTCCCTCAGTACCGGGATCAGGGAAAAGGCAGACTGCCTCTTAAGGGTCAGAATATCAGTCTGGCTTTGTGAATCTCAATGAAAAAGGGAGATGGTAGAGCATTTCAAATAGTTTTGGGGGATACCTTACTGTATCATATGAGCCTGCTGAATTTAAAGTAATATCCTGGAGTTTTTGTTTTTGAAAAAAGATTTGAGTTCATGGCCAAAATCCCTCAAACAGCTTCAGGGTTACGAGGGTGCCATTTTGACCAAATATAAATGATCTTGTTTATTTGTGCTCCGTTAAAATTTCTCTGCATTTCACACACTCTGCAAAAATAATGACCACTTACGTTGCATTTGAATGTAGCGAGGAAGATTTTCAGTATGTAGCTAGCAATTCACTGTTACTGTCTCCTGCTGGCTCAGGAACACTATGTCAAACGTGTTAAAAGTCTGCTAGAATAAAATAGGACTCATTTGAAAGCAACTTCAATGCTGCCAGCTGTTTAAAAAAAAATAAATAAAATAACTGATTTAGAAATGTCATAAATAAATATATCAGATATGTTTTATCAATTAAAGCTTAAATAAATTGTATATGGCTGTATGACTGTCACTGACAGGAAGGCCCTTTCCCACAAATGACCACACCAGATGCTATTTTATTTTATATTTTACCTTTAAATGAGTGTTTGCATCCCTCCGCTAGCTGTTTGACTGTACGTCAGCCCAGTGCAATATATCAAGAACAGAGCAGCAGAAACATGTCAGTGTGTTGTATAATGTGGCACTTGGCTTGATGGTATTGTGGCCAAAAAAAAACAAATATGTTGCAGCTGAGTGTATGTTTTGTAATTTTATTACTAAAGCACTTTTTATGCAAAGTATTTTGATATTTTTGTAACCACGGTTGTTTTCTGTTGAATTACTTGTATAACTGTGCTGCTAAGCCTGTTATTTCAGACACATTTCTATTAAGAAGAAGAAGAAAATCTCAATTAAAACGGATCATATCGCAAAAGCAGATGTATTCACATTTCTATCAGCTCTGTGGCTTATTGTTTATCTGTCAATAAAAAGTGTTATAGTCTCAGTGGTGCGTTTGTGTTTGGGGGGTTTTTGTGCAGAATAAAAACATTAATAAAGGGGGCAGGTCTGTGAGTCACAGGAAGTTGGGGAGCAGAATGATGATTGATCATTAATCTGACAGCTTTAACTGGAGCGGAATCGAGCTCTTCCCGCTCCGGATGAGTCTCTGCAAACACGCTGCAAACATTTCTCCCTCCTCAGACATGACAATGAAAAACACAAACACGTGGAAACAGACGCTGTGATGGCCGAGACGGGACCGCGCGGTTCTGAAGCAAGCGAGGACGCGAGAGGAGGAGCTGGATTTCTTGCTTTTTTACTCATTTCTGTGTGAAATACGTTGGTTTCTTTATGGGCAGCTACATCAGCAAAGACAGTAAGGTGAGTCAATCAGATTCGTTATTTACATGCTGATTGATACCATGGGTGTTGTTGATGAGCTGTAGACGTGCAGCTAAAATGTAAATGCAAAGATGTTTGCAACAGTGCCAGAATATTCATCTTGTGTACTGGATGTAGCGTCTCTAAGTAGTTATATAGTAAAATTACATCAAATTAAGTCACTTTCTCTGGGTTGTTAAACTAAGGGCTTATAACCTATATGAATAAATCCATGTAGAGAAGCTTCGTGTTTTCAGTGCAACAAAGTGTATAATCCATGATACAAGATGTCTGAAGAACCCTGTCCACTGCATCAAAGTGAAGCTTTGTCTTGCCAAAAATAGAGCCATTGATTAGCTGTGAAGTGATCAGTGACCTTCCTTCCAACCAGCAGCAGGAGGGTCAATAGATGCTTGGTTTGATTTTGTGCAGCACTGATAGAAAGAGCTGCAGCTGATTAAGTCAGCTTCACTAGAAAATGTGACTTTTTACTGTAAAAATACGTAACAACTACATAATTTTGTTAAGATGCATGAATATTTCTAGAATTTGATTTCCAAGGCTCAGTGGTCACATGTGAGCAGTGTATTCATAAATGTATGCAGTATAGTGTAAAGAATATGTGTAAAGTCTCTTGCAGATATTTCAACATTTTGTACCTTAATTTCAATTATTTATTTATTTTTAGAGCTTTGAGCAAAATTGCAGACAATGAATTATAATAATATAATACTTATAGACTAAATTGATGAGGCAACATGTATCTTATGAAACCATCCCTTTTATAAGCAGTGGTGAATGAAAAAATATTCAATCCCAAGTAAAAGTACAGAAGTTTATCAGCAAAATGTGCTTTAAGTATCATAAAATGCACTTTATGCAGCAGAATGGCCTTTTTCAGGTTATTATATTATTATATTAAATTATTATTGCATTTTACGACTATTATATATGCATTAACATGTAAGCAGCATTTTATAGCTGATTGGGGGGTTAATTTTAACAACTGTACTTTTAGGTAGTTTAATCTTTAACAGTGCATCATATTTTACTAGATTGTTATAGCTTTTCTATGTAAAATCTTAATCTGCAAATATAGCTGTGAAGTAAATTTCCCTTTAAAATGGATTGGAGTATAATTATAAAGTAGCATATTGTAACTAAGTAAATTTACTTAACTGTATTCCACCTCTGATCATAAAGCATTATTATCTTTTGTAATCTAGAGAGAGGGAACAGCTGCTCAGCGTCGACTCAGTCATGGGTTCCTCTCAAACATGGGGGTCTCCATCACTCACAGACTCGCACACTCAGCTGTATTTTCCCGGCCTGTGGGACCGGACGGCAGACCACCCGTCCCCAAACTCCTGCTGCCTCCAGAGGATGGTTCTGAGACGCTGGGCACAGAGAGGACTCCTCCAGCTTCTATCTCGGTCTTTCTGCCTGAGTTCCCACAGTGCACATTTCCTCGACACAACCGTTTCCAGGTACTAGTCTGGACCACAACGTAGGGCTACAAAAGTAGTGGAAACATTGAGATAACTGTCCTTCTGTGCTCACAGGTCCTGGGCTTCATAGCTAAAGGCTCATATGGACCCATCTTGAAAGTGAAGGACGTTTTCAAAGAGAAGACTTTTGCTGTTAAGGTTAATTCAGCCGTAATAATCAGTACTATAACAGCATTATATAAGAACATAACATACTTTTTGGTGTAATCATTTTCATTGGTGCATAGGTTCTACCAAAGTCAGAGGTCTTGAAGCATGGGGTGCTGCAGCAGTCAAAAGAAGAAGTCATCATTCAGGTATCACAGTGAAAAATACTCAGTTGTGGAAAGTAACTAAGTACATTTACTCAAGTACTGTACTTAAGTACAATTTTGAGGTACTTGTCCTTTACTCGAGTATTTCAACTCTGCTTTCTACTTCTACTCCACCACATTTCAGAGATGCATACATATTGTACATTTTACTGCACTACATTTATTTCATACCTTCATTCAGATTAATAATACAGAATATAATCAATAAATCAATTATGATGTATCATTTTAGATAAAGATAAGACTTTATTGATGCCTTAGTGAAATTCACAAGCTACCCGCAGTATATATAGTTAAAAAATAAGCCCCACCTTTACCAGCTGCAACATTAAAGTAATGTACATATTAATGCATTAATAAATATACTGTAAGTCAATAATATAATTTATATTATTCTAAAATCGGCCATTCTGTACTTTAAGTATATTTTGGTGCTAATACTTTTGTACTTTTACTTAAAATTTGAAATGCAGGACTTTTACATGTATATTGTGTAGTATTTCTACACTGTGGTAATGCTACTTTTACTAAAGTCTTAAGATCTGAGTACTTCTCCCACCACTGCTTATACGTAGAGCTGCTGCGATTATTTGATTAATTTATTATTAAATCGAAAGACAATTAATCTGCAACTATTTTGATCATCAATTTATCATTTTCCAAGAAAAAATGCCAAATATTTGATGGTTCCAGCTTATCAAATATAAGGATTTGCTGCTTGTTTTTATCATGGTAGTAAATTCATGATTTTATTTTTACTTTAGGCTCTGGGAAGTTCTAATGGCCGTTTAAACTACTTTCTGACATTTCATGGACTAAATGATTACTGATGAATCAAGACAATAATCAGCAGGTTAATGAAAATCGAAGTAAAAATAAAAAGCTAATTTTAAATAGAGCTACTCAAAGTACAAGCTAGTTGCAGTTATAAACAAAGCACGAAGAGGAAGTGTTTATGTTTACACTAGTCTTTAAAAAGAAAGAATTAAAAAGCTCAGTTACTCTCCTATTCCTCCATTGAATGATCTTTTTCTGCAAATGGCTGTATAATTGACCATTTTGAAGTTGTGCAGTACGTGTTGACAACCTCTGGGCTCTTTAATTGTGACTTCAAATATAGTGAAGCATACTAAGTACAAATTACTGACTGAATTTGTAGATCCAGTGCACATTAAGATTTGAGGATATGACATAGGCCTAGTTTTTGTTGTTCAGTACCAGTTTCTTTCTATAAACAAGTCCTCACTCTTTTATACAGATTCATCTGGACTATAGGAAGTTCCCTGTCCATCTCTCACTGTTATATTTCACTGTTGCTTTGCAGCGGCAGCTCAAACACCCATTTATCCACACTCTGCAGGACTGCTGGCAGACGCAGCGCCACCTCTTCATTAGTGAGTTAATAAGTATAAACAATGGCACAGCTCGACCCTCTTCCCTCCTACTACCCTTCCTTTTTTTTTCTCTCTTGTGGTCTCATAGTAACATAAAGTAGACTCTTGTAAAACCATACAGTCTACCTGCTGCGTCCTTACAAATCTCAGCACTGGATACAGAGGAGGTACACTGCCATCTAATGAGAGTGCTGGGTAAAGCTCAGTGTGGCTGCAGATGCTGAACCTGCATGAGTTTCCAATTTTTATCAACCATGATCATAAATGTAGGTGTATCCAATACTAAGTTTCTTAAGTGGTATTAGCAGAGTAAACTCAAATAAAACTGATTAAAAATAGTATTAAATCAGCTAACAGGAGAATAACAAGACAGAAGCATGTGTGTGTTTTTGACAACCTTGTTCCTTACTTCTTCCTTTCCCCAGCAACGTGGGATCTTTCCTTCTGTCTTCTTTGTGGTTTCCTCATTTCTGATATTTTGTTTCAGAACATGCCGGCCTGCGTTAACTCAGTACCTGTTTTCAAAGACATGAGACGTATCTGTGTGTCTCGCCCTCTCTGCAGTGTGCGACTACTGCGGCGCTGGAGACTTGTATACTTACTGGTTACTGAGGAGCCAGTTTGGGGAGGATGAGGTTCGGCTCTTTGCTGCAGAGCTGGGCAGTGCGTTGGGTCAGTGTTGATCATCGTATTGACCTTTAGCGTTGACTTGTATTGACACAGACATCATGCTTGAATTGTACAGAGTGTTGAAAAGGGATTTTAAACATGGACCTCCTCCTTATCTTGTATTTATGTTGTATATTCTCACTTTCTGTCTTTTGTTTGTTATTTCTAGGATTCCTGCATGACTTAGGGATCATGCATAGAGATGTAAAGGTATGATTTTTTTTTATATGTAATGTACTAATACTGATATGTTTACATATGTGTATTTATGACTTTTTATGATAATAATTTTACTGTTTTTTCAGATGGAGAACATTCTTTTAAATGATCGAGGTAATGCTTGTCTATATTTTTGACTTCATGCCGGTCTGTGATCATTAGATTAGATTAGATTCAATTATTTAACTTTATTAAAAACTAGTTTGCTCACCCATGCACAATGACAAATAACAAAAGAGTCAGACAGCAGACGACACACGAAACACAAACTGCACAACAATACTAAGACCAACACACAAGCTAACACATATTCCAATAGGACATCAGTGTAGCTCAGGAGCTCGGCTAGCCATTAAATTATAAAAACAAAACAAATACAATTGATGAGTTAATAAGAAAAATGATGCACCTAAAAATGGGACCAATAAAACAGGCAATACATATAAAACTCAGGACTCTTTCAGAAAAATTAAATCATGCAGTCTACAAATAGTGTGTTTTGATTCAGGTCACCTTCGTTTGTCTGATTTTGGACTCTCGCGGCGGCTGAAACGAGGAGGAAGAGCGTTCACGATATGTGGGACGATCCAGTACATGGGTGAGATTTTGGTTTCATTTTCTCTTAAATGAAATATGTATACCTCGAGAGAATATTCTCACTTCAATGGAAGTGTCATGTGTGGCCATTTGAGCTGCAGTATTCTGGTTCACTGCCTTAGAGCAACATGAGAGCCCCACCTGCGTTTTGCTCCCGCTGGATTCAGTTGACCCAGTTGTGAATGTGATGCACCTGTGATGCACTTTACATATTACTGCTTTTGGTCCTCTGAACAAGGATTTTGCTCAAAAACATTGTTGTTGTTTTTTTTTTACCTATGTCTTTGTGATTCCCCATTTTAATTTCCTAGTTTCCTATGTTTATCTATTATCTTGAGTTGGTTTTGTTTTCTTGTTTTGTCTGAACAGCTCCTGAAGTTTTAAGTGGGGGTCCATACAATCACGCTGCCGACTGGTGGTCCCTCGGCGTTATGTTGTTCTCACTGGTGACAGGAGAGGTGACGGCACACAAACTCAATATTTAGTAGCTTTACATGTGGTTCTGCGTCAGTTATTGGTCATTGTGGTTAGTGTATACCTGTCTGAGTGTTTTTCCTTTTGCTTAGTTTCCCGTACCTGCAGAGCCGGATCACAGTACCATGTTTAACAAGGTCAGAGATTTTCCTTATGTCCTACCCGAGACACTCAGTCCTGCTCTGATCTTACTGCTCACTGAGGTTTGTAAATGTCTCTTCTCTCTAATTTATCCACTGTGATTCCTCTGAATGAAATATTGTCATATTTATCTGTTTCAATTCCTCTTTACTGATGCAGCTTTTGTGCAAGAGTCCAGCAAACCGGCTTCGTAACCTGGAGTGTTTCAAGATGCAGGCCTTCTTTCGCGGCACTTCATTTGACGCTCTCATCCTTCAAAAGACACCTGTTGACGTCATCCTCAAGCTCAGGACTCATCCTGATTGGGCAGCCAAAGTGATGAGAGGACTCTCATTGGACTCCTTTGATAACTTCGACTGTGATCAAATCCTTCATTCTCCTGCAGCTCCCACTGAACTGTCTCCTTCTTTGGCCAACGTGGACCTGAGCCCAGCTACAGAGCAGACATGTAAAGCATAAGACTGGACTGTGTTTCTGTGCCTGGACACAGAAGCTGACTGGAAATGAAAAACTCTGCAGATAATGAATATTTCTCTGATACACGTGTCACCCCTTGGACTTGTTTTATCATTTTTAGAGTTTTTGAAAATTTTTATTTCAACCATGTCCTGCTACATTTTTATTGCTGTCAGTACATAATGAAATAATATTGTGGGATACCTTTAATTTATTATCATTATTTGTTGTTTATTTTACTAATTTACAGTATTAGAGTTAAATGAAGTCACCACAAAATGAGAAGGGGGTTTGTCCTTAAATTTTGAAATGAAACTTTGATTTTTTAAGCAAACATTTTCTACTCTTTGGTGTAGTTAAGGTCCATGAGCTGTATGCATTTTTAATGTCCCCGCTCTCACATGTACTTGTATTAATTATTTAAATATTACCTTATTACCAAAAGTAGTCGGTTAATCAGAATCAGAATACTTTATTGATCCCCTCAGGGGAAATTATGCGATTAATGTGTGTATACGGTATATGTGTTTCATTATACACTCAGATAATACTGGGATATTTCTTCACTAAGTGTAGTCATGAAAATCCTAGTATCCATAAGTATGAATTGTGTTTTGCTGTACTTTAATAAAACTGCTTGTTATTTTCTACATACTGTATAGGTAGACAATCTGCTAAGTGGGACCAGCAATTATTATTAACAAATTCAAAGTCACCGGTGTCTCATCAGTAGAATACATTTACTAATCAGGGTTCACATTTAGATTTCTCACAAAATATTTTCTGTATTAAAAACGGATATAAAACTTCACATCCAAAATACAATGCCCTCGACAATCAAGAAAGTTGTGAACACTATAGTCAGGCTTGTGTTTCATTATATGTTTGTTGTATTTATCAATTTCAATCTCAAAGTCAGTAGCAAATTAGATATAAAACTTGTCACTCGTCACTTCCTGCAGATGTTCTCTGAGAAAAGTTACATAAAGTATAGTTGAACTAGAATATAGGTAAGAGTAAGGACACATGTTAAGGCCTTCTCTTTCTTCAGGTTTAGAAAATCATCCTTAACCTTCATCAATCGAATGTATGAAGAACAACGACCTCCAAAGGTTAAACGTATCTGAATCTAACTATTCTATTTTAAATGATTCTGTAAAATGAGTCTTACTGTTGTATTTGCTGTTTGGCACTCGAGTAAAACATGCCAAGTGTCTTATTTTAAATCAGTTACCATATGAATATCGTACCTGGATACATTACAGCCAACTTTCTGCCTCGGGTCGACCTATTTAGAGGAGCACTCACAAACCCATCGAGGACAACCTTAATAGGACAGAAAATTGAGGACCAGATAAAGTATCATCATTAAATGCTTTTAATTAGGTAACAGAGAAAAAAAAATCGAGTGTCCCAGCGGAGGCAGCCACGAATAATTGCTGTACTTCTTGAAGTCGTGCATCTATTTAAATCTGTATCTCCTGAATGGGAATGCACCGACTCCTCCTCCCCCTGCCTCCTGACATTAAATTCCCTCTCAGGCCCTTGTCTTAGACAGGTCCACCATGTCTGTGTTGTGGCTGTATAGTGGCAGGCAGTCCAGTGACCCATATCTAGTTTCAGAGGCACACTGACCCACTATAGTGAAGAGAGGAGTCCCCCGAAATGCCAGTGAGCCGTTCCACTGAGTCTTAACCAAATAGTGACATTATATAACAGAACACACAACAGAAAACATGCAGTTTCCTGAACATAGCTGCAACTCTGCACATCAACATAATTCAGCATGCTCAACTAATAACGACTAAATTCAAAAGATAGAAATGATCCTGTTCCGCTTGCAGAAAAGCATAATTTAATTTCCCTGTCTTAGCATTTTAAAACAAACGTTGTCTCATATAGTGTATAAAATAAACTAGCTTCTGTATTGTTAAGCTCTCAAGCAGAAGCCAGTGTAACGTGTGCATGACACATAGAGGGAATATTCCTGCTGCAAAATGGGAAATGTTTTAGCTGGCCTCATTTTTGATCTAATTTGGGCCATATTACCATGTTCACTTACATTGACTGGAACCTGGAAATTATTTCTATTTCTGAAACGTTCCATCGTATTCTTTACAGTTTAAAGCTCACGAGAAGAGCCACTGAGTGCATGAATTGCTCTGAGACTGAAACACCCCAGTGAATTCGAGGGTGAAGACCAAATTATCAGGAGACTTGAAACCTTCCTCTGGGCACATTTTTACTCATTAAAATAAAAATAGCATGCCATGGGGTATGGTTAAACGCTTCAATTAGCCTAGGTTGCTATAGGGGTAGAGGGTGCTGACAGAATACATAATTTATTATTTCACAATCAATCTGAATATGGACTGGGACCTCAAATGGTTGAGTTAAAACACTACATTATGGATGTAAAACTTAAAGTTGTAAAATAATTGTGGATATGGACACCAACACTGCAGGTTTAGATAGCTTTAGCACTGGATTGAGGTATTCATTGCAAAGTGACTGAAGAAATGCTAAAGTGGCCATATCAGCATGAAAAACAAGCAGCTGCATAACAAAAAAAAATGTTCTAAATAGAACAATGATTCATCAAAAATCTTCTAATTTATTTGGGGCAGAGGTGGGTGTGCAAGCGCCGCCCAGGGGTGTTGGCTTATGAGGTGTGACATACTTGGGCTGGATACAAACTAGAGCTGACTGAGAGTCTCTGCCAGTCTTCATCACATCAGTGGACAAGACACGTTTGATTTCACTTTCTGTCAGGTAAGAACTTTTACCGCTCATCTCTCTTTGTTGGCTTACCTCAACTGTCGTTTTTTTAAATTCACTGACTTTAGTGGGGACTTCATTTTTAATCTAAGTTCACAGCAAAGACGTCCAAAGAGATATGTTTTTACTTGCAGCAACTCTAAAACTTCACTTAATCTTTTACACCATAGGAAATTGTTGAGTTAATTTTATATTTGTCTGTGATTTTACCTTTTAATGCCTCTGTTGTATCTGTTTCTCTTTAGCCTGTTTCTTGTGCGACTCTAACGTGAATTTCAGCTCTGGGGATCAAAAAAGACTAAGAGATCTTATCTTTCCTTGATATTTTTGGTGGTATTTGGTGAGTTATTAGTGGTTTATTTCCTATGATCTACAATCATAGGACGTTAAAGTAAACAATATTGTATGCATTATCAAAAAATCGTGCTCTCAAAGTTTTATGGTTGCATACCGAGGCACTTGATGGGGCTGCATGTTTTTAGAACTGTATCTATAGGAGCTGATGTGAAAGACAGAGGGAGAGAGAAACAAACACATTAAATATGGATGAAACTCAACATTTTCTGTCTTATCAAGCTTCATGGATGGATAACATCCATGTCCTTTTTTTTTGGTTGTTAATGTGTGAATAATACAATCGTAATGCCACATCTTCTACCAGAGGCTGTAGGACAATCAGTCAGGATGACGCACCAGTTCCCTTCACTCTCCGAGGCGCAGAAGAGGGAGCTGCATGAGACTGCTCTACGCATAGTTTCTCCAGGGAAGGGCATCCTGGCTGCAGATGAGTCTGTGGGTCTGTAGCACTGTGTCTTCCTTTCTTTAAACTGTGTTGGCTATTTGCTTTTGCACTGAAACAATCACAGCCAAGAGACTGTCACTGAAAAAAAAAAACAGCATCCAGTCCAAAGAGTGCATGGTATGGATATTAACATCTCTTATCACATATGTTAATTGCAGGCAGCATGGCTAAGCGGCTGGCCCAGGTCGGAGTGGAGAACACGGAGGAGAACCGCAGACAGTACCGGCAGATTCTCTTCAGTGCAGACGATCGCATCAACGGCTGCATTGGAGGGGTCATCTTCTTCCATGAGACGCTGTACCAGCACTCTGATAACGGCGTGGCCTTTGTCAAAATGATCAGGGACAGGGGCATCCTGGTCGGCATCAAGGTGTGGCAGTTCACTACCAAATACCAACTGATTTTCTGATCAAATGTGTATCATTATAGTAATGCATTGCATTCTGGCCTGGAATTTAACATGGTTGTCACTTATCAATTCCTTATTCCTCAGGTTGACAAGGGTGTTGTCCCCCTGGCAGGAACCAGTGGAGAAACCACCACACAGGGTCAGACAAAAACAACTTTGGTTTAGTTAACTGCTGATATCGCTCATATCACCAACGCATGTTACAAGCAGGGTTCATACAGCTTTTTAAGAATAAAATTCAAGCACTTTCAAGGTACCTAAACCAGAAATTTCCAGACTCTCGAAGCCTTCATCATCACATTTAAATTGTTACTATAAATGACAGGAGACAACAAACAAATATGGAATTGTTTTATTTCAAATATTAAAAGAGTTTTGGTTTACATGAGTGACTGTGTAGATGATGAAACACCAGATTATACTGAAAATCAAGCTTTTTTCAAGGAGCATATCTTCGAATTCAAGCATATTCCTAACCTTGAAAACATAACTTTTAAAATTAAAAATTTTCCAAACTTTCAAGACTTTGTACGAACCTGACATTGTATGTACAAGACACTTTATAGACCTGTTTTTAAACCTCTTCCATAGGTCTAGATGGACTGTCAGAGCGCTGTGCGCAGTATAAAAAGGATGGAGCCGTCTTTGCAAAGTGGCGCTGTGTGCTCAAAATCAGTGACGTCAATCCATCTAAACTGGCTATCACAGAAAATGCAAATGTTCTTGCACGTTACTCCAGTATCTGCCAGCAGGTCAGAACCCAATATTATATATAGCCTAGCATAATAGCTTGTCTATACATCTTTGTGATGTAATGCCTCTCATTGTTCTGATAACCTCTCCTTTCTCGGCCAGCATGGCATCGTGCCCATCATAGAGCCGGAGATTTTGCCGGATGGAGATCATGACCTGAAACGCAGCCAGTACGTCACTGAGAAGGTGGGGTTTCATTTTCCTTACATACTGCACGTGCATGGGTGTGTGATGTTGTTACTACAAGAGTAAGAAATGAGAGAGAGAAGAAGGGAGAATTTACCAAACTGCTGTCTCTTTGGTGTTTTGCAGGTCCTGGCTGCAGTGTACAAGGCCATGTCGGACCACCATGTGTACCTGGAAGGCACTCTCCTGAAACCCAACATGGTCACTAGTGGACACAGCTGCCCCACCAAGTACAGCCCAGAGGAGGTTGCTATGGCAACTCTCACCGCCTTGCGCCGCACTGTTCCCCCAGCGGTCACAGGTAAGCCAGAACGCTGTCGTGTCTGTGGAGGATTTTGCACAGACATGTATGAAGGTTTGCAGAAAACAAAATGAAAGTGAAATGATATTCTCTGTTCCCCACAGGAGTGGCTTTTCTCTCAGGTGGTCAGAGTGAAGAGGAGGCCTCTGTCCACCTTAATGCCATCAACAACTGCCCTCTGGCCAAACCCTGGATCCTAACGTTCTCCTTTGGCCGAGCCCTGCAGGCGTCTGCGCTCAGAGCCTGGAGAGGACATAAAGAGAACGAGAAAGCCGCCACTGAGCAGTTCATCAAGAGAGCAGAGGTATGTCCACCTCTTGTTTTCTGCAGATATATCATATGATCTGATCCTTTACTTTACCACTAACCAGTCTTTGTTTGCTTGTTTAATGTCTTCTCTGTCCACAGGCGAACAGTCTGGCATGTCAGGGGAAGTACACTGGTGGTGATAACTACGGCGAGGTTGGCCAGCGCAACTATGGTCCCTGTCATGCATACTGAGTAGTTTGACAAGCCACATTTCAATTAGCATTGTTTTTCTTCAGTTACCATAACAAGGAGGAATTGTAAAGTAGATAATTAGAATTCTGACACTCATGATGATGTTACATGAAAACAAGTGACAGCGTGTTTTCTTGCCTTGACAAATGAGGACAATCAGAACATGGCCTTGGGTATTTCTAATGCATGTATTGAATGAAAGATGTTTGCTTTACTTTTGTTGTGGATGCACAGTATGCTCTTGTGACAGCGCCATATCTTAAGCTTTAAAATCCTGCATTTACTACTTAGTATCACAAATACTGACTTGCCATGTGCTGTACGTGAATTGCAGTTTGGCTGCAGAGCAATGAAGTTAGTTAGTACCACGGCAGTTAATTAAAACTAGTGAAAATTGCTGAATTTCTGACGTACAATTCCCCACCTGTTACTTGGATGTATCTTCAAGTTGTGCGAAGCTTCTCTGTGTGTATGAGAGTGTGTAGTTTAGTTAGTGACCATGCACAATTAGAAATATTGCACCAGACTTAGCTTCAAGCTCATTTGCATCCGCAGTCCCTGGGCAGAAAGCACAACAGTAACAACAGCACGATGTGATTTTGTGTGTGTGTCGTCATTCTGAATAGTAATCTCTAGTAGTCTGATAGACATAGTAAGCTTTCAAACAATAAAACAGTGTTCAGGTTAAGTCTGGTGTGGACATTTTGTTTCACGTTAATCAAAGGTTATGTGATGTCTTAGGCCAAACAACAGTGAATCACATGTTATAGTGAATGAATACTGTTTCCTATATAAGAAATATTAAAACTAGATGTAGTACGTAACCCATTGTCCAACAGTTTAACTTTACTTTTTTAGTCCTCTTGATCAAAAAGACAAGATGCTTGCGTCTATTTTGTAGTGTGACACTACAAAAGAATGGTCACATGATCACATGTTATTATTTCAAGATAATAGGAATACTGTATGAGTATTTTAGTCTAGAAGAGGCGTTTTACACACATCAAACTACTTGACTTTACCTATCCTACCTCTTGGTTTCTCCTTCAAAATTCATCTTTTCCCTTGTGTGTAGTGTGTGGAAAAACACATCACTTGAAAACTTAAAATTCAGGTATTATAGGACAGTTATTGCATTTATATCTCATAGTCTGTATAGTCTTAACACCATCAATGCTGACTTGGCTTTTCTTGACATATTTCGTGAAGTGATCCACAGTCAATTTGCTATAATTTCTGGTATGGAACAATAAGTTATGACTTAGATACCTGGGACACCTATTGTCATAAAGGGGTCTATAAATGTACAATAAGTGTTTATTCAAACTGCACATCAGTAGAAGTCTAACACTTTCAATAAACTGATTCTGTCACATAAATGAGTGTGACGCTATGGAATAGTTTAGGTTGCTATTTTGCAAATGAGCTTATTATCAATACGACACATCTACATACAGTCTGTATTTGCATTATCTTTGCTGCGACCCAGAGGGAGTTTTCCATTTTTATATTTAACTCTTCTGTTCCTGACTGATCTTATAACCTGTAATTAATGTTAGCATCAGTTTTAAATAAAATAAACAGTATATTTTAGGGAGAATGAAATGTAGTTCTTTTGAACAGATTTCCTTCTTACCACATCTGAAAACTTGCTGAATTATCACATGTATTCACAGAACAATAGATTGTATAATGAAAGGCAGTCCCCTTGTCATGAGCCAGGTCAAAATACGTAATAAAATACTGCATGTGGGCTACATTGTCAGAACTACAGGTCTATATTATTATGTGCAACGCTTCTATTTTGTACCTACATATTTAGCCTAGAATCAAGGTCAATCAATGTGATTGGTGATGACACAATATTGTGTTCATTTTATTCTTCTCTGCTTCATTTCTTGATGGTGTAACCAGCTTTGCCAGTTATTTGAGATATATACTTTTCCCACCTTTTTACACCAACATAAATTATGTGTGAATACGTTAACATGTGATATTTTAAAACTAAACATAAACCTTTTCGTTTCCTTTAATAGGATGACTATCTGTCTGGGGACTACGTGGAAAATAGCCCTTCTGGTACATTCACCGCGATGTTTATTAACGTTTAAACCAAATAATAAATAAAAAAAAAACCGATAAAGTAGACTGTCATTATCAGTGACAGTTACATGTTATTACTACCAAAGAAATGATTAATTGTTATCGCTACACCTGGTGAATTGGCGGACTATTTTGCAAGGCGGATGTGTCATCTCCGGCTGCGGCGTTTCCGGTATTCATGAACGTCTCGGTAAACGAGCGCGGTTCCCGGAGAAAAACAGGAGCAGAGGGCGCCTCGTCCAGAGCGTTGTCTACCGGGGACACATCCTGCAGATTGCAGAGTAAAACGGCGCGTATTTGATCGATTTCACCTGTCTGTTCGACGATTTTGCGAGCGCTTTTGGGGTGTGATCTCGGCGTGACCGTTGACCGAAGAAGCGAGCTATCCGTTAGCTGCGATGTCGGGTGTTGTGCGAGGCCCTGCTGGGAACAACGACTGCCGGATTTACGTGGGAAACCTCCCCCCTGATATTCGCACAAAAGACGTGGAGGACGTGTTCTACAAGTACGGGACAATTCGAGATATCGACCTGAAGAACCGGAGAGGGGGGCCGCCTTTCGCCTTCATTGAATTCGAGGACCCCAGGTGAGGAGCTAACGGTTGACTAGCCCGTTAGGCCGGAGGCAGCCCCCATTGTGTGGCTAACCGACTCGTGCGCTTCGCGGGCTCAAGACCGTCCCGGACGCCGTCTTTACCTTGTCCTCGTAACCAAGCGTTGCGTGCGCTCTTTCGGTTTCGATTTTGTATTTCGACGTTACCTGTTCGTTATATGTATATTTAACTTACACACGTTTAAAAAAAAACAACGCTTGTGTGCTCGTGTTCGCGCTGCGTCCTCGACGGTGCGCTACACCTGCTCTAAGCCAGCTCGGCGCGCTCGCGTCGCTGCGCTTGATTGTGCGATATTTTGTGTCGACGACAGAAATAAGTTGATCCTTTTTTTTTAAACGACTCGAAGTCAAAGTGCTCGCCTTGCGAGGCGGTTTAGCAAACGTGAACTAGATCGGGCTAGCGGCGGACATGGCTGCACTCTCTCCGGACGTGCAGGAAACCATATGCTCGCTGCCCTCCGTGCGTTAATGTGTGAACTGTTCCGTGTTGTTAACAGGGACGCCGACGATGCAGTCTACGGACGCGATGGTTATGACTACGACGGCTACAGACTGCGTGTGGAGTTTCCTCGGAGCGGCAGGGGCTCAAGAGGCGGCTTCGGTGGGATTGGTGGAGCTCCCAGAGGCAGATACGGGCCTCCGTCCAGACGCTCCGAGTACAGGGTCATTGTGTCGGGTAAGCATGCAAACTAGTCAGTCACTCATTTGGCTGTTGCACGGGAAAGTTGTTGTTATACAAGGGGGGTAGGCTAGCCGAAGAGGAAGTGCAGTTGTGAGATTAGATCACAACAAACTCTGCTATGTTTTGAGCTCCGGTTTGTTGTGTTGTGGTGTTTGGTGTGCTCTACATTTAGGACGGTTAAAATAGGTTAAATATGGATCAAGCATGCAAATGTACATTATGGGTGTTTTTTTTTTTTTAAAGCTTGGGTGACCGTTGGGTTGGTCCATCACATTTACTTTGGACAAATGCAAATAATCCAGTTAAAGTCAGTCAGTCTTCTTCCTTATTGAAACAGAATTTAGCTGGGAGTTGATGCGGGGAGGCGCTGATAAAGTGCACAGCGATGGGATGTTACCAGTGGGATAAAACAAGATGTAAACAATGCAAGAAAACACGTTATTTTGGTATTTATTTTACAAAAAGCAATATTAACCAATGTGACCTTACGTTCTGTTGTGGCTGCAAGACTGTAATCTCAATTATAACAGACTTGATAATATGAATTGATTTATTTTTTTTATTAGTAGTCAGGAACAATGCTTGTTGATCAACATAAAGAAACGTAACTAAATGAGCCAGTGTTGGCCTAGAAGGCTACTTTTCATCTGTGGTCCCTGGCCAAATGTCTAGAAGTCACCCTACAAATGGTCTATAACACATCTTATCCTAAGTTTATATATACAACATAATAAATATGTACAACATCATACAGTCCACATAACCAATAAATAAGGCCATATGGTAGTTTGCTACAATTCATACTAAGTAAATGAGTCATGAGATGTGCACACACAAGATTAGTGTTAATGAACTATTTTTCTGTCTTCAGGCTGAACCAGTTTCCACCTCTTTGCATATGAACACATCTACTTTCACCTACAGTGAGCCTCAACAATTACATGAATTGAAATGCTCCTGTGTCACTTAATCCTGCAGCTACAATTTGGGGAAACAAATTAGTTGTGTAGTTCTATCAAATGTTGACGTTTTCGTACATATAAGTTTCACCATGCATCAGCTAACACAACTTTGCTCGTGTGTTTTCAGGACTCCCTCAGAGCGGCAGCTGGCAGGACCTGAAGGACCACATGCGTGAAGCCGGCGACGTGTGCTACGCCGACGTTTTCAGAGATGGAACCGGGGTTGTAGAATTTGTGCGCAAAGAGGACATGACCTATGCCGTTCGAAAGCTGGACAACACCAAATTCCGCTCGCATGAGGTATGTGTACTGATTTGATTGATTGTCATGGATAATGTTTCTTTGCTGTGCCGAGGTGAGTACTTCAGGAAAATGCTACATGTTTGAAGCACACCTGGCCCTCATTTCCATCTATGGTATTTCCACCATAGGAAGGAATGTTGTCTTTTCAATGTCAAGTTCTCTTGTGTCTGCCAGGGAGAGACTGCTTACATTCGTGTGAAATTAGACGGTCCCCGCAGCCCAAGTTACGGAAGATCACGCTCCCGAAGCCGTGGCAGCCGGAGCAGGAGCCGCAGTCGCAGCCCCAGCCGCAGCCGCAGCAATTCCCGTGGCCGTGGCAGAGGATCGCCCCGCTACTCGCCTCGTCACAGCCGCTCTCGCTCCCGTTCCTAAACCTTTCTATCACCGATGTTTGCCCTTTTGATGTATACTCTCCTGTTTTTACCGCTTATGAGTTTCTCCAGATGTCAGCAATTATTTTTAATTTTTTGCATTTCATGTCCCGATGTCCTTGTGGATGCTCTTGGTATGTAGATGTACACCCTCCACCCTTTCCCCCCCCTTCCCCCCAGACCCTCTAGCTGCTTTGTCCTTTTTGTTTTCTCCCTCTCTCTCCTTCTTTCTGTCCTCTCAATTTTTGCAACAATAGAAGTTGTGCCGTGTTGAGCTTCAAAAACGTTGAGTTGTTATAACCCGCACTCAATGTTTTTGCAAGTATCGAAAATTGAGTTTCGGTTTTGTTTATTTTTTTAAAAAAAAAATAGCATCTCTCATTGGATATGTGGGGTGGTCTGTTTGGACGGGGAAACCAATGCTTAACTGTATTTTACCCTTGTGTCTTCCTTTAGACATCTGAAGAGAAGGATTAAAGTGATTTGGAATAAAACCATTGTGGAGCACATTTCATTTGTATGGTCAGGATAGGACATCTAATTGAGGAGCAATCAGGTCGAGGCAATGGTACGCTTCATATTCCATAAATTGAACGTTTTGATAGGTTGCCATATCATGCATGTCATATTTAACAAAGCCATATGTGCTGTACTTTGTTATATATATAAAATTTTTAACATGCTACTCTGGCTTGTGACAGAATAAGCAGTCCTAGATCAAGTGTTGTGATGTAAGTGTAACATCTTTGCTGTCAAATGTAAAAAACTTTGTTGCAAAAGCGTCCCACTTTTAACTTAAATGTCCTCATTGGTTAAAATGTTTTAACTTCAGGGAGTGATAGTTTTTGTTCTCAGTGGCATTATTTTTTTCTTGATCTGACATGAGTGCTCAAAATGGAAAAAATTAGGCCCAAAAATCTTGACATTTTATTCTAACAGTCTGCCTCTGATTTTCTTCCTGGTATTTCAAGGTTTTGATTGGAGGAGTGGCTCAGTGGATCCCAATCCTTGGAGCTGGATGAGTGGATCGATTAGGGAAGGGATAGGCAAGGATGGATGCTCGGAACGGGATCAGTTTTCCAGGATTCAAATGAGAGTTGAATTCAGAACTAATTAACGGGAGTCCCAGAGCAACTTTTTTTTTCTATTAGGCCCCCCCATGCCTATTTAAAGTTTTTCAGTGGTAATGGCTTTATTTTACAAGAAAACGAAACTGAGGACCAGGAAGTTGGATCAAAGGATGGAGTCGTAGATGCCTGGTATGAAGGAATTAAAAATTGGGGAGGTTGGGAGGGGGTTTTATGTGGGAGTAGTTTGTATGTTTTATTATGCTTAATCTTACTTTTTCTCTTAGCATTTTCAATAAAACAATTTCAAACAAGGACACTTTAGTTTGTTGTTATTTGAAGCCCAAATATGTGACTTTACACATGAATGAATCATTTTTAAAGTTTTTTTTTTTTCCTTTGTGCAAAGCTTATAGCCCAGTACACTGCTTCTACCTGAATTTATAACCAGAGGAAATTAGAAAGCATATATTTACAAAGCTGAAACTAACAGATCAATGGAGCAAGAAATAAGGTTGTTTTTATTCTATAAAACATGCTGTAGATATGCTAGAAAGCGCACACCAACACAGCCCAAGTGCATATGTTCAGTATTCAAAGCTCCAGTGTCTCTGAGCTGTGACGGTGACTGATGAAAAACCCTGTACACACAGCCAAATGATACCTCCCCACAACCAAGGTCTCGTTTCCCTTTAGCCCACAGTCAGTGGTGTATACGTGAATGATGCATTGTGGGATGAAATAAGATGCCGGCAGACAGGAGCTGGAGAAAAACGCTTGCAACACACGGGGAGGCTGCGGCTCAGCCAATGGCAGCGTGCAGCATGCAGCAGAGGGGCGGGGAAGCTGTTGGAGCAGCACAGCAGAGAGCCAACCTACCTACATGCTTATTGTGTAAATCTTTAAAAAGCAATTAGCCGCAGCATCATCTAAAACCTGAACCCCCCGCTCCCCGTGGCTGGGTGAAATACATTTTTTTTTTTTTGGTAAGAAGTGTTTTCAGGAGACTCGAGCTAAGGTGAGTTGCAGATTTCCCAAATGTGAAAAAGATTTGACTTGCGTGTCTTGACATATCTGTGATTCGAGTTTCTGTTATGATGGTGCGCTTTTGCTGTACGTGTTAATTCATTTCGACAGGTTAGACGTGTGGACTCTATTGGCGTGGATGACAGCAGGCGTATTTGTGCCTGAGCAGATAATTAACTGGATACATTTAGGTACTTTTGGTCTCCTGATGCAGCAGCTGCTTTTATCGGAAAGTGATTTTGCCAAGTAATTTAACTCCACCTGTATCAAGTTTCGCAGCCAATCTATGCGACGCTCAAGTCATCGTGTAGTTAAGAATATAGATAGAAAAACATGAGCGTTGTGAATCAGTGCAAATGATAGAAAAACGCGGTGCCAAATGGCCAATCTTCTGCGTATGATTGATGTTTTGCGATGATCCTGCTGGCCTAAACCGTCCCCATCGCCACCACGTGCGGTGTTCATTTTCAGTGCGGTACGTCTGAGTGAACGTGCTCCTTTTTCTTCCTCAGCAGGCACCATCATCATCCTCAACCATGACTGACAGGAAAGCTGTGATCAAGAACGCAGACATGTCCGAGGACATGCAGCAGGACGCGGTGGACTGTGCCACCCAGGCCATGGAGAAGTACAACATAGAGAAGGACATCGCAGCCTACATCAAGAAGGTGAGCCGGGACGGGCGCACGGATGGATCCAAGTAGAGCTCTGTGAGCTTACATCATTGGCACATGATCTGCAAATACAGAGCCTTTTTTATTCCCACATCTATTTTTGGTCAGCGTGGAGACGAGTCTCTTATGTTCAGGGCCGTAGCCAGGATTTTTTTTAGTACTGAGGTCATGAGTCCACAAGTCCCCCCACCCCAAACACACTGTGTTTATGAATGTTTCCAGACACCAAAAAGATCTCTACGTTTTTTTATGTACACTGATTTCCCAACACCAGGGTCTAAATCAATCAATGAAGCTTAATTTGTATTTGTATAGCACCTTTTTAAACAGGTTAATGCTAGTCAATGTGCTTTACATGTGACTGACACGCTAAGAAGACAGGACACATAGGTATGCACACAAAAAATACATTGAATTGGAATAATAAAAACAATAGAACAGATGAAAAACATAGATTTAAAAATGCTAAACATTTTAAATGAGAGAAAATTAGTGAAAATAAAAATTATTTTCAACTCCTTTTGGATCCTCTATTTATTTGTTTTAATTTGCTTTTCCCCCCTGGGATCAATACAAATGTATCTTATCGGCCTGAAAGTAATTAACACCCGAATTCCTACGGACTAGAGCTGAAATGATCAGTGAATTAATCAGTCAATGAACAGAAAATTATCAGCAACTTTTTTTTTGATAATTGATTAATCATTTCAGTCATTTTCCATTCAAAAATACCAAATGTTTGCTGGTGTCAGCTTCTCAAACCTGAGGAGTATCTGCCTTTATGATAGTAAACTCAATATCTTTGGGTTTTAGACTGTTGGTCGAATTAAACAAGCAGTTTGAAGATTTCACCTTGGGCTCTAGGAAATTATACTGGGCATTTTGCACTATTTTCTGACATTTTATGCCCCAAATATTTAATCGATTAATTGAGAAAATAATCAGCAGATTAATCGATAATAAAAATAAAAGTTAGTTTGCAGCATTATCTCAGTTTCCTCATTGGTAGCTACGGCCTTGGTCATGATGTGTAAGGCAGGATTTTGTAGATTGCAGCCGCTGGTTCTGTATTTTGATTTGGCGTTCACTAATCGTCTTCTTTTGACCCTTTTTCAGGAGTTTGACAAGAAGTATAACCCCACCTGGCACTGCATCGTCGGGAGGAACTTCGGCAGCTACGTCACCCACGAGACGAAGCATTTCATTTACTTCTACTTGGGCCAAGTGGCCATATTGCTCTTCAAGTCTGGCTGAGACGTTTCTGATGGGTGTTGAGGGGTTTTTCTCCCTGAACGTAAATCGGAAATGCACTGGTGGCTGATGTCTCCCATACACTAATAACGACATACCATAATGATGCAAAACCGGCCGTGCGCAATTGCATGGACTATACACTATTTAATATGTATGTTACAGTAAGTTTACTTTTCGATAGTTGCCATTTGAACGCAACTGAAGTAGTTTTTGTTGATGCTGTTTAAATTCTAGGTTGTAAAAGATTTCAACGTGGCCCTTGATTGTATAATAAAGGAAAGCTGTAGAATGTAGTGGTGCATCTGCTTTCCTTCACCAGTGGCATTGCCAGACTCTGTTATGAGACTCCATCTGTCGGTTTAGATGGTAAAATCATACCGCGTGCACCAGTTTCAACAATTCATTATCAAGATTTTAACGTGTGGTCATGAAAAGAAGTTGGTTAATGGGGCAAAACAGTCGAATGAGTTACTTCACGGCCTCCTGTGGTCTCCAGGAGAACATACAGCATGAGTTCACTTTATTACTGCTATCTTACTTAATTTAAAGGCATTATGTTGGCTGTAGGTGCATATACAAAACCTTTAACGTTTTCAATTTGGATTTAAAATAAAATCCCCAACAGCCGCTTTCCAGAAAAAAAGATGTCACAACATCCAACACACTTGACATTTTGGAACCAACACGCGCCAGTGCAAGCATTCCCAGGGACGTTTAGTTAGTCAGCTCTTAAATTTTCACTGTGAAGGACGATGGAGCAAATAAAGCTCACACACACACAAACCTTAGCCTGTAATGTCCGAGTAATAACACTACAGACTGGTTACCAAAATCTCCCAACTCAGCTACCTAGATTTCAGTCTTATAATCCTGTGTTTCTGCATGTTTGGAGGATAATAATTTCTTTTAACTGTCATCAGACACAAACAAAAGCTCACCTTGAAGCTAAATAATTTATTTAACTGTCACTTATGAGTATGTAGATATTGGACTGAGCCGATGTGTGTCTTGTCCCAGTAATTGCTATAAAGCAGCGTTAGGAAGGTGGCTTAGATAAAAACATCTGCGGTCAACTCTACCAAGGCTACCAACACCCCTGTGTTTCAGATGGTTGTGTCGTGTTGTGTGGCTTGTGATACCTTCAAGTTGCATTACCCCCAAACCTTTATTTTGTGCATTGCCAGTGTACTGCCAGACACGCAGCAAAGACAAAGCATTTGGTGGAGTTGGGACTTCTTAAAGCAACTGCAAGCAGGTGTATCTCTTGTCTAGCGCATTGATTTAGGGTTTTCGTTTTGTTATGTCAATGTAATTAGTTTGAAATGGCAATGCACAATGTTTGAATTCCGATGAAATGTGTTCTTTGGTAGGGCAGATTGAAGGGATTTAATCCGTGGAGTTGGATAACACCACACATTTCTCGCTGTGCGTAAAGACTGAATGTTAACTCAGTTTTTCTCTCCCATAATCCAACAATGGGTGAAAATGTGTATCTCTCAAGTGTTAGCTTGGATAGACATTGTTTTTTGCGGGGAAGTCTTCCTAACTATTGTCAATGTAAACTGATTTAGTATTGTTTTCCTCTGGCATGTATTTTTGCTGTGTATATGTAGGAGCCGTTCCGATGCTGTTAAATTTGCACAAAACGTGTGCCTGTCGTTGCTCTCAACTGTAACCGGCTTGAGTACAATTGCACTTCATTCGAGTTATCCAGTAGGTTGCTACAGAACCAAAATCGTATAAACACGATAAAATAAAAATTAATTGTTGACTTATAACGCTGTGGCCTTTTATTTTGTCATTGCCCCTCTTTTGCTGAAAACATGAATAGTTTAGTTGATGGATGGGAAATAAATCTACAACACTTTTGTGAATGAATTATTCACTTAAAGGAAATGGTTTGAAATACACTTATTGGCTTTCTTGCCAAGAGTTAGAAGAAAAGATTGATATCACTCTCATTGTCATTTGTTTTGCTGGTGGGCATTTTTTATTTTATTTTTTTTTGTTGTTTTTTTACACCTTTGGACAGAAACAGGCTAGCTTTCCCCCCCGTTTCCAGTCTTCATGCTAAGCTAAGCTAACCGGCTGCTGGCTGTAGTTTCATATTTAAGGGAATAGTTTGATAATTTGGTAGAGTAGATTGATGCCACTCTCTGAGAAGACATAACAGGACAAGTAGACAAGGCTGGCTGACAATTACACAGCAATATCTAAAGTTTGCTAGCTAACATTAGCCACCATAAGCTAGTGGACATTTCAGACCAAGTCAGGCTGTAGCAGCTTACTGAACAGAGCAAGGGTGCGTTTTATATCATATGAATTCAGCTTATTTACTGAAATTTTAGTTAGTAATAAAATTGCTAAATTGACACATGAATACATAATGACAATAATTGTTAGTTGCAGCTCTGGTCTCTTTTTAGTTTATGGTAATTCAGGTCTCGTAACATACCTTGTGTAGACACTTACAATAGGCTGTATTATTAAAGCCGTTACCAATGTCTGATAGTTCCTCAGATTTATCCATGATACTCATTATGCACCTTCTGCAAGAGGCTCACTGGTAGTGCAGGTTCAAAACAGGTTAAGACAGTGAGACAAATCCAGCATTTTTAAAAGGACCCTGATGCTTTTGCTAGTTGTACAGCTGCATTATGTGACGAACCTGTAAAAATAAAACGAAAACATAGCAAATATGCCAATTCTACATTAAATCACAACAAAATAGACAGCAGAAATCCATACAGTGCGAGCTGACTGATTGAAAATGGATAATAAAGAGAAGCACATACTGCGTAGGTTAATGCGTTAAAGCTGCAAGGCATCACAGTTTGTCTATAGTGTTGGATTCATTGTGCGTTTACTCTGAACAACTGGCTCAAGTGGTCATGTGTGAAAAACAGCCCATGGCAACAAGTGTGAGGCCTTTGTTGAGAAATGAAGAGCACAAACCACATAACTGTGACATCAGCCATGCTGATTACACATATGGCTCATCAAGACACTCATCTGTGTGATACACTGACGCTGCACTCGAGGCATGTCACATGAATAGACATAACAGCTAAGAACAAAGACAACAAAGCTGAACAAAGGTAATGTATAGACAGGACTATTATGTCCAAAAGTATGTGAGAAAAGTGTGTGTGAGGTGTATATATAAATACATATAAAAAGCACCAATGACCAACAACATAAATAAAACGTCTATATACAAGTGTTTCTGTAAGTGAAGAAAAATAAATATTGAATGTACATGGAGTAGGTGATTATGTACAGTATATGCATGTATACATACACAATGTAAGATGCTCAAAATGCTATACCAAAAAATAAATAAATAGACACATAAATATAGAATCAATAAAATAACCCATATGATGTCACCAGGGTTATATCAACTTGGGCTTTAAGACTTTAAATTTTTAACAGAAAGCCTGCAAGTCTTTGATACTCTAAATTGGGAGTTTGGAGTTTTAAAAAAGTGGGCGTTTACCAGGAAGGAAGGGTCTAACAAAAAGATGCTTTTAAGTTGCATTATGGGAAATGTAGGATACAGCTATTTTGGACATAAACCCATATGTAGTGACTACAAGTCAGGATATCTCAACCTCTGCAGCATCAGTTTTAACCATTCTTTTTTTAATATATATATATATCTAGGTCCAGAGTATGACAAATCAAAATGATCAGCTGCATTCAGATTCATTCAATAATGTTTTTTGCCTCCCAAGTTGTAGCATCCAAATTCTGACTGAACTGTTTTGTTTTGTTTTTCCTCATCAGTGCTGCTCAAACCAGCGACAGCCAACAGCCGTGTTTAAATACTACATCAGCTGATTTCACCGATAAGCAAACCTTCAGTCAGAGTGAACTCAGTGAGCAGAGCTGCTGCTGTTTGGTTGGCGGCATGAAAACTTGTGTACACATGACTCATGACTGCAGACGACAAACAGGAACAGAAGTTGGGCCTCAGCTTCAATCCAGAGATTATGTGTCGGGATCAGGGCTGATGTAATGGTGTGCATTACAATGTAATGTGATTACAGAAAAATGACAGATTTTATGTTTTCCTTCAAATCAAGACTGCAGTACAACCTACATTACGAGCAACACTGGATACATTTTCTACTATTTCAAACAGTTTTTTTTCTCATTGACAAAAGCAGCAGGAGTAGAGTGTCACCTGTGTCATGTTGTTTGTGCTGAAGTTACGTGATGTCTGTAAGTGGAAATCTGTAGAAACAAGAGCGTGCAGCAGAGCCAGTAGAGCTGAGAGAGCAGACAAATTAAAGGGCAAGTGACTAATGAATAATTTCTAGAGACAGACTGAGGTCAAAGTGGGCGAAATAACATACTCTGTGGAGTTAACAGGAACACTTTGCCTAAATATTAAAAAACATTCTTCCTTTTAACCCGCTGATGTCCTGGGATTCACCTGCAGCTCCCTTCAGTGAGTGAGAAAGGTTAAAATAAGTAAGGAACCAAAGCTTTTATTCGGCCTGTTCGCCCTGTTTCACACACATACTGAATAATGTGCCTCCCCCCATACCTGCCTGCTTCTCTTTCATACTGTAGCCTCTAGCTGCCTTCATCCATCTTCCCACACGGAGCTGTAATTCATGGTCAGAGCACATTCACATGTAGACTACACAGACAATTGAATGGACGAACAAATGAACCCCTGCTGCTTGAAAGTTTAAGATACATTTGTATGATATATATATCCTCAGGCAGGTTTAAACATTAAGTTTGATCATTTGATGATAAGAATTCAGTTTATGTGTCTGAACTGTGGCCTCAAAACTTGTAGATGGATGAATCATATTGTAGATCTCTCTGTTTCTGCTTTGTTCAGTGCAAATTATATTGTTCTCAAGCCATTTTCTAACTGATAACTGAGCTCCATCTCATGCTGCTCATTTCCCATCAGACATTAAGCATTCAAATCCACGATCTTAAAAAGATCCTTTTATTGTGACATATTTTTATCCATATGCTCTCAAATGGCTCTATTCAGCTCCTCTCATGGTCGGTCTGAAAAACATTTGAATAACCTGATTTGCACCAAACAGACTGTTGTTTTGGCTCGGGCTGAAAATACGCTCCTGCTTTGTTTCAAAATCGTATAGCTCTCATTGATGTGGTGAATGCTTGTGCTCTGCAGATGCCTCATAGACTGTGAGATGACCAGTGGGCGGACTTAACACTGGCATAACAAGGAGGCAAAATGACTCAGACTCAAACATCAGGGATGTCGAAAAAAAAGTGCCACATGAATATGTTAATAGCAGCAACTGGACACGTGGGCCAGAATGACATGGTGTGTAGGTTGAAGTACATGTTTTTATTGTCTGGGGAAATCAAGTTTGAATGCGTCATTGCATGAAAATCCTTGAAAATGAATACATGTTCCTCTACACTCATGACTGCTGTGATTAAAAAAAAGGAAAAGAGCATGCTATGTATTATTTCTTTTACCAAGGACATGAGTGAGGATGTATTAACATACAGTTCACATGGGGAACAATACAGATATGAGAGTGATCCTGCTTTATCTGCCTTTGTGTACTGATCAATGTTGATTTCCATTGGAAGCTGCAGAATTAATTGGTACAAAGTGTGAATGCTGCACAGCTGTAGACATATGGACAGGTGCTTGCACACAACTCATAGACACAAAATAACACATATTTAAAAAACATCTACTGACCTGCATACATTTTTGTTTAGACTCCATGTTCATATGGTTTTGGAGGCGAATTAGATATTTTTACGCATAACTACAGAACTAGAAATCCCTGGTCTCCCTCTTTTAAACCTGGACAGATTGAGCAAACACTTTAAAAAGTTTTAAAAAGTTAGATGTTGTTAGTACTTCTTAAGGGTATGTAAATGACTAAAACCATAAATAAACTGGTTTATAAGCCAAAAAATGACAAAGACTAAAAGAGTCATCTAATATTTATCACCTCTTTATACACTAAGGCATTGCAGAAAAACGGTAAAGATATGAGGTATCAGGGCCTTGTCGGTTGATGATGTTTTGTCCACCGCATGAAGATTTTTGTCAGTAAATCAAACAGGCCCTGTGACAAAACATGAAATCAGGTGATGTTTTTTTCTAAAATGAAGTACCTATGTGTAATAAAAAATGAATAAATCTGAATGATACATGATTTTTTTTCTTCTCCTTACATAATATACATTACTGCATTATAACTGTTAAACAGTGTTACATAACTGTGGGCCCTTATACAGTGACACAGTTTTGCACTGAGCTTTAGAGTAAAATGTTGTAGTATGTGGAAAGCTTAGATATATATATATATATATATATATATATATATATATAGATAGATAGATAGATAGATAGATAGATAGATAGATAGATAGATCATGTCATTCTTAGTGTTCCTGTGAGATTTTTTAAAAATCCAGACAAATGAAATGGTGTCATTTGTCCCTTGGTTGTTCTATAGGCAGAGATCAAAGAACAGATCTAATTTTTTAGTTATATTTCAATGTTTTGAGCTAATTGGCCAATCAGGAATGTCTCCTGTCTCGAGTTTGCTTTGATGCACTTCCACATTTTGACCATAAGAGGGAAACCTTTCTCTTCATGGACAGCTCTCTCTCGTTTTCTCTCTGTCTCTCTTTTTGTTCATGGTATGAATGTAGAAGAATTTAGCAAAGATCTGATTTAGCTTGTAATGTTTATGAGAATATTAGATGTATTTTTTGTGGATATCTTCAGTGTGACACTACTGTAGTATTTACATATCAAACTTTTTTTTTTTTGTCTGTGAAAAGCCACACCCCCACTTCAGAATCAAAAACAGTCATCAAACCATAAACGTTTGCCCTTCACAACTTAACATGTCATGGATATAAAAGAATGAGAAATAAGAATGAGGAGATATTCACATTAAAATAATGTACATTAGTGGACATAGTGTAACTACTGAAAATAAGTCTTTCCACTTTCAAGAGGCACCAAGTTAAATTGATTATTGATTGCACAGCTCATATTACTGTAGAAATGCTGCCATGTGCATAGAGCTTACATTACTACCTTTGGGCTACCACTAAATTATTGTAATATATAGAATTAGTCACTAAAAATTGAATTATGAAAATCCAACAGCAAGTTTTGCAGAAAATGTGGAATTTCCAATGACTAAAGGGAAACTTAGAGTTCTCCTGCTACATGCTATTAATAGTTACTGATTAGACTGGACATAAGACAAACACTTCTGGATATGTAAACAGATGAAAAAGCATTTTTTTATTCCTCCATGTCTTCAGGACTTGAGTGATTCACTGTGTGTGTGACGGGTGTGAGCGTTTGCATGCAGACAGTCTGTGCTTTGTCCTTGCGTAGGACACCCAGAGGTGATTTGGTTCATAAATGATGGTGTCCGGTCTGCTTTGCTGCACCCGAGAGCAGTTTGTTCTAATGGTTTCCTCTGAATGGATTGCAGCCATGAAGGTTTGCATTGCAATACGGGAAGTTGCTGAAGCAGTCACCCCGTGCAGTTTCACTCAGGTGTGGGTATCGCTCATATGCCATTAGGCTCATTAATAGAGCCATTCTGGAGATTAGAAAGGTGGACCTCAGCGGGGAGGCATTTCATTGTGGCTGTTGCCATAACAATGTAGACATAAAGTTCATCAGACTGACTTAAATTGCAGGAGAATGGTATCAAATTTTTTTTTTTTGAGAAAGCAAACATAAAAACAACATACTTATGCACACCAGTACATAATGCTCAGTTTTAGAGTCACCAGATCTTAGCAAACATCCTGCATGACTAAGTGAGGAGCAGGTTAAAGGTTGAAATGGCTGCCTTTCATGGGCCGCCATATTTTTATGACCTTGTCTGCACAGACACTACTGGAAACACATAAACAAAAGATTGCTCCTGGAAAAACGGAACTTTGTGATTCCTAAATCCAAAAATGTGACCACATATTCAGGTGTTTTGCAGTAATATGTGGCGGGGGCAGCCTCATTGTCAAGAAGAAAACCTGGTTTCTGTTGACCTAAAGTCACCAATCCTGTCTCTCACTCTCACAAACCATCTTATCTGAGCCAAACCCTTTATGGACCATCACCTCGTAATCCTGCACCTTTACTGCTCTTGCTGTGCGCTGCTATCAAGGATAAGGTAATCAGCTTATCATAAAGACATGATTTATAAAACTATGCAATAAGGGCATCTCAGTGATTCAGACCTTCTTTGATATCATCCAAAGAAGTGGTCTCAGTTTCAAAACCAGTCCCCACCTTACATGAAGAAATAACGAGACACAAGACATGCTTTCATTCAGTAGACTTTTTTATTGTCTTTGTCGCAACAGTTTGAAAACTAGACTTCAACGTGTTCCCCATCCCGTTCATTTATCCGAATGAGCAGTGTACGGAAGGAGGAGAGTGAGACCTGTTTCGATACTTTCTTGCCTTATCTCAGATCATATCCCAGCACTGAAGGCATGTGATGTTGGGAAATAGGGCCATAAAGCAGGGCAACTCTTTATGAGAAGGACTGTGAAACTCTGGCTGCACTGAGTGGCTCTGTGGCTGCAGGGGGGCTTCTGCTCTGCCTCCCTGCACTGCAAAAACAATGTGCTATAACATAACATTTTATCCTTAAAATCCTCAAGTGGGACTAAGTAACAGTTTGTCCCACTTCTGTTAAGAAACTGAAGTTACCAAGACTCAACATTGAATTAAGTACTTTGCGTTTTCATTGTTTTCTTGTAGTGTTGAGGTGTTTTAGCCACATGCACGGCTTCTTTCCTTCTAACTACATTTCTTCAACATTCTTGTTAAAAGAGTTTAATAACAAACACAGAGCTCATGTTCGTTTTGTTGGGAGTTTGCAGATGATATGAGAGTAATCAATACTTCAATACTAATTACTCATTTTGTATCAGTGCTTATTAAGATCATATTTTGCATTGTATTGAGATCACAAGCACGGGATCACTTTAAATACTGAAATTCTGTTTCTGTTCTGTTGAAATTTTCTTTGCATTTATTATGCAATTGTTTAAGTAATTGGAAGAAAGTATTTCTTTCTTATTTTATGTATATTTGTTGGCTAGCTTACATCATGTGAGTGTTAGTTCAGCTTAGTTTATCGATTAGCCTAGCTTATTTAATGTTAGTTTAGTTTAATTTAGTTTAGCTTATCTTGGTTTAGTTCAGTTGTAGTTTAGATTAGCTTTTAGTTTAGTCAAGTTTAGTTTAACAGTTTATCTTAGCTTGACTTAGCTTAATTTAGTCTTGTTTAGTTTAGCAATTAGCTTAGTTTAGTTTAGATTAGTTTTTAGTTTAGTTTTGCTTAGCAGTTTCGTTTAGCCTAGTTTAGCTTAGCTCAGTTTAGCTTAGCTTAGCTTAGTTGTTTATTTGTTGGGGAACGCTCATTAATGAACTATTTTTAAGGAATTACTTACAGTTAATAAACTCATTCTCATAAACAATATCCATTATTGTAATGGATAATGGTAAGTTTGTACATGAAATCCTTGAATCAGTATTGAATTAAAATATTTTAGTTTTCAACATATTCCACCTTTTCATATATTGGAAAAGATTCACAGTACAGGTTTCAACCAGAGGTAAGTGGTGCAGGTGCTGTCGGACAGGTAACTGATGGGTTTAGATTGCCCTGACAGAATTTTAAAGCTGTTGTAAAAGTGACTTTTTGTTTGATTGCTGTTGGGTCTAGCTGGCCCTGACTCCACTCAAGGTCTGTTTGAGGACAACGCAAAAACCAAAGGACATGGGGAGGTATGTGTGTGGTGTGTGGGGGGTATTGAGAGTGAGGGGGTCATGCAGGGGGGTTTTGTCAGGGAGGTCGGGGGAGGTGGGGAGGGATGGGGAAGTCACACAGGTAGGGGACACTGATACAGGCGGTGGGACTGTGCAGTCACCATGTCTCAATCTACAAACCGACCCTGCATGACTGGTCTTGGGCAACAGCTAATGGCCCCCAATTACAGTTTCTCTGTCCTCCAGAAAGCAGCCAGTGTGGCGTGACCCTCTGAAATGAGACAAATGCATGGCAACAACTGACATGTTTAGAGAGCGGAAAGGCTTCATTTTACGTTAATTTTAATATCCCAGGTGTGAGAAATGTTTTTCACACACTGATACTTGCTGTAAATCTTTTCTGCCCACTCGTAACACCTGGCGGGTTTCTGTTGAGTCCTCAAAATCATTCAGCAGTATGAGCATGCAGCCTGTGTTGAAATCTAGATGGAGCAAGAGTAAAACAACGAGGAGCCTAAATGTGAGGGTGGGAAAAGGGCAGAGAGAGAGGGTCTGAGGTGGAAAGGTCAAACTGATGTTTCACCGTGAAGCCAGAGAGGGACATTTTTTTCCGACAGGATGCCTCCTGTGGTCGGGGTTAATGTGGTGTTAGAGGGACAGAGATGTGCGGATGAATTAATTTTAGGGATGAGCAGAGGAGCGTGGAGACACATGTCCAGAGTCCACTGGTGGAGTGGTGAGGGGAGGGGAGGGGGCTTTAAAAAATGTTTTTTTCCACCCTGCAACCACCCCTGCAAAGCTGTGTGTTTTTATATTTAGTAGAGCAGTGGTTCCAAACCTTTCTGGTCCATAAAAATAAACTTTATTTGTGACTTCTCATGACAAGAGTTGTGAGCAATTATTTGCTATGTTAGCAGCTTTAGGGGTGGAAATGTCCTTCTGTCAGTCGGTCAGTGCACCACTTTGGTCCAGACTGAAATATCTTAACAGCTATCACATGTATTGACATGAAATTTGGTACAGTCATTCATGGTCACCAGAGGATGAATCCAAACGACTTTGCAGATCCCCTCACTTTTCATGTAGCGCCACCAGCAGGTCAAAGTTTTCACTTATCTTATGAAATATCTGAACATCTACTGGATGAATTGGCATAAAGGTTTGTACAGACATTCATGGTTACCAGATGATGTGTCTATGAATTTGGTGATCCCCTGAATTTTCCTCTAGCGCCACCATGAGGTTGACATTTGATGTCTTTAGCGAAATGTCTTGACAACTATTGGACGGATTGCCATACGGACGATTTGTGATGATCTCTTAACTTTTAATTTAGTGCCATCATCCGGTCAAAATTTCTATTTGTCTGGATCTTTGATTTATGGCCAAATAACCTGCAACACTAATGTCATTCCCAAGAGTCTCAGCTGTACTTTGCATTTAGTGCTAATCAGCAACGGTTAGCATTTAGCTCAAAGCACCACTGTGCCAATGTACAGCCTCACAAAGTTGCTAGCATGGCTGCAGACTCTTAATTTCATGGGAAAGGTCTCTCAGGATATTTTAAGAGTGTTTCATATGAAGCGTTTTTCAAGTATGCCGTCTTTCACAGGAAATAAACCTAAAATTTAGAGAGAAAAAATCAACAAAGGTTGGGTAACAGGAGTTTTTGTTCTTTCTTATCCCTTTAATTATCTTGTGACTTCTCAGTTATCGGGAACCACAGAAGTAGATTATGCATCTTCTGCAGAACAATTAGCCGGATTTGATCAAAAACGAACAAAAGAACACGAACAGGATATAAAGCAGCTTTTCAGGGGTCTTGTTTACCGGAATAGAGAGTCAAGTCTGATGACTCTACAAAGAAGGTAACTCTAGGTGCTTTAAGCAATCACAGGGGGACAAGACAGACGCCATGGTTGACTGAGTGTGAAGCTTTTCTCTTTACTCATGAAATAATAGATAACTTGGCTTCCACATTAGGTGGCACAGGGCCAGAATCTTAATTGTTCAAAAGCTGACTTAAATAAGCAAAGAAGATTCAGAGGAGCTCCTGTGAGACCTTTCCTATCAAAGGTCATGCTTACAGTAAAAACAGGTTATGGACAGATTGGAGCTTGTGTGACAGTTGTGACCAGAGATGAAGCCGAGACGTTTGTGTCACTGGTGTTTCATATTTTTCAGCTTTTTATTGAAGAAACAGGTATTTGTAGTTAGATTTCTCAACAGTTTACTATGACTGCATGTGTAGTTTTACGCCTTTCCCTCATATCAAACACTTCCAGACAGGATGAGATGTGTTACTGTAGCTCTCTTGACAATGATCCCATTTAGCTCGCTCACAGTGAAGCCACAACATCGATCCGTGCATGAGGTAAAAGGAAATGTGCTGATTCCTCGCACACCGGTTATACATTAACTGTTAACAAAAATAAAAAAGAAATAAAAAGAGCTTATAGACTTGGACAGATAACCTGCTACTGCGTCCATCAGACCAGGCAAAAAAATGCTGACAGAAAAAATAATCTTGACACTAAAGGTCATTGTTGCTACTGTCGCATTTGTGGTGTGTTTATGGCCAAAATAAAAATCTATGGGTGTCGGATAGTGGAAGGAGAGGGAGAGGAGAGTGTATTTAAAATATCTTTTTGAAGAGGGAGAGATGGATTTGAATAGCCTCATAACAGCCCACATTTAACTCATATGGTTTGTTTTAGATTTGATTATTGGCAGTTTAGAGGTTCAATTCATAGTTACTATGATGGTTTTATGTATAAAAGTACTCTGTACATTACAAGTAAAAGTCACATTACTTAAGTAGAAGTACAGAAGTGTTACCAACAAAAGATACTTCAAAGTATATAAAAAGTTATAGCACTTATTATGAGGAATGTCTCCTTACAAAAGAGGACAAACAGCCAAATTAACTTTTATTTTAAAACCTGGCAAGTTGTCACTATTAATGGCCTCTCTGATAAGTCTACATTATGCTAATTAACTAATTAAAATAAATTGTACTTGTACTAAGAATGTAGTAAGTCCAGCATTTTAATGTTGTAGCTGGTTGGAGTGGAGCTATTAAACAATGTTATATGCTGTTGTGCAATTTCTTCTATAAAAATGCATATTTTGTAAGATCATTATATGGTTTGTATGTAAAATATTTATCTGCAAAGTAACAACAGCTGTAGTGAAGTAGAAAAGTAGCAGAAAATAGCAGAAAATGGAAATACTCAAGTAAAGTACAAGTACCTCAAAATTGTGTTTTGTTGACAATGGCGTTACTTCTTCATCGTTTGAGGTCCCACAGACTCCACCGCTGTATGGGGTCTATAAAATAATAATAAAGTAAAATAATAATAAAAAATAAAAAGTTCTGTAGCAGACTTCTGAGACATGTCATCAGTTCAAAATCATGTTTATTAGCAATTCTCTTAAAAATTAAAGTCACGAAGTATCAAGAGGATAAAACAATGTTAAGTATCCAAGTAACAGTATTTATTATGTGGAACGTCTCCTTACAATAGAGGTTAAACAACAGCCAAATTGACTATTTTAATAGCCCGGCAACCCAAAAAATGTCACTTTTAATTGCCTATGAATAATCCACAAAGCATCAATAACTAATTGTTTAAATTAAATTAAATATTAATGAGGGCATTTGTTACAACTTTTGAATTTGTGCGTGTAGTAAGTACACTTATTAAAAAGTGATACCCAGCATTTTAAAGTTGTAGCTGTTTGGAGTGGAGCTAATTTGAGCTATGTCACATACTGTTGTGCAGTTTATTCTATAAAAATGCATATTTTGTAAGATCATTACATGGTTTTATATGTAAAATATTTATCTGCAAAGTAACTACTAACCACAGCTGTAATGCAGTAACAAGGACAATATTTTCCCCCGTGAAATGTAGTGCAGTAGAAGTATAAAGTAGCATAAAATGGATACTCAAGTAAAGTAAGAGTACATCAAAAGTGGCTTAATAAAAGTGCTACCAGCGAGTGTATGCATTTTTGCTCTTGTTGTGTAAGTCTGCGTTATGCAGGCTTCGACAGCAGTGTGTTTGTTCTGCAGGGTTTCAGTCAGAACATTCCACCTCTCATGGCTGCTAATGGCAGGTGTGCATGCCTCTGCATTAATCAGGGTGCTGTGAACCTGCCGTTTAATCGCAGAGGAAGCCGAGCAGGTAATTACTTTTGAATCTCTAATTGCGCGGACAAGGAGAAAGAAAAATACCAGGCAGGGAGGCAGCCATGGACGGAGATCACATGCAGCGTACACCTTGTCCCTGAGTGTCCCACTGAGCTGGTTCAGAGCATCAGGGTCTGATCAATGCCTTATCAATACAGGTGTGAGGTCTGTGAGTGACCACATCTATTTGAGAAGGTGTTTGTAGGAAATGACAGGGAATACGTGTGACTTTTGAGGAGTTTTATTTCTATTTCTGTCACTGGTCCTAATTGAATATACTATAATGTATTTTTCCTTCCTTCAGCAGTTAGTTGGATTATATGAAACTACAAACACAGATCTTTTTCAAATGGAAAGTTGCCAGTTTATTAAGTACACTTAGCTAAACTAATGCAGTCTAATACAACAGCCCCGCTGCAGTCAATCCTACCTTCATGACTTGAGTATTTCCGTTTTATGATACTTTATACTATTGGCTCCAGCCCCCCCGCGACCCTCTAAGAGGATAAGCGGTATAGAAAATGGATGGATGGATGGATACTTTATACTTCTACTCCACTATATTTATCTTTGCAGATCAAGAGTTTACATACCAAACATTGGCACAGTGTTATTAAACTACCCAACAAAATAAAAAGTAGGGATCCACTGCTCCAAACTCACTGGGACAAATAATACAATATTAAAAATACAAAATATTGCGTCAGCAGCCGACCATGACTGAATGAATGTAACTTATAGCAGAAACAAGATGAAGAAACTGTATTTAATGTGGCTTCATCACCTCTGCTCAATACCTGATCTGGTAGGTCCTGGTCTGAAGGTCAATATCAGGGATCGATGCATCTTTAATATGAATGATCTCCACCTCATCTAGCTACAACATTAAAATGCTGCTCACACGATAATCAGTAGTAGTAATCCTTACAGTTATACTGAGTTATACTGGGTTACACTATATTATTTAGTCTACCCTCATTAAGATAAATGGTTTTACCTAATAAACTGGCAACTTTGCAAAGTGTAAAGCTGAGTGTGTTTTAGTTCAGTGTTTCCTGGGTCCTGGGTCTGGTTCTCCCTTAAGGGGTCGCAGGATGGATCTAAAAGGTCACAAGATAATTATCAGGGTAGGAAACAAGAAAAAAACATGTTTAGCTTTTACACTTTCCTCTAATCTTTGCTTTTATTTGTCTTACTGGACAGCCTCTAAAAATGATTAAAATCATCGTTAAAAAAAATAAATAAATCCGACAACGGAAAATCGCTCTTTGGCAGTGGTGGAAAGTAACGTGAGTAAATTCACTCAATTACTGTACTTCAGTGCAATTTTAAAGTACTTGTACTTTACTTGAGTATTTACATGTTTTGCTGCTTTATACTTCAACCTCACTACATTTACACTGTACATTTTGCCCCACTATCTGACAGCTATAATTACTATACTTTGCAGATTTTACATGAGAAAACATATAATTCACTTATAAAATATGATCAGTAGCTAACAGAATAGAAAGCTCCAACTTGACCAACTGCAACATTAACTCGGGAGTCCAGGTTGATTTTGGTTAATTTTTGCCAACTTTCCATGCATTCCTGTAATGTCTGACTTATCATTTTGTCATTTAAAGTATAAACATGCCAGAAACCCCAATATACAAGAAAAATTACACAAAATGTGCAAATATTTAATAATAATCACTCAAAATATAATTATAGAACAGTTAAAGGATGTAAAAAAAATACTGTTTGACTATTGTTACACACAAATACTAAATAAAACGATAATACAGTCTATTTACATGTTAAGTTATTTTGTCTCAAATCGCAACTGTGCCTTTTTCATTGAAAGTCTGTTTGCCTGTTAATCACTCAAAACATCAACAATTCATCGTTTAAAAACCTTCTTTTAATAAAATGTTTTTTGGTCTACAGACATAAATGAGATACTGTGTGAAAGCTTGTCTCTACATGATATATAAATAAAGTTATGATACTAATACTCTGTATAATGAGTACTTTAATGTTTGGTAAGTACATTCATTGTGCTGATCACTAAGTAAGATTTTGAATGCAGGACTTTTACTTTTACATTGTTGTACTGGTACTTTTACTCCAGTAAAGTATTTCCTCTCACAGCTCATACATATGTAAGCTGCGACAAGGGGTCCCAATCCAAAAAGCTTGGGAATCACTGTTTTAGTCTGTTGCTGCCTTAATGACTCCAATTTGCAAAGATTTTTTTCTTGCAAAGCGCAACAAAGAGTTCACACATCCTATGGATGTCAACGAAGACAAAGTAAATATCTGATAACTGCATTCCTGTCTCGTTTCCAAATGCAGCACGGCTAAATAAAGAGGCCTCTTATCGAGCCACAATTCGTCACAAACTCTTCCTTGTAGGCGTGTGTTTGACTTCCCGCTGAGTACAGCAGCAAACGGCTTGGATCTGATTCACTCGTGTTCTTTTCTCAGGAGATTTATTGCACGGTGACACACCTTACATCGACCTGGCACAGTTTGTCTGCTCAAAATAAGGTCAGGGGTGATATTGTGCATGGATGAGCGTCTGTGTTTGAACTTTATTGTTGTATGCTATGGGTGCACACAGTGCTGCCAGTGCAATAAAACCCTCAAATAAGAATAAAAAACAGTGACAGAAAAAGACCAAAAGAAACATTTGCAGGTGCATGCATGAGAGTGGGTGCATCATGTTCAGTCTCACCTGCTTGATGCACTCGGAGCTGTTTGTCCCGTTGTTCACTAGGTGACAGCAGTGAGTTCAACAAGAGGTTCAGAGGAAAGCTTCACATGCAGCAGCTAACCTTTAGCTCTTTACCCTTACACAAAAGGAGCCCTATGTTTCTATGCCTTCACCCCTGAACTATGCAAAATGAACTACTGGTATGGAACTGTCCGGAGCCGGTGTCAGAGTCATGCAAATCTCCCCAGAGTTGACCATTTTAACAGTCACTAATAGATAACTAGGGAATAAATGTGGCTCAGGTAGATGGAACATCTCCATACTTTGCACACATTTGGGTACAGTTGCGCTTTCAGGAAGGATTGCAGGTTGGTGGAAGTACCTGCTCAAATGATTTCATCTCCAAACTCACAAAGAATAGAAGTTTCATGTCAGAGAAGTGAAATGATCAACAGAAAGCTTCTGTCTGTTGAGTCCTGCCGAGACTGACTGAGACAGTTTAGCAGCTTTGCTCCACACACTTTGAGTGGGAGTTCGCTCCAATAAATGTGTGAAATCAACTAATGTCTTTCTGTTCCCAGTCAGACTTTTATCCAACTCATCTATTGACTAACATTGGTGACACCACATCTCTGGTTTAACCTCAAAAACAACGGTGTGTTTGTCCTGTCTTTGGACTGCAGTTTTCTTTTCATGCTTCAGTGTGCCTGCGTGTGCTTTTTGGCTCATTTACCTTCTCGGAGTCAATCTGTTTGACGGTGTTGCTGCTGTCAGCCTCTTCGCCTGCGTTAGTGCCTTAAGAAAATTGTTTCTAAAAGCTTTTCAAAAATATAATAATAATGACAAAGAATTAAAATCAGCATAACAAAAGTGGCGTCTTACATTTAAGCACTGAGATATTTCACATTGTTATATATACTTATCTATTAATATTGGAATTTAACAGTCGCAGCATTGAAAATATGAGATGAAACACCTACAGAGGAACCATTCGTACGCAGCATTATATTTTCTGTTTTTACATTAACTAATTTATTATAATCTAACAAATTAAAAAAACTAACATTTCCTGTACTCAGTAGGCCTTTTTTACGGAGGACACAGTAGGAGTAAATAATTCAATCAATGAAGCTGAATTCCATTTGGCTGCTTCAGTTTCAGGGTCCTGGTATTGTGCATGCTGGCTCACTGTCATGGCTTACGTGGACACTTGAGTAGAACAGAGCCATTGTTAATGTTATTAGTAACACCTGCGCTTTTCCTACAAGAACAAGTTAAAATGCCTGCAGTGAAAAAGGTCTATTGATAATAAAAGAGACTTTATATCTCATCTTCAGTGGTGCAGGTTTTTAAGTCTAAATAGCCTCACGATGTCTAAAAGTGTTGCTGTGAACGATCACATTGCGTTATTTGAAAATCGTGCTGATGACGAGCAGCCATTTTTCTGTTTTCACCTGATGCCATAGAGATGGCAGGTCTGCCCCCCTGTGCTCCCTGACAAAGTGGCTGTTGCTTCGATCCTTGAGTCAATATTGACCACCGGCCGGCAGGAGAGAGAAGCTGCAGCAGCAGCAGCAGCAGCTGGGAGGAGGAGGAGGAGGAGGAGGAGGACAGCCGGGAGATCATCATCAGCTACAAACACATACACTTATGAAACCATAAAAGTAAACATGAGTTCACTGTCAATATGATGTGGTTACTGACTATCCTCTCTTGTGGTATCCTGAGGCTGAGATACATATTGATCTCAGTGCAACATACTGATAAAACAGAAGAGCTGAAGCAATAGGGCTGATTATTTTCATTCTAGGCTCTGATTGGGCCACTTTTTGTCAGTCCAGTCTGTCAACACTGTTTGCTGCTTTAGAGACTTTTATTATTCTATGTCAGGGTCTGATTGATTTTTTTCATAAAGTACGACTGCAGGTAATTTCTGTTGAAGGCATAAACTCACCCACCTCATCCAGTGATCCGGATTTTTATTTTAATGCACCTGAGCACAAATGCCCTCAAAATGCATTGAAATGTGTGAACTTGTGCTGTCATCTTTAAAATGTGTGAGGTTTTAGTCCTGGCTTTCATGACCTTTTCATGACCTTTGCCATCAAATATCTCCTTCCTGTTTCTTCAGATAAAATCACAGCGAGAATTTCTTACAACTTGTACGAGACTTGCTCTGACAGGATACATCAGCTGTATCTTGGCAGTTTGGCTCAGTTACAGTTAAGTATGGGAGTATCAGACTGTTGGGGGGTGGGGACCATGTGATGTAAGGGGTCGTGCTGCCCTGATGAACAAAATACTGCTTGACAGTATTTTCTCTCATGTTTTTGAGCCTTTGTGACTTCACAGGATGGAAAACCCCAAATCCGTTGTGTCAGCTTATCAGCTGCTTTGTCGTTGCAAGAAAATAAAAAATAAAATAAAAAACCTACACACGAGAGAAGTTAAGACGTAATCAAACAACACTGAGACAGAAACCAATTTGCCGCAACGTGACTAACAGCCAAACCTCAAAGCTGCTCTGATCTGACATGATTTAACAAAAGAAAAGAGGAGGAAAAGCTCAATCCCTGACTGCACACACACCTTGTGCATGAAGAGCAAACACAGCCGAGAGACTTTCAAGTCTTTGGCTTGATTCAAGCACACAGAAACACTCTGTCATACACACACACACACACACACACGCCCTGCTGCAGTGCATGTTGACAAAGCCAACACTGTCCCTGTGACACACACCGCCAGCACTACAAACTGGCAGCCGCAGGCCTCCCCACCTCTCCCAGTGCAGGATCATCCACAGGTCATGTTTATGAATTGGGAGGAGTGGATGGACGCCAGCGTCTTCCATCACTTTCGTCTTCCTTATCCTCACTTGTATCAGTCAGCTGCAAACAGAAATGTCCTCTCCTCGTCTTTCTCTCTGTGTGCTACAATTCAGCCATCTTCCTGTGATTCATGAGTGCGCTGATGAAATCTTATTGTGCTGATAGAGATCAAAGCTGCTGCTCCATCCGATGAAGAGAAACTGTGATGCAATCAAAGCACTTGTGAAAAAGTCTGATCACTGATGGATTTATAATAGATAAGCTTATGAGGGCGACATGACAACAACCTGTGATTATCACAAAATAGCCAGAGGATTTGCATGATTAATGAGGTTTTGTGTGGGGAGTTGGCAAGAGCAGATGGAAATTGGGATCTTTAGACTAAGACTCTTATCTTTTATTGTTTTTTCTTGCTGAAACTTCCTGGTTGAGTCAACTGAGACATTTTTTCCTGCACAGAACACTGATCTTAAAAACTCTGCCAAAACTAACGAAACATACTGAATTAGTCTGTTGTTCCTATTTTAGGTTAGGTTTGAATGATTATTCTTTTATTCAGCCTTTGGTTTGTGCCATGCCAATGCTGCTCACTTCCACCTTGCGGAGAAAAAGTTTGACATTTTGGGAAATATGCTTGTTTGTTTTCTTGTCAAGCGTTAGATGAGAAGATCGATACCACTCGCATGTCTGTGTGCTATATGAAGCTAAAGCCAGCAGCTGGTTAGCTTAGCTTATTATAAAGACTTGAAACAGGGGAAAACAGCATCTTTGACTCTATCCAAAGGCAACAAAATCTGCCTACCAGCCCTAAAGCTCATTATTAACACATTATATCTTGATGGTGTAAGCCGTACAAAAACCGAACTGTAAAAACGTCAGTTTGCGGTTTTATGGGTGTTATGTGCCGGACTCCGGGGAATTACTGCGCCTGGCCGAGAAATAGTCGTAAACATGTCGGTTTTACACTACGGCTCTGTATAAATTAAACAAATGAGATACAAAGTGTTAATTAGTGAGCTTTACAGGTGCTGGAAGGTGGATTATGTCAGCTTTGGACAGAGCCAAGCTAGCTGTTTCCCCCTGTTTCCAGTCTTTGTGCTAAGCTAAGCTAACTGGCTGCTGGCTGTAGCTTCATAGCGCACAGACATAAGAGTGGTATCAATCTTCTCATCTAACTTCCGGCAAGAAAGGCAAATAAATGTCAAACTATTCCTTTGAGTCAAAACTTTAAAATTGTGGACAAAATGTAAGAAGGACTTTTACACGCCTGCCTCTTCTTTCAGACACAGACAACAGCGGGATTCGACAACCAACAGTCGTGTTCAGTCTCTGAGGAGAGGATATGAGAGTCGGAGAGTTCAGGTTGGGGGTAAGGTCCAGATCAGCCTGTGGAACGGTACATGGTCACTTTCCAAATGTTCCGGTGTGTGCACCGACCAGGCCGTGGGGTAAGGAGCGAGAGGTCATGAGAGGTGAGCGAAGACACCAAAAGGCAGCCAAGCACACCTTGAGACAACATCAGTACTCACAGCGTGTCCCTGAAGCTTGACACAGAGAACAGGTCGACGCTGGCTGGATCCAGGTTTAGATCATATTGAGGTCAATGAAAATGTTAAATCAGTGTTATGTTGTGGATACAAATTACAGATGTAATTGCTTTCTTTTCACCCCTCGTGTTATTCTTTTAATGTGAGGATTTCCTGGATTTATTTCACACGTTACTAACTCATTAAAGTGAGAATCATAAAAAGCACTAAGCAAACAAAGCACATGGATGTCACATTTTCCTGTTTTGCAAAACAATTCAGAGCAGATGAAGTTAGATAAACTATGTTATCTTTACACCAGTTTAATATCTACACCGTCCAATTCCAACTGCTGGTTGTGACATAAAATATCTACAGAACTAAACTGCACATCCGCTCTTAGCAAATTTGCATAAATGTTGATATTTGTAAAGATTTTTATCCAGAATCCATATTATTATTCAGATTTTTGACTTTTTGAGGCCCTCAGCACAGCAGGTGTGATAACTAACCCCCAAAGATGAAAAATAATAAAGTGTTTAATCTTAAACAATTCATTATTGATCTTAGAAAGCTTCAATCTCAACTTTTAAGCCAACAAGCTCTTAAAATGCTTAAAAATATAAAATTTTGCTGCTGATGATGATGATGATCGTGTGATACAATCGAAAGCTTCAGAACAGCAACTAAATGGACCTTGTGGGGAGATTGTTTGGTCCAACCTGGCCTGTATAGTGTTCATTTGTATGGAAAATATATGCAAATGTAATTATATCTATGTAAGTATAAGTACAAAAAAGAAAAAAAATAAGAACATAAGTTATTATAACTTCAAGATACATATTTAATGTATCATCCTGAAATCCACAAATGTGACATTGAAGGACTTCTTATTTTGGGATTTGGGTGGCACTAGTGGCCATGATAACAAAATCAGGAGTGTTTTGGTTAAATACTTATATATGACTAAAATGAACACTGGAACCAAGATGAGCTCACATTTTCAATAAATTTTGGTTTTAGAATATCTCCAGCCTCATCCTTTAATTGAGTTCACCTTAAAGCCATTGCAGCGCTGGTCTGTGCCTGACATGACTGCAGGTGGACGGACAGGTGGACAGGTATAGTTACACGAACAGGTGGACTGTCCGTCCCCCCCCCCCCCACCCACCGGATGGTCCCTGTCCCTGGTTGCTCAACCTGTGTGTCACCGATCTGTGTGAAAGCGTAATGGGCAGAGCGTGTTCCAGGCCGCGCTCCAGTGCACAGGCCGCTTTCACAAGAGTCGTGATGGTCTGTGTACTGGATGAACTGTTTTTTGCTGCTTGTTATTATTTGTTGTTAATGGTTGACAGATTTTAAATGGAGACATGTGAAAGTGCCAGAAAAATGTACGCCAAAGTGTTGTCACCCAGAGGTGGCAAGACGTACGCTTTCGTGTGTGTGTGTGCGTGTGTGTGTGTGTGTGTGTGTGTGTGTTCCTGTTAATGTTACTTGTAAAAAAAATGGCTTTCTTTTATATTTTTTGGGCTTAGATTTATATATTTTCAATTAAATTTAGACGAAAGTGCAACATCAGTATCTTTGTTCAAATTGGTATCACACTCCTGTGGTGGCAAACTCACTAAATGTGACTATTTTGGGGGGGAATTAAATTCTTTAGATCCTTTTTCTTTCATTTACCTTTAACCCAACATATCGTCAGCTTCAAACCAATATCTAACTTTTACATTAACCCTCTGTTCCCCTGCGATTGTGTGAAAAGGTTTTAGTGTCAGACAACAAATTGCCCTGTTTATTCTGTTATTAAGAAAATCAATCTCTCTCTTTGGGCCCTAAAATGTGACACTTGAGTCATTAACTTGTCCCCGGAGATGACGGAGCTGCAGACAGACTGTCATTTATCTGTTTCCACTGGGTTATTAACTTAACCCACATAACACAGCGGCTGGAACTTTACACAGCAGAGCGAAGAGCAGCCAAGATGTACATCAGGGAAACTGTATACAGCAGTAGCAGCCGGAGAGAGAGAGCAGTGTAATCTGTGTAAAGACACCCAAAGCAGCAGCAGACTTTTAGATGACAGAAACAACTGTCAGGTCTTTGTTATGTGTCCCAATAGAACAAAAAGTACCTTTAATAAGACATAATAAAATCATTAACATTCCTACAGAGACCTTGTCACTCAGCGGTGGATTGTTAATGACCTTATTGAACTTTATGGTGTTTTTATCTCGTCCTGTATTATAACTGGGGCGTCTCAGTCGTTATATTCTCCTAAAAGTTACATCAGGAGCATCATACTCACTTTCTTCAAGGCTAAACTTTTACTAACAACACGTATTATGGTGCAGAAAGTCTCACTGCATCATATTAGCTTGGTGCGAATAGGTTTAGGGCAATCCTGCGTATTACTAATGATCAACCACATTGATACTACACTGAAAGATTACACGTCTAACCAATAATTGGCTAAATATCTTGTTGTAAAGCATGATACATATTCACAGAGGAGGTCGGTGGCATCTGTGTTCACGTTGTGTTTGTTTACAGCAAAGTTTGAAAGAAAGATCACTTCAGTTGGATTTATTTCCACTGGAAAAAAAAAATTTAATAAGCAAATCGTGTCGTTCTTTCTCCTTCTTCATTAGAGAGAGACAAAGTAAGAAACTACACAATTTGTTTGTGTAATATTATACTATCAAAACAATTAATTACACCTGCTTACTGTAGTATTTCAATCAAAATTCAGAAAAATCCTGGATTTTCTGGCCCAAAAACGTACAGAAAAGCCCATTAGCTGATTATATGTATCTGTTTCTATGACAACGGGTGCCCTAAAACTCACCTGCTGTACAGGAGGTCAAGCTGCTCTTGACTCCTGGTCCCAGGTCAGTTTTCAGGGGCCGACTCTTTCATCCATGAGGCTCAACAGGTGACTGAAACATGACATTTTATACAGCAAGTCAGAGTATATGACTATTTTTTATTACTTCAATACAATTTGAGATGGTCTACCATCATACAATTATATACATATTTTAAATTTAATATTGAGGCATGTCTAAGTGTAAAGCCTTCAGAAAGCATATTAGTCATATAATGTGATTTTGAATAGACTAGAAATAATGTTTTTGCCGTGTTTATGTATTTCAATAGATATATATATTTTTACAGCTAATAAAGATATTTTTGTCACTTGGCTGCATCTGATTTAAAATATCATAACTGAGAGTGAAAGTTAAAGCAACACAGTCAAATCTGAAGGGGGGTAAACTTTTCCTGGAAGGCTTCAGTGTCACTTATAAAGTTGTTGCACTATGTGTAACTGCAGATATAAAGTTTAATAATGTAGCCTAGTGCTTGGTTGGAAACATTTTGGCTTAGTTTCTAGAAACTGTGAACTATTGCCTTGTTTAATGCCATTTAATGCTGTTTATTTAATCTTAATCACTTCTGATACACACACACTGATCTACACCAGGCAGCTGATATGAAGGTGCAACATGCCAACACATTCACAGTAATGATAAACAATATACAACTTCATATTAACTTTGGTTTCATGTATAGTTGTTTTTGTGTTAATTCTCTCTGTTTTCATTCTAATCTTAACTGAGTCTAACTTGAGTTAAACTTTGAATGTATGACCAATTTTTATTTTGACATTTCCCACTAACCTACATGCTCTCATCGTAAACCATTATTGTAACAACAGTCAGGCGTATCTGAATTAATGTAGCCAATGGGTTTAATATTGAAAAGTTTTTTTTTTACCGTGACAAGTCCAGCAGTTTTGCAGATTTAAGGTTAAGGATCTCCCAACAGCTCCAGATAAATTTCCAACCACCTTCGAGGAAACAGCAAAATCCAGCCTCATATAAATCATCAACAGTGAAATGAGACAAACTCCATGTATTTTACTTTTCAGGATTAATTTCCCCTCATTTTGATCTGCTTTCTAAATGCTCCCGTTTCAAACTACATTATTGACTACATTCAAACTACGTGATGACATCTAAATTAATGTCTGCAACAAAATTACGTTTAATAAAGTTTAGATAATCAATTTAAATGGGTTTGCTTGAACTTACAAGTCAGATCGGACGCCTTTAACGTCGCGCTGCACCTGCTTCTGTGAGTTCATCCCTCTGTCCGTCTACAACTGTGTTTAAAGGAGGATAAACAGCTAAATTTAACTTTATTATTGTTTCAACACAATAGTTCTGCAGGGAAACAAAGGTGAAAAGGTAACGCAACACAGAATGTGATCCCTAATAACCTCATTCTGCTCTCACATTAATGATTAAAAGTTTGTTTAACTCCTGAGTGAATTGAAGGTTTATGGGTATTTTTTTTTCTAAATTTGCAAAGTAACATAAAACTGAGGCATTTCATTTAACAATTAAAGTTAATATCGTATCGTGCCATTGTGCGCAGATAAGAGACAATTAAGACAATCTGAAACTTTTAAAGGGGCTTTTATAATTACATCGTGGCTTGTATTTTTAATTACAAATTAATACAATATTTTATTTAGGCTACTGTAATTCTGAAGATGGATTTTGTAGACAGCTAGAGATCATTATTATTATTAATAATAATTATTATTGGCTGCTTTTTTTTAAAAGAGAAAGTTGAGTTAAACAATTTTTTCTCACTGTATTTAAAAAAAACAAACAAACACATTTCTCTGTATGTGGCCCCGTTATGTGAGACTATTTAACTAATGAGATTATTCGGCTTCATTAAAGGAAACAAACAGCTGAATTAATGAGCAACAACCAACAACATATCATTAACACCTATACGATTATCCCATTAAGTAATAATGAGAACACTTAAATAGCCTTCTTAAATAATATAAATTAAGTGCTTTAATGAGTAGAATAAACATATACATATACAAATAGACAACAGTATTGCGTATACTCGCAGAACTACTTCTACTCGGCCTTATAATAAAACTAGAATAAAACCACTGTTGAGAGAATTAGAGCCAGCGGTGTGAACATGTACAGATCGCCTTTCTTAAAAGTCTTTATGGCATATACAACAGGGTCCAAAGTCCATGAAAGTTTTGCTGATAAGGGGAGCCAATAAAAGCAGCAGTGCAGCAGTGTAAACACGTCTACCTCGGCCCACAGAGGGCCTTATTCTGTGGATTTACATAAGGCTCCCATCAGCCGGCCCACTCATTATCATGTTTTATATCCCCCTGCGCTCAGAAAGCATCATGGCAAAGTAGCTCCATCCTCCCCTTCAACAGGGAAGTGAAGCAGCTTCTCGGAGCAGGTGTCAACAGTCGCAAACTCCCCACAACACCGGACTAGAGAGGAAGAAAGGAACTGTATTTTTAACTTTTTTTATTATTATTTCCCTCTATCTTCCCTTTTTCCCTTTGCTGAAGCGCGCACACAGCAGGCCTATATGTTGTGTTTTTAATGTTCTCTAAAATGGTATCCAAGCTGACATCCCTGCAGCAGGAGCTCCTCAGCGCCCTGCTGGACTCAGGAGTTACCAAAGATGTTCTGATCCAGGCCCTGGATGATATGGACCCCAGCCCGCCGGGCTTTGGAGTAAAACTGGAGACCCTGCCCATGTCGCCCGCTCCTCCTCAGAGCGGCAAGATGAACGGAGCGGACGCCGACTCGAAGCCCGTCTTCCACACGCTCACCAACGGCCACAGCAAGGGCAAGCTGTCCGGGGACGAGGGCTCCGAGGACGGAGACGACTACGACACCCCGCCGATACTGAAGGAGCTCCAGTCGCTCAACACGGAGGAGGCCGCCGAGCAGAGGGCGGAGGTGGACCGCATGTTAGCGTAAGTTTTCCCCTACTCAATCTGACTTTTTTTAAAAAGTGTAAAAACGAGTTAACATTTAGTTAAATCGCAGTATGAGGGGCGAAATGAGAAAGTGAAAATAAGCGCTCATACAGGCTTATTCTAGCGCACACCAAATGCTCTTATACAATTATTATTTTTAAGTTTTGACCTTTTAAAACTTTGAAAATTAATCATACATTTTAAATAATGGACCTATAGGCCTGTACAAAAAGCAGGCCTACTTTTCCCATCTTTGTTTACAATTTTAAAATAACCCGCCACGGCTCGGTTTTCACATTCTGGTTACTAATTATCCACATGGATTATTATTTCTTTGCCTTTGCAAAATATCAGCTGAACTTAGATCTATTTATTATTAACTAGGCTGTACTCCACCTCTCCACGATAGAAATCCGGCAAGAGAGAAAGTGAATCGAAACAACTTCTAGCTGGGGATTTAGGAAATAAAAATATTGGTTTGATAAATATGATAATAATAATAATAAAAGCAACAATAATGACAATTATATAATAATAATACAGCTTAACTTAATTATTTACTATTAAATAAAATGTAAGCGTTTTATTTTTTCCATTTATTCATGTGTCAGTAAACCCATCATGACCTAATTTGACGTTACACCTCTAATCCATTTATTTTCTAATCATCTCCACTCAGACCACTTGATTCACTGTAAAACTAATATTTGAGGCTCTAACAGGACCGGAAGAATATCAAAACCAACCCACGTGTAGTTAAGTTATTATTAATTTTATTCTATAAATCATCAACTGAAAGATACACAGTGGCGTGTGATTAGAGTGAATGGAGATCTGGTTATTCATTGTCAAAAGTTATAAACTAACATCTCCCACTTAACCCGCAGACTTAGATGCAGGCCTCCACATTCTCCAAAACAAACAGACGTGTGTAGATTTGCTATAATTACCGATGTCAGTGTGTCTGGGCCTGCTAATCTCTGATTGGAGAGTAAGGCTCCATTTTACCTCCGACCATGTTTTGTTACACTTTGGTACTGCTTCAAAAAGAAAAAGGACGTATAATGAATAATGTGAAGGGCTAACTCTAAAGGTAAGAACATGCAGTTTTTAATGCAAAATGTACATATGGAATCAAGTAAATTGTATGTATGGATACAAGTAAATGTAATGTCTTAAAAACTAAAAATACAAATGATTTTTCTCCAATTTCTTTAAGATTAATATCTCTAATTGTAAAGACAAGCATATATTATGTATATATATATATATATATATATATATATATATATATATATATATATATATATATATATATATACATTGTACAAGTATATGACTATATCATCACGTAATCCTCACCTCAAATTATCCTTTCATTATCAATTAAAGAACATCTGATCTTAATATGACAAATGCATTTTTTTTATTTTAATGGAGTCAAACCATTAAAAAAAATTATATGTATGTATTAAATATATGCACGTATGTTTTATCTTATGTAGACTGATGCCAAGTTTTATAGTTTTTCCAAATACTGTTAAAAAATCTGACAAATATTTTTTTACTTGAGTATTATTATAAGTTTTGTAAACCTATATGTGAAGATTTGTTACCTGGTTTTGGGTCCTTTTACTTTAGATTTTCATTGTACTTTGTTGCTTTAAATTTACACAAACCTAATTTAAATGTTTCTAGTGCTGAAATCATGCGTTAAGGCGACAAATACTAAGTTCAAGTTTCTCAGCCTGCCACTTGAACTAACCTTTGAAAATATTTACAGCCTACTGAACAGGCAACAATGATAAATGGGTCGTCTGTGAGGGGACTCAGACCCTTTAAACATGAGGCCTTGAACAACAGTGAAGCTAAAGGAAAGGAGCAAGTTCATGTGTGTTTGATCAGAATATTTTTATATTTATAGATTTTGTTACAATTAGCAACTTTTAATATCAACAAAACTAACAAAACCCTTACATGAAGAATTTCTTTATGTATTTACATTCATTTAAAAGCATGTCAAAGACCAAAAAAAAGTTTATTTCAGCCATAAAATCTGAGTAAAGGTGGTTTTGCTCTTTGCTACTTCCCTATTAAAGTTGCACATAGTTCAGTGTTGAAATGAGCGGCGTTTTCAGCTCCTGTGCTTTATCTGAACCCAGAGAGGATCCATGGCGTGCTGCCCGCATGATCAAAGGTTACATGCAGCAGCACAACATCCCCCAACGGGAGGTGGTGGACGTCACAGGGCTGAACCAGTCTCACCTCTCCCAGCACCTCAACAAAGGCACGCCCATGAAAACACAGAAGCGAGCGGCCCTCTACACCTGGTATGTCAGGAAACAGCGGGAAATTCTCCGACGTAAGTTAATATTTGAGTTTCTCACAGCTTGGCCCCGGCCTGTAATGTGTAGCTGGCAGCAGCACGGCGCTTTATTTGGGTTTCAAACCTGTAGGGATATCATGTTAGAGTGGACATTTCCTCATCGTGCTGGATGACATATACATGCACCTACAGCTGTAAGCCTGTGCTAGATCCTACTGAAGTTGTCATAATACATCAAAAGGAAACAAATATTAGCTATGGATAGAAAACACCACTATCATGTGTCTAATTAACTTCTCCTTTTGTGTTTTTGCAGTAAAAGTTTCATTGAATGTACTTTTTCTTATTTTGCAGAGTTCAACCAGGCAGTGCACGGTTCTGGCAGCCATATGACAGACAAAAGCAATCAGGATCCGGTGTTTTTTTTCCCAGAGTTCAACCCGTCCGGTCAGGGCATGGGTCAGCCCGGCGACGAGGTCGGCAGTGAACCCTCCAGCAAGAAAATGAGACGTAACCGTTTCAAATGGGGGCCTGCGTCCCAGCAAATCCTGTACCAGGCTTATGAACGTCAGAAGAACCCCAGCAAAGAGGAGCGGGAAACTTTGGTAGAAGAGTGCAACAGGTAGGAAAACATGACGCCTTCCTGCACCTTTCTATAGAACAAAGTTACCCAAACTATATCAACCCCAGTTTTTCACCTTGTACGTCTGTTTCCTGCAGAGCCGAGTGTCTTCAGAGAGGCGTCTCCCCCTCCAAAGCTCAGGGCCTCGGCTCTAATTTGGTCACCGAAGTGCGAGTCTATAACTGGTTTGCCAACCGGCGTAAAGAGGAAGCCTTCAGGCAGAAGTTGGCCATGGACGCCATCACTGTACCCCCCCACAGCCTCAACCCTCTGCTGTCACACAGCTCGCCACATCATCCCCAGACCAGCGCTTCGCCTCCCAGTAAGATGCCCACGGTGGCGTTGTTTTTGTATGCAGTTCAGCATCACAGACAGCAGACAGGATGTGTCATGATAACAGATTTTTCTTTTTAAGAGTACTCCACCGATTCAGCTTTACACTCCTACAACATTGTCAGACTCATGATAGACAGTTTAAAAAAAAAATCGATGCAGCAGAACCAGATATATTGTCTTTTTTCCCACATATATTCTTCCTTGTCAAAGCCCTGATGCCTACATTACCCACAATGCAACTCGACTGCCAACAGTTTGGTCAGAGATTCGGGTGTGTTATGCTAGTAGCTAATGTAGCCTCAGGCTGCTAGCCTCAAGCAGAGATGAGGAGCGGGCTACAGACATCTGGTAAGCTCACTTCTTTCTAACTCCACGCCTCCAGATTGTTTTCATTTTCAAGCTTGTAGTCTTCGGCCCCAACTGACTCAAGTGACATCACTTGAGGTAATTTATCAGACTTCATGTAGCTCCCTCTAGAGCCACAAAAGGCTCACATGTGCATTAGTACCACCCAAGAACTGTAAACAGACTTTGATGTGTAAAATCGGTGGAGTTCCCCTTTTAATGTTATGTGTGCGGATTCATCGCCAATGTTGGAAAAATTCCACATAACTAGTGGAATTGTGCTATATGTGCTAACAGTAGTTTACAGAGAAAACTGAAGGTGTTTGCTCCTAATCTTTAGATAATAGTGCAAACGAGTACATGATTTAGTTCTCTTCGGTGTGAAAAAGCCGTCAGAAAAGGTTAGAAGCACAGTTGATGTGATCAGAGAGGCAGAGAAAGAGGGGACAAGTGATCAATGAGCGTGAGTGAGTGAGCTGAGCAAATGCCATTGTTATTCTGATCTTTGAAAACACACTGAGAACAATCCACATTGTACCTGCAATCTCCACTCCAAAGTCAGCATGGAGAAGCATGACACAAAGGGCAGCAATCCTGTGACAAGCCAGGGTCAGGCCAGGGTCAGGGAGGGGGGACAGACACATCCAGATTACCTCGACATAACGTAGTCATTTCCACATTTCCTCCTCCCATGCAGCTTGCTAATGACTCCGCTCAGAGAGTTGCCAAAACAAGGAAATACTGTGCGTTATTGCTCTGACCATTTCACCCTGACCTGATGTTTGCGTTTGGAGTAATTAGTATTGACTGTGTCTACCTAGTGTATACGACATAAAAACAAAGCTGATAGGCCCCACAGAGCATTATCCTCCATGCCATCACTCACCCTCCATAAAACTGTGATTTGAGAGAGACTCACTCAGGGCCTATTGTATTCCTCTCATGTTCGAACACGAGGCTAGCTTTGAAGGGAAAACAAACTGTTTGCCTTGGCTTGCTCTTTTACCTTTGGATAAACTGGTCCCACTTGTGGATTGTCTGTTTGCTTGAGTTTTTTTGTTGTTGCTGTTGCTCAGAACACCTGAACAGGCATTGACCTCAGGTTGCAAAGCCAGAGGGGTCAGCAATAAGGTTGTAGAAGGGAAGGGTCAGTGCATGGCGGAAAGCACTTTGCATCCCCTCGAAAAAAAACCCTCAGCTGGCTGCTTACAAGGTGTCCTGCTGGCATCCTGCCGACAGCATCAGCTGTTTTTCAGTGTCAGCCCCTGGCCTGACAATAATATCCCAGCAGGGCATCTCATTGCGTTGCTAGGCCACGGCCTGTATTATGCATGCTTAATGGACAATTAAAATCCTTTGCTACTACATCTCCCAGGCCTTTGATAAGGGGCTCCTCTGACTTCTACTCTCTATACTCTACCTCAGCAGGAGGTCCCATTGTCTGTGGTGTATTAGAAGACTGCAGTGACTGTAACCTAGGTTCATTTATCTCTGCTGGGCCTTGAGGAGGACTGATTTTAAAGCCTCCCCCATCACCTTTATGGGCATTAGTATAGTTGCTGAGGCTGGGTGCAGACTTGGAGCAGCAGGAGCTGTCCACTGGGGTATTGGCTCTTTTCTGGCCAGACAGGACTGATGACCCCTTCTTCGCCTATAGAGAAAGCCTGTCACCCCCAAAAACCCCGCCACACCTTCAGTCATACGAGAAAGGTCACTTCAGGGTCAGATCAAAGAAACTCATTTTACTTTGGGAGTTTTTATTGATTCTGCTTTGGTTCGTTGGCCACTTGGTCACAACTGGATGGACAGTCAAACAGTGTGACGTGCAGTTTTTTACTTTCAGAAATGAAACCGATCTTATAGGCAGATTACATAGTTTGTTAGCTGGCATATGTGAGCACGCACCTGTGTTTTCCTGATCAATATTTACCTACTGTTCATCCACTAATAATGTTTACTGAGCTCAAGTAATCCATCTTATTTACGGCCTTTTACTTTGAAGCATTGATCTCTGCTAATAAGTTAATTAATGTCATAAATATGTTGATTAAATCATAACTTACAACTGTATGTTTACATATGTTATATTTTCTTATGCAAAAACAATTTAAAGAAAAGGTTGTTTGCAGAGGTGGAAAGCAGTTAAGTATATTTAAGTACTGTGCCTAAATACAATACTGAGGTACTTGTACTTTTCTTGACTATTTCCATTGTATGTTACCTTATACTTTTACTCCACTACATATCAGAGGGAAATATTGTACTTTTTACTTCACTACAGTTATTTGACAAATAATCAAATATTTATTTGAGACATTTTCAAATTAAGATTTTACATTAAAAATTATATGATAATCTTACAAAATACAATGCATTGTTAAGGATTAAACCAGTGGTGCCAAACCATTTTTCATGCCTGGTTGGGGCTCCATGTTAATTTTCAGATGTCTCTGACTTGTTAGCAGTTCCACCAAAGAGACGCTTCCCCTCTAAACATCTCAGATGGATTCATTTAAAAAGCAGTTCGATGCCCAAAAAGATAAAACTCTCTAAAATTTCACAAAAAAAGCACAGATTACAGAAAAATCCCAAAAAATGAATACAAATTCATGTAGCAGTCCTCTTTGTCCTGCCCCATTAATCATCTCACAACCCCTTTCTAATACTTCTGTGTAGGTAATTGAGTATTTTTAGATTATTAAGTAAACAATCTGAATACTTCTTTCACCACTGGTAATCTGGCAGTCACCATAAAATTGAATCATTGTTGTGTAAGCTGAGCTGCATCGTCCTGCATGTTACAAAACTAGTCGACTCAGAAGTTCCAGATCGGATACAGTAGTAGGGGGGATTATCTGTGGATTGCGTTGCTTTCCGTCACCTCGGGCTAGCTTGAAACAGGACAAACACACACACAGAAAGGATGGCCTAGCTCTGCACTTTCCACTGCTCTGTGTCTCCCAGAGAGCCACAAAGACGGGACTGGATACATCCTGCAGAGACCCAGGAGGCCTGTCATATGCAGCGCCACTACAATGAGCACTGCCTGGGGTTGGGGAGGCAGGCTTTGATATTACATGGGTCACACAGGGAGCTAGAGCCTTTTAAACCTGCTGAAGATCCTTGCTACCACTCCCCTTCTGAAGTTCTCGCCCTCCCCCTGCTCTCGAAAAGGACTCCTCAGTTTTTTTATGGAGTGGTCCCATCTTGCCAGAGCAAATGTTTAGTTTTACAGAATCTCCAAATAAAATTATCTTAGTAAATACATTACAACTTTACATTACAACAAGTGTCTCTCTAGAAAACCTCCTTGTACCACTAGCTTTCTAGAAACCCAGTCTCTTAGTTTAGATCGTGGAAGTCCTCCTCCGAGGTTCCCTGCAGCTGGAATTACTGCCGAACCCAAAGAAACAAAACTGGCCTGAATAGCATCCTTTTCTCCCTCTGACACTTTAAGAGTTCGCCCAGCGCCGAGATAACTGCCTTTTTATGAGTCCTCCTCCATTGTGTGGCAATGGGGGTCATGAGTCCAATGGAGTGCTTTATTGTTCTGCGGCAGTGTTTACAAGGCACGGTGCAGTGTTGTGGGGTTGCTACTATGTTGCAGAAGACAATATGAAGTCTGTGGGCTGAACAAAATGGAGGACAGGCACGGGGGAAACAGCCGGCCTGGCTCTGTCCAAAGGCAAATTTTGTTACTTTTAGACAGAGCCAGGCCGGCTTTTTCCTCCTGTTTACAGTCTTTATGCTAGGCTAAGTTAGCCGGCTGCTGGCTGTAGCTTCACATTCGGCACACAGACAAGAGAGTGGTATCAGTGTTCTCAGCTAACTCTCGGCAAGAAAGTGAATAAACATATTTCCCATTAAACATATTTTCCTTTAAATATACGGCAACTTATGCAAGATTTTTACGAATACTGCTGTGATACAGTATATAAACACAAATGTGTACACATCCGACAGCTCAAAGAGAGGTGATGATCAAAATGATGCCTATTTGTTTTTCCTGACACCTGAAGCAAACTTTCAGATTGGCAAACACATCCTGTTCCAGTTTCCAGCAGCGACAAGAAATCAATGCCCCACCTCATTGGTCACATTTAGTGTCAGCGCCTCTCCCTCTTTTATCTCAAAATGGCTGTATATCAATGCTTCCTGTCATGTCTGACCGACTTCGGCGGGGAGTTCAGTGCTGTCACACATGGGTCAGGGACGGAGGGCTCGGGGAAGATGGGAGATCTGAGTGCAAACAGAGCCTGTCTCTACACTGTCACTGAAGGAGGGACGCTCGCTGTGTCTGTGTGAGGCTGAGACCACAGGATAAGAATGTGTTTGACACTGTTTGTAATTGTGTAATGTTTACTCTGTTGATATCAGAGGGGGCCTGCATCGGCAAACAGGCATTTGATTGTCAGTTGTGGCGAGGTGAAGCATTCCTTCGGGCCTCCAGTGAGAGACAACAAGAAGTCTAGACGTGGGATTAAGTGATGGCACTAAAAGACAAATCTCATTTTCATTGCAACTTCACTGTGAATATGTGAAAATATGGTGAAAAGAAAAGTAACTAAGTACATTTACTTACTTAAGTAGACTTGTCCAGTACTTGTATTTTCCATTTTCTGCCACTTTATACTTCTACTCCACTACACGTCAGAGGGAAACTTTTTACTCCACTACATTTATCTGACAGCTTTAGTTTCTAGTAGTTTCTAGTTACTTTTATAATTTGAAAAGATTTTACATAAAAAAACACACAATAAGCTTATGAAATACACTTCTCAGATGGTTATATTCAGGCTGAAAGAGGCATAATTATCCAATATTTCACAAAAAACAGTTGTAACTAGAGAAAAGATGAGTCCAAATTGTTTTTTTCTTCTCTCCTCTCCCATTGATCATCTCACGACCCTTCAGATTTATCTTGTGACACTTTGGAGGGCACCTGACCCCTAGGTTGGGAGCACTGGACTAAACTATCTAACTGTATATAAAGTAGTTAAAACAAGCCCCACCTTGAGCTGCTACAACAGTAAAATGCTACTTAGACTGATGCACCAATAAAAGTCTAATAATGTAATATATAATAATAAATCTGTCACAGGGGTCATTTTCTGCAGAACACGTAGAGGGAAACTTTTTACTCCACTACATTTATCTGACAGCTTTAGTTTCTAGTAGTTTCTAGTTACTTTTATAATTTGAAAAGATTTTACATAAAAAAACACACAATAAGCTTATGAAATACACTTCTCAGATGGTTATATTCAGGCTGAAAGAGGCATAATTATCCAATATTTCACAAAAAACAGTTGTAACTAGAGAAAAGATGAGTCCAAATTGTTTTTTTCTTCTCTCCTCTCCCATTGATCATCTCACGACCCTTCAGATTTATCTTGTGACACTTTGGAGGGCACCTGACCCCTAGGTTGGGAGCACTGGACTAAACTATCTAACTGTATATAAAGTAGTTAAAACAAGCCCCACCTTGAGCTGCTACAACAGTAAAATGCTACTTAGACTGATGCACCAATAAAAGTCTAATAATGTAATATATAATAATAAATCTGTCACAGGGGTCATTTTCTGCAGAACACGTAGTTTTACTTTTTATACTTTTACTTAACTAGTAGTTTGAATGCAGGACTATTATATTTACTTCACTGATTGGTATTTTTACATAGCAAAGGATCAGAATACTTCTTCCTCCGCTGGTGAAACTTCACACTGACGTAATTACGAACATCATCAGTAGCATTTGTGTGCTGATCAGAGTCTGATGGGAGTTTTGCTGTAGTGAGTACACAGTGCATGGCCTTGGCTGAGCTACGCAGATAGCAGCAGCGGACGGGTCAGTGTGTTTGTTTGCTCTGTCCTCCCTTTTTGAGTCAAAGAGCAGGTGAGTCTGGTGGGTTGGAGTGACAGCTGTGTTGCTCAGCACAGAATGAGGACGACGCTACTATCTCTCTGCCCTATATAACTGTTATAGTTGTAGGCCACAGCAGCTGAGAGGCAAAACAAGTGAAACTAACTGTCTGTCTCTCTTTCTATCAGTGCGTTACAGCCAAGGCCCCGGTGAGGTCACCTCCTCCACAACCATCAGTCACCACAGTAGCAACGCGATGCCGACCAGCCAGTCGGTGCTCCAGCAGGTGTCTCCGGGAGGACTGGACCACAGCCACAGTCTGCTGTCACCTGACGCCAAGATGGTGAGTGGACACACCTGGGCCCTCATGGCCTCAGATTAGATAAGACCTGGTCTACGTTTAGAATAAACGTACAAAGCAGGTTCCTGAACCTCCTCTCCCATGGACCCACTGGCAAGAGCCAACAATTAGCACATTGTGCTTCTCTGTTTGGAAGGTGGAGCCCGGGGTGGCAGGCCATGGCTGGACGAGCATGCAGCCTTCACCAGAGTAGTTCACCGGGCATGTTCATCCCTCTGCCAATAAACCTGACAAAGAAACATTCTGTTCTTATTGATTAAATGCCTCGCAAAGAGGAGCCACAGGTGGAGCGCTGCTTGTTCTGCCAGAGAAATGACGCCAATATTTGATTGTCCCTGATGTTTTTTTGTTTTTTTTGTCTACTTCAGAGTTTCTCCCTTCTGCCCTAGTCCAATATTTGATCAGTGACAAGGAAACCAGTGCGCAGACCCATAGTGTTTGAGTGGTGAAGCAACAATACTTTTGATATATAAATATTTCTTTGGACCAAAATTAAAAAGCCATACGACACAGAATTCAGCCATTTAAACCGCTTATCTTGTTCAGGGTCACGTAAAATATAAAGTCATGCAACTGAAATATTCAAAACTGTTTGCAAACTTCCCTGTCAGATCAAAATACTTCTGCATTATGTGAAAAGACCATAGCGTGGGCAGGCAGCGTAGTGTGCAGCAGGTCAGAGCTGACTGTGTCTTATCTGTCTGGCCGGTCTGTCCTCTGTGGGCAGCTGGCGGTAGTCAAATAGACGCAGCCCCACCGAGTGGGAGGATCCCGATCCAGAGAGCCATTACTGTAAATTCATAGATGTTTTGTACAGTTGTATTTTAAGCATTTGATAAACCAACATGCAGGTACAAACACTGTCAATGTGCTACACAAACTCTATGCTGACATTTTTAGTATGATTGTTTTTTCCCTCACCTTTTGTTTCTTATCAGTATTTGCTTGTGTGCTGTGTATGAGTGGAGTTACACAAGCGTAGCGTTATACAAAAGAACAGACATTTCTGTCTGTTGTTTGTTCAGCAGACAACATGTGTTTCACTTTGAAAATACAAGCTCTCAGAACTTTGAGCTGTAGTCTGTTATGACAAATAATACAGCAATAAAACGGTTCCTTCATCTTTCCCCAGATTTCAGGTTCAGGTGGAGGACTTCCTCCAGTCAGCACACTGACCAACATCCACAGTTCCCATCACAGCCATCAGCAGACACAGAACCTCATCATGCCTCTATCTGGAGTCATGGCCATAGCACAAAGTAAGTCCTCCGTCCCTCCGCGTGACCAGCACAGAAAAGAAGTGAAACAAAGTCATTGAATTTATTAATTTCATCATGACATTGTTTGACTGAGGTTTTGCTGCGTCTCACTAGGTTTAAACACGTCGCAGTCTCAGTCGGTGCCAGTGATCAACAGCGTGGCAGGCAGCCTTGCGGCGCTGCAGCCGGTGCAGTTTTCCCAGCAGCTCCACAGCCCCCACCAGCAGAGCCTGATGCAGCAGTCCCCCAGCCACATGAGCCAGCAGCCGTTCATGGCTACTGTCACACATTCGCACAGTCAGTAACACTCAGTTCTACTTTACACTAGCCTCTAGCATACTCTGTAGATCAGTTATATCAGCTTGTGCTGCTTTAAAAGCTACGGTCTATGTGTTAACCCCTTGTCATAGGTTTAATACGTCTATTAGGTCATGAACAGTTAAAAAAAGTGATTTTCCTTTTATAAATTGTTTCATTTGACAAATTTTAGAGGTCTAAAGTGGTAAAACTGTCCAGTATTTCACAAGAACAAATGAATAATTGGGAGAAAAGTCAGAAAAAATAAACATCATTTTGTAGGAGGAGGAATCTTGTGACCCCTCAGATTCATCTTGGGGGCCCCCGATCTGTAGGTTGGGAACCAGTGAGTTATATCAGCTATGGCTGAAGCAGTGAAAACTAAAATGAGCAAGATTTTTTTAAATACAACCTAAAAAAAACATCCTGTGTTATGATCTATTAAGTGGATCGTGCATGGACATATGACAAGCAGAAAATTAAGACTCCACTCACAAATATTAAATTTCAGATCAGATCTTGCTTCTCTTGTTCCTTTGGTATTTGCAGGAATTAATTCATTTTTATGTCACACTACATATCCTCTGGGCATTGAAATGTAATATATTTCTCTCTGCTGTCTCTGTAGTTGCAGAAAAGTGCTGCTTTAAACCTGGTATCAACTTTGAAATTGAGTATTTAACAAAAAAAAAAAAGTAATGTACATGTGTGTAAATCTAATTATCTGTCTGACCTTTCCTTGCAGTGTATCCTCACAAGCAAGAGCCCCCGCAATATTCCCACCCGTCACGTTTCCCCTCGGCCATGGTGGTCACAGACGCCAACAGCATCAGCACCCTCAGCTCCATGTCCTCAAGCAAGACGGTCAGTCTTCAGGCCACATCATATCACATCCCAGAGGCCACAGTTACATGCGTGTTCGCACCTCTGTCTGCCTGCTACTGTGGGTTTTAGATGGAAAAAGTCAATGTCTGTAATCAGTATGGGGGCATTTGCATGAGAATCAGCAGTAAATTTGAGATGTTACTGCAATTTTCTTTGCAGTAATTAATACATTTTGCAACATCTTTTCATCAAATCTCTCTCTTGAAAAGTACTGCAACACTGATCAGCTCACTCATTACCTACTGACACACAAAAATCACCCTCATCCTGTTCTGATCGAGAGAAACAACACAGTCGAAGCACACACTAACAGCAGGAACTACATTATGACTGGGAGAAGTGTGTGTGTAATATTGATTGTGTGTTGACTTGTTTAATTCCTGTCACATTAGGACGCTCCTGTAAACAAGATGGTGCAACTCGGGGGTCTCTCCTGGGTAAATACAATTTTATCAGTTCAGTCACGCAGTTTAAATGAGTAAAATCACCAAAATTGCACATTTAAGTTGCTTTTACTTTTGTTTGAGGCCGCTGCTGATGTTCAGGTGCTTTCATTTGGCTCCAAACTAATAGACGAGACAGATATATGGAGAGTATACTCCTCAGAATTCCTATTTCCTCTTAAACAGCCGTCTAATCAATCACCTGTTCCCTCAGCCTGAACGGCTCTTGATTAATGCTGCCTCCTTTCACTTTCCTCTCCCTGGTGAGAGTTACCTCTGCGATCAGGAAATGAGCCCCGCTGTTAATCAAAGTTCTCAAGCGTTTGGGTCTTGCTACCTTCCTCCATGCTACAGTGAGGCTGGAGATGAGATGAGCTGGGTGAGGGGTGGAGGGTTTTTTGTTGTGAGGGGGGGTAATTACCGCTCTTCCTCTTTCCTACTTCTCCCTGCTCTCGGTGATCGCTCTAGCCTGAAATGTTGTCCACGGTGCTTTCACATGCTCAATTTCCCACGCTGAGGCAGAGTACTCGTACCGCCGCCGCGCTGCCACTGACAGACTGATGGGTTGATGGGATGATAGCTCAGAGCACCGCGTATCCTCCGTGTAGGAAGGAAGTAAAACAAATCTCTCTGAGGCTGTGAAACAGGAGCATTTTGGCCAGGGTGTTATTCTGTCTCCAGGGACAATCAGCTGTTTATTTATACACTTCTGCAAAACAGTTAAGGTACATGATGTGATAAAAGCTGGACACAGTGGTGGAAGAAGTACTCAGACCCTGTGCTTATGTAAAAGTACCAAAACCACAATGTTAAAATACTTTAGACTGAATCTTCACATATTAGGATTTCTAAATCTGATCCACACCTGAATAGCTTGGGCTGGCTCAAACTATTATTTTGTTAATTAATTAAAATCACTTTAACCAAATATCTCTTCTTAATTTTCAGAAAGACTCTCTTGTATTTTTTAAACAGATGCTCATGTTTTGATTAGTGAACATGTAGAATATAGACTCACATAATTTTCTGTGTGTAAAATACCTTGCAAGTTTGATATTTTAGTTATTTATAGTTATACACACAACAATACCAAGACAAATAGTATTATAAATACTTCTACTAATAATAATAAAAAAATAAACACTTTATGTATGGTCACATTCTCAAGAAATACTTTAAGACTAAACTCAATTATTCAGATGGAGTGGTTTCTGATATTTGATGGACTAAAAATTAAACAAGATCAAAATAATGAAAAATTCAGATTTATGCTCTGAATGTAAGCTCTAATTCACTGTATTTTATAAGCATATCTTGTTTTTTGTTGTTGTTTTTTTTGTGTGCAAAATCTTAATCTGCAAAGTAACTACTCACTACATCTGTCAATAAATGTAGCTGAATAAAAAGTACAATATTTCTCTCTGAAATGTAGTTCGGTAAAAGGTATCAAGTATAAAGTAACATAAAATGGAAATACTCCAAATAAAGTACAAGTACCTCAAAATTGTACTTGAGTAAACATACTGATGGTTACTTTCCACCACTGGCATCATCACCCTGTGGCATTTCACAACCCCATTTATTTAGAGAGCAATTAGCTAGCAGGCTCTCCCAGGTATTTTCTTATCAGGACTTTATTTGGACGGGGCAGCCTTTTTCTCATGACACGACCAGCATGCTGAGGCTTTATAACACTCATTGTTTACCGACAACCCTCCATTATACCTGAGTCTGTTTAAAACTCACCTCTGCTCAGAGCCCGGCGTCTAATGACTCAAGTCTTAGCTGCGGGTCAGCTTTATCAGGTGAGGCTGTTTGCTGGCTGCAGGGTCACACCGGGGTCACCTGCCTCCACCCCTGGAGAGGCAGGAGAAAAATAAATTCCACAAATAATCCCCCCCAAAAAAGAGAGCATTTCAATAGAAACAAGGCTTTTCAGAGTCAGGAGAAGAGGGATGAGAAATGAATTTGGTCAGGTGTGGCACATGAAGGTGCAGGGGTATTTAGCAGTGGTGGAAGAAGTGTTCAAATCATTTACTTCAGTAAAAGTAGCAATACTCCGTTACAAGTAAATGTCCTGTATTGATAATTTTACTTAAGTAAAATATAGAAATATTAGCAACAAAAGTGTATTTGAAGTATCAAAATTAAAATGGATTCTGTCAGTGTTATATTATTGAATCATTAGCATCGATGCATTGACACTGTGGCTAATTCTACTTACTACATATAGTATTTTAACCTATAACAATGCATCATATAAACATATTATATGTTTTGTATTTACAATCTTAATCTGAAAAGTAGCAACTAACTGCAGCTGTTAAATGTAGTGGAGTAAAAAGTAAAATATGTCCATCTGAAAATGTAGTGAAGTATAAAGTAGCATAAAATAGAAAAACTTAAGTAAAGTATAAGCACCTCAAAACTGTACTTTCCACCACTGGTATTTACGTAGGTTTCATTTGTCAGGTCACTTTCGGGAAGCCTTGGAAATGATGCACAATATATATATATAATATACCTGTGTTACTGGACAGATTGTATTTATTGTTTTATGTAACCTGCCTACTTTGTCTGACATTTCTCTCCTTCTCCTTTCAGTGTCCTCTTCAAGCTTGGTGAGAGCGTCCACCTGACTTCCTCGGTGCCCGGCAACCAGAGCACATTTTTCCACCCTCTCACCGCGGTAACCATGACAACTCTTAATAACCGGCAACGGCGCGCTGGATGATGAGTCAGTCAACAAACGAGAGGAGTGACGACGGTGGGCCAGGCGGGTGAAAATGAGAAATGGGGACAGACAAGAGGGAGGGGAAAAAAAAGAAAGAAAAGAAACTCACTGCACCTGAGAGTGAGGAGACTGGACCCCCCTCGGTCGCACACAAATGATCAACAAGGATGTATGATTTTTTAACACAGTCTTTGAAAACAGTATTCAGTTTTTTATGCCCCCTTTTCATGAATGCACAGCAAGAGACGGTCATCCTCTTTTCTGACATTACAAAGGAACAAATACCAAGCACCCAAAAACTCATAAACTGTGTGGTACGGACCTGAATGAAGGCTCTGGGACAACTTTATATTACGCTGTGATTTAAGGTGGAAATATGAAGACACACTGACACAAACAGAGGCAGTAATCAGCCTCTGTGAAGCCTGAAGGACTCAATGAAGGCGATTCACTCGCAGCAAGTTCTTGGACTTGGCTACACAAATCACCTCGCACGTGAGCAGAACTGTGTGACAATCACAATAACCCGTATTGATCTTGTTCATGCATTTGACATTCTTACTGGGCTTTAACGGAGTCTTCCATGTTATTCTTTCACCATCAGTTTACTGTGCTAGCATTGGTGCAGGCGATGAATGCCCTGTCTGTCGCTCGGGGGATTCATCATTTCGAGTCGTTCAATGTGTATACTGTGATTGAAAAGACTTTGACAATCTTGAAAGGACTATGCAATGCGTCTATATGTGTATGCAATGCTTTGTATAACTGGATTCTGCACAGAACTCCACACACTTGAGACTGGAAATGAATATGCACTATCAGTCAAGTCACTAACAATTATTATATAATGGAGTTGCTGTTGAGAAAGCTGCCTGTAAAATAACACAAAAGCAGATGGATGTACGTGTGACTAATATGCCAAAGAATAAGAATGTAGTTGAGTGTAGGGGCGGCTTGTATTTGTCTCAGTAGTTATCCTGCAATATCTATAAACCAGGTCTGCCTTGGTGGGGAGGACTGACTCACACACTTAAAATGTGGCCCTTCCCCTCCATGTTGTTTGCACACAGGTTCAGGTGAATTTCAGGAATGGGACTCACCCTCCTCCTCCCTCTCCCACTTCCTGCTGCAATGTGAAGAGATACCAAAATAGGACAAATATTGTTAATAACTCCTCGTCAGTCATCAAATCATGGCGCACGCAGGACCCCCAGGGTAGAATGAAAACACTGACAAGTATTCAGAAATCAAAACAGTCATCTTAGTCTGGTATTTTGTGAAGGAGAGAGACATGGAAGAGGACAATGTTGTGACAGCAGCTGCTCTAATCACACAGGAATCCACAGAGACTGAGAAATGTTGGATGGGAGAGGAGCAGCTGCTGTGAGCTACAGACGCCCACGCGAACTCTGCCAAGGTGTGTTCAGACTGAAAGCGAAGCGAACTTTCGCCTCTCGTCATTCCTCGCGAAGTTGACCGTTGGACCGTTTGTGTTAAAACAACGCCCCGAACAGCGAACGTAACGTACCAACTGTACAGACGTTAGCTGTAAGCTAACCTTCAGCCTCTGACTGAACTCACCAGAAACTCCAGTGCTTCTCTGTTATTTTCTTCCAGTCTCTCTCTCTCTCTCTCCGGGATACGCACGAATTCCTGGACGAATTCACGTCCAATCGCGTCTTTTTTTTTTTTTTTTACATTGAATTCTGTCTGAACACAAGGTCACAGTTTGAGTTTAGCTAGCTGGACAAAGATAGTTTAAGATAAGTTTTCCTATCACTATAACGCCCCATGTTTTTATGAGACAACAAAGGCAATTTTGACTATCAAACCCTGCATATTATAAGTTTGGCAGATCCAGTCTCCTGTTCAATATTAGGTCATACATTGTTATTATTTTGTTGGTTGATCTGTGACTGTTATGGGCACTCATTCTTGTGTGACAGGGCGTGATCCCCCCCCCCCTCCTAATGTATTATTTTTGTATAAAATTGAAATCAATCATAAATCATTATTTATACTTTCTGAGAAAATGTTGATATTTCAAGTAAAAGTTTTTTTTCCAAAATGAATACATGGTTTTGGTTATTTTGTGTGCAAGATAGATCGATAAGATAGACAAATAGATAGATAGATAGATAGATAGATAGATAGATAGATAGATTAAAAAAAGCAGTGGTGGAAGAAGTATACAGATCCTTATGTACAATTAGCAATACCGCAATATAAAGATACACCATTAAAAGTTAAAAAAGTATTAGCAACAAAAATCTCCGTTGCTTTATTATCACTACTCATGTAAACAGCCTTTATGTTGTTAAGGTGGAGCTCAGTCGAACTATTTGATATACTGTTGGGATCTGTAATAAGACATCTATAACAATATATGATATTTCCAAATCATATTTTACATTTTATTTTATATATTGATCAGACAGTATGTTTCTAACTTATGTAAAATCTTAATCTGCAAAGTAATGTGTAAGTAAGAGCGGTAAAACAAATGTAGTGGAGTAAAAAGTGCAATATTTCCCCCTGAAATGTAGTGGACTAGAAGTACAAAGTATCATAAAATGGAAGTTAATCAAGTAAAGTACAAGTTCCCAAAATGTGTACTGAAGTGCAGTACTTGAGTTAGTTTCCACCGCTGCAAAAAAAGAAAAGGGAGGCTTGCCAGTAGGGAGTAGGAGCAGCTCAGTGCATGTAGTGTGTTTATAGCCTCTACAAAGATGTTGTGGTGTTGCTGTGTGATAAGCAAACAGCCTCTTTGAAGTTCATAGATCTAAAGTGCACATTACATTTCACGCAACAAGTTCACTGAACCTGACATGTTGATGGCATAATTCATTTCAGCCTTTATCTGGTACTGACATAAAGCCCACTGTAAAACAAAATATAGTTGTCATTAAAAATCTTGTAATGACAAGAAACACAGTGTCACTGGGGTTTTAAGTCAAGGTAAAGGTCATGTTTAAATGAAGTCAATACAATTTTTAGTTTAGTTTAGTTTAATTTAAGTACCACATAGCTATACCTATACACTAGCTGTGGTGCCCAGAAAGTGTTTTTATACCCATAGAATGTTTTCATCAACTATAAGTATTTAAATCTGTATATGAGCATGAGAGGGTTTTTTCTTCTATAACTATACTATCTATAGCAAATGCAAAAGGTCTGTAAATTCATTTTAACAATGTTTAATCTGAATTATCAACTCAGATTCTTTAAAATGTATTTTACAAAAAGAAAGCAGAGAAAGAGTTTGGTGAAGACATTTGAACCATCACATTTGAAAGCACAACATCTAGAAATCTGAGAAATTCTTGCATATGAAGTGTGACTTTTAAGACTCTTTGGCCTGTTCATAACAAGATCTCACTACTCATTTATTTTTTCTGCAACTTTGGGGGCAGTGGAAACAAACTGTAAACACAACAGTGACATATTAGTGCCTTTAAAGTTGAACTTCTCCACCAACTCCTGGGGGAAATATCTGGCTCTTCAGCAGTTCAGTGCTCCACTATGTTCACCAGCTAGTCGCTAACTGTGTGTGTTTGTCATTTGGTGCTGAGCAGGTAGCGTACAGTGAGTTTTCAGTGCTTTTTCCTTGAAAACAACTGCCTGTTGAGGCCGAAAACGACGCTAGGTGAGTGGTGGGAGTGAACCAAAGCAGCAAAGTTGTGGACCAGACAGCTAAACAATGAGCTGACAGACATCAGCTTCAAAATTAAAGTTTGTATCATATTATAAAAAAAACCCCACAAGTGTATTGTGAACCACTTTAAACAGGATTGTGATTTACATTACTTGGCAATGCCTTAACTCTTCTTTCTGTCCTCATGTTGACCTGCAGCCTCCATCATGGCGTCCTGCTGAGGGAAGCCTTGTAATCCACTGATGTTGCTCTATTTGGTTTTCAATGAGGCCTTTGATTTTCAGACCCAGGAAGCCTCCAAAGATCTGACCACGTCTCCTTTACTCTTTTCTCTAAAAGAAACTGAAATAATGGGGGGGCTCATTAGCATCTGTTAGAGTTTGAAATACAACACTAAACTCTCTAAACATGGCATTTAATTCAGCTGTGAATTTGGGTTTGAATACAAACTTGATTCATTAGCAGGTTCTTGGACAACTGTTAGAAAATGTGCTAAAGAATTTTCTGGCTGCCAACACAGTTTATATTTGCTGACTAATTAGTGATAAAAGGTTTATTGTATTGGTTAGGATTTATCCTCATTTATATAATGTTATTTGAGGGATAAGCTTAATCAAAAAATGCTAACATGATCTGTAGGTCTGTATTTGATGGTCTTAAAGAATACACTCAACATTTTATTTTATCATCTGATGTTTTGGTTACATATGCACATTATCAACTTACACAGTGACATATTATGGAGCTGATGTCCATCTCAAATTCTATTTTACCCTATATGTTTTTAGATATTACACATGCTGAATGTTAAAGTAATTACAGCATAAAGTTATAACAAGCTGCCACATGCTTTTCTGTATTAACCACTCAGACAATGAATTTCTGGGCAAAATAATGTCTTCAGTATGATAAATAACTCTTTATTGCTTCATGTCTTTCAGCAGGGGGCTCCATAACTCATTTAGGAATCCAGGCCTACAGCAATAATGTGGATTAACAAGAGGAAATAATACATTACACACTGCTAATTCAAGTATGGTATCATTATTACTATGGTTAAAGAATTATAATATTTTTGACAACTAAACTGAAGGTCAAAACTAATTTCTTGCTATGTGGAAGTCCAATAAAATCTGCAGTTTTCTGTAATTAAGTGTTTACTGTTCACAGACTAATTAAGCTTCATTTGTCCACATGCTGGGCAGCTAACATCTTCCAGGAAGCTAAACTTCAGTCTTCAGGACTCAGGACTGATTCAGTTTTACAAGACCATCGCCACCTCCTCCATAGCTGTGTGGTTCAGCGCTGCATCTGTCTGATCAAAGTGCAAAACTTCCAGGGAACAGAGGATCATCGACTCTCCCTTCACCTCTCGTGAGGACCTGCATGACTCCCAGGCAGCGGAGTGGAACAGGGAAGGTCATGGCTGATGCCGCCCGACTTTGGCCAGACGTGATTCACAAACTTCATGTGGGAAAATGTTGTCAGTCAAAACATGACGTCTTCAGGAAAAGTTTGATGTTCATCCCTAATGTATTAAGTTATTAAATCTGACTCTGAACCTGCCCAAGTTCAAGCCTCTTAATCAGCATTAACACCATGGGACACACTGCAATAAAACCATAAATACAGCTACTACTATCACTGATATTGCTGCTACTAGTACAAGTCTTACTGCCACTAATATTGGTTTTATTGCTATTATTATGCCAGATTTTAAATACTTCCGTATGATGAAATGGAAAGCAGCTCAGGTGGTTCCATTACACAAAGGTGCCCATATCTAAGCTGTCCTATTGGTCTAAAATTCAAGACTCACTGATCAACCCACAACCACGTAAATTATGTCCTTCAGCCATAGCAGTTGTGAATGACATTGTTAGCTAACTCTATTAAAAGCAACATTGTGCTAGCTGTGGAAATCATTATAGTATTGATAAAATATATAATATACGTATATCACATTCATGCAAAGTCAGTGTCTCAGTCTGATTGTACACACACATTTACAACATAACTATGTTAGCAATATCAGTCTACTTCACCTTGTTTCCATTACCATATACACAGTGTCCTCTAATGTCTGATAACTTTGTCTTGTTTATGATTTGAACGCCATAGAAAGCATAATTATAACTCACGAAAGTAATTTGATAATTAGTAACCTTCATTGACTGATAGACCCAATGTAAGAAATTAGTTTTTAGACATAAATTCCCACATTAATACAACTATAAACACCAATCATTCTGCATTATCTTTAAATTCAAGTTAATATAGCTCATTTTGTACGTAAAGTTTATTTATTGAACCTTTATTTTATACAAGATAAGGTGGCTGAACATACCTTCCATGTAAAGGCAATACCCTCTAAACGGTTTAATAGAAAAATAGAATCAAAAATACTGGGAACAGACGTAGTCAATCAATAAAACTGACAATAAACAAGCTCACTGAAAGCAACAGTTAGGCAGAGAGTGGTTAAAAGTAATAAAAACAGTAGAAGAAGAAGAAGAAGAAGACACCATGAGCACTAAAGAGAGATATGGTGTAGAAGATGCTCTGTTGGAGAGTATAACTCTGCTGCTGCTGTGTGGTGACGATGGATCAATAGATTCAGTGCGGTCGTGGACTCGAGAGGTCAACACAAGGAGCGAGCTGACACCCGGGGAATAGAGGCGAGTGGCAAAGGGACAGAAAGTGGAAGCTGTAGCGTGAATGTGGCCGTGTGTTTAGCAGTGCCAGAAGAAAGGATACTACATCAACTCCAGCTGGGGCCCAAGGGGTTAATGGATAGGACTACCCAGCAGGGGTCAAGGGTCAGGAGGCCACTCTCTGCCAGGGCTAATTGGTCACTGCGACCAGAGTTAACGCCAACCTTTCTATGGAGAAATACATACACATGTATGGAGCTGCCCTGACGGGAGTCTTCCATCAAAGGGCCTGATCAAGGAGGTCTCTGTTGTGCTCCTGCACAGTCATGGAGATCAGTCAGGCCTCCGTAGTAACAATCAGTACCCTTCACCGTACATCGCCACCAGCACCACCTACAGTGACAGCTAGGCTGCACTCATGAAAAGATTGGTGGCTTTTGATCTCAAGTTATTTCATTCAGTTCAATTCAACTCATTAACATTCACTTTTTTTTTTTTTTAGCTTTAATATTCATTTAATCATTTCATTTGGTGTCCATCAAGTATCAGAAGAGTCTCTAGAGTATCAGAGAGTATTTCTTTAATATGTTACTGTAAAAGATTTGTATTCATTTTTTATTCATAGTATTAGGCAAGGCAAGTATATACTATATAGCACAATTCATACACAAGGCTGTTTCAAAGTGCTTTACAGACATTTCAAGAGATTGAAAACAAACTTTGAATTTGTGAACATGGATCCACAAATTTGGAGGCAATAGTGATATAAAAATGAAAATAAAGACATAAAAGCAAAATAAAAGCATTAAACACAACATTAGAAGGCAGCAGAAAATAACGTAAATTTAAAATAAATTAGAGGAATAAGTGATGTTCTTCAGCATTATTTTCTTTTAATAAGAAGCACACAAGGTGCTTTACATAAGATCAAAATGAATTAAGGATTAATGGTTTTTATTATTGTGTCATGCAACTGTGGCCAGTGCACATGGGTTTACAAGACACCATAAAGAAAATCAATTTGAATCATTTTCACAATCAGATTTTCAGCCATTTGAGTCTACAACAAAATTCATAAATCATTGAGAAGGCATGTACTGTGTAATGCTGAGAAATCAAAATAAATACTAAATTAATAGTCCATCGTGTCTTCTTTTCCAGGATTTTGAAACAAAGTTAATGAACTTAAACACATAAAATATTGATGACCTGCAGCACACCTGAGCATTTCAGGGTTTTGTCGAGCCATTTTATGAAAAACTTCTTAAATCATTAGAATTTGAACAGTGCAAATGAAAATGGTACTCACTTTCCACTTCTCCCAAATCACATAGCTCACACAATCTGTTTTTCTCCTGAATATTTTTTAATCTGCCAACTTCAGTGACCTGAGGAAGAGCACAAGTTCTCAACTGTGCGACTAAAGAGCTTTGGCTTCTAGATAAGCGAGATGTAACATTCAGGGTCACGTTTTGTTTATTATGCCCTCAATTTTGTCTTAAAATAAAGACTACTACTATAGTTAATAAAAAAAAAACATACAGAATGATGTCAAAGAAAATGAAGAAGAGATATTCAATGACGGCAATTTATAAGAATGAATTTAGGTGACTTTAATTAATTAACTAAATAATTGATTGAGCCAGCCGTTGCTATTCAGGCAGATTAGTAATTTTAGAAATCCCAATAGTGAAGATTCAGTCTCTTCTCATATTTCATATGCAACTTAAGACAGCCATTAGAAACCTGCTGCAGAGACTCTGAGTGTGATAAATCTTACATAGACCTTAAGAACCTGTCATGTCCTTGATGTCAGACCCATCTACCCTTTAAGGATCTTGTTTAATATTTAAATGTGCAAGGGGAAATTCAGACAGGATAAAGCACCTGAGAAATGAGGCTTGTTTGTGGTTCTCTAAGTGGGATTTTTTACCTGAAAGAAATCATATATCATAAACAAGCATTAAACTAAATATCTGGGCCACATGATGTGTTTCAGATGAGTCTCTGCAGGGCAAAAGTGCAACTCTGTTTTCAGCAGAATGAGTCTAAATTCACTCTATTTGCATCTGAGGCTGAAAACCTGGTTCAGAGGAATCCTGACAGATTGATGTTGTCATGTTGATGCTGTCACAGGCTTGATGCTGGACAGGTTAATGATTTATGGGGAATAGTGGGATGCCCAGAATGGGACCCGGGTTAATGTTCACCTTTTTCGCCGAACCTCCTCTCTGGGGGACTGCCCACGGTCAGTCCAGATCCAACTGTCGAGGGGACGTGACTGACTGACTCAGCCGGCCTCCAGCTAAACCCAGCACGCACAGCAGGGTGGGAGCCCACGCTCTGCTCTCAGAGGCCTGTGAATGGACTCAGAGAAGAGGAGGGGACAGGAGACTGACGAGGCCTAATCATCTTTTTAATGAGCCTCAATAGAAGCAATAAAGAGCGGTAGAAAATAATCCAAACAGCTGTAATGAGCTCACATAAACAACCAACCACACAGGTGATAATTAAACCACTATTATCCACTCAAAAAGTGTTACTCCACTTGGATGTTTGAGCTTCACCGTGCAGAACGACGTCTGTGCAGAGTTTGATAGCAGAAGGCTGTTTTCACATTAATCTGCTGAAGAAGGAAAGTTTCTCTGAGCTCACCTTTTATCTGAGTTTAAGATGTGTATGAACAAGCATGATTTTGTGACATCACTAGTTTAGAAACCAATCATTGTCTAATATGAAAGTGATGTGGAAAGTTGAAACCTGGTGTTTTTAGTCTTTTATAGGGCTGAATATTGAACCTCAATACCAACTTGTCTTGTTTACTGTCTTGTTTACTGAGACTCAGATATTCCCCAATTTAAATCAGAAATCTTATCTAACTTTATGTTATATTGTAAAATAGGCGAAGCTTTTTATTTAATTGATGCACTGAGCTGTTTGATATATTTTGTTAAATGAAAAAAAGGCTCAAAACATACTAATATTCCCCAAAGTAAGGTATCATATAGGCATGTCTGTAGCCAGGATTTTAAAGTCACGAACCACTCCTCTTTTAGTTTCACTAGCCACTTGATTTTTTTTCCAGATCTACTTATTTCCAACTGACCAGTTTTATTTTCTAAAAAAAATGTCAGAATTAATCCTTCAAACACCATAATGTGTATTTTGTGTCTAAGTGTAGAATATAAACTTCTCCTCAGGTCATTACAACTCCCAAATTCCCAAAGAAAATACTGACATGACCTCAGTGTCCTCAGTGGTAGATACGGGCATATAGCCAGCAAAACTCAACATCCACCCCTAGTTCTTTATTAATTTACTGTTTGTTGATATAAAAGTGGTCTAATTTAAGTATACTGAGTATAAACATACTTGAAATCAACCTGTAAAAATGTAAACTCCAACCAGGTTGCTAAAAATCTTCTGAAAAAACACTGAAGTCTTCAATAATAGCTACAGCCCTGCCCTGTGAGGCTGTGGATATATGAAAGAATATATTCAATCTTGGGGAAAAAATACTCCCACACACTGTCTCCATCACCTGCATGAAATACTGTAAAAGCAATGTTTCGCTCTTTAAGACAGTTTTTCCTTTGATTGTTAGTCTCCCTGAAGCCTGAATGGTTGCATTTGTCCCTCTGTCATGTATATGGACTCAATCATTGCTGCTGAATAGAGCTGAGGTATAGGAAAGGTTGAGGGCAGACCAGGTGATGGATAGCAGCGAGGCTTGTCATCCTCCGCCTTACACTACTCTCATTAAGCTGTAAATCTTTCACAACAACACCCTCTAAGACAATGCCAGAGAGGCTTCTCCTTGTTGCTCCACCTTGTCATTGGTGTAACAATGAAAATGCCAACTGAATCACTTTGTCAGGATGCACAATGGCCTCAATATTTCAAGCAGCCAGTAAAAATGTTGGACAAGACATCAGGGGATAGACACAGGTGGCATTCAATACAGAAAACAATGAAAATATCAATTTACATAACAGACTTCTATTCAATTCAATTCAATTCAGTTTTATTTATATAGCGCCATATCATAACAAAGTTATCTCAGGGCACTTTTTCGAATAGAGCAGGTCTAGACCGACTCTTTATATTTACAGAGACCCAACAGGTCCCACCATGAGCAGCAGCAGGAGACAGTGGCAAGGAAAAACTCCCTTTAACAGGCAGAAACCTCGAGCAGAACCAGGCTCAAGGTGGGCGGTCATCTGCCTCGACCGGTTGGGTTGAAGGGGGAAGGGGGGAGCGGGAGAGAGAGAGCAGGAGGAAAGAGAACATACAGCAGCTCAATACAGCATGGATATGGTAATGGCATTGATGTTAACACCAACAGAAACAACACTAAGAGCAACATTATAATAGCAATACTAATAACAGCAACAACAGCAATAGCATCAGTGGGTGCAGAGCAGGAGCATGGGTGCAGCAGGTGGCAGCAACCACAGACCCAGACCTCCACAGCTCCAGAGGCAGAAACACCTGCAGAAAGCAACAGAAGGGGAGGGAGAGAGAGAGAGGAGAGAAAGCACACAACTACGGGAAGAAGTTGAATTAATAACAAGCATTGATGGGATATGAGGGCGTACAGATGGAGAGGAAGAGGAGGAGAGAGGAGCTCAGTGCATGATGCAAATCAGAGATAGTAATCTGATGATGCATTTCAAATAAATTAACTTAGAGAATGAATAAAATAGACAGTTGCAGTACAACAGGTGACTTTTTCTGCCTGTTTAAGAAGTGAAAACAGAGTAAATGTGAATATAATGTAATTAAAATGTGCAAGTTTAAGAATGGCACTCCTGTTGTCTTTGCCATAGATAACAATTTTAGCATTGTTTTGGCTCCCGAATAGACAAAACTAATTTAAAAACACATACTCCAACATGGATTGTTTAGCTAAAGTCCTGGTGAAGTGGGTCTGCAAAAAAAACAAAAAAACAAAAAAACTTCAAACCCCAATCGAAGCAGACGTCATTATTGCTTCACAAGATGTTGAATATGTTGGGGTGAACTGCAGATGAATGTGTATAAAAGAGTATCTAGAGTAGCTGCATTTGATATGATCGTGCAGCCATAAAAAACGTGGCATTTTTGAGTTCAACATAAGCGTCATCATGTTTAAATAATGTGCTCGAACAATCAGATACAGATTACATGACATTTGAGTGGTGTGGAACATATTTTTGTCACTTTGAAGCTACTTTGGGGAGATTGTAAGGGGGAAATTTGTGGTTTGAAAGGTTACTTGTGCTGCAGTAATATTGTCACAGACATTTAATATTTAGTTTTCTGACTGGGACGTGCAGAAAACAACTTTCCATCATCATGCTCCCTGTCCAAAATGACAACTGACAAGCCCCTCAAATACTCATCTAGTTACTAGAAGACCTACACTACATGGCCAGTGTCGGATTGTACACACTGCATACAGGCTTCGTCATAAAGAGGACCACAACTCCTGTGGGTATACTGTACACCAGGGCAGTGTCTTTAAAGCCACAAACAAGCTAAACACTGACATCTGCTGGAAAACAATACTTATTGCAGCAAATGACACGCTGGGGATAAGCTGCCCTGTGTACTGCCCTGTGTGCTGCCCTGTGTACTGCCCTGTGTGCTGCCCTGTGTACTGCCCTGTGTACTGCCTGTCAGGTAGTCCTTCCTCCCAGGGTATCAGTCCATCCTCCTTCTTTAAAATTGGCATACTCAAACTTCACCATGGCTCTAGGCGGCATTTTTTCCTTCTTGTTTCCTCTTTACTCTCACTACCGCTTTTCTCCTGCAAGGGCATAACTCGGTGGTAGCAAGGAGGGGAAGAAACTTGAGTGGGAGCAGAAGACATAACAGCATTTTGTCACAGTTTGAAAAAGGCTTCTATCAAATTATCTCCTTTTCATTATCTTTTTTTTTTTTTGAAAATGCAGAACATCAATAAAAGAGAGTTAATGTGGGTGTGTCCACAAGGCAAATTTGTACAGCACCTTTCAAACACAAAGGCTTTACATGAGGCATAAACTCTATTAAAACATTTAAATGACATCGAGAAGTAAAACAAAACAGTCAAATGCCAACAAAAGATGAAAAAACAATTAAAAAAAAAACAGAAAAAAACAAATAGAAATAGAAATAGAAAAAAGAAGAATATACAATTGAATTAAAGTTAACAAACTGGACCATTCCAACAGTCTACCTGCTGCAGATTATGGCAGGAAGGAGTTTCTCAAAATCTTATATGGACATCAAAAACCTCTAGTTCTTGTTATTGTTTCAGATAATAAAACCTAATTTAGTTTTGCCTTGATAAAGCTGTCAGACAAATGAAGTGGAGTATTTATACAATATTTACCTCTGAAATATAGTGTAGTGGCAGGATAGTACTTGAGTAAATGTACTTAGTTATATTCCACCACTGATAATTTGACAGGATGGAGCAGCCTGGGAGCAGAAAAACGACTTCTGCCTGAGAGACTGAACTCAGGGCAGGCCTGTCCCCGGTTCCCCCTCCGTCACTGCTGACGTCACACTAGTGACTGGCGTTATCAAGATGGCGCTGCGGCCAGGATCTGGGGGAGGCAGCAGGTATTTTAGCCTTTTTAAAACCGTCTCTGTCGCTAAAATGTGGAACAGTTCGTGAATTATCCGCCTCCGGGTGCCGCTTAGCAGCGCATTAATCACACGGAAGGACCTCAGTGGCAGCGATAAAGGCTGCTTTTGGTGTCGAGACGCGGCGATGAGACGAGATGGCCGGTTGTCAGGTGTCCCGGCTAGCGTCAGCTAGCTGGCTCTGCTCGGAGTTCACCAAAACAGTGCCACAAGTTTGATATATCAACACATCTCACGGGGGCACGTCTTATGGGTCCGTTATTATGCCTGCAGCTCGCGGTGTCCAGGGATATTTAACGTGGTGTTTATTGAAAAGAGAGGCACACCACTCTCTCGTAGCGTTGACAGGCCCGTGGACGGCCGGTGGTGTCAAGATCAGACCCTATAAACTTTGGGTTTCTGACTAGTATATTATCTGCAACAAGGGTATTTAGTGTCGTGTCGGTACAGCTGGTGACTGTGTTAGAAAGTGAAGCAGATGGGGAGTGAAGATCTTACAAAACGCTGCCAAACTGGTTAAAGTCTTCTCTTCCAACACACCTGCTGCAGGGTCTTGATGCGTTTCTGCTCTGCTTTATGTTTGATGAATGATTCTTCACTGGATCACACAGTCTGCCCTGTCACACACATGCATACTCGCACATGTATAACCGGTGGATGGTTGTAAATGCTGTGGGGATGTACGTGTATGCTAGAAGAGCAGCGTGATGATAGTTTGCAGAGGAGGTGAAAAGCCCAGACTCATGATTCTTTCATAAGCCGAGCTCGAGCAGCCTGAATAATGAATATGCTCTGGTTACAAGCATCTCAACTAGCCAGGTGATACTGATCTGACAGGTGAAATCAAAACCCCCAGGACCGTAGGAAAAAAAACAGGTGTAATGCGAAGACCTGGAGGAAATTGCAGTTCTCTTTTATATGCTTATCAGTCTGCTGCTGTCTGATTGACACTTATTGACTTGTGCTATAATGTCTCTTGGCTGAAGCCTTGTGTTGTGTCCACTTGATGCCAGTGTGAAGGGTGTCAGTCATGTTTTCTTACAGATTTTTAACAAAATTAGTAGAGCAGGAAGCAATGACTTAATTATTCAGTCAGACAGGAAAGTGCCAGTGCTACTTTTTCCACTGCTGTTGATAAAGCCTCCCCTTTAGGCACTGGTGTATGACATTAAAGTCGTAGAATTAGGTTTGGGCAGGATGACGATATAGTGTGAGACGAGATAAATGTGTCAACTGTCAGAAATGATGCTGTTTATATCATGTTAACTGTCCTGTTGGCGTGTTTGGGTGCATTAGGCCATTGTGGGCAATGTTTCACATCAATGAGCAGGACTGTTTTATTGGCAATTTTGGATTTTTACAGGATGTTTTGCATTATGTGATGAAGTACCTTGACCTGTATGGTATTTAATTTGCTTTTTTAGTAAAAAACAGACATTTCTGTGTGGTTATGTTATCCATAAACAGTTTCTCATTTATATAGGCTACATACATGTGTGTATGTGTGTATATCACTATATATATATATATATATATATATATATATATACTGTGATAGAGGTTTTTGTCCATATTAACCACTCCTAGCTTCAACTTTATTTGGCAGATGACTGTCAGTCACATCCATAAAGTTTATACTTTTAGCCTGGTGCATCTGTTATCTGTAACATATTTAAATCTGTTTCCATGCCAAATATAATGGATATGAATGAAGAAATAATGTTTTGGATGGTTTCAGTGCAGTGTGTTTGGCTGCCAGACATGATAATACAACAATAACAAAGTAAAATGTGTCAGGAGTGCCAGACCGGGAAGCCAGGAGGTGGAGCAGTAGTGCAGCTTACAAAACCTACATCACAGCTGAAGCAACCTTTTGGAGTAAATAAATAAATGAATATAGGCTATATAATGATGCTAAGCTGTTAAGTCAGAGTTGCAGTGGCTATATTTCCCCCATGGAGACGGTGACAGCGGGCCATGTGATAACACCATTTGTCAGACATTTGACCACATGAGTGTCTGATGATGTCCTATTGTAATAACCTACTTGTTAAGAGTGTATTATTCTGGGGTGTGTTTTGTAACTGTTGACATGTTGGACTTATAACTGGAAATCTAATCTGTTCTTTGTTGGTTTTGGAGTTCTGGAGAATTGGGAACATGACTAATACATTTTATTTAATTTATGACATCCAGAGTTGAATTTATGTCAGTCAGTGTTAATAGCCTAGATTAATTAGTTTGTCTTTGCCATGTTAGTGTATGGAAGCAGGACAGGGGCCTTTGGGTCCAGTGCCAAATTAATAAGGGGGTTCACTCAACTTGACTGCGTCCCTGGATTGATTCTGGCCACATAAGTGATTTAACAGGATCCAAATCAGATATTGTATAGTGTTTAGGGCTGCAAAGAACTATTTTAATGATAAATTTAGATAAATACATTTTTATTCTGATTATTGTTCTGATTTATTTAATTATTTATTAAAATGCTCATCACAAAAGACCCAAAGTGACATCTTCAAATTGCTTGTTTTGTTTGGCCAACAGTCCATTTTTCATTTACTATAATAAATGACAAAGAAATACAGCAAATCCTTTCATTTGAGAAGTTGCAGCCAGCAAATATTTGGCTTTTTCGCTTATAAAAATGACAAATAATTAATCAGTTCAAAAATCTATTTAAAATAGTTGATGATTAACTAACTGGCATGTTTTGCTTGATAACTGTCTTAAATACATGATCAAAATTGTTGATAATCAAGCAGGAAATTAATTGTGGCTCAAATCAGCTAATCGACTAATCATTCTAATTGTGTTGTTTTTTTCAATACTACTGCAGAGAAATAAATGGGTTCAGTGACCATTAATAACTTTTCAGTCTGTATTTCCTCTTTAAAAGAGTGATTTTATGTCTACTGTAAATTCTGCTATAAGAGCTGCTTCAGAACAAGCTAAAATAATTTTTGTTTTAGCCTCCTCAGTGATGATGACATTGACTGAAACGCCTGACCCTGCCTTCTGTCTCCCAGCTTTCAAAACAGTTTGATGATAGCTGTTGGATGATTACAGGCCTTTTACAAGGCACCGGCCTGCCTGGTGTCTGTCCACAGCTGCTATAACTGCTTATCTCCTTCTATGTTAATCTACTCGGCCATGACCTGTTATTTGCTGCAGGATGGTGGGCAGCAGCACTGTTAGTACTCCTATAAAAGCTTTTTAAGCTGCAAATCTTACAGGGAGCAGATGCGAGCGTCTGAAATCCTCCAAGTCGAGCACCGTCACTGAAGATAACACCCAGTCATATTACATCAGTACTCTGTGAAAGGAAACCTTCTATTTGCTTATAGCCTAAATGTTTTTCAATTATGACTTAGCAAAACAAATGTAATTGAAATTTCCTTTATATGCAAACACTGAATTTAAACATTAGAGATTCAATATGCAAAGCTACCTTGTTATATCAGAAATCTTTATTCTTTACCTCCAATAGGGCACACAAATTGACATTAACATGATGTAAATGTGCCAATTATTTGCATAAATGGCTTTTAATCAGCCCAGAACATGTTGAAATAAAAGGCAGACAATAAACAGAGCACAATAAATAGCTCTGTGTATCAAAGCCTTATTCTGTGATGGCATTACTGCACACTCTTTTGAAAATGTTGCCCACTTTTTTACTGTTTAAACCTTCATTAGCTGTTTCTTTAGCCACTTGGGGGCAGCAGAACTGAGCGGTAAACACAGCATTGCCATTTTATCACTTTATAAAGTTGCCTGTTTACACATACAGCAGGCATGGAGCAACATTAGCACTGATTTTGAATAGTGTTTCTCTCCACCTCATGAATATAAGTCCAATATTAACTCTCCTTTTAGCTGTTTTTGGTCTCCACCAACTCCTGAGGAAAACAGTGAGGTTGGGGGCCAGAAAACCAAAACAATAAGTTTAAAGACCCCATGAAGCTCCGTAGAGCTGAGAGGAACTGCAGTTTTGTGATAATTCTCTGTGGGTTCATCACTAAGAGACACCCCTTTCACATTACACATAGTCATTTGATCCATTGTTAATCTCAAAATATTGGTTATAGCAGCTTTAAAGTGTATTTATTAGCTTGATAATATTTCTGTGTACTGAAATTTCACCTCATATAGACAGTGTGGCGGTGCAACGTGTAAAATAGAGCTGAAACGATTAGTCGACTCACAGGGAAAACACATGGTAACAATTGATCGATGCCATAACTTTGCTGTTACTAGATTCTCAAATATGTGTATTTGCTGCTTCTCTCAGTTTTATATCACTGTAAATTTAATATCTTTGGGTTTTGTATTGTTGGCCAGACACATTGGTTTGTGAGAAACTGTAATTTTTGCTTTTTGTGACACAGACTAAACAATTAATCAAATAATGAAAATAATTGTTAGTTGCAGCCCTAGTGTACAGTTTTTACTGTACAAAAATACACATTTTCTTTGTAATGATACATTAACAAAGCTTCCAAAAGTTAATTTAGAATGTAGAAGTCAAACTCAAGTCGAAATGATTCCTTATTTGCCGTAGGGAGTCGATAATTGCATTGGCAAATGCTTGAACTGTGTTACAATGAGTTCCCTGCCTCCCTTTTGTTAGCACAGTTGTGTTGGTACTAAAGTTAGCAGCATGATAATGTCACTCCGATTGGATTACTGATGCTCAAATTTAGCTTAGAGTCAGTCGGGGAAGCAGAGACCCGGCTGGCTCGTTCTTCTGTTTGTCTCTGCATCATCAGTTCCCGCCTGAAGAACTGAGTTGTAATAAGTTATTTGACAAATAGCTGAAGGCCTGCGTGAGTTGGCTCTGGTGAGGAGAGACTTGGCCGACTTGTGGAGGCTTCCTCTGATTATTTCTTAAATTCCTGTTTCTCATCAGAGTCCAAGCAGCTTGTGGAAGATGAACTGCACCAGTTTTTCTGCTTTTTGGTGTTAATGTTCAAATTTTAAAGGAAATTCACCTTGAATCTGGTCTTTGTGAATAAGCTGAAACTACTTTCAGTTTGCAGAACAAAAGCTCATTGCCAGGCTCGTTCTGTAACTGCTGGTTCCAGTGAAGCTTTCCTTTTCCCTGTCAGATTTAGTGCTTGTAGTGAAAGCAGCTTTTATTAGCGTGGTGTTTTGAATACAATGAGATAGAATGACAGCAATAGCACAGTAGGATACTCCCTGCATTCACATGTGGTCTGACTCAACAAAGCAGTAGATGATGAAAAAGACACGTCAGGAACTGAACAAGTCGTTCTCAAGTGGTTGTGTGTACACATATCTCATAATGTAATGTCACAAATATGAATAACAAGGCTTTTATTCAGTTGTGTTGTTGTATCAGTCGAGATCGATAATTATCACGATAAATGTCAAATCATTATTTCTTTCAAGTTTAAAGGCTGATTTTTGCTCCTGAGTGAAATTTGAAGAAACCATATGGTTAATTGTGGTTTTAAACTTTTTTATTGTCAGAACCCTTTGTACAGACGGTTTTAAACATTTTGTAAATGTTTGTGTGTTTTGTTTTTGTCATAAGGCACGGTGATGGAAAATGCTGATACAATAGTTTGCTGCTGGGTAGTCGAACTTATTACTGGCCCAGTGCTTGTCGAGGGTCCACTAACAACTCTCATCTGAGACTGTAATTTCTTACTTTCAGCGTGTTCTAACAGTGATATTGTTTCAAATGATGAAACAGGTTTGTGGTGGTTCCCGTCTTAGCTGGCTCTCAAACTGCAAATAGCCAAAATACCTCTAAACAACTGAAGTTGAGTGGCCTTTCCTGTTAACGATGGCTTCGTCCTGCTTCGAGCTGGTCATTGGAGCCGTGTTTTCTCCAGTGTCGCTCATTTCACCTACGCTATTATTTTGATTCCGCTCCATCTACAAGCCTGCAGCCGCTGTGTTTAGCTGTTCGTCGTCTTCTTCTTCTTTTTAATGGCAGGTGGCAACTATCGTGTAAGGTGCATTAGCGCCCCCCCCCCCCCCCATTCCTGGTGTATGGGTGATTTAATTATATCGAGCATTTATCGAATTTGTTGTATTTCTATTGAGGAAAATTCTATCGAGATAATTATCATTATCGTTTTATCGCCCAGCCCTACTCACTGGTTAGAAATTCAGGGATTTTATCATAACTAAATGCAGTCATAGTTCTCAAGTAACAAAGGCTTCTTAAACTGGTTGCATGCCACTTCTGCAGAGGAAAGCCGCAGTTAATGAAGTAGTGACAGCTTCATACTTTGTGTATTGTTCATGGCTGCGGGGGACATGATGCTGTTTCTTAATCTCACATCACAAGTTCACATAGAAAAGTCACAGTAAAGTATTTGTATCCGTGTGTTTCTTTACTTTAGCCTTATTTTGAATCTCATAACCTGCATGTCTTCTTCTTTTTTTTTTTTCTTTAGTTTTATGTATCCCGTTGGAGGGGGCCTGGGACCTCCACAAGGTGAGTCATTCTGCGGTCGACACACTATTACAACTGTTTATTTGACATTTATTTGACCAGTTTCACTGTAAGAAACTGATAAATAAATGGAGAGCATTTTTTTTCTCTGAATTTGAATTTCATCTTGAATATCTGACATAGATTAAAAACAAGATATTGAAAAACCAAACAAGTAAAAACAAGTTTACTTTTTCAAAATTTAGATTCACATCTTGCACTTTCACTGATCACACACAAATGCACGTCTAGTTGTCGCGTGTCACAAATGACGTAGTACTGGGTTCACTCATTAAAGATTAAGAAACTCCAGCCAGATTGTTTCTGCTTTGCTTCTCATTAGTCTTTCCTGTCAACAATTGGTCCTTGCCGTTTAAGATCACCGTAAGTCATTAGGCAACAGAAAGTAGCAGGAAGGATTCAGCACATTGGAGCTCATGCCTTTGTTACCCATGCCCAGAGTAGTGCATTGTGGGCCTCAGATGTGCTATCATTTAGCTGTGTGTGCTCGTCATATTTAGGCTGTTGACTTTGCAGTAACACACCTGATAAACCATCCACACACACCAGTGGGACAAGCATCTCTTAGGGGTCATTACATGCACCCATTAGCCATGTCATTTTAGACAAAGTAGATCATGTGCAGCCTCCTAAACAAGCCACTTATTCAGCCCGTTTGAGCCCTAACATGGCGAATCATCTGGAGGCTCCAGAAGGAGCTGGCTGCTCAGCTCTGGCTGTCAGCTCACACAGCATCTGTGAAAACAAACACACACTTTTTCATTTTTTTCATCCCCCTCACTCCTCTTGTTTTGCTCCAAGCTGTCACAGTAGTCAACAGAAAAACAGATTTGGTTGTTGCTGAGGCCGTGTTTTTTCCAGCTGTCCAGGAAATTGATTTGCAATACTGAATCATGTCCAGACTCTTTTTTTCTCCAGACTTGTATCAAGTTTTCTTCAGTGCACTTTAAATTGGGCTTACTGTCATGCTTCAAATTGAATACACTATTCACGTCGTAACAGGGTTTGTGTGTTTTTCTGCAGGCATGGTACCCATGCAGCAACAGCAGCAGCAGCAGCAGCAGCAACAACAGCAGGGCTTCCCCATGGTTCCTGTCATGCAGCCGAACATGCAGGGCATGATGGGAATGAACTTTGGGGGACAGATGCCCCCGGGAGCCATGCCTATGCAGGTGAGCTTGTGTTTGATTATGGGCAGATTTTTTATTTATCTTCTTGATTCTGCATTTGTCCGTTTGTTTGTTTTTTGAGGTGAAATTGTCCTTCTAATAGCTCCCTTATGGGTTTTTTTTTGTCTGAATTTATAGTGTTTTTAACAGATTCGCTAATGTGGGCTTCCATTGATGAGCACATAATTGATTTAACTGATTTCATTCAAGTGGAGACTTGTGTTTAGAGCTCCCTGTTTGCTTCCACATTCATCTAGTCGCAAACTGTTTAAAACAGCAGCACATTAACAGGAATTTATTGCAGACTGGTGACGTCCATTAACATCATTCTGAATTGCATTGCCGTCCCTTGGTGTGAGCATTTAATATCAAGTGAAAGGAGTGTGACAGTAGCAATGCTAATGAGATTTCTGAGCTGCTGTTTGTTTTTGTTTGTTTTTGTGTGTCTAACAGGGTGGGATGGCTATTGGGATGCAGACCCCTGGGATGCAGTTCTTGGGTCAGCCGCAGTTTATGGGTATGAGACCGGCTGGACCCCAGTACACTGCTGACATGCAGAAACAAATGGCTGAGGAGCACCAGTAAGACATCTTTACACTGATATCATGGTTCTTCTTTGTGTAGTATATAACACAATTATAGCACAAAAGCGGTAGAGACATATTTTTAGCCACGCTCTAGGGATGGTATTGTCAGTCAGTTAGTCCGCTGGTGATCCCTTAACTTTCCGTATAGCTTTGTTATGAGGTCAAATTTTTAAATTGATGATTTCAGGATATGAATTTAGATGTTATATTTGTAAGTCATGTGTAATGTCCTGAGTGGCTACAGCTGGTTAAATGAAACCCTAATATATTTACAACTTATGAAATGCTGTTTGTAAACTTTGACAAAGACAGCCCTGTCAAAATGTCTTTTTTATACTCTTTGTGATTTTCATTATTTAATACAAACATATATATCTAGCATTTCATTAATACAAATTAATGTATATACATAAAGGAAAACAGATTACAATAAAAACACAGAAATCTACCCAAAGAAAAAAAAAGAAATTGTCATTTAAGGTATTACACAGGTCCTTAAATGGAAAGAATGGTAATTATTTTATTGATGGGCCCCATAAATGGGAGCCAATAGGACCTACTCTTTTTTGGAGAGCCTCCTTTTTTCCCCACTCCATTTATTTGTTGTTTCCCCACTGCCCTGTATTTTACTCATGCTCAGTCCACCCTGAGTGTTTATTTATTTATATACTATTGGCTTTTTCGTTTCTGTGTTTAAAATGTATTGATTGGAGTAAATCTTGTGTACCTTCCCTTCTTAATTGTGTTAAAAATCCAAATGTTTTACTACTTATTCAAGAATATAATTTCCTCGGCTCTCCATAAATAATGTTTGTACTCTTCTTGCCCTTTAGAAAACGTCTGGAGCAGCAGCAGAAGATGCTGGAGGAGGACAGGAAAAGAAGACAATTTGAGGAGCAGAAACAGAAGCTGAGGCTGCTCAGCAGTGTCAAACCCAAGGTGAGTCTCTCGCCACGTCTTGTTTATTTTACTATCTTCCTGGCATGTCCCCTGCTCATCTTTGTAACCCTCTGGGCTCTTGATCCTTTATTGTTCTGTACTCAGACAGGAGAGAAGAGTCGCGATGATGCCTTGGAGGCAATCAAAGGCAACCTGGATGGCTTCAGCAGAGACGCGAAGATGCACCCCACTCCATCATCACAGACCAAGAAGCAAGGTACCTTCACCTCCAGCGCTTTTAGATGTAATCCCTGGGATTTTTCCTGTTGTGCCTCTCCATCAGCAGATCTGCTCTCTGTAGCTCTGTTGAAATGCCTCCTGAGAATAATAACTGGATTAGAGGCAGGTCAGCATGATGGCTGCCCAGCAGGCAGCCAGATGAGCCAAAATTGGGATATTTGGGAGTATATAACACAGATAATCTTTATCACATTTCTTTTTATCACATTATTTTCTCCGTCTCTCTTTTATGTACACCTGTCAGTACTGTCATTATCACTTATCACTTGTTGCACACTGTGTTCAATACAACATCTGTTCAGGAACCTCAGTGGTCACCATCTGAATTTTTTACAGTCTTAAAACTATAGATTTTCCTCACTTAACTTATTTCTGTGGATTTCAGGAAATTGTAGTTATGCATGTACAGCACGAGTTCCCAACCTTTTTGGTTTGTGAGACCTTAAAATGAAGCAGTGTCTGCACTAGCAGCACTAATGGCATTATGGGTTGTGAGCAGTTTCGCCAAAGATGGATTTTCACCTTTAAACCTGTCAAATTGTTTAATTTGAATAATTATTAGCAACCAGACAAGGTAAAACTGTAATCTTATTCCACAAGAAAAAGCAGAGATTAGAGAAAAGCCAGAAAAAAGAACATACATTTATGTCACCGAACAATGTATTTTCTTCTTTCCTATCTCATTAATCATCTCAAGACCCCTCAGATTTACCTTCTGATCCATTGGAGGGGTCCCGACTCACAGGTTGGGACTGCTTTAGAGCCATTATTCCGGTGTTGACGTTTATACAAATGCTGCAGTTAATCAGTAGTTCAGTTAAATAAATAATTTTATTAAATCTGAATATTAATTAAATGCTGCATGTCAAGTTTTTGGTTGAATTTGCAGTTCTACAATTTGTGGTCTTGCACAAAATAGTCTTTATCTCACTCTTGCACTGTGCAGCCCTTAATTCATTCTCCATTGTAGTGTGTGTCATGTGCTGTGCCATTATCATTATTTCTTCATTTTTGCAGACTCATCGCCATCACACCCGTCTGTCACCACTCACTCCCTCCCCCCAGCTTTGTCCGAGGACAATGACGAGTTTAGTGACTTTCGGGGGCCTTTAGACGCCCCCGCCTCCTTCCCTCCGCCCTCCTCCTCCTCCACTTCCTCCACCTTCGGCCTCTCCTCTCAGGCCCACGTCCAGCCGTTGCCCTCTGCAGCCAAGACAGGTTTCTCTGAGGACGATGACGAGTTTAGTGACTTTGTTCAGGGTCCTGTAAATGCTTTCCCTTCCTCCAACTTCCACCTCTCCTCTCAGGCCCAAGTGCAACCTTCACCCCCTTCACTGAGGGCAGGTCTGTCCTCCTCTTCCTCCTCCCTCCCTCAGTCCCTCCCTACCTCTGCGTCCATTCCCACTGTCACTCACCACTCAGCTGCCAACACCAGCTCCCAATCTACATTTCAAGGTAACTCTTCTTTTGCTTTGTTGACACCTCCCCTCCCGTCCTCATAATTTATACTCAACCATTTACACTTTGAATGAATCTGGAGGATTATTATTTTTACTTGTAGTGCTTCTTTTATTGCTAATGCTGAATATTTTCACTGGTACGTCTGGATTTTGGATTGGTTTTGGCCTGCGATACAGTGTGAGAGCATGCAGCCAGCACAGCAGATGGCTTGGCCTCATTACCTAAACGTTTAAAGCTACCAGACAGTACAAACTAGGCAAACAAGGATGCAGAATAAATAAAACGCAACTTGCTTCATTTTTTGAAAGGGAGCATGTTTCTCAGTAGGTTTTAACTGTATAGTAGCTGAATCCAGCAGTGATACTGAATCCGTTTATGCTTTGTGCACTGACAGAAGACTGTCACTCTCATGTGTCATCTGCCGTCTAATCTCTTGGATGAGCAGCTGCTCTGACAGCTCTCAGTCTCTAAACTATGAATGACAGGACAGAGAGATCACCTTCTGTCCAGAGAAATGCAACAGCTCCATCGAGTGTCATCTCCCAATCCTCTGAGACATTTCTGACCTAGTTGTTTAGCATCTGGAGTAAGCAGATTAGATTAGATGGCCTGAGGATCACTTGCCTCCGATAGAAGAGAAGAGAGACCTTTACTTCACTAACTTTGCAGCTTGATGTGGGAAATGAACACTTTTTTTGTTTTTCAGATAATGTAAGATCAAAACTGCAGGTCGCATAAGAAATTTGACATTGTTAATTGGTCCTTTTAAAAATCGAATCGGTGGTAATGCAGGATTAATACACTATGTGCAGGCAGGAATGTAACAGGACCTCATGTAGTGCAGAAAATACATACTGTGTGACAGTAAACCAAATATAAACACACCAAGGGGGATATTCACTAAGCCTTTAGACATTTTTAGGACTGCAAGCATGTATTCATACCACAAGATGAAGGCTGTATGTGAGGAAATACTAGTTAAATAGCCTGATGTTGTCAGCTCAACAAAAAGATCAGAGACTGAATGCGTTATAAAAAATAAGTGTTGGAGATTTTTGGTAAAACTTTTAAACTCCTTTGACGATTATTTCTGTAAATTGATAAAAAAATGTTTCAGAGCCTACTTAATAAGTATTACTGGCCGCTTTAATCATATAGCACTGGCCTGAAGCTACTAACTGCTATAAGCCAATAAAAGTCAGGAAAAATAAGCATTGCGTTTCTCTCTGTCCATCTCTCCCACTCACTAGTTGGGTCTGGCTATAATCTGTGTGTGTGTGATAAAACAGCGTTGGAGATTTTATACCTGCATTTCCCAGACGTTAAATTTCAGCTGCAATTTCCTCTGCCGCAGTGATAAAACAGTTGCAGCAGCTATTAATTTCCATTCCCTCCTCCCATATTGTGTGCCACTGAACAGGAAAGCCTTGAATTACATATTACATGAGACCAAACACACAATTTTCATTGGTGCCCCTTTTCTCCCATTTAACCTTTGTGCGGTTCTTCAAATAAATAAGGAATTTGACTGTTAAGTGCCTAAAAAAGGGCCGTGAATGCTTAGTAAATATCCCCCTAAATAGAGCAGCAAGCGTAATCGTCAACTTTGCTTCAGAGAAATAGGAAACTTCAACTGCTGTGCATAGCAAGTGTGGTTTATCAAGAAACCTGTTCCTCATTCACCCCTCTAGGCCCATCCCTGGAAGAGAAGCTATTCTCCTCATGCGATCTTACTGCTGATAAGACGGCCCAGGTTAGCTTTAAGTCCAAGCAGAGTTTGGCTAAAATGGGTCCTAAAGCTAAAGTTTCAGCCCAGTTTGAATCCAGCACTAAAGCGAGGAACTGGGCTGCTGCCCCTGAGGACTTGAGTTCCGTCTTCGTCGCAGAAAAGCTACCTGAGGCCCTGGTGTCAGCACCCAGCGCCCCCCCATCAGCTGGTGACTCGTCTCCTCAAACCAGTAGTGACAGTGGTGAGAGAAGTGCCTGTTTATTAGACTTTATAGCGTCTCCTTCTCTCCCTTGCTTTGCTGCAGTATTAACACACAATCAAGGCAGTAGTTTTCTTTCTGTCCTGGGGAAATATTTTCACTATTTCTAACCCTGTCAAAAAAATTCTGTACCTTTTTGCAGCAGCTAAATCTATTCTAATCTATCTCTTTGGGTCATAATTGGTTTATACTTGATTCTGGACTGGTCAAAACTATGACATTTTCTTCACTTCTGAGATTATTATGGAGTGGCGGTGTCTTTGAGGTACCCTCCCTGGTGTCTTTACATCTTCTCCCAAGCCAAGTCTCTGCTCTTATTTCTGCCCGCTTTACACCTCTGTCACTTCAGGCCATATCTCATTAGAGGGGCCTTCTCATGTTGGCGCTCTCTGCACACGTGGAAATGGACTGTGTCTGTCGAGGTCCTGGGGTAATACCTGCTGAGTCAATAAGCTGCCGTCTGTTCCCTCGCTGTGTAACACCCTCTCAGAGAACGACCTCTGGTGCATGCTGACTGCTTTGGTTTAACAGGGATGCGCATGGATTGGCAGGTGCCACTGGGGCCAAAACATAATCCAAGGCTGATTGTGCATGCCATTTGGCTACTCCTTTGTGCTGTTATTTGTTTGCCTGTGTCTGTGTCATCAAGGGAAATATAGAGGCTCATCATGGAGACCGGGGAGATTTGTTATAAGATTCATTTAACTGCCCAAGACTGATGTGACTATTATGTGCAAAGTGGCTGCCTGAGTAAACACATGCCTTGCAGACAGAGTGTTAGGAACTCAAAACGAGCCATAGCTTCTTTTTCCCCCCCCGAAATGTTCATTAGCCTATTTGTAGAAAGAAAAAAGTTTATTTAGGTCAATGTCAGCAGTCTTTAGTTATTTTTTCTCACAAGGCAGTCTCCTTTCTCCCTTCTCCTTGAAGCTGGAAATGGCTCACAGACTGATTTATAGATGTCTGACGTGGCAGGACGCTTGTGATTCAGTGCAGGGGAGCATTACATCTGCACCGAGCCTTACAGACATCAGGTGTATGATTTTGTTGAGTTCGATACAAGCAGGGCTCAGCTGCCAAGAGGCTTGGCAAATCGTATGCCTGGACAAGGCTTTAGCTATAACAACTAACTGTGTGTGTGTGTGTGTATGTGTGTGTCTGCTTGTGACAGCAGGTGTTGGCGTGTACCCACAACAAGAGCACATCCAGCCCATGATACCAGCCTGGGTTTACAATGACAGCCTCGTCCCCGGTAAACATTTATATACGAATATGTCCAGTATAATGTTTCAGATATTCATATTTGACATTACAATGTGTTTTGTAAAAACAAATGAAACTGCACGCTATAAATATCCAGTTTAATTCTAAACTGTTTACCTCTCCATTTCTAGCAAACATGAATATTTTCCTTCTTTTTTTCCCTTTCCTTAGAAATGTTCAAGAAGGTTCTTGAATTCACCATGACTCCGGCAGGGATAGACACAGCCAAACTCTACCCAATACTAATGTCATCAGGTCTTCCCAGGGAAGCACTGGGGCAAATCTGGGCATCAGCCAACCGCACAACACCTGGCATGTTGACCAAGGAGGAGCTCTACACTGTACTTGCACTAATTGGTGTGGCTCAGGTAAACACTGGGGTCAAGACAAATTATCCACTTAGAACGACTTCACTAATCATCCCCCATGGCTTCCACACAGCCTCGCCATCAACTCCACACTGAAATTAGACGGGCTTAGATAGAAATAGGGAGAAAGAGGCAGCGCTGCGAATCAGCCCAGGGCTTGTGAAGCATTGTAAGCCAAATATACTGTAGGTCTAAGTCCCCATCAGCCGAGTTTGGCAGGAGGCTTCTTATCATCCTTTGCCTAGGCCTGTCACCACCACCTCAGGGAGGATGCAAATCTGCAGGCAGCTCACGAAACACTGCATGCCACCGCTTCCATGAGTGGAATAATAAGACACCTTTGGTGATGTAAATCTCCAAGAGCCTTAAAACACAAGCACAACAAGGTGCGTTCTCGTGTGAGGGGGAAAGGTTTGAGTCTGCCTGTGAGATCTGTTCAAAAGGAACTTGACTGTTAAATAATTTATATGCAAACATCAGTCTTGTTTTTCTAGTTCAGTGAATGCATGATGGCATCAAATGAAATAGGTTCAGAGTAGCCACTAGTATGCCCAGACACCTTTTAATGATCTCTCGTGATTTAATTTATCAACCTATTTTGATTTGACAAGTGAAACTGCATTTTATCTTTTTGTCAACAAACCCAGTGAAAAGTCCAAAACCAACAATGTGTTTGTCTCTCTCTCAATACTTGCTCACTTCCTTACCCTGTCTGTGGCTCTTAGCCCCAAGCCCATTTTTTTACCACTAAAAAATTAGATCGTTCAAATCTTTAAAAATATTTAAATTAAATCTTTAGCTCAATGTTTTTTTGGACAACAATTGAGCTTGATGGCACAGAGGAATAAGCTATATCAGGCATTCTTTTTTGGTTTTGAACTTTTCATTGGATTTGTTGACAATAAGAAAAACATAAAATATCACTAGTCGCATCGTTTAAACTTTTTTCCTTTGTTTCAGAGTGGCCTCCCAGCAATGAATGTGGAAATCCTCAGTCAGTTCCCTTCTCCACCAGTGCCCAACTTGCCGGCTCTGGCTATGGCCATGGCCCCCGTCATGCCCCAGCACCAGCAGCCCATGATGACCAAGCCCCCGGTCTCCATGGCCATGCCCACACCAGCACCACCAGTCATGGCCATGACACCTGCAGCACCCTCACAAGCACCCACAAACACTAACTTCATCGCCAGTTTCCCTCCTGCACAGGTAACAAGCCCATGCCTTTAGCTCTGCACTTTCCTTTAGTTGATCTTAATTCACTCCTTACTCACTAACATGTTGTTGGCTTAGGGGACCAAAGCTGATGACGATGACTTCCAGGACTTCCAGGAGGCTCCAAAGGCAGGAACAGGAGACCAGGCCTTCACTGAGTTCCAGGGGGAGTCAGGTGGAAGTTTCCCTGCTGCTATTGCACCTCAGCACCAAAACAGGTACAGTGCAGTGGAGACGCAGAGTAGGCCTAAACCATTAATTATCTTTCAATTTAAATACTGCAAAGTTTTAGTTCTATCTTACATAATTAGCTTAAAAAGCTGAAAGTTGTATCACTGGCTGATATGACCCTAATGCTGAGTTTACATTACAAGAAATATATACCTTCAGTGTTCCTCATTATTTCTGTCTCCTTTTGCACTCTAACTACTTTTCTGAAGAAATTATGGAAAGGTTTGCAGTGACGAGGGTTTAATCTTCAGCCCTCGTTGGTTATTTATAGCTGAGTTAATCTGCATAATATTTGTGTCTTGCATTATCTGTCTTGGAAACCATACAGTCAGACACACTGTCTTAATATCTTGTAATAACCTCCCCAGAATAACAATTAGTTTAGGTCATCTCTTAATGAATTCATTTCAGTGGACAGTAGATAGGCTCATTTCTTTATATTACTTTCCAAGCCCATATGGAGAGACCGTCTCCTCGCACGGAGAGGAAGCTGAAAGGCAATTATCTGTTGAAAGACAAAGAGAAAGCAGAACTAAAGTATCTCACATCTAAGTGGCTAAGGCATTTTATAATTCTCTCCTATTTCTCCCCTGAAAACATAGACTGTGGGGATTTTTTGTTACATTGCTGAAACAGTGTGTGATTGCTGTCTGATTAAATGAGAGGCTGAAAAGCTCATGTTGGTTTGCCAGCCTGAACTGGCAGGCACAACTTACTGTCAGATGTCTTGCAGAGAAAGGGCTGTGAGGAAACTAATACTCGCTGGAAACTAATGAATTCCCTCAATGCTTGAAACTACTTTTACAATGCAAAGTACGATTTTTATACATGTTTTTGTATCTCACAGGGGCATCAGAACATAACACGAATGGTCATCTTATCATTTCATTTGCTTGTGATACTGAAACTACATTAATATATAGGAATAGTAAGGAACATTTGGGGAATATGCTTATTTGCTTTCTGGTGGTGAGTTAGATGAGAAGATTGATACCACTCTCACATCTGTACGGTAAATATGTAGCTACTGCAAACAACCAGTTAGCTTAGCCTGGCTCTGTCCAAAGGTAACAACATCTGCCTACCAACATCCCTAAAGCTCACTAATAATCCACTTTATAACTTGTTTGACTATTTTGTACAAAAACGAAGTGTAAAAACAATAATTTGTTGTTTTATGGGGGGTTATCTGCTGGACTATTTCTTGGCTGGGATCAGTAACTTCCTGTAGTCTTTGGTGGTTGCCTGGCAACATAACCCCCTGTAAAATGTTTTTTGTACAGATTAGTGAGCTTTAGAGGTGTTGGTAGACGGGTTTTGTTTTTACCGTTGTTTTCCCCTGTTACCAGTTTGCTAAGCTAACTGGCTGCTGGCTGTAGCTTCAAATTAAACGGACAGACATGAGAGTGGCATCAATCTTCTCATCTAACTCTAGACAAGAAAGCAAATAATTGTACTTTTTTTTAAATTCAACTTGGTTTGAGGCGAGGTCCAGGTAGTTGAGAAGATAAATTATCAACAGAGCTGGTTTTTATTGGGCAGAATGCCATTCGCTGGTAACAGAACTCCAAAGAGGCCAAGTCATCCCATCTGTGCCCAAACTGGAGGAGCATTGGTTTAAGAAACAGCACAGATGTGTAAATCAGAACAACATAATGCCAAACACTGATAGCCTCCAGTCTAAAAACTAACAGACGTTTACAGTATATGAAGGTAGACAAATACTAATATGACCCACCTTTGTGGCACTCTTTGCCTCTTTGCAGGAGTCTTTTTTCAGTATGTTCATGAATAAAATAAAGATATAGATAAAAGTACCCTTCACTTGCATCAGCATCATAGTTGCCACAATTGTTAGGACTAAGTAGAATGAAAAAAGCTTTTAACAAAAAAGAAAAACTCAAAAAAAACTTTCTGAGCCCAGGGCAAACGTTCAATCAGCTCAGGCAGCTTATGGGGATTAAACCCTACTACTGAACCTCACTCTTCCCGATGTCTGACTATAGCTATTGTGTCCCTGCAGTGCGCCTGCCATGCTGACTCCAGTGTCTGGTTCCTCCCCCGCCTCCGTCATGTCCTCTGATAAGTACGCTGTCTTCAAGCAGCTGTCTGTGGATCCGCCTGCAGAGCCTACACCCCCTGCCTCAGGTACCTTCTATACCTCACACTGGATGTACGGTGTGTTAGGAACATTGTCTGCTCTCCATGACATGCTGCAGCCAGGGAAAACCATGGGAATAAAAGATAAAGTTAGGTTAGGGAGGGAAAAAAATATGATCTTCAGATGTTTAAAACCAACATAGATAATGACACACCTCCCGCTCCTCTCTAGCTAGATAGCTGGCAAGTGACACCATCACCTCAGATGTCTCATCACTCATACACATTTCACCATGACACAGCTGAGGAATAGTGCAACCACTGTTTCTCAGATTCTGAAATAGTCTCCTCTTCTATGCACCTAATACACATTTTTATTACTTTTTAACATAATATTGATTCCTGAAGGTTACTTACTGCAACTTTAAGTCTACTTAAATTGTAATGCAGAGGAAACAATTTCCAAAGCAGATTAAATGAGGGCACCTTCAGTTTTATGGAAATATTTTTAACTTCTTATAAACATAAAAGTGTTTTGCTCCTTGGACAGTACATAGAGTACCATAGTAAACTGCATTAAGGCAACACTTGCCTGTCTGTGAAATGTGTTGTATCTTCATACTTTACCCATTCTTCTTTATTTGTTCCCATCCAGATATTGGAGACAAATACAGTGTGTTCAGACAGCTTGAGCAGCCTGCTGACAAGAAACCAGTCGGTAAGAAACTCAGCCACCCTTTCTTACACATCTACAGTAAGTCTCTCTCTGTCTGGGTATTCCTGAGACAAATCCCTTTGGCCTCTTTGCCAAACGACCAAGAGGACATATTGGTCTCTGAGATGGTCCCTGCAAGCACATGGCGAAAGGACAGGAGAGACCTTCAAGATCAATGTCACATCCTCCTTGGAATTTGTAGGGAAGAGAGTGGCGTTAGATTCCCTATAATTAAACATTGTTTTATAACTTGGGTAAATCTGTCAGGTCACTACAATGCCATATTACCATTGTTCCATGTTTACACTGTATCTTGTTTTGCAAGCCTGCAGTGTTGATACCAGTGTGTTTCCCGTCCCTGTTTCATTAGAACAGTTTCCGATGGGGACGCCTCTTACAACTCCAGTAAGTCATGCTTTGCGGTGACCTTTCCTTGGCATTGTCAGGCTCCATCTCCTTAATGAGCCCATTAGTTATCTCTTCTCCACCGTACACCGGCAGTGTGAACAGATTCTCTGTTTCAGTCCATGCATATATTATACTACAGTGGATTAACAACGGCTGAAACTAAACAATGCATTCTGACTTTTTTTCTGTGGTTTATACAAGCGCCGTGTTTCAACAAGAGGCAAAAAGATTCTGTTCCAAAAATGTTTCTGCTGCTCTTTTGATAGCATATAAGGAGTTTTCTCATTGCAAAAAAAACCCATCTTAACTGGTAATTTCAGTTTCTATTCAATTTTAAAACTTTGTCTTTCTTTAAACAAAAGAGTAAAACAACCTACTGTATATGATGTATATATAATGTTACTCGAGTTTAGACTAGTTCTAGTAAATCAAGTTTTCTTATTATTATCTATTATTATTATTTGCCAGGACACACAAAGCTAGCCAGATGTAACTTAGTGGAAATTTAATTTGCACTTGTTCCCAGCACTTGTTAGACGACTGCATCTTCCTTATTCTGCTCAATTTTGAAATATACTTGACACTAGTTTCTAAAAATGAAAACCAAAAATGCTGAAATAGCATTGGCAGCAAGTTGACCTCTGTTAATTCACTGGGAGAAATGTTCACTGGGAAAGTTGAGGGATTTTCAGACATATGGAGACAAAATAACTTGTTAAGATGGACATTTTTTGTGCAGAATTGCTTTATCATGTTCTGTTCCAGTTGGAACAGTTCATTGCATGTTAGTGTGGATGTATGTGTCTTTAGGTGATGTAGCTTTTTGTGCAGTGATGTGTGCTGTTTTGCACAGTTCATCACAAGACAGGAAGTTTCACAATGCGACACAAACATACCTAATCCACACGCTTCCTTTCTTGTAGGATTGTAAAATGACAGAGTCATGGCTGGTGCAGCTGAGGCTTTATTGTCTCATGTCAGTTTCCCATTATGTCTCTCTCTGCCATGTTAAATATGTTTTAATGATCTTAAATTGTCCTCTTTGGTTCGCAGGGGAAGGATTTGCAGATTTCAAGTCTGTCAGCGCTGATGATGGCTTCACAGACTTTAAAACCGCCGACAGCATCTCTCCACTAGACCCTTCGGAACAGGCCAAGATCTTTCAACCTGCCTTCCCTTCTGCTTTCCCAAACTCTCAGTCTCTACAACATTTACCACAGCAGCAGCAACAGCCAGCAGTGTCTCTTTCTCAGCCCAAAAATCCTCTCAACATGGCCGACCTGGACCTTTTCTCTTCTATAGCTTCCTCTGTTCCTGCCCCTACTGAGACAAAACCCAGCACATTCCCCTCTGTTTCTGTGCCCCCCTCTCTAGTGCTCTTACCAGGTGGAGCAAAACCTCCAGGGGGAGGGGCAGATGATTTTGGGGATTTTGCCCTTTTTGGTTCCTCCTCTGATGCTGCTCAAGCTTCAGCAGCAGGAGGAGCTGTGGCAGCCCCTCAGGATGACTTTGCAGACTTCATGGCGTTTGGCAGTTCTGGTGGGGAGCCTAAAGGTGAGAGCAGCGTGGGGGTCCAAGGGGAGACCTCCACCCAGCAGCGGCCTCAGCAGAGCTCAGACAAGTACGACGTATTCAAACAGCTGTCTCTGGAGGGAGGCCTGGCCTACGATGATACTAAGGAGAGTGGCGGTGGCTCCTTCTCTTCTCTCAAGAGTGACACAGATGACTTTGCCGACTTTCAGTCCTCGAAGTTCTGCACGGCGCTCGGGGCTTCGGAAAAGACTCTGGTGGACAAGGTGGCTGCTTTCAAACAGGCCAAAGAGGACTCCACCTCTGTCAAGTCCCTCGACCTCCCGTCCATCGGGGGGAGCAGTGTAGGAAAGGACGACTCCGAGGACGCACTCTCAGTGCAGCTGGACATGAAGCTCTCAGACATGGGCGGAGACCTGAAGCATGTGATGTCGGACAGCTCTCTGGATTTGCCGGGTCTCTCGGCCCACCAGCCCCCCGCTACAGGTGAGGAACTAGTGCGATTGCTCTGGTGAGGCCCTGTCGAGTCACACGCAGTATTAATTTCAAGGCCAGCAGTGGCCTCTCCTCCTCAGTGTCCTCTTGTGACCGCCAAACAAGGGGTCAAAGGGCAAAGTAATCTAATTGAATATGCTCAAATACTGAAGATAGACATAATACTACATGAATAACATATCAGATAAGAGGCATCTTCCATTCTACATTTCATAATTCATCTCATCTCATTTATTTATATATTTATTTATGTATTTATTTAAATCCTTCCTCCCTTCTCTTTTTATTTCCATATTTCCCTCCCTCCTTCACTGCATATATTATTATTGTAATGACAGAGAGGTCCTTGCCCATATCTCTATTTATTTACATATTATGAGTGCCTGGTTTTTATGTGATGGCAGTCATACTTCATAGTCGAGGTCCCCGCCTGTTGTCTGTGTGACTCGGATAAGCTCCCTGTTTGTTGTGTCCACTGCAGCGGCACACATCTCGCTTCCCTTCAGTGTACCTTTTGCCTCCACAGGCCGAACTCTGTGTGTGTGCGTGTGTGTGTGCGCGCGCGTGTTGTTGACACGTCATGCAGCGCAACAGAAAGGTTGAATTCAATACAGGCGAGTACAGGAGGGTGTTACGGTGACGATCTTCTCGTTTATTCTAATCACAGGTTTCGCACAACAGGCCGCAGCTTACCAAAGGCATTATCTGTAAGCCATCATTCACCTTTTTAACTGTTGACGTTTGGTTTGTGCTGAATGCGTACCAGATAATATAATTTTGATTAGCTGGAAATGAAACGTTTCCGTGAATAGGAAATTTATCAGGAAACAAGCTAATTTGAAATAGAGCAACAGTGTCACAAAAGCAGCTGGGATGTTCGGCGCGTCATAGCTTGATGCAACACCATTTTCAGGCCAGAGTGTTTGAATGTGAGTGTGTGCTTATGCGTTGTTATGTGTTTCAGCTATTTTATTACCCTGCAGTATTTAAGACTTGTAAAGCAGTATTATTTGGGTCAAATGGGCCTCTAATTATGAGATGTTTCCATAATAGCGTGTAGGCTTTTTCTCCCTTACCTCATGTCCATGAAAGTGGAGTTAAAGTTTACCTATAACTTGTTGTTGGGTCTTTTATTAAAAGGAAATCGACCCAGTTTGGGTAACAATCAGGTAATATCCATGTTAGCGCTCCCTCTCTCCAGTGCTCATCATTTATTCATTGAGCATCTCACCTTCCATGTTACAGCTCATGTTTCACAGAAAACATTCAAGATCAATTCTTAATGTAACCCGAGATGGCATGTAATTGTTGTCAGGTGAAGAGCCTTGCAACTCAAATGATTGTGATTTTCATTTTTTAAATTTTTTTTGGAAGGCTCAGACAATTTTCTGCGGGTTGAGAAACTTGGCAGTCTTCACCTGACAACAGTGACTCTTTTTTACTCATACATTCAACTTTCTGCATGGACAGCAGTTGTTTCTAAGCTTTAAGTTTTTCACCATATCGGCTAATTACCAGTTAAACAACATGTGTACCACATCATTTCATCCAAGGAATTGATAATTCCTCTTCATGAACAGAAGAAATCATAAATGTAAACATCCCCATTGCCTTATTTCAGTTTCTGTACAGCGGTCGAACTTTGGTTTAACTGAAACAGGCCCCTCTTTACTGACAGAGTAAGATGATGTGTTCAAACAAACAGTCCGTGGAGCTGCAGAAAAACAGTTACGCCACTCCTGATTGGGCAAAGACAGCGCCCAGTTTAACGTCAATACATTCCTAAGAAGCTTTTACACTACTATAACAGCTGCTCCACATTTCCCTTTCACCCTTATCTATCCGATATTCTTGTTCTTGGAGAGCTCCGGGACTAAACCTGTTGTTAAAGTGTAGCAGGCCGAGCTGTTTGAGCACCTCACCATGCTTTGCACTGTGTTTCTGGACATGTACGTAATCTTAAAGAGACAGTATTTCTTTTGTGAGGTTCCTTTTGAGTCTGGAGCACAAAAGGAATCTGATTTTATTTTTCTTTTAATTTTTTATTTTATGTTTACCGTTATCTGTGATATTGCAGCATTAATTATCATGTGTGGCTCCACGGTCTGACTCTCTTGAGAACATAATGAAGTTAGTATTACCCTTCCTGCCTTGCTTTTTGCTGCAGTGTGCCTGCCTTTTCAATTTGTGAAATTGACAAGAACATAATACAAGATACCATTTTATGCATAACTGTATTGCAAGTTGTTTTTATCAAAGGAAAAAAATATATACATACAGATTTAATAGTGTATTTTTATTACAGGAATATGAGCTCTTATTATGAAAGACTGCTTAATATTGTTGTGAGTTGCCAACTATATAATTAAATGTAGCCTACAGTATTTAGAAAGATTAAAATGTTCGTTCAAATATTTTAGGTTAACATTCCAAGCTAAACATTGTTGTCTTGAGTAATAATGATGTGCTATTATTTAGGGGATCATAAGACTTTATGCACATTAGCCTGCTTTGACAAACAATCACTGTAGCAAGAGAAAAAGGATACTGTCTCTTTAAATCTGTTTCTGCATCTGTGACTGGATGTAAATTTAAGGCCCTTTCTGGGATGTCAGGTGTAAGGATGGCCCTCTGTTTTCTGTAACCCTTTGAGTGCTTGAAAGAAGATCACTTCACGTTTACATGAAGATTAATGCAGATATTGTGATCATCTCCTCTTATTTGCTATTAGAATAAGTAATCTTATTTCAGAATTGTAAATGTGTAAAGATGGCAGCCTCTTACATGGCGGCTTTTAAGTCCTCACTGCTCCTAAAGTGCAGTTTGTACACAGCCTTTCCAAACAAGCATTGATTTGTGGGATTCTCTACCAATTTCCCCCCTCAGGTCCTCAAAGGGTTAATGCTTCCTGCCTTGAGCTTGTTCTTTGAATTATCTTTTCAACCTGGCTTTTCAAGTGTTCTGTATTCACACATCTTTTCCAAAACACCTGTTGCTTTACATCCTAATAGTAAAACAAAGTTTGTCATCTCCCCAGAGTTACTGATTCTAGTCTGTGAATGTGCCTTCTCATTCTGGTTTCTGCTTCTATATCCTCGGATTACCTTTGTTTTACCTTCTTGCTGTTTGTTTTCTCCTTTTTCTCCTGACTCTGCATGCCCTTGTATTCTAAATGACTGAAATCTAATTTTACAAGTGTTAGTTTGACAAACCTCTTGTAATGATAGACCTCTTTCACAGTACTTTGTGACCTTTCTCTCTTTCTCTCTACTCATGTTGTCGTAATAAATATTACTGTTGGTATTGCTGAAATGCGTACCGTCTTATTTTCTCCTTTTCCTTTCTTGAGAAGCCGTAAAGTGATCTAATGACACAAGGCTTACAGCACTAGGTCCTTGTCAATTTCACAAATTGCTTTTTGTGTCTTAGGGTTCTGTTATGCAAAATAGGAAGGGTCCAACAAGGTCGATCTGTGTGTCTGTGAGTGTGTGAGAGAAACCGAGAGGGAGACCTGAATACTAAAGTGTTGACAAGCTGTATAGCTCTGTCAGTTCGTATTAGTCATAAAGAAACCGATCACAAACTGTGTTCTGTCAACACAACACACAGAGAAAGAAACAGAGCAGATGTAGTGACAGGAAGTCAAAATCCTTCAGGTTGCATTTGGTATTTGAGATCAAGTCCGATTATTGTTAAAGGCTGTTTTGTCACTAATCCAATGAGAACAGCAAGTTTTATCTCGCAGCCAGGCTAGAAGAATTGTCCACTATAAAAAAAGCATTGTGTTTCAGTAAAATGATGGCACTAATGTTCCTCCCATAAACATGATTCAGCTCAGACATCAAAACAACTCGTTTATCCTTCGCAAGATAATTTATTTAACCGAACTTAGAGGATGTATTACTCCAACATAGTAGGTATTATTACTGTTACAACAACAAGAATTAATCCGGTGCTAGTACAATAATGAAGCAGCCGGCATCATAAATGTGCTGAATTATGATGTATGTGGTTGCCTGTGCATTGCAGAATTTGTTTTCACATCTTTTAAAGTGCAAAATAAGGAGACAATACTTATGATCTCATTCTTGCCACTACTGACTAGTTTTAAGATATCCATCCCAGTACAGTAGAGGTGAATGGACTTTAATTTGCGGTGCTTACAGGATTGAAAAATGACATATCAAAAACAATGTTCAGGTTGCTCTAGATGATCCACTGAGGGACAAAGGGACAGTTTCTTTGGTTGAAAGTTGTTACACTGGAAACTGTTCACAGTGAGGTATGTCACCTCCATTGTACTGGGTTGGAGGCAGATATATCAAAACCTGGCAAATAAAAGTACAACTATTTGCTTGGATGAAGTGAGAAAATATGCTTTGTAATTTAGGTGAACTGATCCTTACAGATTCATAAAATTCCTGGGTTTTTCTCAAGACCTAATTCCCATTAGAAGAAAAGAGATATCACTTGAAATACAGACAAGTGACATAGTGATAATCCAACAGAAATCTCAGTCCCTCATCCAGGCTCATTAATCTACTGCCGATCATGACAGCATCTGTGCTATTCCTAGGAACCACTGGTATGTCTGTGTTGTCATTACAGAAGGAGACGACATGAAATTTGACCCATTTGGGACGTCGGCCCTCAGCACCCTGGCCAGCTATGACTGGTCAGACCGGGAGGAATGTCTGCCCGGTGAGGTCAGAAAGCCGCAGGGCTTGGAAGGAGCTTCCCTTCCATCTTTAGTGCCAGCACAGAGGAAGGAGCTGACCTTTGGCAGCACCGAAAACATCACAAGCAGCTCCGTAGCAAAGATCACCACCTCCTTCCCCACCGAGGATAGCTCATCGACAGATGACAAGTTTGAAGCCTTTGCTGATTTTGGCTCCGGTGACCAAGGCGGTGTCGATGATGAGGACGACTTTGGGGACTTTGCAAGTACTGTTTCAGAAAAGTCAGACTCGCCTGCCGCCACCGCTGAGGCGGTCTCCGAAGGAAACCCAAGTGAGGCGTCTGATGAGTTTGGAGCCTTCCAGGGGGACAAGCCAAAGTTTGGCAAGTCTGACTTCCTCAAAGCCAGCGCTCAGACCAAAGTCAAGTCCAGTGAGGAGATGATAAAGAACGAACTGGCAACCTTTGACTTGTCTGTTCAAGGTGAGTCCCAATTATCATGTTGATCTCACTATATGTGATAGAAACAATTTTTTTCATCATTCATTCATCTATTGTCACCTTGGATTCTGGGAACATTCGATTGGCTGTTTTTACTATTTTCTGACATTTTATAAACCAAACAATCAATTAATTAAGAGAATGATCGGCAGATTGACATATAGAACAATGCCTAGAACAATTTACCAGAACCCAAGAGGATGTCTTCAAATTGGTTTATTTGTCCAAAATCCAAAGTTATTTGGTTTACAATGATATTAAACAGAGAAAAACAGAGCTTGATAAATTATTTAGATGATTTATTATCAAAATTAACTAAAACTAATTTTCTGCGAATTAACTATTGACTTAAAAACAAATTTGTTTCAGCACTGTAATGTGATGTTAATATCAAAATTACATGTTTTTAATTAAGTGACTCTGTGACTCTACTGGCCAACTCTAAGCCCTTGGCCCTAAAATGGCGCAACAACACTCACCTCAAGAATCTTCTCCCACCCCATCCCCACTTGTTAGGCCCATCAGATCTGTAATAAAGCTGTCCGACATTAGATGGCAGTGTTGAGATGACAGCCCTGCTCTAATGGCAGTGACAGGTGAGATGGATTAGCAGAGGCCAACAAATCTATGAGCAGAAATTAACCGTATCCACCGAAAGGCTGTTCATTTTTTAATTGCTGTTTGCTGGTGTCATGTTCCACAAATAATTTATTAGCGTTTCCTGCACTGTGATAAAAGCCCATTTGCCCCATAGATTTATCTCCCTGTGCTGGATTTAATTTGTGTGAAGAAGAGGGTTTACTTACTCCTCATCGCCTAGTGCAACAGTAATCTGATCATGGTGGGGCTTCTGGATTGTGGAGAGGATGACGCATGTCTCTGTGGGTGGTCGAGGAGTTGGGGTGGTGGGGGGTGGTAGATTACCTGTGTCTGGACAACCGTTACACACACACACACACACACACGCACTAACTGCCAGCCTCACTGGAATAGTTTGGGCTTAGCATGTGTTTGTTGTGGTACCCTGCCAGGATTTGTCCGTCTGTGAATCCCTATGAATAATTCATACCTGCATATTTGTGCCTCTGTTTTGTACGTAATTTGTTTGTCACAAATTAAGTATTTACTCATGCTGTCCTTGTCTGGGAGGAATTAGCTGCAACAGAATGAAAGTATAATGATTGCAAACAAACAGGTGCAAATCTTAACATGAGTCATCGCCATGGGTTGCTGATATAGAACAAAAAAAGTTTATATATGTATTTATGTTTCTTGCTAACATTATTCATCTCCCTCTTCTCTCTTGTCTTTGACGCAGGCTCCCACAAACGCAGTCATAGTTTGGGCGACAAGGAGATTGGGCGTTCGCCCCCATCTCCGGCTCCAGAGCAGCCCTTCAGAGACCGATCCAACACCCTGAGCGAGAAGCCCGCCCTGCCTGTCATCAGGGACAAGTACAAGGACCTGACTGGGGAGGTGGAGGTGAGAAAGGGTGTTAACCGCACCACATGTTAGTGCTGTTATCAACCACCAGATTTCAGCACAATGCTCAGGACTGTTAAAGGCTACAGAGTACAGAAATGTTCCTCTGATCTGTTCTGTTTTGCTTTTGTGTTCATTTGAGATAATTTTGTGCTGTGTTGTTGCAGGAGAGCGAGCGCTACGCGTACGAGTGGCAGAGGTGTCTGGAAAATGCTCTGGAGGTTTGTATTTGTTTGTGTCCTGCGCCTGACCTTGTCCCATGGCGAAACTTAATTGTGAGAGTGACAATACAAATGTAGTAGACTAATTAAGATAACCAAAAGGCACTGAAATCTTTTTCAACCTGCTGTTTCACGACAAATAATTTTTTTTACCCTTGCAAATCTGCATAACTTTTAGGATTTAAATTTAAAACAATTTTAAAGTGTCCTCAAAAATGTCTCTGCATACTTGAATATGTGACAGGTGCATCAGAGGGAAACAACTCCTGCACAGTCTCGCCTACTTCTAGAACATTTATTAATTCAAGACGTTTTGCTCTGTACAATCTTATAACAGACCGAAACATCGTACTATTATTTTTATTCAAGTGTATTCAAGACAAAAAAAAAACACTTACTGAGATGGTGTCAATCCCAGAAAAAGTGGGCAGTTATCTCTTGGCCCAAAGCTAGTCTGCAAATGTTTTTTTTTTTTTTTCAGCAGAACATCTCAAAAAATTACAAAAATAGGTGAAGGCATACACTCCTTGGCCTGTGACGTAAATGTTGTTCAACTGTTGTATGATAACGATGATTATGATGAGCAAAAACACTATATTTGTCATAACGCTGGGTTTCCGTCTTCCCACATTAAGGTCATCACCAAAGCTAACAGCATCCTGAACGGCATCAGCAGCTCCTCTGTCTGCACCGAGGTCATCCAGTCTGCTCAGGGCATGGAGTACCTGCTGGGTGAGGAGTCGCAAACCACACACTCTCGTGCACACACACATCACTATAAACAAACCAAGACTGTTAAAGAACCCTGTGTGTGGCCTTACACCCTCTGAAGGACAGACGGACAGAGAGGACAAGATTAAAACGAGCTGTGATGGCTTATCTCTGCCTGGTCTGACAAGGTCCTACTCCCTTATTGTGTTTCTCTGCTTTTAATGAGCTGTGAGTGGCAAACATGTCACAGCGAGGGACTGAACAGTGTGCCTCCCGGAAATGGAACAAAAAGAGCAACAAAAGATGTTTTTTGTGATTCGTGTGCTTGTGTATTTTCTCTGTCAGGTGTGGTGGAAGTGTATCGCGTCACCAGGCGTGTGGAGCTTGGCATCAAGGCAACAGCCGTGTGCTCCGAGAAGCTGCAGCAGCTGCTGAAGGACATCAGCCGAGTGTGGAACAACCTCATGGGCTTCATGTCGCTGGCCAAGCTCGCTGTAAGATGCTCTAAAAATAAATAAATAAATAAATAAATATAAATATAAATATATATATATATATATGCATGCCAAGTCACAGGACAGTTATAAAGTAAATAAACAGATTTATGTACACAGCTGCTTTTACTGCTTTTCTATTATCACTCTTCAAGTGTAAACATGTCTGCATTGTGGCTCAATTCGCAATAAAAAGGCTGCCAATAACATAATGACATGTTAGTGAATCCAGTATTGTCAGTCAATTAGGTTAAAATCAATGATTCATTGATTTGGTTGCAATGTAGCTGGAGTCTTTTGGTAGGCTGGTGTTCGGATCAACAGGGATGACAAGGACGGCATACATTTATTTATCCAGCCATCTGCAGGTGTCTGTAAAGCAGAAGTAGAGAGCAGGATGACTGTCCTCATCCACAGAGCCGGCAGAGGAGAGTATTGTTTTTCACACTGCAGAAGATAAAACTGACACAGTATCTCGAGGAGGGAGAGAGAATGTAAATGTTTAATTGAAGCATGCAGGTAGCTTTTTTTTTTCTTACAAGAAGAAAGATGTATATGCTGCTTTTGTTTGTTTTTACTCCACATAGTTGAAGTCAAGCAAAGTCTTTATAAAAAGTTGATGATGCTTGGAGATGTTTACTGTAAGCAGAGTTGTTCTCACTGCTGTTATTATAAGAATAGAAATGGCTATATTTTGCCCTGCGGCAGGAAGTAAAATGAGTTTGTGTGTATGTTTTTTATTTTGTGCGTGTCTGTGTAGCCCGACGAAAGCTCTCTAGATTTCTCCTCCTGTATATTGAGGCACGGCATCAAGAATGCCAAGGAGTTGGCTTGTGGGGTGTGCCTGCTCAACGTCGACGCTCGCAGCAAGGTTAGTGCACGCACACACAGCATAACTGTTAGTGGATCATTTTTTACATAAATGTTGTTGTGCTCATCCACAGCGGATAACAACTGACATTTCTTTGACTTTGAAACGTTTTGCAGAACAAAGAAGAAAGCACTATTGGACGTCTGTTTAAACGAGTATGAAACAGTAAACTGTCAACCAAATCTCATTCCACTCTTTCCCACTGGGGGCCTCGGGGGGCCTATTTTCTTACCGTCGAGCCCGGCGGGGGGCCAGAGTGACAGGATTCACTTCTCTCCACTGCTCCTCTCTTACAGGCAAACATCAGTTGACACATAACAGTGTCTAAGCAGACAACACTGTAACAGATAGAGAGAATCAACCAAAATCACTCTTTGAAACTTTAACAGGTGTATGAATTGCCATTTGCTAAGCCTCACCCCTCTTAGTTACTGTTTCTATGCCTGTCAAGCTTTTCATTCTTGCAGGGCACATAATGCAGTTTACAAAGATTTACTGCTCAAAATTCAGTCATTTTTGGAGCTAGCTAGCTAATTGAGTTAAAGTTCCATGAGTTTATCGAAAACGTTGTCTCCTGCTGACTTTTTAATGTTTTATATGTTTCTAACTCTCTGGTTTGATGGCTTACGTACATGATAAGACTGAGGCTAAAGCTACATGTCCCAGACATAAAGTCAGATTTGTAAATAAAGAGAGTTGTTCTTGTATTGCAGTTTAGAGCTAGTTAGTCCTTGTATTGTAATTATGATTAGGAAAAATTAAAGATCAAACTGTTATTTCGTTCTAACACAACTCTGTTTGGCTGCTTAGCTTACATACTTGTTTGTTACATACTTTTATGATGATGACTAACATGACCAATGTGTTAGTTAATGCAACTGAATCTTGAGTAATGTTGGCTGGAGTTGCTGGAGTGTAAACTTCTCCAAATCCAATAAAGAGCAGGACAGAGCCTCAAAAGTTATCCTAAACTCCTATAGGATTAAGGTACGGTTTAACATGTAACTGCACAAACTAAACTAGTTAGTTATTGATATGCTCCTTGGTCTTGGAAGTAGTAACGCTGGGTTACCACTGTAGGTGGTAAGCTAGTTAGTCTGACATGCTAACGACCGCATTTTACTTTAGAGCAGACAAACAAACTTTATTCCATTCTTTACAGTTTTGCTCGTCCCTCCAAAGTTTTTAAATGCCGGCTGTCGGTCTTATTAGAGCCCCATGCGCACCACTACAACATGTGGAGAAACCCACTGCTTGACAGGCTTGATGTGCCTAGTTACGGTTGCTAAGCCATTATTGGACAATCACTGTTCAGAGGAGGGGTTTAGCAAACGGTCAGTGTAGGTCATTGTTATCTCCCAGCTTTTATACTGAAGGCAGGATAATAATGTGCACTCTTGAACAAAGTGAGAGAGGAGAGTTGTCACTTTGGCACCTCGGGGTGGGTCTTTGCTCTCTGGGATTGGTTCTTCAAGGTCACAAAGGTCATCACTTTGTCTTGGAAGGGTTTCATTTTCTTTTCTGTCGCCTCAATCTTTGAGGTAACTGCTCACCTAACCACTTTCAGCTAACAACCATTGGTGTTTCTGATAACTGTTCAGTTATTAACTCCGACTGGGGCACTATGTACAGAATTGCTGTATGTCTACCTCCTTGCCTACGGTGGCTGCGATTTTCATCGACGTGGGCCATTAATGGTATTCTCGGACCCTGCGGTTTAGAGGGCAGGATGGTGGCGCTGATTGTTTCTCGCGTTCCCTCTGCTGCTCAGCCAGAGACAGATGGATGGTCCGGGCGAGATATGGCTGACTGAGAGGCATCTAGGACGCGAGCAGATGCGGCTTACACATTAGTCATAAGAAGGGAGTACAGCTGATAATAGACCTGCACACACAAACACACACTCTTCTCACCTCTCACTCGTGCATAGAGCGCATGGATACAGGCAGGCTGAAAATTAATGCAGTTTTATTTTGTCTCTGTGCCACTAGCATGAGATTAATAACCCATCTTTTAATTACATTTTTGGCAGAGCCACACTGGTAAGAATGCATAAAAGCCAAGTGGAGAATAGCATCCCCTCAGAGTATAATGAAGTGAAAGAACGGCTTTGGCTACAGCAGACGGCGCTGATTGTTGCATTGTCCTTTAGTGAAGAGGTACTGATTTGTTTTTTAACCAAAGGTACAGAAGGGTGGAGATGTTGACGTGGCATAAAAGAAATGTGAAAAATGGCTCAATGGCTCCGGCTTAATTCGTGCTGTGAATTTTAATCTTTCAAAAGATTCTGTAACATTTTTATCCTGTTTGTTGACACAAACGGAGCCAAAAATCATTTTGTCAAATTCAGTCAGAGCTGAAATTGTCCTCAAACTTTCTCAGTCTCACCTTGTTGCTGCTGGAGCAATAATTTTGAGATGCCGCAGCTGTGTCGTCTCTTTTTCTTCTTCATGTCAGGAGGCAGGGATGGCAGCAGCTTCTTATCTCAGTTTGTCAGTCAAAGGCAGCAGCAGTTATAAGTTTTATCAAGTGATACTTTTCAGCTAATGATGCTCCAGCGCTTCTGCTAAATGATAAATGCTAATTTGAGCAATTACAGGGAGAAGCACTGGAAAGGATTTTAAGTTGAATAATTTAGCATTTCTGGCTATTTATATTAATTCAGGTTTCTGAAGTGCCTCAAGGATTTGGATTGGTTATTCTGTGTGGCTTTTACTTGAGGAAGTATGACAGCAGTGCTAACAGAAGTTTGGATCCAAACTTTGTCAGTTTTTTCTCCAAATGTTCCCATCTCCTCAAAATTTTAGTTGTAAATCTGTTTTTTGGTTGCCCATCTCTGTCACAGCATGCTGTACTGTGCCTCGGGTTAGCAGGGTTCCTACACAGCTAAAGAAAGTCAGGGAAATTACTTGGGTAATACCAGGCCTAAGAACTTTGGGAAAAGTAAAGAACAAAGACCACAACACAAATCTTTGTAGATTTTCTGGCTATTTTTCGCTGTAAAGAATATTTCTAAGCTATAGATGAAACTGGCGGCTGATTTATGTGTCGTGGCATCAAACGCCGCTGCCATTACTGCGGTGGAACTGAACACATTTACACTGAGAGTGAAAGCAGAGATGTTTGGGTTAATCACGGTCAGCAATCGCCACCTCCAACAGGTGAATGTAGTCTTATCAGGAATTACTTTCTAGCTTATGATTTACATCACCAAACACAATGATTTCTTTAATCAGAAATGCACAGTTTCATAAAAATCGGGAATACATCATTCTGTAAAAGTGGAATTTCGGTGAGGGAACATAGTAACTAGCTAGCAAGAGATATGCAGGGTGGCGGCTTGCCATCAACCCGTGTAGGCAGATCGCTCGGTCTTTAGTGGTTCCTAGTCGGTCCTTTGTCAACAAAGTGGCTTTTGATGACCATAGATCTGCTAGACGGATTTCTTGGCAAAAGCACTTAAGAAATGACAAGTGAAGTGCCATCGCTGTAATGGCGTCTTGTCTATTTCCGCCTACAACCCGGATTGGTCTAAAAACAACAGTGGCTTAACTGTGATAGAGTGCACTGATCTACTACTGTGAGCTGACAAAAATAATTTCTTTTAGCTCAATCAAGGCAAAATCTTTTAAATTCTGAGATAGAAAATGTGTAGGAGCCCTGAGTGTAATAACTTGGATTCTTTCATGTTTTCAGTCACAAATATACTGGGAAAAGGGAGCTCTGTCCTGGTGAAACAGCTGATCTGAGTGTTTGCTTGCTGCTCATTCTGTGCACACTTTTCTTTGCTCTTGGCATTGCATGAATATGCCTCACCATGCTGACTCCTCTTGTGCTTACAGGCACTGACTAAACACACTGACATGAGGTTAAGGGTAATTATGTCTAATTTATTTTGAAGTCTTGTGAAAATATTAGAAAGTATAGAAAAGCTAGATTCGGGGTAGATTTTAATATTATATAACCAGGTAGTGGCTCAGTCTGAATCCCGAACCTTTACATGCAGCTACAAAGGTCAGGTACATTAGTAGAGTTACTGTTTTATCAGACCAGCTCTAGCTTGAAAGCATGAATACTCTCATTCTTGTCTCAGACTAGAGGTACCAGTGGCTGCCTGTCTAAAGGGCTTAATAATGTACAGCATGTGTCTAGTTAAAACAGACTAAATTGACCTACATTCACTGCCATACAGGTGAAGTCTAAGAAGGAGTGTGAAAGAGAGAAGGAAAAAGTGCAGGTTAGAGAGGGAAAGGCTCTGCAGTGAAAGCAGGAGGTATTACAATGCGTCTTTGTGTGACCACCCTCTCATTTTGCATCCTCTCCCTCCAACATTTCCAGCTTTGGCAGCCGTTAAGTGCAGGTTTGTGGAAAACAAGTAGGCCAGGGCACAAAAGAGCTCCGAAAGGAAATCACTCTGCTTGTGAAATGTGAGTGTGTGAGAAAAAGTAGAGTGGAAATATGTCATTCAGTTTGAGTGAGAAAGCCTTTCATCCAGCGTAGCATCTGTGCTGCAGACTACACTCGGGCAGGTGGAGATGTAGCTGACTTAATGGCGTGTTGTGGTGGTGTATTTTGTATGCAGTTGTTGCTTTCTGCATGCGTCTCCCCTCTCCTTCTGCGTAGGAGGCTATGATTCACTGCACATGACTCATTCCTCTCTTCAGGCTTCAGTATTTCACCAGGGATGCAAACTCTTAAACTGCACATCTCACACATTAGCATCTCCTGATTGCACACACACAGTGCTACAGCTGGGCCCAGTGAAAATGCAAACGCGCATCATGGTCAAGTGGGGGTCAGATCGCCACTTTTCATTTTCTGAGCAGCTAAAGTGAATTCAGGTGTAACATGAGGGAGAGTCACCAAAGTTTAAACAATAAGTTCAACAACATTTCAGGCACAAAAGCAAATCATATTACGAAGCAACAGGTTTGGCTGAAAACATGTTTTGCCACTGTGGAGATCGTCAGTAGCAAAATAAATGAACTGATCCATATCTGCTGGTGCAGAGCATGGACAATGATCCTACAACCTTACTCTTTGTGAAACAAAGGCACGTCTGTACATGGTTTAAACTTCCTAGTCAGTTTTGAGATATAAGTTGACCAGATATTGAATATATTCAGACTCTCGACCCTGCCTTTTTAGATGAATAAAACATTGCATGAAGATAATGATTCACAGGCTCTTGGGTCAACTTTTGAGTGGTGGGAAAAGACAGCATTGCTAACTGACAAATTACAAAACATTTTCTCAAACTGGACCACTGAATGTTAAAGATCAAAGTAAGCGCGCTACAGATATCGAGCATTGTCGACGAATATCTTTTCTTGTAAAATGTCCGGTGTAATCGGTGACACCGGTGTTGTCACAAGTTTATTAACTGGTGGGAAGATTTCCTCACTGTGGCATAATCTGATTAGACATACAGCCTCAAGGCAATGCTTGCATGAGATTGCATCAATATGTCTTTTTCAATCTATAAGTGCAGGTTAAAACACAGGCATCTTGATGTGTGAGCGAAATTATGAGTTTTTTATGTTCTTTATTAGAATCATGTTACATAATGAAACACTACACTAATGCACTTCTGTGTGCAGCTGCGACCTCACTGCTTCAACACTCACACTTTAGCTGTGGAAAACTGAATCTTGAATGCATTTACAGTGTGCAAAGAGATGCCTTGCACTGTACCTTTGCAGCGTCTCAGGTGTGTACATTTATTTATTCCACTACAATCACAGAAATACCAAAAAGACTGTCTTGCCTCCACAAGATAACAGCTTAAATGTGTCACAGCATGTTTGTATCCTTGTGCTTTGAATGCAAACATAACAGCATTCTTCAGAAAACATTGTTGATATTCTTTAGATTGTTTAGATTTAGATGTGATCAGATGTTCACAGCATGTGGCTGTGTGGCTCGTGCATCATTTCTGTAAATACAGATTTACACTTTTCAGTTGTACCTATTTGAGGTTATGTATTATTTATATGCAGTGGATTTTTTAGCCTTCTTTTCCTTGCATAAGTACTTGCATACAATTTTATGCAGGCTGGTTTAAACAAATGAGAGAGCTGAGTCTTTCCTAGCAGGTATGGCATGTGTATTGAAATCCTTTTCTTGCCAGAGGCCTATTTTAAAATTTGTAACTTGGCTGGAATATACAGCAGGGTCACGTGCAAAAGCTGAACTGTTTACCACAGTGCTGTTCTTTAAAAAAATAAAAAAATAAATAAAAAAGATGTGAATCATGCTGTGAATGAACATTGGTGCCCATTTTTAGTATTCAAACTTTAAACCGTAGGATGTTGCACACAAAGAAGATGCATTAATGGCTGATCAGTCATAGTCGTGATAGTAGTGGTAAAAAGATAAGAAAGTGTCCTGCATATCTATCCCTCTTCGTCCTGTGTGCACAGATGGGTTTATTGTCTCTGTGATTCAGGCGTGTAATTTTTCACCTTTCACTTTGACAGGCGTTCAACTCAGAGACGGACAACTTCAAGCTGCTGTACGGGGGCCACCAGTATCACGCCAGCTGTGCCAATTTCTGGATTAACTGTGTGGAGCCCAAACCCCCGGGCCTCATACTGCCTGACCTGCTCTGAGCTTCGGCTGCGGCTGCCATGGCAACGGGGCAAGGGCTAACCAACATCAGATAGGTGGAGCAACGACACGACTCGCACTGCACAGGCTCTCACCTTGGACTGAGAGCGAGGGAAGGACGTTTAAAGTCAATGGATCCCTCTGTATTTATTTTATTTAAGGTTTTGGGGAACTCAGCTGTCACTCAGGATGAGTTCATGTGCAAACCTGGTAGTTTGTTTGTTCATATTTAAAGCTTTTCTATCAATAATTACCATCTACGATGTTGTTACCCTTTTGTTCTTCCACATAAATTAACTTAACCATATAGGTCAGCTGTATATGTTGTATTTAAATCAGTTACGAATGATGCTTTTAAGATGATTTTCACTGCAGAAAAATGTCAATATTACTAAATAATATCTTGTCAGTTTAAATTACTAGGTGTACAATATCATTAAAAACACTGGCAGAGGAAGTCTGTAAACATCGAGTTTTTAATGTCACTTGTCACTTGTTGCTTTGCTTCTGTTGAGAGGAATTTTATTCATGACTCCCTTTGTTCCCACTGAACCAGAGCTGTTGAATCATATCCTATTATTGTACTTGAATTACATTTGTTGGTCGGGTCTGTTTGATGAAACTCTGTCCCTGTTATGGTTTTAATATCTTTCTAAAATAACGTTCAAACTAAGGCAGATGTTATGAACTGGGTCGAATTAACTGCTTTGAATGTTTTTTGCACTGTTGAGATTTCAGCACCTCTTGGGGTATTTAAATTGTGTATTTTATAGGGGGATGGGGGGTGGTTGATTTTTTGACTGGAAGGGAACCATGTTAAAGGTTTGTTATTTCTGTTTTGGTGTTTTGTGCAACTAGAGCTGAAAGTCTGGAAGAAGTTGACTGTGATTCTGAACTACAATTGCAGCAGCACTTGTTGTATATTGCATTGTCAAGCTGTACCACTGTAATTATGACTAACTGTAATGTGAATGTGATGTAAACAAATATGCTTACACCTTATGTGTGTGATTATTATATTAATCAGACTTTGCTAAACCCGCACCACAACAGCGATTATCCAATCATAGCTCAGCAACTCTTGAAACAGTGTGCATGGGGCTGTAATAAGAGCTGTACTCTGTGTATAAAGAGGAGGGTGATGCATTTCTTCTTTAAATATCTCCAAAACTAAAAACACAAGTGCAAAAGTGTTAAGAAATGGATTAACCTATGTTTGTCTGCTGTAAAGTAAGGTGGAAATATTGGCATGCCCGGCTAACTAGCTTACTACCTACAGTCGTAACATAGCGTCATTTCCAAAGGCAAGGGACATGACATTAGCCAACTATATAATTATGTGGGGTTACAGGTCACACTGGAGAAATACCTGTTCTGGACTGGAAGATCCACTGTGGGAACTAAAGTGCCATTATATCTGAGTTTAGAGTTTAAGGTAACGATGGCGGCTCTGTCCAGTCAAACTTGGATTAGAGGGTGTTAATTTTGCCAAATTTAATCAATTATTACTCATCCTCCAAATCCATTTTCCATTTTTTTTTTTTTTTTTGGAAAAATGAAGCATACTAACTCCGAACATTAAAGAGTCAATCTGACCACGGTCTGTGCATGTCTTTCTACAGTATACTGCTGCCTTACAATGCCAAAACGCAGTGACTTCACATTTGTTCAAAACGGAGTTAAAACCAGAATTGGACTTTTTGACACCTTACCATAAAAATTATCATTGAAAAGTATCATTTTGGGGGATAGAATAAAAAATTCACAAGAACTAGAAAACAGGTAAAACACAAAGTGTGTTGACTGCACTCCAGTTTGAGGCTAGCTAAACCCAATTTACCCACTTTTTCCTGTTTCATGAAATTGAAAAATCTGTTTTGAGTTTGAGTTTGTTTGGAATTCACGTTTTCATGTGGTTGAACTACCTTTAAATAACATTTTAAGTTATTTAACTCAAAATTCGTCTAATAAACGCGTTATACACGTAAACTGCGTTTCCCCCATGCCCAAGCTTTAGCCTCAGTCTTAGCATTAGATCATGTTTATGTTTCTCTGTTTAATACAAGTCAGCTGGAAAATGTAAAAAGTCAGCTGGAGATTCTTTTTAACCAGAGTTTTAGCATTAGCTTATGCTAGCGACATTTCAACCGACAAAAGCCAGTCGCTTACTGAAAATAAGAAATCTGCTGTTTACGCCCCTGAAAACCACATCTTGTCATTTTTACACTTTTTTACTTTTTATGGATTAAACAAACAAGATATAATGTGTTAATTGTTGAGCTTTAGAGGTGCTGGTAGTGGGATTTTGTTTCATTTGGCCAGAGCCAGGCTTTATGCTAAGCTAAGCTAAGCGGCTTCTGGCAGTAATTTCATAATTAGCGTACAGATGCAAGATTGGTATCGATCCTCTAATCTAACTCTAGGCAAAAAAGCAAATAAGTATTTCCCAAAATTTTGAAATCTTCCCTTTCACACAGTTGAAAATCAGCAGTGTTCTTTTTGGGTTACAGAAAATATTAGCATTGGTTTTCTGGATTCATTTATCCTGCAATTCTGTTTATTATGAACATATTACACTTAAATGACACTGTCATTTAATTCACGTGGCCCTTGATCTTATTCTGCCTGCTTTCCCTGAAACTTCCTCTTCCAAATGCATGAGTGTAGTTGCTGCATTTTCCCCTCCATCATTTTACTCAATAATGTACTTTCTCTCCGGCCAGAGAGGCCTCATCTCCATCACTTTGCGACCAAATGGAATAAATTTTCCTTCGACAAGCCTGCTGGGGCATCGCTGGCGGTTGAGCTCAGCCAATCAAATGAGATGTCTGGGGGCTCTGTGAAACCAGTCTCATTATTGTTCAGACACTTGTGTTCAGGTGTGTTCTCCGACATCCATTTTATCTCTCAACGTTCCCTAATTCATTTCCTGCAGAAAATGAATTCCTCTCCTGTCATGGTGGATTACAGAAAATTACAAACGCTGAAATCAGTTACTGAATCAGGCCGTGTAATTCGAAATGCAGACCGTCTCTCTCATTCCTCTGCCTGTCATCTTCACGCCTATTGTCTGCCGTGCCATACTGAAACGATCACTCTGGGAGAGAAGCAAGATTGAAGTGATACTGTGCTGTATTGACTGCTGCTCTTTGGTATTTCATGGCCATAGTCAATCACATTATTGATTGAAAACCAGCTGCCTCTGAACGTTAAGTCCAACTGATTGCCTTCACCCTTGTGAATAGAGTGGCTTCCTGCTTTACTTTCTTTCAATAACATTTCTATTTATCCACAAATTGTGGTGACAGTAGAGGAAGAGCTATCAGTAGTGTCTTCTGTCCAGGATGAGTAATTTAAACTAATTTGGATTTTTGAGAGTTTAAAAAATCTGATTGATCTATTGATTGATCATTGATAAATTGATTATTTAAAAAAATAATCAATATTTATAAAAATAATCAATAGATTTGACTGATGATGAAAAGTTAGTGTCAGCCCTAAAAGAATTGTAACTGAGATATGTAGTGAGCGGGATATTTTACAGTTGAAAGATAAACTAGTCAGTGCTCTCTAGTGGACAAACTATGTAATGGCGTTATGGTTTCTAAATTACCTCCAAAATACTGATAACTTTGGCTTTTCTTTACTGAAATTTCTTGTATTTATCAGCTGACATAAATGCCAACAACAGACATGCACTCAGTTGTTTATTAGGCCCACCTAGCTAAAAGAATGCAGTCTAATAAAAACAGCCCTACAATTAATCCTGCGTCAATAAGGTTGTAATGTTCAGTTTTTGTTGGAACTGTTTTAGAGAGGCGTTTATTCAACTTTATGGTCATTTTGGGGACTGTAGTGTGTGGCGCTGTTGAACTGCGAGGTTATACTAATATTCTCTCTAGGCAATTTATATCAACGAGAGAAAAACATTAGATTAAGTATTACTTGAAATACTCAGTATAACGCAGTACAATTCAATTCAACAGCACCACTGCAGCCCCAAAAAACATGAATAAATTAAAAAAAAAAAAACAAATTGAATCAACATCTTGTTAAGCGTTCGTTATTAAGTTTACCTTAATAAACTGGCAAAAGAGCTTACTGTCAACAAATCCTGCAAAAAGGCCAAAACCAACATGTGTTAGACTTTCTACTAATACTTAACGACTTCCCTACATTGTCTGTGGCACTCAGCCCCAAGCCTATTTGTTCCTACCTATAAATAAAAGACATAAATATTTAAAAATGGGTCACAAATATATAGTTTCAGTTTATTAAAAGATAAGTAACTTTCTAAAATAGCTGGTCACTGTAGTTTTTAGCAAACGTTACTCAAAACAGGAGTAAATAGTGCATTTGTGGGGAACTATTTTCAACAGCAGATTAATACACATTTGGTGCTCTAGTGAATTCCAGCAGTAGGACAGTGTATGTGGGATTGAGTCAAAATAAACTAGTGTGTGTGTTCATGGTAATGAAGGAACACCAGGGCAACAGTGGCTCATTTATGTGTTTTAAATAATTTTGGGACAACGATGGAGCTCTATGGCACAGAGGAATAAGACATATCAGGGTTTGGCTACACAACCTGTAGGATCATCTCATTATTGGTTTTGGTCTTTTCATGGGATTTGTTGACAATAAGAAAATTATCCTTTAACACTAGTTCTCTTTCATAGAAACCTGGTCCACCATAAGTTAAAAGAAAGCACCGACAGCCGACACTTGAGTAGTTTTCTGATGCCTCAGTTTCACCGCTAATGACCTGGACACAAATATGAGTCACTTTCACCGTTGAGATGTACAATACAGTACAAATTGCTCCGTGGCTCACAGTTCTTTGCCTCAGTGTCCACTCTATCAATCAGTTCAGACAGTTGAGGCTTTAAAGGCAAAGGACGGATGAGTCACGGTTACACCACAGAGACGACACACTGAGGAAGAATCACTTGTTTGGACTACAGACCAAACCCTGTCAGCCACCGTCTCCATATTGCGCTTCAGAGGACACTCAATCTGACTTTTTTGCTCTCTTATTCTCGTATTTCATACTCAATTATAGATTACTGTCTAGTTTAACTTCCAAGTTCTCAAATGATATTAGAATATATGCTTAGCATATATTGACACAATACAAACATCAGACATGAAATTAGAATTTAAACAGTTTCACCTTAGCCAATATTTGAGTAAACAATGAAGCACATACAGTATCATACACATTAAACATTAAACCTACAAACCTAACCAGGGCACAAAATTAGCACCAGACACCAACCAAATGCTGGTAAAAATCTACTGAGTGGCTGGTAAAATTTGAATATTCACTAGCCATTTGGCCGGTGGACGAAAAAGATTAATTTTGCACCCTGCCTTACTTTCTCAGTGAAACCAAAATTATGTTTTTCCATACACTGTATCTGTTTCACCAATTAACAAAATTTCATAGTTCACCATTTGTTATCAAAAAATACTGCTTGACAAACCACTTAATCATCTCTAGCAACATGAGGAGTAAGTGATTAACAACTCCACATTAGAAGAAATTCCTGGTTTTTCCTCTTTTAGTAATAGGGTGAATATTACTATGAAACTGACACTTTAAGCGTCAGATGTGTTTCCCTTTAAACACTTTATATTCACAACAAACCACAGCAAAATGCTAGAATAGGCTTTACTATATATATATATATATATATATATATATATATATATAAGTAAATAACTTTGTTTAACACACAACAAAACTAGCTAAAAGGAACTGAGACGCTAGCCTACCAAGGTACATGAAGTGCAACTAATGGCAAAAAGTGGCGCTTCTGGCGGTCTCATGTCTTCTGCGGGAAACCGTCTCACTATAATCTGATAAATGCTCGACTTCGATAACAGTTTTGACTCAGTTCCTACTTTTGTGAAGCTCAACGTCGATACACGGAGCAGCTAGGCTACTACTAGCTCAACATGGCGGCTCGGAGGAACTCTCTCTCTGAATGGCGGACTTTTTTTTTTCCTGCCCGTTAACTGCTCTGCAAGACTTCCGGTTAATTTTAGTAAGGGGTGGAAATGGGTGAAACAAAAGTTATATCTAATAACAGCAATAAAAGCATTAACTTACAACTCAAGTCAATAGTTCAATTGTTTATAGCTTTATTTATTTCTATTTTAACCCGTTTTGTTTAGCTGGGTTAGTCCTCTGGGACGTTTATTAAGGTTTCCATGTGCTGTTGGCAGCTATAAGCAGCATTCTCCATGTGGCAGTTCACTTTATGTTGTTATGTTTGCGACTGTTCTGTACGTAATCCGTAATCTGTTCCCTCAGATTTGCAATCCGTGCGCACAATTTTGTAAAACCCTGCTCACAGATTACACACCAAGTTTTTTTTTTCTACCATATGACCCCAGAGGGGCTCCGTAGTTCCGTGATGCATACTTTGAATCACATCCAACAGTTAAAGCACATGTTGCTGTGTGGCTAAATCAGGTTGTCAAATATAATGAGGGTGGAGAGCCTGAAATTGAAGCAGCAGTGACAGCAGCATGTTTATATTAACAACCGGCCTTGTTAAAATGGAAATGCAGGATTAACGTCTATTGATTGAGAGTAGCGCTGCAGCTCATGGCGATTATAGTGAATTATTAAAGGTTGTATACTTTTGAAGGCCAGAGAAGCCGTGATTCATTGCAGCTACAGCAGATGTTCATATTTTCTTTGTGTGGTTGAAATAAAACCTGAACAGACAGATATGCAACACTGGACTAGTGCTGAAATAATTTGGTATAATAATACTAATTTCTGACATTTTATAAACAAAACATTACTTGACTAATCAAAAAACAACATAATAAATAGTGACACAGCAGTTTGTTGCAGCTCACCAGTGTCTGATACATGCTTTTGAGTTGCTGCCATCTGAATGTCATCTCCCCAAAACTTCATCAGCGTTGTTCGTTCTGCATGGCCTGCACCACTGGAGCCTGGCCTGCCTCTGATGCTCAGGATGATGCAAATGGCTCTGCTTACTGCTTTAAAGATAGATGATAATATCCTGCTGCTGATGAAGGATGTGTTTACTTTTAGCGCTTGACTATGCCCTGGAAACCTCGTGCATGCACTCACATTAACACAGCATAAAACGAAAGAGGAAAATAAAAAAGATGGATTTTTTTTTTTTGCTGTGGGGAAATAGTGTGTGCAGTGTATAATTTGGACCCATCACTTGTGCATCTCCGCGGTGGTCGGCCTGTCATCAGACGGGCTTCGTCTCTCTGGGTAATGGAAATCACTGTGGAGACCACTCTGGAGGTCCCTCAGAAGTGTGGGCACAAGACAGATAGCGCTCATCAATATCTGCTGCTGCTCTGTAGCCACAGCAAATGAAAATGAATGACAGAACATTTCTTTGACATCTGAAGACGTCTCTTGGGGAAAACGGCTGTGCAGAGTGAACATCAAGAGGCCTTTGGAGGAAACGCTGCAGCCTGCTCATGTGAAAATATCTCAGAGACGCTGTTGTAGTTAGAAAAACAGACGTTTAGCTGCTTTTAAGTAAATGTACATTGTGATTCCAGTAATAGTGTGAAATATTGTGTGTGAGCGGTGTATTTTTCTATTAAAATTGAACGCAAACAGTGAGATCAGATCTTTTTATTTTTATTTTAATATCACAGTCTTGGGGCATGAAATACTTTTAAGTCAGATTACAGATTGTGCTCCAGACATCTTCCTCCTGCTAACAATTATTCACCCCTGAACTTTTATATTCTTCTTTTATATTGTAATATCACACTTAATCTGTTATGGCATGTTGAATAAAGCATTGTTGCACTGATCTCTGTGGGTTTAAAATGTCAACTCTGTTGCACTCCACACCACATCACTGCTGCGTGGGGTCTGTCAGATGTCTGACCACACTCAGCAGGGATATTATACTGCACTATAGTGTAGGGATGAGAGTCAAGAAATCACAATACAAAACTAACACGATACATTCACTGCCCACTATAATGATTGACACATTACATAGTATAATTATTATAATTGTAAACAATTTTGATAATCACTTATCTCTGGTTCCAGCTTCTAAAATGTGAGCGTTTGCTGCATTTTACATCACTGTAAGTATTTTTGTATCTTTTGGACTGTTAGTCCGACAAAATCAGCAATTTGAAGTCGTCAATTTAAATGCAACACACACTGTCCGCTTCACGTAGCATTGCATCATCTGACAGATGACAGACAGAAGAAGCAGTAGTCAATCTACGGTAGCCATGAAGTGCCAAATCTGGGACGCAAATGTGATGAAATTGCAGCTTCTCCCTAATGTGAGTCGACGCTGGGAAGTAGAACAGTGGTGCATTGTGACGTGTCAATATCCTGCTAGTGTGCACGTTCACATAGAAAACAATGAGTGTTTTGACGCACGTGATATGCTGCTGGTTTGTGTTTGATTTGCGTTTTTCACCATTTCTTAATGTTTTAAAGAATCAATTAAAAGATGCTCACACGCGAACGTATAGGTGACGTGATGCGCAATCTTGCCAGAGGTTTCACACTTTTCCACTGATCTACAGGGTGGCAGTAATATGCCAAGAAACGCAGCAATGCACCAGCAAAGGCAGGGAAGAAGAAGACTTCTAACACTTAAAAACTCTGCTTGCAAATGTTTTATGAGGAAGGAAAGTTTGTTAGTCATCAAGGAATGCGTTTTGGTGAGTAACACCACCTCAGTGTAAACATAACTTGTGTGTGTTTACAAGTAAACTCCACTGGGCACCTTTAAGAGGAAAGTATACCACTAAAATAGGAAGAAAACCTTTCAACAAGCAGGAATCCATACAGTCACTGCATTCTGATTTCTTTTAAGTGATAATATTGGTGGCAAAGTCTTGATGATGGTGTGTATTGTGATTTACCGCGGTAACAATTTTTTGTCTCACCCCTACAACTATTTAGTGCTAAACAGTACTTTTGGAGCGTGGGCAGCACCTGCAGCAAAGTTAAAATTACAACCAGCACACGACAGCAGAAGTAGGATTTTCAGCCTGTGCGACATCGCTTTTTAGACGAGCGCCAAACACCAAAAGTAGGCTGGTTTACACAGAGAAATAAAATTTGTTTTCTGTCCTGCACTGATCTTTTTGCAGCCTTACCCAAATATGGACACAAGGCAAAAACAGTGGGATAGAAAATATTCTTCCAAGCATCTATAATAGAGCTACCAGTTCCCTTGAGGCGGCAGATTTTTTTTTTTTTTAATACAGCATCAAATAGCACTACAATAACATAGTGTGGTCACAGGATGGAACAGTCAACCCTGTGGTACACAGGAACTTCCCCCTAAACCTTTACTTTTAGCTTATATCTTCTAGATTTTCACCTTTAAAAAGGTAGATATAATAACATCTTTAAATGTTCAGTAAAAGTGTGCCATAAACATTTGTTTCCTCACTATTAGTACATTCCAATAAAATAATTTGTCTATATAGTTTTCTTTTTTCTGTACACTTATCTTAAATGCTACCATAAATTGAGAGCATGCTGCTGCCCTTCACACTAAAGACTACTGCAAAACTGGCACAATACCACCACATGACATCACGTCAGGAAAAGGGCTTCGTCACATCGCTGTCAGAGCTGCAGAGTCGCAGCTAACACCGTCACAGAGCGCTCGTCCTCCACTGGAACTGGGAACAGACCAGGAGATAGACAGCACCGACTTCCACACTCTGAGCGTTTCATCATCGTTTTGGTGTCTGACATCATTGTGGTCCCAATCGATCCTTTGGTCCTAAGGATTCTGGGCTTGAAGTCTCCTCGCTCCCACTCAAAGACTAAATGGAGGCAACTGGTTGGACGAACAGCAGCATCAACAACCAGTGTTTGGTTTGACTCCCTCTGTCCAAACGCACCAGTATTCATTAAATAAGCTTCACACAGATGTACACTCAACACGCGTCTCACTTCGCCTGTCCTGAACACTCATGAACCTGCAGTCCAGAAGGGCAAGAGGGCTCATCTTCACTTTCCTCCTTGATCCCTCGCTGTGGATCTCTCACAGGCCCCAGTACGGAGCCAGGCACCTGCGGTCCCTCTCATAAACATCAGGTATGACCCCGTAGGGCGTCTGCACCATCTTAACAGAGTTTCTACCAAACAGCTTCCTCTCATACTCGATGAGCTGGCGCCAGAAGCCGCCGTTGGGCCTGATCACGGGGCGGCGGGCTTTGACCCAGGCGTGGGCTTCGGCCAGAGACACGCGGTGATACTTCATGAGGTACGCCAGACACAGAGAGGCTGAGCGGCTCACCCCCGCTGCGCAGTGCACCAGCACCGCCCCTCGCTTTCGCCCCACGCTGTGGATCTTATCGGCCACGCTGTCGAAGTACAAAGAGATGGGGGAGTGGGGCATATCCGCCAGAGGGACCTTTACGTACTCCATGTGAGGCCAGTTGAAGTTGGGGAGCTCAATGGTGGCGTTGACCACGCAGGTGATGCCTTTGGACAGCAGCAGGCTGCGGTTGGATGCCACGTTCCCTCTGCTGAGGAAGAGGTTGGGGGTGATTTGTGCGATGCCCCCCAGCAGGCTGCCGTTCTCAGCCAGCAGCCTCGGCACTGCAGTGGGCACCATGGAGCTACGATGGTGGTGGTGGTGGAAGAAGCCTTGGCTGCGGGAACCCATCGAGGAATCAAGTGGGCTTCAAGAGGGACAGCGAATTTAAACAAAAAAGCAAAACCTTCAAGAGCTCAGAGTCATAGTAGTGCAGCGAGACCAGCCAGACAGCTCCTGTAACACACAAACAGATTTCACTTTCAATCTAAATTAAACATTTTTCTGTGTCACTGTGGGCTGAGCACTCAGGCTGACAAACATACAAACACTTCACAAGGATGAGTAACATCACTGCTGTTTGCAAAGACTCCAAAACAAGAGCTACAATTCTTTTTTTTTTTTTGGATGGCATTGTGCCGAGACAGTTGTTTCCAGGAAATGTGATTCTGTAGCCTGTCTTCAAACTTTAAAAAAACAAACAGACAAAACAATTACAGATCAGTCACAATAGTTGACAAACTCAAAAACATGCTGCTGTGGGGCTGTGACCCACCGATCCACAGTCTCCAAAGGGTTTTCATGAACCCACAGACAGATGAAAAGTGTTTGTATCTCAGCTAGAGACCAGTCTCTACTGTATGTGTACATATCTACATTCAGGTCGAATGGCCTCCGTGCTGCACAACGAGACGTGCCTCCCTCTGCCATGTGAGCACAGAACCCCTGGAGGCATACACTCACCTCATCTCATGTTCATCCATCTACAGCTCTCACATACAGATTATATCTCTCGCCTCTCTGGCTACTGCTGCGGTTAATGTCGTTTTGGATGGCACCAAAACGGCAGGGTGGAAAGTAATCATATCCTGTACGATCATACCAAAGTGTGTTGATAATACACTTCATTTAAGCACCAAATTTTCTTAAGTGTCTTAATCCAATTCCATTTTTCTGTTTCCGAAAAAGGATGATCAAAATTATCTTGCTTTTATGGGCTGTAACGTGAACCCGAAGATGCACGGCACAGATCATGAAGAAAAAGATATTATGGGAACCGTAATGTGACATTTCTGGCTGCACTGTATATGATGGAAAAAGCCTCCTGCATTAATACTTAAGTTATCAGCAGAGAGCCCACAGCTCCAGGCGCTACTGCACACATTGTTGCACTTGTCGTGCGTCATCCACACCTTGTGCACCAGTCTGGCTGGCAGGTCTTTTTCTTTCATTTTCTGCTACAGTCTGGTTAACAAGACACATGGGTCAACTGCTTTAAACTGGAATTCAACCTGCTGGAAAAAAAACACCTGCTGTCACCTGCGAAGAGACTGCAGAGACAGATTGGGATTCTTCTTATTAATTCAATTATAATCAAAAACACTGCAATTCTGCATGACTGATAATACGATGAAAGTGTAGTGGCAGTTTTGTGATTCAACAAAAAATTCATACCACCTGATCTTTTAAATCAGTGGTTCCCAACCTCTGGGTCAGGACCCACACAAGGGGTCAAAAGATAAATCTAAAATATTTCTGCAGCACCAAATTATTTATTTTTCCTCTAAAAATAAAATAAAGAATATGATCACTTTTTGGTTCAACTGGCGTAGATATCGCTTTGTTTTAACGGGCAACAAGGTTGGGAACTACTGCTTTAAACGTTACATCTCAAAAGGCCAAAATAAAAACATCAGCTATCAAATCAGCTATCAAATCTTACATTTTTTCTTACAGAATATTCTCTACCTACATGAAACAGATTGTAACCTCAGTTTTTAATGGTTTTATTGCCTATGGTTTGCATAAAAATAGAAAAGAAGGTATCAAGTACAAACAGAAATACTATTTTTACATGTTAATCCTCATCTCCCAGAAGGTTTGGAGTTTCCTTGCTTCATCGTCACCTTCCAACTGTAAGTAATAAACACATTCACCTATCTCCTCTGCACCCTCTCCTCCTATTGATCACAGCTTTGCCACCTCAGCATGGTCTGCTGCTCTTTTAAAAAAAAAAAAAAAAAAAAAAAAAAAGACAAAGGATTAAAAGGCTAAAACAACACTCTCCTCCCTCCCCGTTCAGGCACAGTTTCTCTGGTTCGCTCCCAGTTGCCAATCGCAATGGTTGCCATGATCACACTGTGGTGCAGCTGATTCCACCTTCCTTCACACTGTCGCCGCTGGTGATGAGACAACAGATACCGTGATCCAGACTCTGGAAAATGAGTGTTACCATCAAACCACATCAGGAGGTGGTCAGAGATACACCAGAGCAGCACTGAAGAACCAAATACTACTTAATAACCAAATAGGAGAACATATTTCCCACTCTGTTAGTCTGTGTACATTGTTGATATGTTCATGTAAGCTTAACTAAAACTGAGACAATTAGTTGATTGATCGATTAGGTTACTGAAAATTAATCGCCAACTATTCTGATAATCAATTTATCATTTAAGTAATTTTTCAAGCAAAAATACCAAACATCCCCTATTTTCAGTGAGGATTTGCAGCTTTTCTTTGTCTTATGTGACAGTTAATTGAAAATCTTTGGGTTTTTAACCATTGGTCAGGGTATTTGAAGACATCAACTTGAGCTTTACGAAACAATTTTCACTGTTTTTTTCTCTTTAATCAGCAGGTTAATTGATAATGAAAATAATTATTAGTTGCAGCCCTAAACTTAGCGCTAACGGCACTTATATTTTGATAAACAAATGCCCAATCTCCGAACCCATCGGCTATCGTCTGACGACAACTTGAATGCAGGTAAATTTAAAAAAAGTGAATAAAAAGCTAAACTCTAGGGTTCCAAAATTGATAAAAAAATGAAATCTTCGTCAGACGATAGCTGATGCGTTCCGCCAGTTTTGCTCTCCACACGGACTGTTTACCTACATGCAACCAAAGCCCGCTCAAACATGATTGGTCAACACTACTCGGGACTACAAACGGAAACCAGAACGCTTCCGATACCAAAATCCAAAATCGTGTCCCTTGCCTACAGATTCTGCATTCATATGCAGATATATTATCTGAGATTGTTCTTGCTCTAATCAATCAGTAGTGAATGATGTATCCTTGTTCAGTCCACATGGATGCAATAGTGGTTTCTAGTAGGAGTTAAAGCTGCACTAATCTATACTTTTATACTAAAAATGGAAAAAAACTACTGTAATGTGAACAGTGTAGCTCTTAGTGATGAATTATCACCCGACTCTGCAGTTCCCCTCAGCTTTACAGAACATTTTAGTGTCTTTCAGCTCACTGTTTTGGTTTTATGGCCTACAACTTTACTGTTTGGGTTCAGTCTCACCGCTCTCATCTACCTTGTTTCCAGCAGCAGCATTCACCAAAAGAAAGCTCTGATAAACCTATCGTACACTACAGTGGGTTTACAGCATGTTGTGCTCCCCCAAGTGGCCAAAACATTTCTGTTAATGCAGGTTTACTGTATGTTAATGTTGAATTTAGAGGTTAATGTATCTGGAAATTGACAATCTATAAAGCTGTGTGTCACTTTTCTAATCCCACCTACAAAACTCTGGTCAGCTCGGTTGTTTTTGCAATCAATGAGAACAACACCAGACTTATCTGAATTGCAGAACAAAACAAAAAAAAGAGAATCTGGGATGTGGGCAGTGATTCAGAGTCTACAATAACTGTGACATCTTGCTAAAACTGAAAAAAGTGAACTACAAACAGATGTCCTGCTTGCAAGTCATTTTCTGTTTCAGCGGGATGCACAGTTGGTGCATTAATTCATGGAGATAGGTAACACATATACCATCAGCTGAGATAAGTACAAACTCTGCTGCTGCAGCAACCTCCTGACCACAGTATAAGACAGCAGCAGCCACATCAACGGAGAGATGAGGAAGATAAGAGAACCAAAGTGCTGATGTACCACAGCGCCGGGCTTTGCTGAGATTTGCTCCATCCACATGGTTATTTATACCCCGGGCAGGGCAGGAGTGAGGCTGCAGAGAGTGGAGGAGGGAGAATTATGCAGAGAAAAATCTACTGTAATGTTGGAGATAGTGGGGATACTGCAGCTCGCTGTCAATCAAATTTGCTGTGAGGATTAATTCTCCATAAAAAAAATAAACACTTAGGAGGGTCAGTGGGATTTACGGGACAGTGACCAGAGCACCTTTCAGCTGTGTTACTGCACATCCTCTTAAGGCAAATCAAGCCCTAAGTTTCTTCTTCTTCCTGTCCTCATATTGCAAAAAACAAAACGAAAAAAAAAATATCCTCTCAATCATTCTGTCAACAGGTGGTCCCACCTCTCTGTGGGGAGATTCCTCAGGGGTCCAGTTCCACCTCCGCTAACACAAATTAGAAACATGACCCACCTGCAGGAAAAACTAGAGCGGCAACCCTGACGGCAACCTCGCTCTCACCACCCTCGACGGTGAAACCTCAACGACAACCAGACCTGAGCTGGGACTTGGACTTCAATCAAAGGCAATCTATTTATTCAGTCTGAGTGATCTCTGAAAGTCACTCTGCTGCCGACAGTCTGGATAATCAGGAGAAAATGAGGAGCAGTGACAAGGGTGGTTCTTTTTCCAGGTAGGACACAGCGTCTCAAATTCATCCAAATACAACCCGCAAACGACAAGAAGGCTTTAATGTCAACTGGTTCAAAAGAGCTAGTCATCATGAATGCAGAAATGGGAGGGACAGATTCCTCTCGAGGACAGGGTTTGGCTTTGGCACCTTCCTGCAACAGCAGCGACTGGGTGCCGCTCACTCAGTCCACAATGTTACACCTCACCATGCTGCACACTGACACTGTGTAAACTCACATTAACAGCCAGAGACAAGGCCACATGTCATGTAGTGAGAGATTATGTGTGTAGCCTACATGTGGCTGACAATGCACAGACAAATGATTCCTTTTTTCTTTCAGTTTTTTTCCCCCAGACATATCACACAAAGAAGCCTCTTGTATGCAGAATTCAGTTTGAAGGAATAAGTATTATTGCATCCATCACTACAGCAGGCAGATGAGACAGATAAATGGAGTGATTCTACTTTAAAACAATGAAAAAATGACACACTGTTCAAGATCTAATGAGACAGACTTATCGTGACCCATAATTGCTGCTACAAGCAGTGAATAACAAATAGCCTACAGCTGAAACAATTTGTCAATTTCATTTGAATATTATTCTGCAACTATTTTAAAAACTGATTAATAGTTTCAGTCGTTTTTCAAGCAAAAACGCCTTCTTAAATATGAGATTAGCTGCTTTTCTTTGTCATCTCTGATAAGAAAGGAATGAACCAATTATTCGATAATGAAAATAATCATTAGTTGCAGCCTTACTATCAAATATTCTAAGGAGCATCGTGTGATTATATGGCCATACTGCACACGACAAAATGGATATTTCAAGAAAGTCTTAAACTTCATATCTTCCTCAGGAAAATAAATGTTGTTTTGGAAACTTTAAATATTTATGTTTTTTATTTTCAGGGCCACAGTGTGTGAAAATGTGGAGCTTTAAGTGAATGGCTCCACAAGTTTAATAATTTATGACTGAGCCTTGAATGAGGACCGCTCCTCTGCGCACGCGCTGCTCGTCCTTGTGCGCGTGACGCGAGAGGTGTGCGTGCGCTAACAAGTTCGGGTGTCGGAAATAGATCACAGTAAGTGTAAAACATAAAAAAATAGTCTAATGTTAGTGACATACTTAAGACAACACGACGGAATTAAGCAACACGTCTTCTTTCAAGGCACCACAGACTTGCATCATAAAACTCATCAGAATAAAACCTGTAGATAAATGCATAGAAAACATAGGCTATTTTAAAATATAGCTACCAATGCTTAGTTTGAATTTAAGTTTAAAACGCTGATAAACTGCCTCCATCGGATATAAAACTCAACTTACCAGTCGACTCTCAGTCGGGCAGAGATGGAGGTTTTCAGAGCGCCTTCAACGCCTGCATCAATCAGGCGGGCACGGATCCGCTGCTTTCACACTCCGGACATTTACCTTGAGTCAGTCCGATCATACAGACGGCCAGGGGGATGGAAGAGAGGCCAGGTAGTGGGAGACAAACCGCGACACCCAACAACATAATGTGAAAGTCAACAGAAATACGAGCCATCAGTGCATCCGCCCGGTTCTCCGCTGGCAGGAGCGGCGTGTACAGGGCAGCGCAGCCTCGGTATGAGGAGTGATTAGTGCCACACAGGGAGGAGGAGGAGCGTGTTTGCTTATGGCAAGTCTAGGCTTTTCTATTGGAGGATGCAAGTTTAGATTTCTTTTTTTTTCAACCAAGCACTAACCAGTAAAGTAGCCTACACCAGATCACAAAAAATAGCATAGAAGTTCTTGGATGCCTCCTGTAGAAAAGCTTAGGGAAGCGGCACTGCTGTTTATCAGAAGTTGGATGGCTAACCAGACCTGCATATGCAAAACCAAGTTAGTCCTCACCCTTGAAGCTCTCCCTCTTGTAAAACTGAAACGAAGTGTAAGAAAACACCTCCGATAAAGCATAAATCTCATCTTTGTGTCGCTTGTCCAAGTAGTTCCCAAGTGCGGCGTCTTTCTCACCTTTGTGATGCACTAAGCTGTAATGGGTTTCATTACTGCCCCCCTGAGGCTGGAGGGCAGGAGACACCCACTGGTACTTGTCGGTTGGGGACAACTGCAGTTGTAGTCAGTATTTTTCCGCCGACGGCCACAAGGGGTAACAATGAGCCCATTCCCCACTCAGACACACAAAGCCACACAAAGGTGAGATTAATGCTTTATCTGAAGTGTTTCCTAACACCACGTTTCAGTTTTACAAGAGGGGAAGCTCTGAGAGGGACCATTCTGCCCAACAAGTATTTTGACTTTAATACTAACACTAATAATAATAGTATTTTTATAGAGCGGTATTGCTACTTTTACTTAAGTAAAAGATATGAGTACTTCTTCCACCACTGCACTTCCCTGAACTTTACAATGAGAGGCATCCAAACAGAGCTACAAAATTCTTACAACATATCAGCATCATAACATGCAACAGCTGATGGACCAGCTCATCACTAAAGGTTATACTTTATACGCTGAATATTTTTTGTACAATAAAACACTACCAGACAAACTGCAGCATTACTCTCATACAGTGTTTGCAGTTTGTCTTTGCTCTGATGTCACATTTTTTCGGGGCAATTAATTTGAATGGAAGGCTGCGTTTACACCTGTGTGGCACACATTGCATAGTGAATTGCATCTATACAGTAAGTACTACAAACTAATCCTTACAGCCTACTTATATAGAAGAATACAGTGAATGTACCTTTTCTAGTTTACTATTTTCTTGTATTTTTTTCTACTTAGAGACAATGACTCCAAAGGAAATCAATCAAACCAATTAAACTCAAAAACGACAAAGCAAAATGTTTTTGCAAAAGGATTTTATACTTTTTTCTCTAAAAAGCTTAAAAGTCTTCTCATCATATCCATTATTTATTTTAATTAACTATGAGCAGCTACATATGCAATGAGTGTATACTGTATATTTTCCTTTTGTTCCAACATTTTTTAAAAACACCTAATTTAATGGTAAAGTGAAAGAAATGAAAGTCATGAGATAGTCTGTCTCACCATCACCTCGCAGCCTTGCAGCTATTGTTACTTTTCCTTTTCCTGATGAAATTACTGAAGACAGGTGAGTGAATATAAGCACGTTTGAGAGGATAATCACCTTTCATATAGAGTCTGTAGGCTATTCTGCTTCTACACGCTCTCTCTGGCATAAATTACTCCTCATACAAAAGCGGTGGGAGGATCAAGCATCTCCCCAGAGCACAATGCTGAAAACTATTGGTGAGATGCAACTACAGAACAAACAAACCTCTTGTCTACAAGTAGAATCATCAAAGCCTGAATGAAATGCAATTTTGATGGGTTTTGCAATTCGGACTCTTTCTAAACCAGAGACTATTTGTTTTCCTCAAAATGTTTCTGGTGCTTTTTCTCAGAGGTTAGAAGAGCATAAACTCTAACTATGTTAAGCATGTCAGCAGGGCTGTAGTCAGTATTTTAGAAATACTGAGTTCATGAGTCAAATTCCCCCACCCGAAACCCACCCACTTAAATCATCTTTGACTAGCTACCAACCAAACTCTATAAAAAAAATGACATATTTTAAGAAATCACAAAAATGTAAACTTCTTTTCATGTCATTAGACCCCCATATTCCCAGAAATATTACAGAGGTCATGATCTAGGTGTCCTTAATGGTACAACCTTGCTTATCAGATAGATTCTTCTTTGAAAAAATACATTATGCATTTATTTTCTGATATATAAATTAACTATGATAGATTGATCGATATGTAGATAGTTTACCTTGACAGAATTAAGTTCAAAAAGCTCTATTTTGCAATGCAGATCTACATTATATGGAAACATGAGCTGCAGTCGGTAAAATAACTGAGGCGGCAGCACGCGATTCAACATCCTGGCGTGCTGTTTAGCGTTAAGACACTAAACCTCACTGACACTAATGTGTTGTATTTGCCAATAGAACCTAAAGGTTTTTTTCTTTAACCTAACACCCTCTAGTACACAGACAGCTGTACCATAAAAGTGACTGGAGAGGAACACCTGACACAGTAGCTTCAACATACAACGTGAACTGTTTATTTGAATGCCTGCAGAGACCTGTGTGCTCATGTTGCACAAACTCAGAGTTGGAGATGCAATAAATAAAGAATGCAGGATCACACTCCACAGTGGCTCAGGCAATATGTTTACATTTGAGTATGCTGCTGACTTGAAATCTGATTTTATGCACTTGTTTATCACACACACACACACACACACACACACAAATGCACACATTACCTATTTAAATGTTGCCCTAGCACGGTGGGCTACAGGCGTATATGGAAAACAAATATACTGCCTGTTCTTTAGGTCTGTTATTTCAAATCTCATTATGCCCTGCCCTGGAGGAAACAGCTTGATATCCTGGCAGACCTCGAGACAGCAGACGTTTTGACCATCTACAGTATATGGCTGCAACTCTGAGACCTTCAACACTGCAGCTGCATCTGCAGGGCTTTCTGAACAGCCTTTAGTGAATATATCCATGTACGAAACCATAATTAGACATGCCTTCCAAAGTCAATCCTATTTCAAAGGGCTCCTGGGGGAGATATTACGCTATCCATAAACCCATGGCCCCTGCCTCAGAGTCACTCCTAATTACATTCCAAATTCAATCAACTGGAAACAAACAGCAGCGGTACTACCAGGCGGTGCAACCACAAAAACTGGTGCAAGGGTGACTGTTTCTGCACTATGAGGAAAAAAAGAGACAGTCGTTGACACTGATTTTTGACTCTGTAGGCCTACTTGAAATGCTATGGATCCTTTTATAGCACAGAGCAGAGATAAGAGCTCGTGTTGATTGAAATTCACCTGATGAATGTTTAAAGAGGCGAGGAAATAGTGACACAAAATGTCTGCGAATGGAATGAGCAAGAAGTAGGCCTAAAAAAAAAGGATGATAGATGTTTAAAAAGTGGTAACCTTGAATTAGAGCAGCAAAAAGCGAGAGAAAGATAGATGGAGCGATAGAGGGAGAAAGATAGAGCTGCAGGCTGGAGAGACGGGGACTGGGGTTCAGACTGAAATGTCAGATGAGTCAGAGGCATTCTGGGAAGACGCTCCTGTTTAATATGGCTCCACAGTCTGCCATGGAGGCTGAAAATTTACAATGACACCATCACCGTAATAACAAGCACCTGCAGCCACGTTCTGAAGGAGCTGTCTGCTCTGAATGAGCAGGTAGTGACATTGATTAACCCTGACCGCCTGTAACACAAGATAACTGATGGGCTTGACAGTGCGCAGGGTGCCACAGTGATTTAACCGTAAAATCCTTTGCACATCTCTCAAACGTATGGACACTCAATAACCTGTGCTGTTCAGCTATGGCTACTTATTTACACTTTCTGAGAGGCAGCAGAGATCAATCTATCCAAATAGTAAATTATGAGCACAGTGATCCCATTCAGGCTGCTAAAAATCATTCAAGGGAGAATGCTGATGGTTACAGCAAGTCCCGGAGTGTGGCTGATGCAGAAAAACATGCGTGAGCAAAGCTTCGGCAGATTATCAGAGTGTCGTCTGCTAATAAACTGATGAGTGAATATCCCTGAGAAAGTAAACCAAAGTGTGTAAAGATGCAACTGTAAATCTCCACGACGATCCTGGCTGGTTTGTAACACTAGAGATGTTTATTTCAGTCTGTGCTGATGTGTGTGACCGATGGGTTGAGGGGGTTGGTAAGATGAGGAGAATGGAAAGTGTTTTGTGGTCAGCAGTGGTTGAGATGCTAGACTCTGGTGTACCGCAGGGGTAGGGGGTCTAAATAAAGTCGCTGCTGATCCCACAGGGGCCCCCACCGCTCCAGCTGTGATGGCGGCAAATAGACATGGCATGGCAAGTGTTTGCTGTGGCAACCTGTGAGAGCAGCGAGGTGCCTGAGCGCAGCATGGAGCCTCCCCGTCACTCTGATCAGCGCTGCTCTGACATCAAACAAACACATTTGCTGCTGTGGAAAAGGAACGAGACCTCAGACGCCTCAGCAGCGTCAGACACGCATCCTGTTACCACCCATCCACCAGGAGAGAAAAAAAATAGAGTGGAGGTATCGCATCTTTTCCCAAAATGATGTCTTATTGAGTGCTGAATGGATTGCATTTACTTGCTCCCTTTCTTCCATCATGGTGAGTCAGTGAGAAAAAGCACGTACACAGATAGGAGGGTTGGGGTGGGGGGGCTCTGGTTAGTCACGACTCCTCTGCCCAGCAAATGAGCACGAGCAACAGGGCGAATGTGTGTGTGTGTGTGTGTGTGTGTGTGTGCGTCTCCACAGAGCTGCCCCCTGCCCCTCCTCTCCACTGCGCTGTTCCTTCTCCCAGACTTCAGCATGCCACAGACCTGGTTGCCAAGGTAACCTCTTGTGTTGATAGGTTCACCCATAGATATAAAACTGTTTTATATCTATGGGTTCACCTCTGTGTTAATCACTACCCAGCAATAATGGCTAAAGCAGGGCGGGTGACTTGTATATGAGTGTGTGTGTGTGTGTGTGCGCTGGAGTTTGTCCTTTTAAAGAGGGTTACAACAACACAGAGCAAAGATGTGGGAGACATCTTTTTTCCCTTTTCCCTGAATAGCAGCAAAGTTAAAAATCAATAAGACACAGACAGAGAAGAAGCTCTAAAACCAGTGGATCGATTTTTCTCTTTTTTGTGTTTTCTTTTGAATTCCCAAAACATGGTAGCCTACTTTTCTAGTTCTAATAAACAAAAATAGCTCCAACATTATGAGACAATATGTCTTAATACTGTAACAATGCAAATCTATAACTCACTGCAAATTAATATCTCTTAGTGGACTTCACATCATTTGTTTGCTATCTTTGCTCTGTGTTCTGTGGGATAAAAAATTGTCAAATGATGAAATAATTAATCCTCCTGATGCATCTTTATCATTAACGTGATCCTGATTATCTATCTTTCTTGTGAATGTGTTGGAGATTTCTTTTAATTATTCATAGAGTAAATATACAAGTTCTGTAACTTACATAGGCCGCACATCCAAAAGCAAACAAACAAGCACACACACACACACACACACACAAATAATAATAGTAAAAAAAAAATCCCCCAACCATTAAAACCTAGCTTCCCCTGCATATTTGCAACGATGCCCTTTTGCATAAAATAGTGCCTAACAATCGAACGAAAAGCCACAAAAGTCTTTCTTTTGTCTCCGCCAATAGTAGAACAGTGTTTAAGACAAGAGGTGTTCCTCTTCTTAAGTCACCAAGCATTATTGTTTGTGGGCACATACTTAATACAACAGAATACAAACAAACTAGCCATCTCTTGATTTCCAACCACAAGGCAATAAGAGGAGGACAAAACCAAAATAAATGCATCATATCCTCCATATCATCATTTTATAATTCATCTGAAAAGCATTGTCATTTTGGAAGGATCTTGTATAAAAAGTTTAATTGAAAATATTGAGTCCTGGTAATCAAATGATGTAAAATAATTCATCCAGATTATCATTAATTTACGTGATCCTGATGATCTATCTTTCTTGTGAAATGTGTTGGAGTTTTTAAAATAGCACACCAAAGTGTCAGAATGTGCCTGTTTGAGTGATGTTTACCAATACACCAGTTTCCTCCTAAAGGAAGTCAGCATCAATTTACCTTTGCAGGGAATCCAAAACCAGCAGAGAGCACGAAGCAAATAGTGTGTCTGTCTGAGAAGACAGTGTGTGGGTGGGATGAGAAATGCTGCATGTCTGCGCACATGCAGAGCGTTGACACTAACATCTGCTCCATCTGCTGCCCCTGCCACTACAGCACACACTCTACAGTGACAGAGAGAGGGCCATGCCACAACATGTGCTGGGTGAAACAGGTGAGGAGTCTGCTCAGCTTGACTGGCAATATAAGATGTATTTTTTATGATGAATAAATATGTGATCAGTGCAGTGTTAAAAAAAAGGCTAATTAACCCGTGACTGGATCATGCTACGTCTTTTATTTCACTACACTTGATGAATTGCAGACTTGTTGCACCTGATTTAGAGAGACACCGCCTGTCATCTGCGGGTGTTAACTCAGATACCTCTTCTTGAGTCAGAGGAGATACAAAGCAAGTCACAGACCGAGGCACACATGTCCTTGGAGAAAGAAATAAAGCTGTCGCGATTGATGTAACACTCAGCTCAACTTGACCCAAACCTTGCCTCTGAAGCTGAACTAAGTGGAAATAAAAACTCAAGCAAGAGCTTGTGCTAAATATATACTGAGCCTGAGTCGTATTATGCAGCATGTAATATCCCAAACTAGACATATTATTTGAATTAAAAAAAACAACATTTACTCTGTATAATGATAGGGGGTAGATCCAGGTAAAAAGCAATGATCCCAAATAGATTTCAATGCCAAGAATAAAGAGAGATTAAATAAGAATTAGAGGAATTTTGAAGCTTTAATAAATTGGCTGCAAGGGTTAAAACTCCAGAAACACTTGTATTAAGAACAATGTAATTGCTGACCAAAGTTAGGCGAGAGCTTCAACAAGCAGAGTTGATTAAGCCCAGCCAGAGGTGGCAATATCAATTTTCATAGAAATTAGAAAAGTATTTTTAATTTTCTTTTAGCACAAAAGTTCATTTCCAGTAGAGATAAGTGAGGACTTCTCAATTAATACATTTTTATTGTGTATTTTATAAGTTAATTTATGTGCCTTTGTGTTGTTAATTTCCGCTTTTTATCTAATTTTCTATAGTTTTCATAGTATGCCACATGTAAGAGCCACATTTTGGTAAAATACCTCCCTTTACCAGTTAAGAGTATCTTCCCATAAATGTACTTGTACATGGTGTCACCTACATCCATCATTAGACACACCCCTTGCCCTTCTAACAGTTCAGGAATGTGATTGGTCAAATACCATGACTATATAATAAACTCATCCATAGCCACATATGTGTGAATACCCCATTGTGGTCAGTCCACTGCGACATCACCGTTCGATGTTGTCAGTCCACTGTGACATCAACGTTGGATGTGGTCAGTCCACTGTGACATCACTGCTGGATGTGGTCAGTCCTCTGTGACATCACTGTTGGGTGTGATGTGGTCAGTCCACTGCGACATCACCGTTGGATGTGGTCAGTCCACTGTGACATCACCGTTGGATATTGTCAGTCCATTGTAACATCACCGTTGGATGTGATTAGTACAGTGTGACACCACTATTGGATGCTGTGTATGTGTATGGTTGGGCACCTTTAAATGTTTTGTGAATATTTAACGATGACCCTGATGAAGGCCACAACTCGACACACGTCAGTCTCACCATAAAGTTGCTCTTAATGGTACAAGTTTTGCTAGAGTTTGACCCTTTAAGACTGCTTTCTCTTTTCCATGCAAGTTGGTGAAGTTGTGCCAGAAACCTCCACTCTACCATAAATGAACATGTAATCAGGCAAGATGTAGCCATTGTATAATCCACTATCCTTGAAAAACTATGGCGACTTCATCATCAGTGATATGGACGACTTCTCAGTCAGTGTGGAGTTTGTTCTGATTGTACTGCCTCACTTTTGAATCCAGAAAATTCAGGCCACATTTGTTCATCAGCTTTCACCACAGACCGAACACCAACTGCAACTATTTGCAGCCATGAGAGCACAAGCTTTAAACAGAAAATAAAAGGCAGAGAGGACAGATCAAAGCCTTGTTTGTTGAGGCTGGTTGGAACTGAGTCTTGGGTAAAGACGCCAAGTGTGACATGAGGAAAACTGTATCCTGTGAAATGAGCAGAAGTGAAAGGAATAATTTACGCTGCTGCTTCTCGTTTGTTGTGGAATCTTGATTTGATAAGACACATGGAGGTGTAAACAAAAATCTGAATTTATTCTCTTTCACATCCTCTTATATCCAGATCCAGTCCCTGCATTTTAGTATTTCAGCTCAGACGCTCCTCCACGGTCGTCTCGTCCTTATCACCAAAGGTTGAATCTGCTGTTATAATCAGGCTGTTAGCTGTGGTTGATGCAGCGCGGCTGCTCTCTGCTCAGATAAGTCCGTCAGAGGCCGGTGGCCTCCTGCCTGTTAGATTCGTCACAGTTCTCCCACGTCACACCGACTCCCACACGTCCACAGATGGAGACAGAAATGATCGAGTCACTGATGCTACTAACTGACTGTGTCACTGTGAAGCATCGTTCAATAATGCTGACAAGACTCTCATCTCAGCACTGATCAGGCTGAATTTCATGACTCTGAATGTCCCTCCATATTATCCATCAAACATGTAGTGTTCATTTACACATGGGAATCGATGATAATTTACTTTGTAGAGGAAAACACAAGTTTGCAACTTGTTATTGAGTTTAAAGCTGTTGTTAGAGCTAGAAAGGATCAATATATTGTGAGTTCATAAAGTTGTTTGTTTCGTGTCAAGACTGATTCATATCCATTGACTCTCCTGCTTGCTCTCATCAGCTAAATTGAGTTAATTTGTTGGTTTTGCAAGATGCGGTGCAAGCCAAGTCCACCTTAAAAACATTTGAAAAACACTTAATTTTACAGGTCTGTAATTTCAATCATTTTCTAGAAGTTTCTTAAAAGAATTATTTGTTTTGGCACTGTCTCACGTGTCTCCATTTCCCTTATAATTAGTGAAAAACAGCATTTCACAAACTTTCCTATGAATTTATAGTTACATATCAGTAATTTCAAGTAAATTATGTGAAACTGGAAAACAGATGGTTATTAAACATTTCAGTCCAAGTACGGCCAAGTTAAAATATTAACAGACACGCCAAATCATTTTTTCATAAACGTTTGATGACAGGAGAAATAAATACATCATCATTTTAATACGAGCCCCTGTTCTTCTGACAGAGAATTATACAAAGATATTTTAATACATTTTAGACTCAAAAACACAACCAGACTTCACAAATGTTACAAAATTTCAAAAGGAGCAGCAACAATCTGAACCTCTTACAAAACCCAGTCTTACAATGTTACAAGATAATTAAAAAAAATGAACCACTGACCACAATCCAATCTCCTCTGTCGTTAAATCAAATGCTCCTAGGCCTTAGTGATGTTGCCCTCCTTAATAAGGAAATCATAGATTTTGCGCGTCTTGTTGACGTCGATCTTGATCAGCGCTCGGGCCTGTGCCAGCCGCAGCCCACCCTGCCGTCTGCATTCATTCAGCAGGGCCTGCTTATATTCCAGGTAGGCTCCTGGCACTAGCCGCACCACCTGGCATAACTACGAGCACAGAACAAATACAAGGGTTAGAAAGAGACATTGGCATTAACAAAAACATATACAATGTTCTTATTTAAGGCCTCAGCATGCTTTAAACTAAGTGCTTGTCAGATTATCTGACAGCTTCTGAAACCATGATAGAATAGGAAGTTGAGTCCACCAATTTGTCTGACAATCTGACAATCACGCCCACATTATGCAGCAATTGCTACTTCCATTACTTTTCATATGCACAACTGACTGCAGCACCACGCATGCCTTTTCGAGGAGCGATTGTCCGAAAGCGTGCGCTGTTATAACTAAGTCAACAATTCATTGCCTCAAGGCTACAAAGACACTGCAAAGACACATAGTGCAGCGCAAATATAGAGATGTCAACGTCGGCCGGTTGGTCGGTCCACCACTTTTGTCCAGACTTAAATATCTCAACAACTACTGGATGGATTGCCATGAAATATTGTATTGATATTCATGGTCCCCAGAGGATGAATCCTACCGACTTTGGTGATCCTGACTTTTCCTCTAACACCATCATCAGGTCAAAATTTTAAATTTGCCCATTACTTTGGTTTATGACCAAATACCTGCAATTCGTATAAACAATGTTGCTTTTAGGGCGACACATCAGACAGCCTACTTCATTTGAAACCTACTGAGGTCTTTCTGCATGACCCTTTAGGCACAGATAAGAGAGAGCTGTACCTCTTTCTCCCGCTCGTTGAGTTTCTCTGTCCCCGGCAGCCCAGTCAGGTTGAGAGGAGGGGCGCTTCGCCTACCTGTTGCTGTGGAGCACAAATTCAATAACAGTCAAACAGACAGGCAGCACCCCAGTGTTGGTTCACACTTCAGATAACACAATAGCAGGCTGACAACATGCTGTTAATTCCTTTGCTTGGAAGAGACAGGGGAACAAATATTTACGCTGTGCAAATTGTGTAAATATAGCCGCGTGGGAGTGTGCGTCCCATTTGTGCTCCAGAGGTTAAGGAAAGGCAGCTAATTTGAAAGGGGAAAACAGCAAGATAAATATGCATGTAGGGGCCTATTTTTCGAGTGTATTTATGGAGGAGCGCCTGCATTAATGTGACTGTGCCTGGGGCCGTGCCAAGACGACAGAGAGAAGGGAGTACAGAGGGAAAGGTGGAGAAGCTTCGTACCCGACACCGTGATTGTTGTGACGGCTGGAGTGATGCCAGCATCTCTGTAATCAGAAAGAAAAGTGTCAGCATCTCTACAAGCTTATTTACACACACACACACACACACACACACACGTCCCACTTACACACAGCATTTCTGGGCTTTGTTCACTATTCTCGCTCCAGGATCGTCATCCAAAAAAGATGAATCATCGGCATTCAAGATTTTTTTTTTTTTAAGGTAGAATAATTAGAAGAACTTGGATACCACACAAAGAAAAGGCCTTGGATGAAAAAACAAGAGCAATGGCACATTAAAAAGACTAAAAATACTGTAGAGACTGAGGTTAAAGTGGGATGCACAGTAATATAAACGTCTGCTCTATTCATCTCAGCAAGCCTGGTGCAGTGTGTGATGACAGAGGTCAGCATCTCCGGGGAGCACGACTTCACTGGCCCTTCCATTACACACTGGGCAACAAGCAGGAAGTATGGAGTCTCACATTGCAGCCTGTTTGCTGAGCCACTGCTGGCAGGCTCTGCCGTCCTGGATGTACTGCAGCACGTCACACAACATGGTCCTCTTCCTCCGCTCGTCTTCCCGCATACGCTTCACCCGCTCATACACCTTGGCACCTGAGTTACACAGAAAGTTCAACAGAGACATCACGGGAAAGGATTCAAAAAAAGTATGTCGTGACAAATGTAGTCCGAACGCCTGGGTTCATGGTAGTGACTACTACTCTGAAAGTGATGATGGGCAGTTTTCAGGTGAGACAACAGTTTTTAATGAATTAGTAAGGCTCTATATACTGAAATGATTCATTATGTAAAGGGTATATTGAAGTATTTTATTAATTCTGCCAGCAATTCTTTGATATCATTCCAAGAGTAGCTGATATAGCAATTCAATAAAATATTCAGTTGAGCTTTCCTTTGTGTGCCATGCATCTACAAACTAGCCAAATATTGTAATTCCAAAAAATTATCCAAAGACCTGACACACTGTGCGCAAATAATAATTCAAACAATTTAAAGCCAACATTGAAATAAAGACTTCAGCATCGCTCAAATCTGAATATAAATATATTTTCCCTGCTGAGGCATGCAACTTTAAAATAAAGTTTTGTTGAACAGAGGAGTGAAAAGGTCAAACCAGACTCACTGCAGAAAGACTTGATCCCTGCTTTTCTGTACTCCTGCAGCCTGCGGATCTCTCTCCTCAGCTCAAACTCCACTGGAAGGAAAAGGAGATGAAGGCAAATCTGTACATACAGTTGCAAAGAGTTACCTGAACTCTGTCTCACACAACCGAAGCTCAAGACTCATCTGACTCAACACTTCATCCAACACAATGAATAAGTATTTTGTAGTTTCATAAGGAGTTCATACAAATGTCAAGCCATTAATATCTATTCATACATGTACAGTGTGCATGTTGACAAATAGACAGATTTAAAGGAAAAGTTTGACATTTTGGGAAAACAGGCTTATTCGCTTACTGGCGCAGAGTTAGATGAGAACATTGATACCACTCTCATTTTTGTCCGTTAAGTATGAAGCTACAACTAGCAGCTTAGCTTAGCATAAAGACTGTAAACAGCTAGCCTGGCTCTATTGTAGTGATGCAGCGCCCCTCTGCTTTACAGAGTTTTATAGCGAGTTTCAGCTCGTCGTTTAGCTGTCTGGTCCACAACTTTACTGTTTTCGTTCACTCTCACCAGTCTCATAGCTTTGTTTCTGGCCACAATAGGCAGCTGGCAGCTGTTTTTTGCAAAAAAGCTCTAAAAACCCACAGTACACTACCTCAGTTAAGCAACTAGCTGGTGAACATATTGGAGCATTTAGCAGCTGAAGAGCCAGATATTTCCCTCAGGAGTTGGTGGAGACCAGAGACAGAGCTACAAGAGAGTGAAAATTGGACTTACATTCATCATTTGGACACAAACACGACTCTAAATGAATGATCATGTTGCTCTGTAACTGCTGGATGTGTAAATAAGCAACAGTTTTCTAGCAAGTTCGCCATATTGACTTATGAGGTGATGACATGTCAATGTTGTGTAAAAACAACAATTTGCCATTTTATGGGGGTTATGTACCAGACTATTTCTTGGCCATAACCAGTGACTTCCTGGAGTCTCCAGGAAGTAGAGAAAACAGCAAACTGTCAGTAGGCTTAAAGGTCAGAGTCTAGTCAGTCTGTATGCAAAGATAAGGTGACCAGCTGCTGGCTGAAACCTTATATTTAAAGGATATAAGAGTGGTATCGATCTTCTAATCTCTCTCCACCAGAAAACAAATGAATTCCCAAATAAATGAGTAAAGAAACAAATAATGAATGCAGATGTTACAATACAGGGTGAGGGCTCACTGAACAGTTTGGTAAGGATGAAAATGATTTTAAAAGCAATTACCCTCCCACAATAATTAATATATCATCTAGGCAGCTGGGCAAGAACTGGTTAAATTAATTCTCCGTGTTTGTGACTGAGACTCAGAGCCTATCCATGTGTACTCAGCCAGATACTAACATGCGTGACTTTCGATGAATTTGTCATGTTCAATCGGTCCAACCACTCTGGCAAATCGTCTCATGACATCATACAGCTCCTGCACCTCCTTTGGGTAGCATCGCTCCAGCACTGAGAGAGAGAGAGAGAGAGAGAGAGAGAGAGGGCAGTAGATACAAACAAATATAACACAGAAACATGAAAGAATCCACCCCCTTAGATACTTTTACACATCAATAGTTTGTGATTTTTAGTGCATTCTGGGAGAAGTGCAGTCATTTCGTTTGTTTACCTGATTTCCCCCAAACTGCAATGTCTACTTCACCATCAGAACGGCCATTAACATGTAGCTCTGATTCAACATTGGGTTTATAGGCATGTAAATATTACAGGTATCTATTATCACAGTCATTCTGTGGCTGCACTGCATTATGAGCTCTTGAGGCTGCTGTCTGGAGAGTTACAGAAAAGATTATATGGATCTGAACATTTAATTCAAACCACTGATATCACTGCACTAAACTCTCAACACTGCTGCTATCTTTGCACACTATGCACTGTATATTTAACATACTAAAACAGAACCATACTCGCTCTGTAAACTCAGTTGTATATACTGTTTTTGCAGTGTTTTGCGATTCCTAATCTTATTCTTATATTCTCACATTTCTTTATTTTGCTGTACTGACACCTGCACCAAATTCCTAGTAAACATGTACTTGGTGAATAAGGTCTGATTCTAAAAATCAGATTTCTTCCTGGACAATTATTGAACAGTGGTACAGACTTGCATCTCTATAAAACACTGCTCTTTGACTCAGTGAGGCTTTGGGGTGATGGTTTATCTTGACAGATAATCATCAATGTTTTACAAATTATTGTAGGCAAGTTACAGCCAAGTGTTGTACATTTAGTCTTGTTTTTAGATTATTTTCCTTTTACTAATTTGGAGTCTGGGTGAAGACCACAACAGGGAAAATGTATGAAACCATCAGATCCAGCAACCTTGCTGCATCAAACAGCACCCCCCCCTCTCTGAGATGGGTCACAGTAACGCTCACCACCACTTAACTCACTCTTTAAGCACACACACTCTGAAGAGCTTTTTGTGTTCGTCTCAAAGCGTCGCCCGTGTTGCTGAGTAACAGACAAGTGTCAAAGCCAGACAGAAAAGCTGTTGCGGGGGTGTGAGAGGAGTGGTTGTGTGTGTGTGTGTGTGTGTGTGTGTGTGTGTGTGTGTGTGTGTGTGTGTGTGTGTGTGTGTGTGTGTGTGTATGTGTGTGTGTGTCGGTCAAGTTCCTTCATCAGGCTGCTGTATGTGAGCACTAATTAGCAGCTGCCATCTCAGGCGAAACACATGAAGTCATGCTCTTAACAAATCAGTGGACACACAGAACAATGTTGTCCACATCTCTAAGGAAACATCAACACTGGACTTCTATTGTGGTTGCATACCAGCACACAAACACTGACTGCAAACAAAGGCAACAGCAAGAGAACACAGACTTGAATCATTTAATGTAACAAGCCCTTACAGGACTTCAGATGGACTGCTGCTCTAAAACAACAACGCTGGTCAATCTGCCTCCAGCAGTTACTGAGACATGATACTGTGAGCCTCCCGGGCTCGGATACTGCCTCCATTATTGCATGTGACACACACATGAACACACACACACACACCGTAGAGACACACAATCTTTGACAGTCTCCATGACAACCAGTCTGCAGCTCTACAGCTACTCTGAGTTCCCTTTTGTCTTGAAAGACTGGGGAGATAAGGGAGTGGAGGGGAAAAAAAAGGGAGGAGGGCTAACTGGAGGCTGGAGGATACATAAATAAAACATGAAGGGAGAACTCTTCAACTCCCAAACCACAGCCAATTTCACAGAGCAACATGTGGAGATATAAGGATGGGCTGGGTGGTCAGAGTAGTTTAAAAAAAAAAAGTAGAGTTTAATTGGATAAATCCATTCATAGCAGCCTCTCGCTGTCTGTCTGACCTCTAATGCAAAAAACCCAAGAAATGCAAAGAATTACATTACTGAGCTCACTGAAATCCAACCTGTGACAGGTGGATCAATAAACGAAGACCCTCCGCATTTCAGTCATTATGGCAGCGGCGCTCATCGCATGGGGATCTATTCAGGGTGAAGCAATTACGCGGCAGCACACAGCCCCTGTAGACTATTTGCAGCCTTGATCGTAAATGCAAGCTCCGTCAGTTGCCACACTTCAGCTACCCGAGGGGCCACAGAGGTTAACGGTGGTTATTACACTGGAGTTGTTTGCATGCGTCCATAGAAACCCTCAGCAGCGATTTGGCTGGTAGACATCAGATGCCTCCCTGAGTTGCTATGAATACTGTCGCAGCCGAGCTCGTGAGAGTTTCACAAGAGGACTTACTCTGGAATTTCCGCAGGTTGATCAGCCCATGGTCTCGGATAACCCTGATAGAAATGGAGATGTAGATTTATTACTATGCAAATTCATATTCTGATTGTTGTGTCTCAGCAAAATTAAACCTGGATTTTATTCATATGCAATTATCTTGGCTGATATAGTCTATAAAGTCATTATGGCATTTGAAAATCCCAATACATACATATGTCTTGTACACAGCAGCTAGGTGAAATTTGGTCAATAATTGGGTTTGAGACTAAAGTTAAATTGCTTGAAAGGTCGGTAATGGGCTCCCTTCAAAAGGTGCACTTCAGGTTCAGGGGTCAGAGCTCAGGGTCTTGGCCTGTGTCACGAGCCTGGAAGCCTCTCTGACAAGCTACAAGTTAAGAGATAAAATAAGGATCATGGAAAGAGGAGGGAACTAGAAAACACACATGCCTCCCCAGCCTGACATGCCATTCCACCGTGCTCAGGGAGCACAAACTCGTTAGAGTTGATTTAGTGATAGATGCATTACAGGAAGGATTGACTGTGCATGTCCGAGAATGACAGCTAACAGGCTGAAGGTGGAGGAGATTCTCTGGGCAACAAATGCAAAATATTTATTTTATAGAAAATTAACAAGGCAAATAGGGCTGAAAGGAACCATTATTTTCATTATCCATTAATCTGACAATTATTTTCTTGATCCATCAATTAATTATTTAGTTTATAAAATGCTCATCACAAAAGCCCAAAGTGACATCTTCAAACTGCTTGTTTTGTTTGACCGTCCAACAGTCCAAAACCTATGCTAATTAAGTACACTCAATTCCCAGTTTATTAGATACACCTAGCTAGACCTATAGCAGTCTAATACAACAGTCCTGCAGTAAATCCTACCTTCATGAAGGTTATAATGTTCAGTTTCTGTTCTGTTGAAACTGTTTCAGAGAGATGCTGTGTTTTACTGACAGATGTTTCTATTATTTAGTCTACCCTCAATGATATAAACGTGATGGACAATATAACAGAAACACCTGTCAGTGTAAAACAATACAGTTCAATAGCTGAACAGAAACCACAAGCTCAAAAATGTCCATAAAGCTGAATTAGCGCCTCTCAATAAACTGAACATTTTCACCTACATGAAGGGAGGATTTATTGCAGGATGGTTGTATTTAGCTGGGTGTACCTAATAAACTGGCAACTGAGTGTATACCATCACATAAACACAAAAAGAAAAGCAGAAAATCCTCGCAGATGAGAAGCTGGAACTAGGAAATATTTGGCATTTTTGTTTGTAAAATGACAAACAATGAGTTGATTATCAAAATAGTTAACAGATTATTTTTCTTTCGATCAACTAATAGCTTCAGCTCTAAAGTCACATGTACATTAGAGCACATTAGGTGTCCCGTAAAGTCACTAATGGTGGATTTAGAACTTTTGTGAAATCCAAATGCACAAAATGTGCAACACACATATTCTATGGGCTCTTGAACATTTTCTCCTGCAGTGAGGACATCGTCTCTGCCAGCATTAGACTGGGCGAAATGTCAAAGAGTTTGCCATGCACCAGGAGACGGACACATTTTCCCCATTTCCAAAAATATATGAATGGAGGTTCCCGCAGCTTGTAAGTTGCACCTGAATGACTCCCTGTGGCTTGTAATGAGAGCCTGAAAAAGGCTTAAATATACAATTATAATCACGCTGCTGACTCTGTAACAATCCCAGTCTCCCAGGACTTGTGTCGTTGAAGCACTTTTAACAAAATAATAATTAAAGCTCAGATAAGAAATTATAAATATATTAGCATTATGAATTCATTAATATTAAGAAGATACAGACAAGAGGTTTTAAAAAGTTGTTTGCTTTGTACATTTTAATTCAGTATGAAATTCATGTATTCAACCTGAAAGCATAAAGAAGTAAAGGTGGGAAATGAATCTCCAAAAGGTCAATATAGAAGCTTATAATGCCACCTACTGACAGACAGGGGTTGTTACATGATACTGAATGAATAAATACTGTTTGTTCGTCATTTAATCATAAAAAAAAAAGTACTTACTTTTTCCTCCGCTGTCTCTCCTTTAATCTTGAATGATATATGTCAACAACTGAAAGCTTGAGTGCTGAAACAGAACACACACACACGACACAATTAAGAGTGTACTGTGAAGTAAATGTTGTAGTTCACACTATTATCTTCTTTTTGTCAATGAAAAACCATTTTAAAAGTCTATAGAGATTCTACCCACCACGTAGGATGTCTGAGTCATCATCCACAAAGTCGATGTCTTTCAAATCCCATTCTGCATAGTTGTCGAACTCCTAACAGGACAGTGAAAAATGAATTTCATCACCTGCTGGTTTTATCTAATTTCACACGTAGCCGATCAATGATCCCAGATAAGTGCTCGTATTCACAAGCAATTTATGAGTTACAGCAAACGATGGGATGAGTCACTCACTGTGACAACAATGCAATGCAACAATAACTGCATGAGTCACTGTTTCAATAACATTTGATATTGAGCCATCTAGTGGCCATTTCAATTGTTTATTCATGTTGACAGGCCATGTTAGCACACAGATGATTAAGTACAGGACGCACGCATTCCCTTACCTCCATGAAGTCTGCTCTGGCAGGCATGTATCCAGCCATATCTCGAGACAGCACAGAGTCAAATGTGGGGCGAGGGGGATCATCAGTGGCTGTAATATGAGAGAAATACAGTATATGCACACAAAAATCTGAGCATACAACACATTTCTTTGTATTGTGCATGAAAACAAGAAATGCACCTCCTGCAAACTTTTTCCAACAGTCCCGTGAAATGTCAGAAATGTAACGAGTTTCTCAGTCTGCCATGAGTTTGCCAGCTGCTGCGTGAACATGACGATGAAATGTTTGTCACTGTGACAAATGGAGACCTGAAGCACGCTAGTGTTACATATGCTTCTTGCATGTTACATTAAACACATCATTTGTACATATTTGTGTTATTTTCGTATTTTTATGATGATTATTTTATATTCCATATTTATTACTAAGCTACACAGTATCCATGGTAACAATGCAGTTACAAAGTCCATCACCGGGGGAACAAGTCAGACCGGGCTTGTATCCCCCAGGTGAGTGGTTGACTGTTAAATGAAAACCTGTAAATATTAATGTATAGCCTATCAGAGAGAAAGACGGTAACTAAATTGACATCCAGAGTAATTATCTATGTGTACTAATTTATCTGTATCGGAAGTGTCTTTGTGTAATGTGTAATTTTTAAGAAGTCTTGGACCGTTGGCTCTATAATTCCTCAGTTAATGTTATTTAGATTGGCTACAGAAATCATTCATTAGTATTGTAAGTTTCCTTTGTTTATGATTTTCTTTTATACTGAATAGTTTTACTGAGACCGGGCTTGTATCCCCCAGATCCCGAAGTGCTTGTAAGCAATAAATCATCTGTGAATTGACATCGGAGCTGTTTGTGTCTCAGCGTTGGAGTTAACTACTGTCAGCCGTTAGTCCATCAACATCACAAAACACAACGCAGAGACTATTGGCTGTTATCACTATCAGTAATATATAAGAAATGTATTTGCTGTTTTAATAACTGTAATCAAGAGTAGATAGACCCTGGTTACACTAGGACCTGAGACAAGTTCCTGACTCACCAACTGCTTCTGTCCAACCGGCCAGTGACTTTCAGGCTTCAAGAGACATTTCACTTCAGGTTTTTTTAATCCAAATCTTTTGTCTTGCTATTGTAACTCCCTTTTCAGCTGCCCCAGCAAAGCACCCCTGGATCATTTACAAGTGGTCCAAAATGCTGCCGCCGAGCTTTTGACCAGGTCCCCCAAAAGGTCTCATGTGACACAGATTTTAATTTGTCTTCACTGTCTCTCCGTCAAATTCAGAATCCAATTCAAGGCTCTTGTTATCACCTATAGAGCTCTGCATGATCAGGGACCTGCTTACATTATAGATCTACTGCAGCCCTATGTTACCAGCAGGTCTCGTAAGATCCTCTGATCAGGGTCTGGTCATTCCTCGATCCAGGCTTAAAACTAAAGGAGATTGTGGCTCCTAAATTTTGGAACTCTCTCCCTTTGGACATCTTTAAAAATCAGCTCAATAACCACCTGTTTAGACTTGCCTTTGTGTGATTTCCTATTTACTCTTATTTTAATTTAATTCTACTTTATAGTGTTTTATTCTTCCTGTCCCGTCTGTATTAATGTCGGTTGCCTTATTTCTTTTGTGATGCACTTTATGATGTTTTTGCTCTTACAAATAAATAAAGTGACTTACTTACTTCCTGCTCTGGAAAGCTAATTTTACTGTCATTTTCAAAACTTGATCTGAATACTGTTTAATATTAATAGCAGACAGGGCTCGTGGCTGGGAGGTGGCAACACATAACTAAACCAACTAACATTAAATGCTGTCTGTTCCTAAACCTGTATGGATATGTGCATTCAGAATAACTTTAAGGGTTTTGTCATGTCTTATTCTTCCTGTCACACTACAACAAAAAAAAAAAATGAAGAAGGCAGATAATGTGGATACTGACGTTTGAAAGGAATAGCGCCCTCTGCGAAGCGAGAGTCTTTTGTTTTCCGGAGGCTGAGCAATGTGGAGGAGAAGAGCGGGTTATTGATGAAATTCTTCATGTAGTGGCTCTCACATTCCTCTTTGGTTTTAGTGCGCATCTGATATGCCACATCCTGCCTGCAGGAGAAAAATGGCCCAAATGAAAATTGTTAGCGTGCAACAATAACTCAAAGAAAGTTTGCCATGGCATATGAATAAATCCTGCGGGTTGTAAATATTCTTAAGACATCAAACAGTACAGTACACTGTGGCTGCTTGTCCTAACATATTTTAGACATCTTAATAATAACTGGAAAGGCTTTTCACTCAAGAATGAGAATTAAGCCCACTAAAGAATATCATGCTCTACAGACTTAAACAGCTTTTGTTCAAAAGACCAATTTCATGATTAAAATAACACAGAATTCGTCACAATTAACTGCAACTAGTTAGGCCAGGATTTCTTCACCTGTGAGCCCAAAATTCTCATGTCCCAAGACATTAACATTCATTATTTTTCAGCCATAAACACAAAATCCAGGCAAACGTGCATTGTTAAGTAAATATATATTTGAGCCTCAACAAGCCTTCATCAAGGCATCAACACTTTGATGAAAACAAAATATGTCTGACCAAGAGAATGACTTACAAGCTACAGGCTGCAACTATATACAAACTGAGAAAGCACTCACCAGTTTCCAAAGCCACAGTCCATGACCGCTTCCAGCAGGGCCATCTCTTCTTGTGCCGTCCATCCAGGCTCCAGGACGGGGAAGTCTGACGTCTACATCAAGAGTAAAGAGAGAGGATAAATGGTGAGCGTGTGCGTGGTCTCTATGCGACTACATAACATATTTTACTTACCATAATTTCATATTTGTGATCACTTTCATGCTTCTTGTATTCAAATCCTCTGGTGAAACACTGAAATACAAACATTGGGTTTTTTTTCCCCCATTAGTGATCTGGGTGTCAACATGAGCTGTACCAACATCTGTGCAGGTCTGTCACGCACTAACCTGGAGGCAGAGGAGAAAAGGTGAGGGTCCACATTCTGCACACTTGATGTATGGCTCAGTTAGATAGGACGAACAACCTCTGCACGGTGGTTTGTCAAAAGGATCATCTGAAATGGACAAACTCGTGATCAGCGTTTACTCTCTAATGATTTATAGGACAAACTATCATGTTGACGTTAACTCAGGATACAAACTACACAAGGCAACTGGTCTTTGAAGGCAGCCTAAAGTTAAAGCCCGCATTTAACGATATATGCTGCTCACGAAAGCTAAATTAACGTTAGGTTCAACTACACCAGGTTTATAGCAGTGCGTGTCTGAAAGTTATCCAACAACGTGAAACCAAAGGCTGACAAATGTGCACAGATGTAAACACAGCTGGCTCGTACGCTAACAGTTAGCAAAGCTGTGCTAGCTGGAGCTAACGTGGCTAATCAGAGATAACTTGGGAAAGGAGCGGGGTGTTTGGCATAAAGCTGCAGCACTTACATTTTACGACATCATAGTATCGACACTTACTTCCAAAAGATGCCAGACGGTCCATATGAGAGGTTTTTTTAAAACAAAACTAATACCAGAATGGATGTTTTTCTTCTTCTTCTTCTTCTTCTTCTTCTTTGAGGTTTAACGGCAGCGAGCATCCCTAATGGTTGCATTACTGCCATCTTGTGGAGATAATTAACTCCTGCAGTATCCGGTTTGCCAGATTTCTCGATTTGTTCCTGTTCGTCCTCTGCCTTGTCAACTTCCACCATAATACTGCTCCTGTTAGCCCTAATGTTTTTATTTCTTCCCTCTGATCTCTTCCCAGTGGTGGAAAGTAACTTAAGTATACTTACTCAAGTACTGTACAGGCCTACTCAAACGTAAGTTTATATATTATATATTTTTTTTGTGCTACTTTATACTTCTACTCCACTACATTCTAGAGGGAAATATTGTACTCTTTACTCCACTACATTTAGTCCACAGCTACTGTTACTTGTTACTTTTCAGATTAATATTTTACATAAAACAGCACATTATAAGCTCGTAAAATACAATGCATTGTTAAAGATTAAACCAGTGGTTCCCAATCTTTTTGGCTTGTGACCCCTTACAGAAAAGCAGCGTCTCGTTAGGACCCCTTGTTTTGTTTCAGATGTCTATGAGTTGTTAGCAGTTCCACCAAAGAGCAATTTCCCCTCCAAACTCCTCGGATGGTTTCATTTAAATAACTGTTGTTAGTCCAAAGAGGTAAAATTATCCAACATTTTACAAAAGAAGCAAAGATTAGAGAAAAGTCCAAAGAAATTAATACCAATTTGTGTTGCAGAATGATTATAGGCCACATCACAGTTGGATAAAACTTCTTTTCATGTACTCCCAAGTCTCTTGCCGCTGCCTCTCCTGTCCAGCCAGCTCCTGTACATAATCTAAGAGCCCGGGCTTGGCTCACATCGAATCCTCCAAGTACAGTTTTTGGTGCAGAACTACACTCCCATAATGTAACCTTGATCTAATTAGAGCTACATGTATATATTTCAAGGATGAAATATCAGCTCCCCAGTCCAACCCTACAAGGAATCTCATTACAGTGAGCATTTCTTTTTTTTTTGTGAAACACATTACTTGTGTTTTTTCAACTGAAAACTTAAATCCCCATTTCTTCTTTCTCCTCTTTCTTCTTATCTTCTATCATAACCCTAACCCATTTTCTAGCCCATACTTAAATACATTTCAGATCCTGCTTTTACCTGGATACTTCTCTTATTCAAAAAGTCCATTATCCAAAAGGAAACCACTCCCTCAGAATGGAGGTCATGGAGCCGAAATCGATTGATAGCTACCTCTTAGACTCCAAGCTTTCCAAACTTACAGTATTTTCCACCTATTTTCACCACATTCAGGTTTATAGGTCAGGTTTGCAGTCCCGCCCACCCAGAGAACACCATTGTTAAATTTGCAGATGATACGACAGTGGTGGGGCTGATCTCGGAAGGGGACGAGACAGCCTACAGGGACGAGGTCCTGCGACTTAGTGAGTGGTGCTCAGTGAACAACCTTACACTGAACATCACAAAAACCAAAGAAATCATCCTGGACTTTAGGCGGAACAGTGCCGACCACGTCCCCTTGTACATCAACAATGAATGTGTAGAGAGGGTCCAGTCCTTAAAATTTCTAGGTGTCCACATCTCTGCTGACCTCTCCTGGTCTGCGAACACCACAGCAGTGGTCAAGCGGGCCCAGCAGCGGTTACACTTCCTGAGAGTGCTCAGGAAGGAACAGCTCAACACTCAGCTGCTGGTGAGCTTCTATCGCTCCTCAATTGAGAGCCTGCTGACCTACGCTACTACAGTATGGTACTCCAGCTGCACTGAAGTAGACAGGAAGAGGATGCAGAGAGTGGTTAAAACAGCACAGAAGATCATCGGCTGTCCTCTGCCCTCCCTGTCAGACATCTACAACTCCCGTTGTCTTAGCAGAGCCAAGAACATCTTAAAGGACAACACTCACCCCGGTTTCCACCTCTTTGACCTGTTGCCCTCTGGCAGGCGCTACAGGTCTATACGAACAAAAACCAATAGACTCAAAAACAGCTTCTTTCCCAAAGCTGTTAATGCACTGAACTCACACCTGCACTGACATTACTTTCATCTTTTTAATACCTGTGCAATATTTATATTTATATTATTTATATCTATATAATGTTTTGTTTGTTTATCTATTCATTTATTTATTTTTATATAGGTTTTGTTTTCTATGTGCACTTTAAGGAGTTGCCCTTTTAATCTCATTGTACTTGTATAATGACAATAAAGGCATTCATTCATTCATTCATTTATATGTAAGAGAGTCACTGAATAATAAAAACTCACAAACTTCAAATTCACCTAGTTCATGTATTGTGCTTTTTTTCTCTCTTTCCCATCAGTCAGGAGAAAGCAGTTTGTTTACACAGCATCAGTTCCAGTGTGAGGCTCCTTTATTAAAACAGGATTCAGTTAAATTATTCTTTTATATCATTACAAGAAATGTGATGTGCTTTCTTTAATGCTTCTGTTCTGTGTTTTGCCACATTTAGAAAAAAATAACAAAAACGCACAAATAACGTGAACTTATAAAAAGAGAAATATTTCATTGAATTGTGTGAACTTTATTATTTCCATCATGTTTGAAGGAGGAGAGTGACGTGTGTGGTGATTTTCCATTCGACCACAGGGTGTTGATCTTGCACCATTTCTGTTAAGAAAACAATGAATGCCTTGCAAGTCTTTCTTTGTCTTTCTCTGAGCACACACCACCACCTGAGCCTTGTATAGGCCAGTATGTATTAGCTTGGATAATGGACAGCCAGATGATGGATATGGGACTGCACTACATTACACCCCCATGCTGTTTCCCCTCCATAAAATCCTTCCCCAATGCAGAGTGACTTCCAGGAGTGCTGCTTGCCCTCAAAATGGCTTAAAAACAGCTCACTCTAATGCAATAAATATCTATTTTCCTGATGTTTTCCACTGCCTGTGTCCAGCTTTGGCCCCTGAATCAAATACAACGCCTGCTGCTCAAGGACATCCCCGATGACGGCACATCAGGGGACCTGGCAAACTGAAATATCTCAAAACCTTGATACATAAAACTGCAACTCCACATGCCTCAAAACACATAAAAGTGCATGAGAAAGTATGTTGTTGTTTTTTTTGTGATTTTGGGTGAAATTACCCTTTGATTCAGTACAGATGTGACATCTGCAGCTTGCTGGAAACATCTCACCTTCATATGTGCTGGCACCAGAGTAATGTTAATGTTAAACTAGGCCTATCACTTTACAACCAAAAGGTACAGCTTATAACATTTAGAGAGGAATTTTATCTCTCTGACATTTATATTTCATTATATTTGATTCCGAAAAATGTGTAATGTACTTGTCATTTTAACATCTACACAGCAAATACTCTTAGTAAGAGCTGTAAACCCATAAATCTGGTATACTGTGGCTACTAAACTGCACATTGGGTTAAATCTGAGTTTTCTCCTTTGCTCTTGTTGCCCTGAGCCATCTCTGTGAGGGCGATCCACAGTGACAAGTGCATTCAGTTGCAGCGTACCCTGCGTCCCATCTCCTGACCCTCTGGGGTTGCCTTAGACCTCTGGGGAGAGACTCAGTCGGCATGAGAGCAACACAGATCCACGAGTAACGACAAAGCAGCCTCCCGACAGACTGTGCACGATAAAGGGACAGTTGTACTCTCCCTCTCGGTGGAATTTCCAGCTTACTGCCAGAACACAGTTTGTTTAACAATCCTGTGAGAGCGTTATGATTTATTTATCTTTAAAAGAGGAACTTCTCTTTTCTGTGTAACAGTTGGCAGTACAAATGATGTGTGGATGAAGATGTTCTCTTTAAGCCAAGTTTTACCTTGAACTGCACTCAACAACTCAACAACAACTGTATTTAAACATGAAAAATTTTGTTCCTGCAGGATGTACACTGGATAGCCAAAAGTATATGGACACCCAAACATTTCACCCATTTGAGATCGTTGCTATAATAGCCTCCGCTCTTCCGTGAAGGCTTCCCACAAAATTTTGGAACCTGACTGCAGGGATTTGCTCCCATTCAACCACAAGAGCATTACAGAGGTCGGCCACTGATGTTGGGTGTTACAGCCTGGCTCTCTTTCAGTGTTCCAGTTCACCCCAAAGGTGTTGGATAGGGCTGAGGTCAGGGCTCTGTGCCGGCCAGTCAAGTTTTTCCACGCCAGTCCATAAAGAAAACCATTTCTTTATGGACCTGGCTTTGCACACAGGGGCATTGTCATGTTGAAACAAGAAAGGGTCTTTACCAAACTGTTGCCACAAAGTTGGAAGCACGCTGTTGTCTAAATTATTATTGTATTCTGTAGCATTAAGATTTCCCTGAATTGGAGCTAAGGGGTAAATCATGAAAAACAGCCCCAGACCAAAAGTATTCAAAAGTATGTGGAGAACTTACTTCTGGTCATACAGTGTTTTTATATTGATGTTCCCACAGTGGACATAGTGGGCTAATACGTTCTCGCCTTTATGACCTTTTGTTCCCATGTTTCCCATCACTCTCTACTTTCAACAATATAATAAATGTAAAACTAATCTGAAAAAAATGCTAGAAAGCTGATGTTTGCTGCAGCCCAATTTGTATGAGGACAGTACTGCAGCCTCCATATGACTTTAATAAAACCAAATTCTCACTGCGAGCCAATTTGAAATGCCAGGGTCAGCATATGTGGGAGCATACTGTATAAAATCACATCTTGGCAGTGAATGCGGGCAGAATCTATTATCCACATGGAGACTAACAAAGAAAATAATGTTGGCCTCACAGAGTGACATGTGTGCTCCCCTACAACGGCCCCTGCTGCAACATCACTGCCTATGGGCAGACAACCTGCTGTCTCTCCAGCCACATGACACCCCCGCCTACCCACAGTGCCTCTCTCTCTCTCCTCTCACACCGCTGCCTATGCCTTCACACCAAGAGTAAAAGGCCTGAAAGACCAGGCAAACCCCCAGCCTGCAGGCCTCACACAGCTTATGTCGATCAAAGACCGAGAGCCCTGGGGTTTCTCTGTTATAGAAGTGTGCCAGATTATACACCGGCCAAACAAATGCACACCCCCACCCCTATTACATCTTTAAAAACTCCCCCAGTCTCTGCCTACTCCTTTGCCTCTTACCAAAGCACTTCCCAGCTGCTGCGATTTGAATATGAGGGCCCCTCCGAAGAAAAGAGGGCATCTGGCACATGCCTTAGAGGCTAAGAAAAAAGAGTTAAACTCCCCCTGTCATGGAAATGTTCTGAAACAAGATTAAGCCTCTTTAAAAAAGCTAAAGAGCTAAAATGGACACAAGCCCATAAATAAGTTCAGACAAAAGACAACGCGAGGAGACACCCGGACTACGTCGATATCCTGACAATGAATGGTTGCTTGGAGTGGACATACACCTTGAGAGCTTTGCTTTACAAATTGGATCCATGAGTAAAGGTCAGCACAGAAAATCATCTTTCTGTAGTTTGAAATTAAGGACATGTCAGCGGTAATTGCGTAATCACTCTCTAAAGGATGCTTTCAGCTCAGATTTATTAGACTACCTGTCCCCCATCTGGGCACTACCGCTAATTAACATACAGTTGCTGTGTTCACGCCATTGAATGTAATTAATTAATTACATGTTGAGAAACACAAGTCTGTTTGGTTTTACAGTACGTGTCAAGGGAAGGAATCTTATTGGGCCTATTGGTTATATTTTTGTGGCATTTTTAAACAATGACACTATGTTACTTGCTACCACTGTTAATACATTGAATTGATATGAATTAAATGGGTTTCAAGTGAAGGGAATTCCCATTGAAGTAAATGAAAATGCATGAAACTTTACGCTAAATGTTCACTTGTACCTCAGTAAACAGCACAAATATCTCATGAAAAATTTGATCTAATCTAGAAAATATTTTGTTTTTCAGTAAAATGACATAAATATTAGAACAGATTACATTTAGAGCAGAGACGGCATGCGGAGGTTGGGAAGTGGTGGCTTTGAATATATGCAATATATGGATGCAATATTAATTTTATATGTGAATTAAGTTTACGGAAAGTCATAAGAACTTTTATTATTAGCTATTCTACGTAAAGTTGAATTTGTCTTTTAGCATTGTCCTCCTAATTTGTCCCTCCTACACAGCTGCAAAGCAGCTCATAGATGAAAGGGATGCAATGCCTTGCATAAGGGCACTTTGGTCCGGAGTTTACATCCATTTATAAAGGGGCACTCCACCTCCCACTTGGTGTCTAATGATACTAAAGTGCCAAGCGGACATGGATGCCTCACTTTCAATGTAATTAAACCCAATGAATCATAGGATCCTGCATTTTTAGGGCTCAACCCAAACTAGGGGATAAAAGTCCCTTTCCTGCATTAATTTGGACCATTCCTTTTTTTAATCTGTCTCCTGAAAATCCCTCAACCTTATGGAAGTGCAAGACTGAATCGCTGGAGTAGCTCTTTAACATGTGGCATGTACCCTGGCTTAGATCAGGGAATGAAATTGAACCCATGACTTTTCACTTCCTTTGGTAAGCCTCATATCCTCCACTCATTCAACCCATACACAGGGTTTACAATCAGCGGAGATTCTGCTGTTAATCATAAACCAATCATTGCTGTGTGAGAAGATTTTTATGACACCAAACCAATGCGAGCCACACAGAGAAGTTTACATACTATCAGTAACCCTTGTCCTCACAGGGACATGGCCATTGCTCGCAGGAGATCCTCACGTGGTGCAAAGTGACTCAGGACAGAAATATGTGTCTTTAAACAAAGAGCTCATGTCCTGATGAAACCCTAGATAAGAATGACATTTTTGTCATTGTGGGAACTGCTTATAAACTTCATTTTCCTGTTTTACGTGTTTGATTTCATGTATAGGCTTTGTGTTAAGTGAAGAGTTTTGAGTGGGATTCAAATGGCTTTTGACATGCAACACTTGACACGGCTGATTTATATGCAAGCACAGGCCATGAGGTGTTAAAGAAATTAAAATTACTCTGCATTATAAATGTCAATACCGATCCAGAACGACCCGACTTCCTTCAGGCAGTGTTAGACGTGAATTAACTAATGAAAACAGATGACTCCCACACAAATGTGTATTTCTGCTGAACGAGAGGTTCCCCCTACATATGTTCCTCCTCCCCGTGAGCTCGGTGGACATCCTCTCCCCACGGCCAAGGTAACGCAGAGGAATCAGCACAGTGAGAGTTCAGGGAGGTCAACAAGTGGGTGTGGAATGCAAGTGTTTCCCACGCGGAGTACCTCAACACACAAGCCCTGAGAAAACGTGTGTCAGGCCTCAGCACGGCAAACTGGAAATCCTCGAGGTCTGCAGTTTTATCCAAAGGGCCGCAGTGGTGAAAAGTAACTAAGTACTTTTATTCAAGTACTGTACTTGACTACAATTTTGAGGTACTTCCATTTTCTGCTACTTTATACATCAACTCCACGACATTCCAGAGGGAAATATTGTACTTTTTACTCCATTACATTTATTTGATACCTCTATAATCAACAAATAATTTATGATGTATTATTATAGATCAGGAAAAGATAAGACTTTATTGATCCCCAGGGGAAAATCACGAGCTACCAAGCAGTATATAAAGTAATTAAGACAAGCTCCACCTTTACCAGCTGCAACATTAAAGTGATGAACACATTAATGCATCAATAATTATAATCCAGTAATATAATATACATTATTCTGAAATGGGCCATTCTACATAATGAGTACTTTTATTTTTGATACTTTAAGTATATTTTGATGCTAATACTCTTGTACGTTTTGAGTGCAGAACCTTTACTTGTAACACAGTATTACTACACTGTGGTATTACTACTTTTATTCAAGTAAAAGTAGTGAGTACTTCGTTCTCTACTGCTGAGGAGCCATCAGGTTAATTCAAACACACAGAGGAGCAGGAGAAAAGTGGTGGAGGAAGTATTCAGATCCTTTACTTAAGTAAAAGTACAAATAAGTAAATGTAAAAAAAAAAAAAAATTAAGTAAAAAGTACTCATTAAGCAGAAAACACCAATGTATAGCTTGACGAGGTGGAGCTAGTTTTAAAAGAGTACTCCATTGATTTAGCATACTTTACTTTAACTTTAACACTGTCAGACTAACTCAGTTAAAATAATTGATGCTTAGCAAATGTGAGTATGTTACACTAAGACTAATGAACAAAGTGAACAATAAACCTGCTAAACATCAGCATGTCAGCGTTGTGAGCTCGTTAGCATGCTGATGTTTTGGTGTACGGTGTCACAAGCCAAAAAGGTTGGGAACCACTGGTTTAATCTTTAACAGTGTATTGTATTTTATAAACGTATCACGTGTTTTTGATGTAAATTCTTAAATGGAAATGTAATTCGTAACTATAACTGTCAGATAAATATAGTGGAGTAAAAAGTACATTTCCCTCTTAAATGTACGTAGTGGAGCAGAAGTATAAAATAACATAAAATGTAAAAACAAGTAAAGTAACAAGTAACTCAAACTTGTACTTAAGTACAGTACTTGAGTAAATGTACCCAGTTACTTTCCACCACTGGAGGAGAAATTACAACGAGGCCAGGAGTGGGAGTGGGAAAACGTTGGGAGAGCTGAGAGATTTCTGTGGCTGAAATGCGGAAATGTTGCCTAACACACACACACACACAGACGATGTACCCCACTGAGGCCGAGCTGTGGATGGAAAAAGAGCTCCCCATGTGAACCACACCGTGTTTCCTATGTACCTCTTACGGCAGAGCGGATCCACCACAACACTGTCAGAACTCATCAGCCGCTGGAGCCTTGATGGTTTCCACACTCGGGCTCTCCCAGTGGCGCCCTGGAGAGACACCACAGGCCTGTTGCTTTAGTCCTGCTCCCAGCAGCCCATTCAGCCTGCCTGGGTCTCAGTACATTGGAGAGGGCTCCCTAACACAATATCCCCCCTCTCAGCTTAATCTAGGGGAAGAATGATGACGTGCATTATAAATTATCTATGGTGGCGTTTGGGAGAATGGACAGAAATAACAGTGAGGGGTCACGCGGGACAATGTAAAAAGTTTTTTTTTTTTTATTATAAAACGCTGATCTGTTGTAGCTGGAGCATAAATGGACTTGAGCCCTCAAGCTACAGCTTTTATTAGAAGAATAATGTCCTCAGAGTGTGACTGGATGACCTCATTTGAAACTATAGAGATCCTCACATTAATATATAATGTCTTCTTTCGACTAGGTGGCTAAATATGTGTCACGTCATCACTATATTCTCCTCTCACAGTGGTATGCAGCCTGTCACTGGAGTGAAAGTATTCTTGGTTGTCACCTGCTGCTCTTTAGAAGTGAATGTGTGTTAAAGTGAGCAACGAATGGCTGGAATGCAATGGCAACAGCACGAGAGAGACACACACAGAAAGAGACAGAGATAAAGACGTATGCATGCCCCTTCCCACACAGACACCAGTCAACCTGTCCGCTTTGCCACTTTCTACTACACAGCAGAAACGGCCTGCCTGGGTGTGCACTGTGGTTTTGCTGTGGGACCAGATCATGGGAGGGGATTAGCCAGCTGTTGGGTGGGGGAATTTGAAGGTTTTTTCCCCATTAGTTGACAGTTCACCAGAGTACAAAGTGTGTTATTGAAACAATCTGCTCATGGTCAGTGGATGCAGGGTAATGACACCAAACAGCGACAGTGACACAGACGACATGCTGCTGACATCACAGCCGAGGCAGGGGCAAATGGGGTAAATTTACTAGCACATCCCAGTCGGAGAGTTAGCGAGACGGTGTCTGAATCTGAATTTTTGTGCTAATTATTAGAGAAAACGTGCCAAACATGGTGTTCTCAGCATTTCTGTGTGTTTCTTTTAGGGCTGCAACTAATTATTTTCTTTTTGGTATTAATTCATTTTTAGATTATTCTTGATCGATCATTTAATCTAACATAAAAAGAATAGTGAAAAGTAGTGAAAAATGCCCATCACAAGTTCTCAGTGCCCAAAGCCATCTTCAAATTGTTTTTTGGCACAATGTACAGTACACAGGCGAGCAGTGATTTCATCATGTTTGTTGCGTGAGGAGCAGAAGGTTGCAGAGCCTGTCCGATTTGGATTCAACGTGTCTGATCTCGCACTGCCGGCGTGAAAATACAAACACAGACACATGCACAGTAAAGGATTTCACTATCATCTTAATGTCTTAATTGATCAAAGGTGTGGTGTTGGTCGAGAAACATCCTGAAATTATGGCAGACACATTTGAAAATTCCTTTACACATATTCAACTATTCAACACACTAGCCAGTATAATCCAGTATCGCAACAAAACATGTTTGGGAGGGGCTCCATAGTCTCACAACTGTTTGAAAAAGTTGAATGAATACAGAGCCATTGTTTGCAAGCTTGGGAACAGGGCTCCCACGGGACCAGACATGACTGAAAACAGGGACTGGGATCAGGGCATTTGGGTTTGAACTGGCATGTGGTTCTCATTGCCGCAGTAATAGTGAGTGATCATTGTGTACTGGTGCTTTAACTGGCCTCGGCCTTGCACGTGAGCCGATCAAAACCACATGTTCCAGTGTGATTGTGTCTGTGGGCTCGTAAAAAGATGGAGCTCTGGCTGAAGAGCTGCCCCTGGCTCACACAGCAGAGCCACACAGAGCCCTCTTTGCATGTTAAAAACATTTTTTTCTCTCTCTTGGCTGATGCAACATAGTACAACTTCCACATGGAGTGTATTTTCCCTGACTAAGGGGTTTGAGAGCTGATTTATAGTACAGTGCTGTTGTCGAAATGAATCTGGAGGAGTGGGGCTTTGTTTTTTTCCCTAAAAGCCCTCCTTGAGTTGATAATCCAACAGCAATCAGAGAAGAATGGAAGTTTTTAAAAGTAGATTAAGGTCTAAGCTACGAGGAAAGATAACTGTTTAGAGGTGTTAAAAGATGCTTTACAGAGCTACAAAAGATGACTTGAACTTCCTTCTCACCTCCTATTTCCACAAAGCTCCGGTTTAAAGAATAGTGTCATTTGGAGAACACATACAGTCTCATCTGGTTTATATTTCCATAACTTTTTGCTGTGTGAAGTGCATATAGATTTTTTGTGTACTCATTGTTTGCTGTTTTTAATAATGCAAACTTTATGTTAAGCATCCTGGCTGAAAATTAACTGATGTCTGGTGACAAAATGCTCTAAATAATAATAAGACAAAGGTTTATAAGGTGACATGTTTTTGAGGGATTACTAGCTTTTCTTCCCGAGGCTGTCAGGTGATTGACAGCAAGTTAAGCGTAACATAATGTGTGCACTGACATGGCAAAAAACGTGCTGACATAGAAACTGACAAAATCAAATTAAGCCTTCATGTCTACCATGATGGATTGTCTACTGTAGGTCAGGCAATTTTGAAATATGTGGAATTATGTGTTCTTACTTTTAAAAAATGAAGGAAAACGATTCTCGAGAGGAAAACAGGGTAAACAAGTCCTGATATCTCCATGTTTACTGACTGTGTACAGACGCAAACAGGAATAATTAAAAGGAGAGGAGTAACCTAGATCAGATTCTAGGTTGCACCACAGCCATATCAGATGAACTCAAGTAACCCTTCATCGACTCCACATGTTTTAGTGTGTTCATTAGATATTAATTATATAAAAGTGGATATTGTTACAGTAATTTTTTCGTATGGTTGAACAATGTAAATTTAGGTTGGTTTGGTCAGTTTTGCATTTGCACCACCTGGAGCAGATAAAGTGGACATTTCAACCATTTCTTCATTAGGCTACTTTTCAACTCTTTATCCATTTTTTTAGCTATTATTTCAAGTGATTATCCATTACTTTTACCTAACTATTTCAACCTTTTATCCATTAGCTTATTTAAGCTAAAGAGTAAAATAATAATAAAATAAAATAATTAACTAAAATTAATGGATAAATGGTTGAAGTTAGCTAAAATAATCTAATGGATAAAGTATATCTATATATATCAATGTGTAATTGTTTTTAATCAAATCATAATTGCTATCTTTTCAAATTAGTTAATACACTCCACAATTCGTCCATGTACCCCCTGGCAACTGCAGCAGTACCCTGTAGCGTACCCCCGGTTGGGAATCATTGACCTAGATCACTGATTCAAAACATTTTTGTCTTGCGCAAGGTTTTTCAGTACTTATGATACAGCAAAGGAGTTAGGGAGGTAAAATGTGTTGGATAATGATGGTGGAGTAGGAAAATCGGGGCCAACTGTCTTCACTGGCAGAAATGTCCACAGTGGTGTTGCTGGTGTGGAAGCTTTGCCCTGAAGTCTCCTGGCAGAAAGCCAGCCGCAGCCACACACTGTACCACTGTGCCTTATCTCCAACAACCAGGGTGCTGATTACAGGGAGCCTGTACAGGCATGCACATACATCCTGCTCTGGGTCAGAGACAGCATGGCTGTGCATCAGCCTCCACAGCACTAGCAGATATGCTCAAAGTCATGATTATGCCACTGACTGTAATAGGATAGTGGGAATACTCTTTCTGCAGTATTGTTTAATGAATACTGCTTCCTTGGACACTGACTGCAACAGGTCAGGTGAACAAAATAATGTCTGAACACTGAAAAGCTGCCATAGGTGATAGTGACTCTCTTTTTTTGCCCGTCGTTTATATAATCAGCAGAATCAGTCAGCAGATAGTATAGACAGTAGTGAGCAGGAATTAATGCATTTCAGGAGCAGTTCCTTATGTTAAGGCATTGGGACTTGAAAGGTCCAAAGCGTCCGTGAGTCAGTGATTTTCACTTTGGTGTCAGTACTATTTCTGAACCTCTGCAGCTGTGGCAGAAAAGTGTCAAGGAAGTAAGTCCATCTTTTGTGTCAGCTATATCTATTTCAGGGGAACGTGACACCAGAGACAGGCAAGTAAAAAAAGGTATGAATGTGACCTATGAACTCTCTGCTTTATGTGAGGATAAAGAGTCACGCACTTCTCAAAGAGTTCATTAGCTACATGGACAAAAAGCTGACTGTCTGTCTTCCAGACAGATTACCAGTGCAAAAGTATAATACAATAAATGTCAAGGGATAAAGAAATGTGTACAAATACAATGCATGCATTTAACATTAAACAGGATGAAAGCTCTGCTGTTATCAAGCGCCTCCAGCCTCCTCCAGGCTTTCTGTTTGTCTCATCAGTGGGTCTGGCTCAGTTGTTGATCCTCTGAAACGGAGCTCATGAAGCTGACAGTAAAAAGACAGCATCAGCCTTCTATTCAGATTCCTGCTCTCCTTTGCAGGCTCGCAGAAACCAAATTTAATTGGATCCTGAATTAATCCCAAACAATCAACTCCTTGAAAATGAGTGGAAGCTATTTGGCACACGAATTACATAATTTGGTGTTCAGTTTAATGATGACGGTTTGGTTTGTTTAACCAGAAAAAGAGCAGCGGTGGATGAGGAAGTGGAGGGGAGCTAATGTCAACATGGCTGATGTTACTAATTAAATGATCATAAGTTTAACTTCATTTGTGACAACTTAGATTATTTTCAGCCCAGATGATTGCAGGAGGTACTAGCTAGTTATGTTTAGTATTCTTTAGTTTTCAGTTTATTTAGTTTTCAGTATAAACCAGTTTGTATGGTAATGTCTTGTTTCTTTACAAATTGCTTCCTTTGGTGGTGTCGTGGTGGGCAAATGGTTAAGACCTTTGTTGCATGTTACTTCCCCGTTCTCTCCCTTTGTTTCCTCTCAACTCTCCACCGTGGAGTAAAGGCAAAATGCCTAAAAAATGCTTTCTTTGTCACAAAGCACTTTACACATCTTCAAGTTTGCTTTTAAAGTAAAACATTCTGGCACAATTTGTAAAGTCTGTGGTTTAATTGTTCTTTTTCCCCCCCAAGATTTTGCCATAAATTGTATCTACATTGTGGACCAATATTCCCATAATCTTCCAAAACCCCTTTTACTGGCAAGTTAACTGTAGTATTCAAGTAATGTCATATAACAATACAATAGACACAGACAGTTTTATCTTTCAGCCTGACAAACAAATGAAACAAACTCATTGAGAAAGTTTTAACTCTGAGGTGAGACTGTGTAGAAACGTTCACTCACACACTAAGACAGTTACATAAATTTGAGGATGACTGTCTGCAGCAGATGCAGTGGGATGAGAAAAATGTGGCAGCACCTGTCTGCTGCAGTACAGGGGGTCACTACTCCTAGACCACCAAAAACTGCAAACACTACTGTAGTAGAAGGACAGGAGTGTTTCCTACAAGTGCTTTCTCCTTCATACTTGATTGTTAAAATCAGAGTATCTTAATTTCCTCATTCCAACCAAAAAGGCCCCAAAAAAGATGGATTTCTTGCTAATACAGTGCTTGGAGAGGGTTTTTTAAATTAATTTTATGATTCAAATAATGATTGAAAAACACACTAAAAGTGCGAAGTCTAATCAGTTAAAAAGAACAACATGATTTGACCCTGTGACCCCCTGAAACAACCGCGCAACTCCTTTTCCTGCATTGCAACGGCTTAACAGCTTTCTAACAACTCGACCATGTGCTGGAGCGGTTGAGGAACTCTCGAGCGTTTCCTCTCTCGGCTGCAACAAAACCTGAAATCCATCACTCACTTCCTGTTTGTACTCCAGCTCAGTGTCCATGCTTCCTGTATAACCCAAAGGACTTCCCTCGCAGCCCTCTGGAAGCACTGAATCTCAAAAGTCTGCTTATCTGCTCAGCACACACAGTGACACAGATATGGGCTTAAGATTCATTGGTGCACACACACAAACACATGCACATTCCAACAGTAACGCTATTTGTGAGTCATTAACAAAACAAAACAATAAACGAGTGACTTAAAGCAATCATATTCACCCATACCGGACTAGAAAAGAGTGATGAGATTTGATTTGTACTATCAAGAGCTTAATTTCCACTGAGGAGGAAACTTCAGTTTATTTCAATCAATAAAACCGCGTCCTCTTACTGTCCAACCGCCATCCGAGATGATCTGAGTTGATCAAAATGTTCTGGTATTACTGATTACTTTCTTTTTTTTTGCCCTGGATTTTGCCTCTCAGACAACGAATGCTACACTTCCCTACCTGCTTGGTGGAGGTTGTTGGGCCCGTATGCAGCTTGTGAGGACACAAATCAGGGCTGAAAAACTGAAAAAAAATAATGTAGCTGTTTTTATTTACAGATAATTCTCCTAAAGAGATACTATAACTGATCATCAGTCAAAGACAATGCAGTAAAAGACAGAGGTCTTTGTAGGAAAGATATAAAAAAGAAATAAAATGGTCTTGCAGTGATCTGGGAAGCTGCGGTCTTACTGGACTCGTTAACTGGACTTACAATTTATTTTTCTGTATACGTCTCTTTAACTTTTTAACTATTTAACTTATACTTGAAATAAGTTTTTGCACCATTATTTTGTACCGTCTGGTTCGTTCACTACTACTGTGACATGCAACTTTACCCCCGAGGATAAATAAAGTATCTATCTATCAAATTTATTGAGTTTAAATGTTTATTGGGTTCATTGGGTTACGGCATTATAATGCAGCAATTTGTGTGGCTGTTTTTGGTATACTAACATTATTATGGAAAGCATGATAACCAGTTTAATCATAATTTATTATTTGCTAGATGATATGAATTTGTATAAATTAAGAAAATAATATTACTTGTTGAAGAACCTTCCGAAACCAAACCTATGCCCTTGTGTATTTTCTGCTATACTGTATATTGAACTTTTCTTTTTTGTGCTTGTCGTTCTTCCCCACCATTTAAGTGCCAGCTCCTGTATCAGGTGACACTGACATATCACCACTGTGTTGACAGAACTCTCCCGGTTTGGGCTGCTGGGTCGTCTCTTGTTTACTTCTCCTCTCAGTGATCATTCGCTATCATTAGGACCCTCGTGGGTTTTGGGCCATCAGGAAAGGCTGCAGGGCTACCAGGACCACCAGCGGCACCTCCACCACAGCAAACTCAGTGTGGCAAACTCCCCGCAAGAACAAAGAGAGAGAGAAAGTGTGCCAAAAGTCAGTGTGTGGTATAAAAGTGCTGATCTTGTGTGCTAATCAGGGGGAAGAAGTGCTGAGGCGGCTCATAAAGCAATGTTTCAAATCAGCCTTAGGATGCAATACAGAGGGTTATAAATACTAAAGTCGGTGAGATGATGCAACTAAAGTGCTATGTCTGAGCTTAAAGTTTTGAGACTCTTGTACAGACAGACCCAGCTGGTCCTCCTCTGCTGCGGGTTGCAAGGTAACACTCCCTCTGGGCTTTGATGGCACAATGTTTAATTGATGAAGAGGCCACGACTCCCGCTGATGCTTTAACGCTCAAGTTAAATGTATCAGAGGATGAAAGAGCAACTCCCTTTCTACATGACTACATGCCAAAATGTGTCCACCTCAATTATTTAACACTGGAGGTTGGTGACATAAGTGCAGAGCAAAAAAGCATTTTGAGTAAAAAACAAGGCAGGCTGGCAGCTGCAGACGTGAAGGCGGTGGGTTTTTGTGTGAAAGCTTTAATACCTGTCCACACTTTCTGCTGTTGTCCACGGCCAGTGATGGTATTCAGCGAGAGCCGCTGCACTTTGCCTGAGTGCATGTGAAGTGGTGCTTCACACGGGGAGGTAGTGGTGCAGCTTCAGGTCCTCATAAACCTCACAGAGAAGATTACCAAAATACACATTCAGGTGGGGACATGCTCAGTCTGGGAATCACTGGATTAGTTGTCAGTTACTGTAACTATCATGACATTTGGAAAATTCTGAAAGTGGCTATAATCAATTTTATAATATTATTAATCATATTAATATAATGTATCAACCTACAGGTAATTATCACTTGAATCTGCAGCTCCCCTCGGCTTTAGGGAGCTTTATTGACCTTATGCCTTTCAGCAACAAGGAAGTGCTCAGACTCTGTTATTTTGTCTTATAATTTCCTGTCTACACCGGAAGTGGGAATGTGTTGCATTGTGTACTTTGACATCTGCTGCTTGTGATAACTTTGCGCCTACATTTTAGCAAATATCTGACCAGTTTTAGAGCTAGAAGAAAGTCTGACAAACATCGATCGCTATTTACAAGGTTGCACTACTTACAACAGCTCTCCTGCACAGCACTGGTCATGTTAGTTTATAATATTCATGGTGTTTGGTCAGAATGTGTTGGTATGCGTTTTATTATCTGTTTATAACAATATGATATAACAGAATAAGTTGTCTCAAACTCACAAACGGAAATAAAAACTGATGGAGTGGAGCTTTAAATAAGAAGTCTGTTTATGCTGCATGATGTGACTTTCTGTATTGGGAGAAAAAGTGTTACACTGATTAAACGTATAGCAGATAGTAATGTTTTGATGTGCTTACACGAACCTGCAACTCCACATTTTTAACCAGGATTAGCCGAAATCGAGTGGATTTCAAAATTGCAGGTGGGGATTACGGCATTATCTCCTCTATCCCAACCCTGCTGTTCAGTGTTTCACCTGCAGATTACAGGGACACACAACCCATGTGAATCTTTCTGTGAAATGAATTTGTCAGCAGAGGTCCACGGCCACTGGACCGCCATTACGTAAATCTTATTCCCATCTGACACACGATGTAAATCTCTTCAGAGAGAATCAATACTGTCCTGACGGAAGCAGATGAAGATGTGAGGTGTTCCCCGTTATGGGCGGGGGTTTAGAAGACATATGGCTGTTTCCCCTGATGAAAGACTTTTTCCTCGTGTTGTCAAAACAGCAGCACACCAGCAGCAGGGAGAAACCCCCCTACAAGAATAGGCATCCAGCTGGGGTCAAAGGTCAGTGCCCTTCCTGTTAACAGAGGACTGCGTCCATCTGCAAGCTGAAACTCAAACCAACAGCTTAGGTTTCGACTCTCCACTGTGTTTCTGATTGCTGCTTCTAAGAAGATTTTCCTGCAAAGAGGTTTCCATGCATTAACTATGTTTTTCTCTGTCTGTTTTGATGACTGTGACAGAAGACAGATTGAATCACGGGCAGAGGAGCGAGTCACCTCATCTACCTATCATCTATCTTTATTTAATCTATCACCACAAAGCTCATAAAGACAGTTTATGACCTTCCAACCTCAGCTCCTTCATCCTCAGCTGTCTCGAAAGGCTCAGCAGAATGAGATTTATACCCACTCAAGGCTGTTACGATGTTATCGCCCTAATTTCTCTCCACCTTTTGACATATTACTTACTTGTTTGATCACAGAGCCTCTGAGCATGTAAGGGCAGCCGTCTCTCACCCATCTTCCACCATAAGTTTAGACTTACAGTAGATTCCTTGAATGAGTTGGAAAGGACGTCCTTTTCCTTTGTGGCTTTAAGACGTGTAATATATCTGTAAGAGGAGGACTTTTTCTTTTCTCTCCCAAGTGACTGTGAATGCATTGTGAAACGTTTCAGTTTGTGGTTGTCACAAGAGACTGAAACTCAAATTATATCTGTATGAAAGACAATGCTGGGACAGTTTATGTTGACGCTGAGTCTGAACTTTGGGTGAAGTTTTGACTCTTTTAAACATCCACTGTATCGGATGTAAGGCTAAAAACGATTCTTTATTTACCATTTCATTTAATTAATCGTTGTTGGAGGGGCAACACACTCAGGGGCCACTATTCTAGGTTCACCTGTACAATGTAATGCAATCCACGTCCACATTGAGGATGACTATGATGTTCAGTTTTTGTTGCCACTGTCACAGAGGTGTTAATTAAATCATATGTTTTAGCAATGAGGTCATGAGGTAGTGATGGTGTTATACTGGACTGTTTCTAATATTCTGCCCCCCTCATGGATATTTCCGCACTAAAAACTGAACATTATGAACTTCGTAAAGGTGTAATTTATGGCAGAACAGTTTTTCAATTGTACAGGTGTCCCTAAAATAAGTGGCCACTGAGTGTAGATGTGATGTCTGTGGCTTTTTTATTGTTGTTTTGCCTGGAAAAAGTTTTGAGTCGAAATACCCACCGTACTATGTCTTTCAAATGGATCTAATCAAACCTTTGTCTGTCTGTTTTGGATTTATAAAAGAAGAAGATTCGTACAGATTTTGTTCTTTTTGGCCTAAACTCATGCCTTTTACATGCATTTAAAAATTCACAAGTAACATCTCTTTTCTGGGTATTTTTCAGAGTAATCAGGACACTGGTTCTTGAAAGACAGATTGCTGTTTAATTTAAATATGTATCTCAAAGCCTGTGCAAATAAATCGCAAACTATCTGCATGGCTGGATAGATTTTGGTTGAACTGACTCTTCTTTAAAGCCTCATGTTACACAAGATTCACTGTTGCAGAAGAAAGAGTCTGAGATGTGAATGACCTCATCTTCATGTTTACTTTCCAGACTAAAGATAACCATCTCTGAGTCACTCACATAAGCATGTTTCAAAGATCCCACGCCAGCCAGTATTAGCTGTGCCCTCCTTCGTATGTACAGCCTGTCAGTGTGACACTGTTACAGACGACTATTACGACTTGATTAGACGGCGGTAATATTACCACAGCAGACCGTAGCTGCATCTAAAGGAACATGATGGAAACATGAGACATGCTCGCTGACGCTGTCTTCAGGGGACTGGCAGCGTTACATACTGTACAGAGTCATTGACTGAGATAACACATCATTATCTATTTTCAGTTGGCTTTATGGAGCCTGTTATTATGTCTGCAGTGTGGAGACGTGGAGGAGAGGGGTTACAGACAGGAAAGTGACAGAAACAATTTTCACCTTTGGGTGCTGTAGAATGTAAAAACTCCTCTTCAGTGCTAATCACTTTATTTCCATCTTTACAGCTGATTATTAAAGTATATCCTGGACTGTAAGCAGGTTGCAAACTGCACATTGGTTTTCCTGTTCTTTGTTTTGTTGTGTGGATTCAGTCCTGCACTTTTGTCTTTACTGCATATTTTACTGTGTGTTTTTGTACATTTTCAGATGAAACTTTGCTTAGATGGTTTTTTGACACTCCCTTACAAAGCCCTAGAGCTGAGACTGCATGAGTAGTGAAGGCGAGAAAACAAAATTAAATGTAAATGTAATATTTGACCTTTATAAATAGGCCCAAATCACAAAAAAAAGGTATTCTATTGGTCTATTGGTTCTCATGTCTGTATGGTAAATATGAAGCTACAGCCAGCAGCCGGTTAGCATAGCTTAGCATAAAGACTGGAAACAGGGGGAAACAGCTAGCCTGGCTCTGTCCAAAGGTAAAAGAATACGCCTATCTCAGCACTTTTAAATCTCAGTAACTAACACATTAAATCTCTTTTCTTGGGTGCAGTAACTCGTCACTATGACTCCCAGAAGTCACCGCTCCCAGCCAAGAAATAATCCAGCACATAACGCCCCGTAAAACCACAATATGTTGTTTTTACACTTCAGTTATTATACAGAATAAAAAAAACAACATATAACATGTTCATTAGTGATCTTTAGAGTTGCTGGTAGGCAGATACCATTGGACAGAGCCAGGCTAGCTGTTTCCCCTGTTTCCAGTCTTTGTGCTAAGCTAAGCTAAGCTAAACTAACAGGTTGTTGTTTGTGGCTTCATATTTACTGTACAAACAAAGAGTGGTATCAATCAAGAAAGCAAATAAGCCCATTTTCCAAAATGTCAAACTATTCCTTTACGGTATCTGCTTCTAAGATTTCTGGCACCACCCCAGTACAATGGAAGTTAATGTAATTTTGTTTGTAGTGCTCACAGATTTTTAATTTACATTAGCAATATTTCACACCAAAAACAATGCCCCTGTTCTCTGGTGGTAGAAATCTCATGAAATGTCAAGACTTTGGCAAACAACCAAAACTGTCTGCATTACTACAAGAGGTAACTGAGAAAATATATTTTTTATTTTGTAATGTGGGTGAACTGACCCTTTAAAATGTTTGGAAATCAGTTTGGGCCGTTTTACCTTTGCACAGCAAAGAGTTCAGTCTGAGGGGAGCTTGAAACTGGACACCAGGCGTTACAGTGTTGTTTCCTGACACACTCAGCAACACTCACAGCTTTATCACCTCCCCCTTTCTTCACGGGAGTTTCGCAGAACCCTTGTTTTATCTAAATTAACTTTAAAAATCAGCGATAATGAGTGGGAGAACACCTTGCGGTTTCAGCTTCATTGCGTCCCGGCTCTGGGACTGCGGCCAAGCATTCTTTGATAGGGAGAAGTTCACCGATGTTGTGCTAATAAATGGTTCTAGTGGTTTATCATTGGTGATCCATGATTCAGGCTGAAAGTCCCTGAGTTGTTCGACAATTGAACATGGTTTAATGTTTTACTCTTCTCCTGGCTGTAAAAGTCTGCGTCTATATAAATGGAATGTGTGAATCATGCCGAGCAGCTTTGACAATGACACAAAGGATGCTGGAGTCACTGCAGTATATTTTTAAAAAAAAGCAGGAATGTTGAGTGCAGTCCAAACTGGAGGATGAAAGCCATAATGTCAGTGTGCAATGTACACACAAGCTCAATGAAGTTTCACAGGATTGAAGTATCCTTGACCAAAACACACACAGTCCTGGGCTGCTGCGCTGTAGCTGACCCTGCACTGTATTTCCCTTTTGATGGATCAGTTGTGTTTCAAGCCTCACATCTGTGCTGTGCTTAGGATTTTTTGGAAACTTTACTATTTGCCATGAAGCCAATTCAAGAAGAGGAGGACGGTTTCACAAAATGACATGATATCATGAAAACAATGATGGCGGCTTTAAAGCTGCAATTTTCAATATTTTTATTTTAACAATGGATAAAATGTTAGACAACATAGAAGGGCTTATATAGTGACAAACCCTTTGTGACAAACTTTGCAGTTCCCCTCAGCTCTACTGAGCGTTTTAGTGTTTTTCAGCTTAATGTTTTTGTTTTTACTGCCTGCTTTAATGTTTTGATTTACTCTCACCACTCTCATTCCCAGCCACAGTTGGTCGCTGTTTTTAACGATAAAATAAGACAACTGTATGCAACCTGCTCAACACCAAATGACAAACAGACACGACTAGCGACTAGCTGGTGAACATAGTGGAGCATTTAGCAGCTAAAGAGACAAATATTTCCCTCAGGAGTTGGCAGAGGCCAAAAACAGCTAAAATGAGAGTGAATATTGAACTTACATTCGTCGTTGGCCAGAAACACAACTCCAAATAAATGCTAATGTTGCTACATGTTTGCTGGATGAGTAAATAAGTTTAAGTTGCTTACGTCCCTCTATTAGCAGTGTGCTTAGATTAGCTGTATCAAAAAGAAAACTCAACTACATTAATTAGAGAGAAGAAAAAGTAAAACCGCGGTTTGCTCAAAATGAAATTACTCTTCTCCTCTACAATAGGTGCCAAATTCCAGCAACATTCCTCAAGCTGCTTTACAGCAGTGGCCTCGGCTGCAGTAAATGGGCACCATCCTGCAACAACAAGTCTTAAATGTACATTGTGTTTATAGAGAAAACAAAGCGGGACCACCTAACAAACCAGTCACTGCTTAGTCAGGGCGGTGTGGTGGACGTCGCCCTGGTAAAGCGCCACATATAGTTAATCCACTCCATGTGCTTGAAACCTGACACACTGACTGAGAGTGGAGGCACAACAGGATGGATGGCCTTGTCAGTGATGGAGGGCTCCCCTGTGACACATCAATATAGAACAGCACTGCCTAATGATCATATTCTTCATCTTCCATCACCTGCCTCCCCAAGACCTGGTCTGCTCCAGCATGCAGGCTCCAGCCAGGGGCCATAAAGCAAGAGACCACAGGGGCCACAGTCCAGGCAGGCATCAATAGAGTGCATGTTTAAAGGCCCTAAAATCAGTGTCTTACTATGATTGATTGGTTCCTAAACAAACACACAATTTTCTGCAGTTCTTTTTGTTTTTGTCTCACTGGTTTGAAGTGGGCTGTGTATTTCCGTGCACCAATCAGAGTTTCGACAGTATTTGAATCAAAAACTGATGACAGTTACCTCAAGAAACCACACCCACACAACAAAAGTATGAAATGTAAAAAAGAAGTTCTTAAAAGTTGACACAAGTTTTCAGGGGTTAAAAGGAAAGGTTTGGATAAACTTGATTGTTGTATGTTATAAGAAGAGTATGGGAAAATATGATCAGTCATTTCATTTCATTTCAGCTGCTTTTTCGGCTAAAATGTTGTAATTTGTGTGTGACAATAATCTGAACTGAGAAGTTCACTTACTAGCTTTTTTGAGCTTTCAACTGCATCTCACATCTCTTCATTGGTGAATGGATCTGGCTGAGGTATCATCACATGAACAAAGTGTGATGCTTTAAAGTCATCATATATGGGGTGGGTCATGCTCAAGTTGTTTTTGTTTTTTTTCTACCCTCCACCGGTCTTAGCGATTTCCTTCATTTCCCAAAATGTCGTATGCCGGGGAACTTAAAATACTGTATGAACATTGCCTGAACTTGTTCCAAGTCAGTATGTTTATATTAAGTGATCAATAGCAACAGACAAAAAAATTTAACAACTCAAGAGAGTGAGATTTCAGGTTGGGTGTCTGTACCAAAGTTCATGGCAATCCATCCAATAGTTGTTGACATTTCTCTCTTGGAACCACACATGTAAAGCAGGTGGTGGCACTAAAGAAAAAGTCAGGAGATCACCACATTCAGTAGGATTCGACCTGTGACAACCATGAATGTCTGTGCCAAATTTCATGGCAATCCATACAATAGTTGATTTTTCAGTCTGGACCAAAGTGGTGGACCAACCGAACAACATTGCCACTCTAGCATGTGTTGACCGTCATGCTGGACATTTTCTGCCCTTAAACTTTTTATTTATATGAGTGACACAAATTTAGACAAGACTACAATTTTAAGGTTTTAGGGTGGTGTAGGATCAAAATAATCTCCCAAACAAGGAGTAATCAACCAATCCTGATTTGCACTCTCTGTTGCCCGCCTTTTCCACAGATGCAATTACCCAGCTGTATTTTCATTCAGCTGGGAAAATTAACAATAATCACAACTCTGAGCATGACAGTGAAGTTTCAGCCGGCCAAACAAGACAATAGTTTTGGATCCCGCAAACCCAGAAAAATGTACCGCAGATCCCTCTCTCAGCATCTCTCGTCCCACGTGGCCCGAGTCTTAATCAGAAACAGCCAGACTGGATAAGGTCCCACATGTGGAAGACTGGATTATAAAAGCTGTGAACAATTAACATGCATGAGGGTCTGCCCTGCCTCAATGAGAAAGGAATGGTATCTGCTTATGTTAATTTCTCAGGATTAATCTAAGAAGCTTTTAAGGGCACTTCAGTGGGAGGGTTATTAAAGTAGAGTCACTGTTCCCGCTTTGTTGAGCCAAGTGAGAACTGTTCCTTGCATTACTGAAACAACTGTACGTCTAGTACTTCAGAACTCCTGTATGCATAAATAATGAGTTAAGTGTGAGCAACAAAGTCTCTGGTGCCACCACACAGCAACATTTTGGGACACACAGGGACGAGTGTGTGTTTCTGTGTGTGTGTGTGTTTCTGTGGTGTCGGCTCAGAGCTGGGCTGGCGCCATGTTTGGCCCCACGGCTGCGGCTCCAGATGTGATATGTCTCTCTCTGTGAAGGGCTGCTCAACACACCCCAGAGGAGGAAGATGAGGAAAACACTGCAGCAGGATTGAGAGGGAGGAGGAACCGCTGCAGGGAAATTGAAACGTGACCTCCACCTCCTCCTCCTCCGCCTCCCTGTCGTCCTCAACGCTCCCTGCACCGCCCTGTGTGACACATAACTCACTCTGAGAAGTCTGAGCTTTCGAGGGACTGTATGAAAATTATTTGGGTAGGTGGGGGGGTGAACTTTGTGTTTTACTTTTTAAAAAAGCAAAGCCCTGCTCGGTTTATTAATATTTTCCTCTTGATGGCAACACTTTTCCCCCCAAATAATGTGTTAAATTGGTTCAACTCATTTAAAGATAAAAGAAATTAAGCTTAGTGAAAGTTCTTCATGCTAACTCTATTTATGCAGATTTTTTTTCCTTTCCTGCTTCCAACTCAATCAGACTGACGGCTTTCACGCTTTTCAGTTCAACCACTTAGATGTGACACGACCTCTGTGAGCCAATCAACTCGTTGCTGTCAAACTGTTGAAATGTTTCCTTTATCTGCTGCTGTCAGTTTTCATTGCAGTGTCCGATCAGTGCGACCCACTTCCACCTCATTCACCTCCGGTTTCATCAGAACCAGCTGTCCAATAGGTCCTTTAAGTGATAACATCCATCCAGATCTTCACTCTGGGCTCTCTAGGCTTCACTCTGTCACCACCACCAATGTCTCGACTCCATCAGGTGGATATTTCTGCACGGTTTATTTAGCGACGTACTGCGTAAAATAATGACATCATTATGGGGTCTAATTGCTGAAAACTCCTCACATGTCTCTTCAACTTTTCCTGTCTTGCATACTATGTCAAATAAATTAATTTGGTTATTAAACCCTTCTTTCAATTAGTCTCTTCTGATTTAATTTAAGATTGTGTACACTTATATCCACTCCACTCCACTATATCTTAATGGAACAATAAAATAACTACCAATGTACACATTAGAAATGAAATTGGAAACGTTGTTTACGACCATGATGACAAAAAATATTGACAATCTTTTTTTCATGATGAAAAGAAGACTAAAACTAAATAAAAGTAGCTTTTGAAAACAAGAACTATGATGAAATGTATTTGATTTTTTCACAAAGAATAAAAACTAAACAGTAATGTGAAAGATGGACGTACTGTATGGACAAATGAACTAATTACTGTTTAAATGCATGCATCTGCTGGACCACACATTGTATGCCCCTGATTAGTAAAACAATATCCTCCTCCATCAGATTACCTGCCCTTTAGCCAAAAGAAAAATTACAATACCCTCCCTCTTTTCTCCCTTATAATTTTCATACAGTCCCCATAACAGAGCCAATGAAATCATCTCTTCTGATTGATATGGTTATGTGTGCATGTGTGAACAGATCCCTGTAGTCTGTTTCAGCCTCCACCAGTGGACGCGTGCCAGTCCTGCTGTAAATCAACCGCAGTGGACGAATTCCTTTATCACATTAACTCTCCCCTCTTGTTAGGGGCCACATATTACTGATTTACATATGCAATTAGCAGTGCTGAAGGGGCAAATTTCAGCCTGACAATAGTTGTCATGGTCCAAAAGAGTAATGCAATTAGAGCCAACTGCCCACCCAGTTTAATTACTCGTGTGCAGCTGACAATTACTGTCTGGCTGTTTGAGATGCACGCCTAATGAATGACATCAGGACATGCTTGCACCTTGCATTTCTGCACGCCTGAGTTTCCGCAGACACAGTCGTCAAAATAACACCAGATTCCTTTTAAGTAACACATGGAGAAATCTTTTCACGTCAGCAAAACATTTTCAGTGACTGTTGATGAGTTAAAAGAGAAGATTTACATGTTCTTTGATGTTTTTTAGGTGACTTTGTAATTCGCCCTCTTGAGTGTGTAACATGATCTTGTAAATGAGAATAGAAGCAACAAAGATTTCATTTAATGTTACATCCCGAGGACTTTTATTAACAGCTTTGTTTTTTGTTTTTTGTTTTTTTTTCCAGTTTTACATTAAAAGAAGGAAATAAAAGTCTTTGCAAAACAATATTTCTTACTCACACCCATGTTATAAAAGAGGTAATAAAAAGTAAGAATACTCGGAAGAGACAGAAACCTCCACGGAGCACACTGAGCTCATTGTTTTTCATCTTTTGCACAAAGTTCAGAAAGTTCATGTCCCACAGCTTCAAGCAGCTTGAAATCACAGAGGGATGTGATCTTATTAAAGGCAGGGAGGATCTGTTTGTATGGACTGCTCAGATTTAATAAAATATGTACATAATTCCTGTGTCTCACATATTACAAGCCTGAAGTGTATGTAGCTTTGTTTGACATATTCAGCTGAATTTGAAGGTAATCTGTCATTTCTATAAAGAATACATGAGATCAGCATCTAACTGCACACTTTATAATAATATTTATATCTCATACAAGCATGCTACACTGGCTCTGTATGCCACGTGAACTCTATGCAGAAATTTGATTTTTTATTTGGCTGGCGGCCCTCACTAATCAATACCCAGGGGAACCCCACCCATTTTACACATCGATGTTAATACTTTTAAAAAAACTGTCCATTGTGAGTCCAACAATGTTATATGAGTGCAATGCTACATTAATACTAATTTGGCAAAAATGACTCATACGCGTGAATGTTTGTACTGTGTTGCAGTAGAGACTAGTAATGTACAGAACAGGTTATTCACACATGATAAACAGTGGCCTGCTGCAGTTATGACTGAATGAAAGTATCGTTGTTGTTGTTGTTGTGTGTCATCCATCATTCAACTGCCACTTATTTGTGTTTGCCAGATGCAAATCTATTGTATAGGCTAAAGACGTGGAATCAAAACTGTGTTTGAATTCAAGGGGTACTTGTTTCACTTAAATGAAATTGATTATGTTATTTATCTGTGTTCGTAACATCATGTGTCAAATAACCTGGCGCAGAACGAGGCACAGTAGCTGCAGTTTGCGTGGTTCTCTTCACATGGGGGCAGCATTAGATGGTAAGAGTTCAAATTTATAGGGATATATGAACGTTTTATTTACATTGTTATCTACAGTAAATGTGTGAAAAATAATAAAAGAAATGAAAGAGTCAACTTCAGCTTTCATCAGAGGGCCAAATATTTTGCTGAAGGGGCCGGATTTGGCCCACGGGCCGCTATTTTCCCACCACTTAGCTTATTATAATGCTGTTTACACATCAAGGAAACAGAAATATAAAATAATAATATATCATACATAATAAAATAATAATATGAAATGGGACATTGCGCATAATGCTTATATTTAGCTTTTCTGTACTTTTACTTTGGTAAAATTCTGAATGCAGGACTTTTACTTGTAATAGAGTATTTTTACATTGTAAAAAAAAAAATCTGTCTATTCAAACAGCAGCACAAATGGCCGTATTTGTGAGCCCTTTTATTTTTTTAAGTGTCACCTTTTCAAACCTGAGGAGCAATCTTGTTGCCAATAAATGTCAGCTTTGTGTCAGGACAGCTTGGCCCGGCAACAAAACATCAATTGTTTCCAATTGGCAGAATTTCCTTCCCTCAGCCGTGGCTCCGGCCAATCAGAGGCCAGCTTGGTGGAACAGAGCACGTTCACCGTGGCAACCGCTCCACTCTACCTCTGCTCACTGCCACTCCTCACACCGTCCTCTCTGTCTCCGTCAGATGGCCAAAATAACACCCACCGGTGAACTGAAACTGGCCGTTCCTGCAGCTCAGGCAGAGGTCAGTCCTGTCCTAGCAGAGGAGGAGGACTGTGAGTGTTTTACATACTATATCCTGCTTTTCTGAAGACCTTTTTCCCATTAAGCCGATGCTTAAGAGTCAATATTTCACATTAGGAGGTGAGGTTATCTCAGGGGCTGAGGGTGGTGACTGCAAATGAGTAAGACATGAGACAATCTGAAAGCAGAGGCTTGCACAAAGGCGGCGTCCTCTGCCTATAGCAGATGCTTGTGGGGGAAGCAGTGATATTTGAGCCACAGCACAGATGTGGGAATACAGCTCAAGACAAGTGTGGGTGGTGCTGTGTGTTTCAATGCAGCTGGGTCAAAAGACAAACCACACTTATTTGAGTAACCCTTCCCTGACCGCGCGTTAGCAAGCACACATCTGTACACAGAAACAAATATACACAGAGATACTAAACATCCAGACCCCCAGTGGAGAGACCTGCTTGACACAGAGCTGAGTGTGTTTACTCCCCTACTTCTTTGAAATGACAGTGTTGCCATTGGGGGCTCAGAGAGACTGGGAAGCCATGTTTAGAGGATAATCGTGGCCAGACCATCTGGTCAAGATTTTCTCTCTTTTCTCAGGATTTCTTCTTTTTCCTATGAAAGGAAAGAGTATATTTGTAGTCTCGAAATGCAACTGAAAAGTCACATGCATTTGATTTACTTCTTCAAATGGATAATTCAACAGCATTTGTAGCAGACAGGGCAGCTTGTGCAGCGTCCCAAGCCAGTGGTGAACTATATAATCTACACTTATACTATTACTGATCACTTCCAGTTGCTTCTGCCCATCTGGATGCTTCAGCAATCCCATTGCCCTCCCAGTATAATCGCTGTTGACACAGGAAATTTAATCAGATATCTTGGTGATGATGAAAGTGGTTGAAATAGGATTAAACTGGGCTTGACAGGAGTGTGACATCGCTACTGCAGGGCATTACTCCATGAGTACAACACTGAATTATACTGCTGGTAGGACACAACCTGCTGTGTATTTGCCCTGATGCCCAGGACTGAAGAAAATTATCTATTCGAGTCATTTAAAAAAAAGGAACAGCATATATATTTTCCCAAATTAAACATAAAAAAAGCAGCCGTTATAAATTAAGTACCAGTGTATTTGCAGGTTTTAGCGACTAAACTATAAATCCTGTACAAGTTGACCATTTTAAAGTGCAGGCCATGTAATTTTAGATTTTTAGTATTTTTCCTGCTGTTCCAGGCAGCTTTGCATTGCTTTCCATTCACCTCAGCACTGTTTAAAAATCAACTAGCACTCTTGAAACTGGCTTATGTTGTATAATCCATCTACAGTGATCACGTTTGCATTATTGTTGTGTGATAATGCAGTTTAAGAACAGATTGATTTGAGAAGTTTGCAACACATTACTCCACAATCAGTGTGTTTTAGATTTAATTAATATGTAACATCCTTGTCTCCCCTCTTTATTTTTGTCTGAGTAAGCTTTATGTTACTATTTATGTTTGTATAATAGTATTTTGTACCTTTTTTATGCTTTACTTTGTGTATAGTAGACACTCAAGCACGTTTCAAGAGTATAGTAAGTATTTCATATTATACATAAATGAATGAAACATCAATGGGATTCCTTAAACAGAAGTTGCAATGCAAAAATACTGGTTTGATTCTTTAAATGTGTCATTTTAACAAATAAAAGTATACATAAAAATGAATACAGGCAAAACTGTGGGTATATTTATTAAGATTTTGGGCCTCTTTTCTGTCATATTTGGACATTTTCCAGTTTTGAGGACTTGTAGACTTAGTGTGTATGTGCCAATCTAATGTATCAATTGTGTTGATTAAAATAAAAATACAGACTTTGTGTAAAAGTAATTTGCTGCGTTGCTGTTATGCCAGCATATCATCAAAATTAAGTAAAGTGTAAACAATATCTGTATATGTATCTGTAAACAAAGCCATATATTATATGACAGATTATGTCTTTCTCTCCCAGCAAACATCACTGTTATTAATCAGTTATTATTGAAAATCAATGCACAGAACAAATATTCATGTAAAGACGTACTGAAAATCAACCACATGTACACATCTAAACAGAACACAGACAGCTCTGAGTTATTACCATTACTATACATGAGTTTAATTGCCTAATCAGACTAATGCCTCATTTGTGGTTTAGGATGAATGCATGTGTAAGACAACAGCTTCATCATGTTCAAAAATAACAATATATGCCACTTTTAGCTAGCTGATAGCTGCTAGTTATCTTACAAAAATGTACAGTTGAATGGGAGATAAAAAATAGGCCAAAAGACCATAAAATTTCTATTTTAGTCAAAGATCTTACAGTCTTTTGCTCTGCCATGTGGCCTTTTACCATACACCAGATTATGGGTTGCATGGTTGGAGCCACAGAAAGCCATTACTTAGGGGCTAAAGGCAGGAGTTAAGATTATCTGCAGGACTTCAGGCCAAAGAGATTTGTTTCCACAAGCACAACACAACACTATGTTTAGTAGTGAGAGGATTCTGGGGTGGCAACGGTTAAATCCAAGATTAAGCTAATTTAATTCTGGCTGTTGAGCATTTTAGTTGAATTTCTGGGGTAATTGGACTATTTTTCCAATCAGCCCTGTTTGACTGCAAATGTGATACTTCACCAACAATGAAAACTGATGTCTGTCAAAGTAAGCGAGGCCTTGTTTCAGTCAGTATCACTTGTTAAAAGAACAGGAAAAAAACAGAGAAATATGTGACTGAGCAGGAAAATAAAGACATTAACAGAGAAATTACTAACAGAAGAAGCTTTTCTCTGAAAAAGGGAACTAGAGACCCAACTCTATTCCGAGTAAGTTCAATGGCTCATGCTCATGAGCCATAGGAATGCAATCTAAACCACATCACTGCTGTAGTTGTTGAATAACCATTGATTTATCTTGGCTGAAATAATAAGCTGCATAAGATTTTATCCAAATTCGTTGCTTTTAGAATGAAAGATAACTGTCTTTACAATCTGTGCAACTCTCTACAGATATATGGCTGGACTGTCTAAACTAGTTAATATATTAAAGTGTTAATATAATGCTACTATTACTATTGAAAAACCAATGAAAGTAATTCATATCCACTTCCTGTTTACATGTATCCGTGCAGGGAATGGATACAAATATATCTATTATATTTCCCAAACAATAACGTAATTATTAAGATCTTCCTTTAAAATGTTTGTTAAACCTTCAATGACTTGCTGGTCACTTGGAAGCAGAAAAAAAACAAAAAAACACCACATTGCCATTGCTTTCACTCTTTCCCACTCCAAATAACATCACCGTCACTGTGAGAATGATAATTTAAAATGACAAAATGAGTATTAATATTGGTCTAGTTTAGGTTGAGTTATAAAAAGAGGGGTTTTCTCTTCACTTTGGATATAACTGAAATTGAAAATCTGCCTGGGTAGCAGGAGAATTTGGAAAATATAGAGGATAACAAGACACAGGAATACACAGTACAGTCAGAGTGACATTCTTCATCTGAGGTTTTGATGTGGATGACCAGGAAGCCTCCAGAGGTTCACACGCTGCCGGGATGGTTTGTCATCATGAATGTCGACTCATGTAAGCAGCGGTCACTGAAGAGCCCTGTCAGGTTCACCGACTCAAACCGCAAACCTCCTGCATATGCACTGTACACAGGACCATGAAAGTTAAACATGCACTGTTTTATCTGAGAAGGTGCTTATTAAAATGCCAAACCCTGGGAGGGAGTTTCATTCTCACGTGTACACAGAGAAAATAGCTTAAAAAAAAAAAGAAATTCACACACCGCATCGAGATAATGTTTGCAATGGGTGGCACTGAATGTTTGGTAATGCAAGGAGTAAATGTTCGACCTCTCTCCTGCTTTTTTCTCACAAATAACAATTTTTGCACCATGCACGATTGTGCAGTTAAAAGTTTTGCTTTGTTTGCTGTAATAGTTTGTTAATAAATTACACAACGCAGTCAGGGGAAAATATTAAAGCCAGACATCAGGGATTAAAATATCAGACTCATTGAAAGATGCACAAAGTTTGAATTCAAGATAGGTATTGTTTTTAGCAGCAGAGAATCACCTCTGCAGTAAAACAGCAGCTGGAGTCTTCTGTTTGCTTGCAACAAGGGGTTTCAGCAAGTGTCTCAATACTAACAAAATCCTTATTGTATATTTTATCTGTTGCGTTTGTGGTTTTAGCTTTTGATGCTGGATTTACTCTGCCCCTGTAATCCTCTTTAGCTAAATCAACCATACAGAAAATGTATATTTATTATGATCAGTCAGAGATTTCATTGATGTGTATGGGTGAGCGTAGGGCCTGTGAACACCTCCAGGTTCCTTCCTCCAGGGCCAGTGTGTTATTCCAGTAATCCAGGCCAGTAATTGATCCAGGCCTGGCAGCACTGTACTGATGGCAGGTAGCCAAGGTGGGTCTGACTGACCTCTGGTCCCAGGTCACTTCTTCTGGTCTTACTCGACTTACTCGAAGAGATGAAAACTATCAATCACTCGCTGGATGGATGCACATCAGAGGGAATGCATAAATCAATACGCAGGAGAGGCTGTCTTTTTCTTTGCAGATAATAAATCATCCAGCTGTATTTTGCTGGTGTTTCGGATTCTGTGCAGTCCAGCTGTTGCGTCAGATGCCAGCCGGGTCAGTGAGGTGAGTGTGGTCAGACAACCTTATCACAAACAGTTGTGGTCTACAACTCTGTGTCATCCAGTCTGTGATCCAAGAGAAAGGTTTGATGGGAGTTTATAGACAATTAAGAGAAGTCAAGCTTTTAATCAATCTTAACATGAAGCCTCACACAGAAAATAATAAAATGTTGTCCAGTGAGAGCATCAAACAGGCCTCTCATTGAATTAGATGCCTTATATGTGGTAAGGGTCTCAGCTGAGTGTTTCAGATATTTTTTAATGATTTATGAGATGTTAGTTACATACTCAACTCACATCACAATACCCACAAATGATGTACAGTAATTTTACACCTTAGCAGCCGTCCCAGTTTGTTGCAGATAAGTGGAATTATATCAATGATTCACAGCTAATGCCTTTTGGTTTGGAGGGACGGGTGGGGTGAAGCTGCCTGCCAGTGAGTAATAGAAGATTAGATTTTGGATAATCCAAGACAGGAACGTGCAAGAAGGTCAGATTACTCGACAAGGTGATTCTGATTCTCAGCACCGTTCAGGCCGACTCAGTCATTGTTGAGAATCTGTTGAACATTTCAGCCCACATTTACAGTGTAACTAGTACATATGTGGTATCAATAACATCCTTACTACCGGGACAAACATGTACTGTAAGTGCAAGAGAAGAAGATGGGGGGTTAGGGAATGAGGGGTAACAACTGTGTGTTAATAACTCCAGGGTACAATAATATCGTTACCGGGCAACAATGGGTAAACACGGTAATAGTTTTGATATTGTATTGTATTGAAATTATATATTATATATAAAAAATATATTTAAAACATCTATACTGTCTAATTATTTCATATGTACTGGGTAATTTACAAAGTACCAATTTAAGTTTCCCTCCTAAGTTTGTTAGCCCCCTAATTCCCTGTACTTCTCCCTTTCTACCCACAGTATGGGTAGGTACTTCATTGTAGCAGTATTTCATTAGTACCCTAAATTTACAAAGTATTTACAATGTAATTTGAAGGCTTTTTTTTACCCAATGTCACCCATAATTCGTCAGAGAGGGCACCCTAATGAAACACCAATGAGCTTGACAAAAGAGTCTTAACTCAAGGTTCACTTACTAGCTTTTTCCAGAGCTTCCAACCACATCTCACAGTCTGTCTGAGTGGGTTTGATTTTTGTTTTGTCAGTGAGCGTCTTGTCAGATGATTTGTCCAACTCGTGAGTGAACTCCTGCTGTGCAGCTCAGATGTTTATGACTCCTGGGAACTGGTGTAGGACACTGATTCACCAACTCACTCTCATACCACCCCGGTTCAGTTCCTGCACTGTGAGGCAGAATGGTTTAACTTCAGTACGAGGGACGACAGCATGGCACCGCTTCATAAACCAAAGCTTCTCTTTGATGGCCTCATGGGTTGGGCCTTTCTCCGCCTTCACCACCACCACCACCACCATCACCACCACCACCACCACCTCCTCCTCCTCCTCCTCCTCCTCCTCCTCCTCCTCCTCCTCCTCCTCCTCCTCCTTTAACCCAGCTGGCATCTGACTTTCAGCATACGTTGACCATGGGTTGGGTGAGCTCACCGAGCAGGAACGAAGCTGATGTGTGCACAGTGAGCATGAGAACGTGACTGTACCAGCAAATAATTTATAGAGTGAGCGGAGGGTCATTTTTAAAGAGAGCAAAGCCAAAAGGCAGCACTGTACACCGAGCTGCACGTGACTCTGCTCTGCATGGGAAACATGGAGCTTGCTAACATGTAATTAGCTGTTACTATTTTCATTCTGCATCGCCCTGAAGCAGCACAGGGCTGTTGGTTGTATACTCAGTGCCAGGAAAGTTTGAGGCTGTCAGTATGGCTTTTGAGTCTCTTCAACTTCAGATTTTAACTTTCTGTATTGGTCTGAGGGGAAACATAGGGGACTGTCCTGAACAGATGACCCCTCCCTGAAATGAATGAATGATTCCTCTCACTGTGGGGAAACTTTAAAACATCCTGAATGAAAAATAAGCTCACTTAAGAAGTTTTTATTTTTTCAAGGATATTGGCAATATCCTCAAAAAGGAATACATTGTACAGAAGCACAGAAAAGTCATGCTGTATTCCTAAAACAGATGGTGTTTTCATTTTAAAGGGGGAAAAACGTAGACTGAGAGATTTGAGATTATACGTTTTAGGAAGACTTTGGCCAGCTATTGTACAGTAAGTGGAAAACAGGACTGTCCTCCTGAGGGACCTTTCAGTGACTTTGACGTTAAAAGCTCATTTTCCTCTTCCCTAAATCCTGCTGCACTGAGCATCATCCAAACTGCAAGCTAATGCAAACTCCTGGCATCGCTTCAAAGCAAGGCTGGTGTCTGCCTCACTTCCTCTGCCCCCTTTCCTCTGCTCCTTCGCTTCTCTCCATCTCGAGCAGTGCTGAAGCGGGAGGACAGAGACCGCTTTCACCTCTAACCTAGATCACTGAGTAGCTGATGAAATGGAAATGAAACAAATTGGCTACTGTAGATTGTCCAGGATAGAAGCAGTGCCTCTTTTTGGACTGGAGTACGCTCATGGCTTGCTCTAATAAAAGTTTTTCACTTTTAATAATCACTAAAACAGCACAAACTTTGCAGGAGAGCTGAGTGGATTATTAAGGTGGAAGCAAATAAACAAAATCCTATACATGCAACTAGTTTTGAATCTTAATGAGTGGAGAAGGCAGGACAGGAGGCTTTAGGGTTTGAGGAGTTTTTCTCAAAGGAGACAGACGGATAAAAAAGGCATCACTGAGCTGAATGTGAATGTTGAGATGAGCTTTATAGCCTTTCAGTATCATTAAGAATTAATATTGATAATATATTTCATCAATAATTCAGTGGTGTTTTACCCCTGTGTACGTTCTCAGTGGTCAGTACTGCAGCTAATTTAGGGAAACAGTATAAAGCTTCTTCAGTCCAAATATATTAAACAAAACCAGTTCATCTGAGGAAGTAAACATTTTAATTAATAAATTAATCAGCAAATATTTTTGTATCAACACATTTTCCTTGATCAACATTTTTTTTTCCTTATTAAAGAGAAAGTCCTCCAATTTTATGTTAGGTCCTCGTGGGGTCCTAGTAACAGAGGCCTGACCTGGGAGCAGGGTTGGGCCGAAACCAAATGATGTTCAGTCTAATCAGGTCAGGAATGGTCCCGTTGTACTGCTTCAAGTCTTTTGTTTGTGTGTCAATATGTCTAATACCAGCATGGAGCAATCTGCTCTGATGTGTGAGGTGAGAAGGAGAGAATAAGAATAGCATGCATGGCTGTTCAGTCCGATTGCTGTTAATAGCTGCTTGGTAAGTGCTGCTGCCAGTGTTGGTGTTCGCGCCCTATTAAGGTCTAAGTGACCTCATTTTGGGTCGGGTCTAATTATGCTCGGCCGTATTCAGATCGGGTCTGACTCTATTGGATTTGAAAATGAATTAATTTATGTTGGGCTTGGGTATGTTTTCCACGGGTCCATTTCAGATTTTTTTTCAGAGAACATTATGGAAGTATGATACTACATCACCCTTTAAATACACACCCCTTAAATACACACATTTCTGCAGCACTGGTGACCCAGTGAAACCTGTCAGGTAACTATAAAGTTACTGTCACATTGTTCTTCAGTTTGTATGTTCACAAAGTATCTACATACCATGTGCCGTGGCATATGGGACATTATGTACGGCAGTATGATGAAATGTAAAAAAGAAAGCTGTAACAAAGTTGTAAACGTTTTTAGTGATTGTACCACAGCTAACAATTACAACTAAGTTATTAGTTACCCATAACGTCTGGCCAGGTGTGTAGGGTCAATTGTTTAGCCTTACTTAGGATTCAAGTGCTAATTTCAGGATTTATTTAACGCCACATAAAAAGCATCATGCAGGTGGAGTGAAATAGTAGCTACACTGTAAACTGGCTCTATGAGAGATAACACTTGTCTTCAGCATGGTTTGTACCTATGATCGTTGGATATTGAATGCTTTTTATTGACTTTTATTAACTTTAATTTGTATGGATGGTGGCAGGTGCTGCTGGCGTCCTGTGATTGGACATCAGATTTACAAATATGGTGCCGGAGCTGTTTGACAATATGAATTTTACCTGGTTTTAAAAAAAACGAGTGATCAACAGTGTGCTGATTTTTTGGTTTCTTCAGAGTCTTCACTGTACAAAATACCAATAAGTAAAACAAGTATAATATATGGTATTTTATTTCAATTAAGAAATTGACAAGCACTCATCAATCAACATATTAAAACATTTGTGCCGTCTGTGCAAACTTGCATGACGGCTCCTTAAAATAAATACTTTTAAGAGGAAATAATACAGACAGAATATGTGAGGCTCAAACCACAAGTACAAACAAATTATCCAAATGTCCAAGAGACAAAAGGGTCTGAAAATTCCCAAAGTCAACCCCGACTCTCCAACGAAAAGTGTTTGTATAAAACAGCTAAGTATTTTTAAAAATACAGAATCTTACAAAAAGGTTTCATCTTCTCACTTCTTTAAATCACTGTAAAATATCAGCTGGTATTATGACAAGAAATCATGATTTTTTTTCATGTATAATAAAAAGACAGAATGTGCTTCTGCATTTTTACATTAGTATTCACATACATCATGAGTGTACTGTATCATTAAAGTCCTCCACCCCTCTGATGGTGCTCTTGATGGAGACAGGTGTATCATACAGGGCTGCGTCCTTCCAAGCGCTCCTCGTCGCCACATTGTGTGTCGAGCTGAAGATAGACACCGGTGACCATGGTAACAACAAAGGTGTAGTCAGTCCAGAGACACCCACATATTTGCGGAGACCAAGTCATTAACCATCTTCTTTGAGACGGTACACCATTCATGCCCAGGCTATGTAAAACAATACACTTCACAGCCAAGTGTTCATTGTCTTTATAGGTTATATTACCAACAGCGTTCACATTTTCTGTATATAAAACAAAACAAAAAACTTTAAAAAAACTATTCTTTTTGACAATGTGTCAACTTTCAAACGGTCCAAAAAAAGAGACAAAATAGCCATCAACGGGAGAGGATTTCAAGAATACAGGTTACAGTACAAAAATGTGGTCCAGGTGGTAGCACATGAAGCATGCATGTGTTAATGTTGCCCTTCTCACCCCAAAAACCCTCATGCGAAGACATACTGTATAAAAAGGCCACATGGCTTTTCCTTCACTATTAAATGCGCGTGTACTCCGACAACTGGCCTCTTTGTCTGCTCTGCTCATCCGAAGACCGACGAAAGGTGCTTTTTTTCCTCCTATTGGTGGACAATAGACACAAAGCCTCACAGGGTCACTATGAAGTGTGTGTTTGGTTCATCTTCACGCTCCTGAAGCTATTTACGACTGGGTTGAACTACTGACAAACACAAGTCACATACAGATCTGTAACTTCAATGTCGTCAGGTAAAAAACTTGTCAACTTTATAAAAAAAATAAAATAAAACAGCCTTGGTTGATCTTGACAGTTACTTTTCTATTTTCTTTTAGTTTGGTTTTAAAACCCCAAAAGTTGTAGGATGTTGTAGCATTAGGAGAGGCATGTTTAATTATAGTTAAGGGAATAGTTTGACATTTTAGAAAATATGCTTATTTGCTTTTTTGCTTAGAGTTGGATGAGAAGATTGATACCACTCTCATATCCATTCAATATAAGGCTACAGCCAGCAGCCGGTTAGCTTAGCTTAGCATAAAGACTGGAAACAGGAGGAAACAGCTAGCCTAGCTCTGTCCAGGCAACCAGTGAGGCTCCAGGAAGTCACTGCTCCCAGCCAAGAAATAGTCAGGCATATAACCCACCGTAAATACAGCAAACTGTCATTTTTACATTTCAGTTTTTATACGGATTAAACCAACAAGATATAATGTTTTAATTAGTGAGCTTTAGAGGTGCTGGTAGGGAGATTTTGTTACCTTTGGACAGAGCCAGGCCAGCACTTTTACCCCTTTTCTGGTCTTTGTGCTATGCTAAGCTAACCGGTTGTTTGCTGTATGTAACGCCTTATATTTAACGAAGAAATATGAGAGTGGCACTGATCTTCTCATTCAACTCAACCAAAATGTCAAACTATTCCTTAAAAACATGAAAATCACCATGATTGAAGCTGCAAATTTCTCACTTGAAAACATGGATTTGATGTTTGTGTGTGCACAAACCTCACGAGCAGTCTCTTACCAAGGGCTCTGTGTTTGTTGAGGGATCAGTGGGAGTATACTGTATGAGCGTGTAAACAAAAGGCAGTTGGGCTTGAGCTTGAGTCTGCTGAGCTTCCTCTTCTTTAGATCACCCCAACGGGACGTCTCTAACCAGTTTACTACTTTACTCTAAGTGCAGAGGCTTAGTGAAGCCCTTCACCCCTATTTTTATATCTTTTCCATAATCTTTAACATCTGTACTGCAGAAATAACAACAAAAATATAACTTAAGATAAACTCTCTAGGCACTGTTTGATTTCCAAGGCTTTTTGTTGTAGATTGTGATAAAAGGTCAGCAGACAGATAAAAAAATTAATAAAAAGAAACACCAGAGAGTGATGGTTCTGCAGACCAAACACTTTCTCCTCTGTGATATATCAAGGTCCTCCGAGTCAGCTCACACAGCCAACAGACTCGCTTCAAGCTCTGTGGTGGAGAGGCTGTAAGGGCAGAAAGTATCTAAAGGGTAAGTGTGAAGAAGTTTTCAAGGTTAAGTGTCAGTTCCAGTCTTTAACCTATCTTTCTCCTTCATAAAAAGAAAACAAAGGGCGGATCTTAAGCCATTATCTTCTGGGGAATCTCTATAGAAGCCTTGATGAAGATGCAGTTGTCTCGGATGTAGTTCCTCTTCTTAATCTCCTCGTGAGAGATGAACTTGGGGTAGCCGAAGCCCAGGGTGCTCTCGTCCAGCGAGTTGCGGCTGCTGCTGGGCTTCTGGAAGTTCTTCCAGTTGGGGTCGGGGTTGAAGGTCTCGGTGATGTGCTGGGGTTTGGAAAGCGACGGGTCGCTCTGGTCCATAATGGAGAAAGTCACCTTGTAGGAGAAGGGCCACTCCAGCAGGCTGTCGTACTCCCCGGGCAACACGCGGATGTAGACGGAGAGGTGGGAGCCCTCGCCGCTGCCGTTACCATTCAAGAAGGCCGACACCTGCAGCTTGTAGCCGTAGCGGTGAGTGTAGAAGGGCGGGCTGAAGAACTCGTGGTTGCTTCGGAGTTTGGCCTCCTGGAGTTTGCGGGTGTAGTCGTTGAGCTTCCAGATGAGAACGCCGTCGTGACTGACGGACAGCTCCTCCATCTCCCTCCGCAGCTCCAGGATCTCCTGCCGCTGACGCCCCACCAGGTTACACATCATAGTCAGGTGAGACTTTGTGGTGTCTTCCAGGTGACGACCAATAGCCAGTTTGGGGCACTGCCAGGGAGACGGCAAAGAGATTAATTATGTAGAAGCTGCTGCACAGTGAGTAAGTGAGGAGATAACGTAACACATACAGATTTCACACATACACTATATTAAGAAACACAAAGACACTAACTGTATCTGTTTATTTCACAAACATTTCCGTATTTTGAGCACCTAGATTGATTAATGTGGTCCGGGTGGACATGAATGATGTTTCTGTAAAAAAAAACTGGAGTTTTGTGTATAATGGCAGGATGTCCAGATGAATTTAAAGTTGTTAAAGATGAGAAAGATATTGACAAAAATCTGAAAATCTCTCTTTGCCATTTTGCATGCACTTTTGAGACGGTCCCTAACTTCAGCTCCTCAAATACTATTAAGTCACGAACAGTGCCAGGCACTGTTCAATATCAGATCATGAGATATAACTAACACCTGTGCAACATCATCCTCCACTGCACAAATAATGTGGTTAGGACTGCTAAAAAATGTCTGAATATTTACTTTAAATATAAACTTTAAAATATCTACAACTCATATGTTTACATTTGGGTACAATGGAGAGTCATGCTGCTTTGTGTGTAGCAGTGTGTGTATGATGTGATGACTGTGTGTTTTGATTTGACTGAATTGTGACTTTAAGAAGACGTGGTGTGATGTTTGTAGCAAATTGTGATCAGAAAAAATTATAAATATTACCGCAAAAATGTGGATACTGTCCGTTCATATCTGAATAATGTTCTTGGATTTGTTTATATCCCTAATCAACTTCTATATCTACACTGAACATGATAAAGATGTGGACACTTTGATTATTATATTTAATGATCACTCTGCTATTGTGGAGACATGTTTTTGCTCTCCATCAGGCCATCTGTAAATGTTATAAATCAAGCTTTCCAGATGCTTTGTAATTCTTAACAGAGCGAGGAGCCGACAGCACAGAGTATGATGCTCATCTGCCGCTCTTCCTCGAGCGTGTCCACAATTTCTCAAATTGACGGCAGCTTCAAAAATAGCCAGAAATGCGCTGTCAGAATATAGAAGCGTTGCTCTCATTAAAATACACCCTACAGGCACCGTACTCTATGCTCGAAAGGAGAAAAATCATCACTTTGGACACAGTGAGCAAGGATTTGAAGGAAATATAATAAAATCAAGCATGTAAACAACAAAGACAAACAAGCTAAGCATATCAACAGTAGTGTTAACAGAAAGGTTCCTCCAGAGGCAGAAATTAAATGATGCAGGTCAGTCTTACCCGGTGTTTGCAGCCGGCATCTTTGAAGGGGCAGAGAACGAGCGCACTGCCGCAGTTGTCCTTCACATGGTTAGCAAGATCCTCTCGGGCGATGTTGGGTGTGCCACACTGGTTTGGGCACTGGACAGGAAACCGAGGGCAGTGGTACTGGTGGTTCTGTAGAGGAGTCAGGGACACAGAGGGTGTTTAATATGTGCGCTGCTGACTGACAGTGGGGTCACAAATTAATGGTTGCACAGGGAGAAAATGTCCTTCAAAAGTTAAAAAACAACACATGCAGTATTAAAAATGAGGCTGCAAAAATAGACCAGAAAAACAACTAATCATGCAGCCTGCAGACCGCGCTGCCAATAACACACGCAAAGCTCAGCAAATCATTGCGTCAACATGAATTTTGCAATCAGTGTAATAAAACACTCAATAACTGACTGACTAGAGCTGTAACAATGAATTGATGGACTGGATTTTTTTAAGGTTCTTGTTTTTCCTTTTCTTAAATTACAGTAAAATGAAGATTGATATTGACAATAGAGCTGGAACAAATATTTAATAACATCTAACAAATATTTTCACTAAAATGTGAAAACAGTGAAAAATATCCATCCCAGTTTCCAAGGTCACGTCTTTAAATGTCTTGTTTTGTTCGACCAACAGTCTAAAACCCAAAGATATTAAATTTACAATCATATAAAACAGAGAAAAGCAGGATATCTCTGTATTGGAGCTGTTGAAAAAAGCAAATATTTGCATTTTTACTTGACTTAAACAATTATTTGATCACTATCAAAACAGTTGCTGATTATTTTTCTGAAGATCAAGTAATCGATTGTCAGCAGCCTTACAGCGAACTAGATGGTGACCAAAGTGATAAGAGTGGAACCTGCTTAAATAAAACAAATTAAATGTTATATATTGAGTGTTTCTTTGCCATCATGCAATGCAGATTTTTAAGATTGGTTTATTACATCTTGGCCCAAAATGGAGGGGGAGGGGAGAGTGACACTGACAGCTCAGCCTCTGGCCAGATGTGTACAGAGGCAGGTGCTTCCACATAAAAGCCCAGACAGCAAAACAGCAGCTCACACTAACATCCAGCTGCCACAGGACAGAGACACCAGCACCAGCAGTACAGCTGCTCTACTGAGGCTGGAAACCCTCTATGAGCCACATGCAGGACGGATGACAGGTACAATGATACTGGCAGGAGGCATTTTGAGAGAAAATATGTCTTGGCACTTAACTGGCTCAATCATGCCAAATATAACTATTTCACTAATAAGAAAGAATTTAAGCAGTGACTTGGGAAAAAAACGAAGGATTCTGATGGTAAACTTTGTGTGAAACTGACCTGGATGGTGTCGAAGACAAACTCCTTGCCGCAGTACTTGCAGGGCTGTGTGCGTTTGGGACACTCGGCCATGCCGTGTTGGGACAGCAGGCGACGCATCATCCTCGCCCCACACTTGTTCTCACAGTAAACGCTCTCCTGAGGACACACACCCTGGTGGTTCTGGGGTAGAAAGGAAACACGTGATTACATTTTAGAGCAGATAGATACAGTAGGTGTTACTGTTTACTCAAATGCAGTTTATATACTGCAGTTTTCATAGCTCAAAACTACATTTTAATGAACAAAATATGTAAAGATTTTCTGACAGCAATGAGACTGCAGGTCAAGTTTTGACTCGTCAAGGATGAATATGATGACAAACAGTAAGAAAGAACACATTTGCAAATATAAAGTAACCTGTAAAATAATGTATCTCTACTTGGTTACAAGTAAAAGTCTGGCATTCAAAATCTTACTCAAGTAAATCAAAATATACATATATAAAAGTATTCATTATGCAGAATGGCCCATTTCAGAATAATATATATTATATCACTGGATTTTAATTATTGATGCATTAATGTGTGAGCTTCGATGGTAAAGGTGGGGCTAATTTCAACTACTTCATACACTGCTGGGTAGCTTAAGCCATAATAATATGTCATAATGTATTAGTTGATTTATATGTTGTATTAATAATCTGAAAAGTAATTTAAGTTATCACATAAATGTAGTGGAGTAAAAAGCACAATATTTCCCTCTGAACTGTGGTGGAGCAGAAGTATAAAGTAGCATAAAAACTACAAGTACCTCAAAATTGTACTTAAGTACAGTACTTGAGTAAATGTACTTTGTTACATTCCACCCCTGAACTCAAGTATAGAGCTGAAACAATTGGTTGATTAATTGATCAACAGAAAATGAAATCAGAAACTATTCTGATTACAGATTTATCATTAAAATCATTTTTTCTTGCAAACCCACCGACCATTCTCTGGTCGCAGCTTATCCAATGTGAAGATTTGCTGCATTTCTCCTGCTTAATATTACTTTATATACTGTATATGTATATAGCCTTAGTCCAGTATTATTTGGCAAAAGGTTTTGAATGATATATGGTTGTAAACATGACGGTGTAATTCCAATGTGAGAGCCAAAAGGTGGATGAATGCCCCTGTAACTGTGTGCAGAGGGGGGACCATGAGGGCCAGAGTAAACAGAGGGGTGGGGGAGGGTGTGGGTGAGTGGTGGTGGTGGTGACAGAGGTGTTAGTGAGGAGACTCTGAGGTACTTCAGCCTACAAACACATTCAGTATGAAAGACACAGTCAAAGCTTCTTTCCTTCTGCCAACACACGTGTTATTTCAAAATAGACTCTCTCTGAAGGCAGCGACACACGTGCTTTAGTCTCTCCTGCTGCTTTTCACAAAGACGTCTTTCACTTACGCATAGAAATTATGTGGAGTCACTCAGGGGCTGTTTATGTCAAGCCCCCGCTGTGTTGTAACAGGGAAAAAAAAAAAAAAGACATAAAAGCAGGTTTGGAGTTGGTGTTTACCTCGTAGGCTTCACCGGTGAACTCGCTGCCGCAGAACTCGCACTTGACCTTGCGCTTGGGGCAGTCGTGCTGCAGGTGGTCGGGCAAGTCGCGGCGCGTCAGCTTGACGGAGCAGCGATTGGGGCAGGGTATCACATTGAAGGCGCAGGTGGAGAAGTGGCCCTGAGGGAGACACAACGACAGAGAGGCAATGTGTCATAATCAGACTCTCAAGATCAAGAGGTGAGGTGAGGGGGAGGGAGGACGGCAACAGGTATCAGGAGGAGATACACAAGGCAGAGTGTTTGATAAGATTAAAAAAAGATGGAGGGAAAGTGAGTGAGGATATCGAAGCTTCTCACCTGCAGCTGCTTCATCTGGCCGGTCCAGCGGCAGCCCTCCTCACTGTGGATGCAGCGGATGGGCAGCGCCAGGATCTGCTGCTCCAGCTCCGGGTCCGGGTAGATCTGAAGAGGAAAAGCAGGACGAGGTCACAAGCTGTTAGAGCTGGAGCTGACCAGGTCATGCTGGAAGTCTGTAATATATCACTTTAATACAGCAAAAGTGTTTATAACATGGGTCTGAATGTTGCTGTCCAATGAAAACCATGTATCTCCAAGTTTGGTGACTTAAAAACCCTTATGAAGCTGATAAGCATAATAAGTTGACATTTTTTTCCAGACACATGGTTTAAATAGGACAGCGATGCAGTATTTGACCTGTGCATGAGACTGGGAAACAAATACTTCACTTGTCAACCACAAACAACATATAGTAAGCCCCTTTTTGAAGAATTACAGTACATAAATACCAAATAAAGTCAGGTTTAAAGGATACGTTTTTCAATATACTCCATTTTTCTTATTTTCAACAAATTACATGAAAAGACAAAAACCAAAACAATGAATTGATCCTACTAACAAGTACTGTCTGTGTAGCCAAAGCTTGATATATCTTATTACTCCATTGTTGTCAAAAAAATATTAAAAACACATCAGCGAGCCACATTGTTGCACTGGGTGACATCTTCCTTCATTAGCATTAATACGGGCACTGTAGTTTATTTTGAGTTTATCCCACATTTTGTCTTTTCGTGGGATTTGTTGACAATAGCATCAATAGAGATTATTACCAGTCATATCTATTACGTTTTCTTTTATGGCCTACTAGCATACTGCCAACATATTGTTTCTGTTTCTCTCCTGCCCTCCCTCGATCGTCATGTTTTTTGGGGAAATTCTTTAATATTTTTGCTTAATGAAAGAAAATTTTTGTTTTAGGGCATTTTCCTCTGTTTGTTGTAGTTATAAAATAAAGTAATTTTTAAATTCAGTTTTCTCTATCGCTCTTCGGAGAGTTGATTATAAGACATTTGTTTATCAAAGTCAGGCAGTTTCCGAGCCACGTTCAACCCTGGTGTCGAGAGGAGGATCCTGGACCTACGTCAACTGACATGCATTGTTTTAATAAGCATCGCTTGGTCGATCTGAATCCAGAAATCAACGTATTTGCACACAGTTCATTACTTGTGTCACATTTAAAAAACACTGCCTAGTGTAGATTGATCTGGTTAGTTGGAAGTAAGTCAACTTTAGAGGAGCTGGTAGGCGTATTTTCAAATTTTAGACAGAGCCAGGCTAGCTGTTCCCCCCTGCTTCCAGTCTTTATGCTAAGCTAGGCTACAGACATCCTCCTTCACTCCAGCTCTGCACAGAGTAGATCTGGTATTGGTATAGCTTGTTTTCCAAAATGGTGAGCTATCCCTTTAAATCATTTTTACAATGACGTTAACATGTTGGTTTTTGCATCATATCAAACAAGAAAATTTCAGACACACATAGACACTGTAAAAGTCAAACTGTTGAGATTGTTTTTATATAAAACTGCAGCAGTGAGTGGAGCCGGCCACTGCAGTGATAATGAGTTAGTTTAAGGTTTATGGGACCTTTGAGAGAGAGAGAGAGAGAGAGAGAGAGAGAGAGAGAGAGAGAGAGAGAGAGAGAGAGAGATGGAAAGCAAAGGAAAAGATTTATTTTTCCTCGGTCACTGAGCGATGGGGATGAGTCAGTTTTCTGCCCAAACAAACCAAATCCTCCCCTACAGTTCGCCGTCCTGAGGATTTACAGCTCTGCTGTGCTCTGCATCTCCACCCCACCCCCACCCCCCATGCTGTCACACGAGCAGAGCACTGGTCAAACAAGAAAAGCCACTTCCTCAAAATGTCACAACAGCCCTCTAAACAAATAACAGCTCAGTAACAGCCCGACTGAGCTCACGTGCACCGAAAACATGGGAGCCGATCGCCTTCAAATGAAAAGTTAATTAGGAAGAGAATCTACAGTAAAACACTTCCATTTATCTCAGTCATTGTTTCTAGCCGTCTCTGCCAGACTAAATAAGTGTATTAAAGTATGATCTTCACCTGTTAAATATGCTCTACAGAAACACAGATACAAAACACATGCTTGACTTGCTGCACTCCACTTATACTGCAGAAGCAGACGGGTTTTTTTGCTGCCATAATCACATTCCTTCAGGAGAGGCAAAGAGGGAAAAATCCTCTGAAGCAAACTGAAACACTCTCTTATTGTTCCAGCCTTGGAATCTGCGGGGAGACGGCAATAATGACCTTTTAATAACTTAGTCCCAGGCAGATCGGGGGGGGGTTAAGCTCTTTGGAGCTCCAACTTGGGGGTTTATTCTGTCTGCTTCAGCCATTGTTAGTCCCCACACTACTACTACTACTACTACTACAGCAGCACAATCCTTTAATGACTACAACACTTTTGTTCTGTTGGAGCGAGGTTGTGTTTGTGCACGTTTTCAAAGGACAGTGTGCAGCACACAGCACAATAACCCTGACAGTGGACCACCAGGACTGGGTAATTTGCAGGCGACTGGGAGCCTGCGAGGGTAAATAACAACATCTGACAGGTGTGCCATGAGCACATCCTTCCCGTGGGGAGTCCCTGCTATTACAGGCGCCTTCATCGCTCTCAGCACAGCATGCAGACCTGCACTGCTGCCCCGCTGAAGCTCCGGGTTAGTGGCTCGATGGCTAATTCAGGCTAATGCAAACTAACTAACTATCTGCATGGGAGAAATACATACAGTGGTCTACTTTCAACCGATGCCAAAAGCTGCTCAGAAACAGGGACGATCATTTACTCTTCGTTGGTTAGTCTCTCATGCATAGTTCAGAATTAAGCCCTTATCCTTGTACTGCACACTGTCACTTTATCACGTGGAAGAGAGACATCCTCTGACTCTGAATACAATTAGTCACAGTATCTGTTTTCCCCTCAGGCACAATCTGATTAACCGCCTTTAAAAAACAAAGAGAAAAAGACTTCAGTTGAAATTTAGATTCAGTTTTCTTTGTCTGGACTCGGCTTTCCCACTGTAATGAAATGAAATGCAACCTTTGATAGTTTTCCTCTTAATGTCTGTCAGTTTGCATCTGCTATCTCAACTATATCTAGATCTAATGTAGGGGGATTATATTTATGTCACTATCTGAGCTGCTTGTCTCCTCTTTGATTTGCATTTGTTCCTGGTCGGACCGGTGCACACAAGTGTATTTACATTTTTGCAGCCCCTGTATGTTAACTATTGTTCTGTAATTGGCCAAATCTGTAACATCCTTTAAATCAAATGGTATTAACCTGTTTCGGCTTTATTTTTTATTTTTGTTTTGGTATTCCAATTATTTTAGCATTTTTAAGCCAGACTACTGGAATGGCATAGGGATGTCAGTCTGTTGGCCCACCACTCTGGTCCAGACTGAAATATCTCTGCAACTACTGGATGGATTGACATGAAATCTTAGCGTGTCGACATTAGCATTTAGCTCAAAGCGCCACTGTGCAGCCTCACAGAAATGTGCTATATAAATAGAAGTTTTGTTATTATATTTGAGAAGAAAATGATTGAGTTCTACCAGTAGTCTTAAGTTACATTTTCTTTCTTCACTTTAGCCATCATTTCAGGATGAGGAGTGAATGAACATGTGAGTGTTAATCGTACCTTGGCATAGTCCAACGGAAGCTGATCCTCTGGACACTTGAAGACGCCCTCACTGCAACAAAAAAGGCAGAGAAGTTTCATTAATTTAGGAATCACCCAGAATAAAAGATGACTGCAGACAAAAACAGTTTACAAGCATCTCAACAAGGACAATCAGCCATTTTTAAAATCACATTCAGCGTTCAGTGAGATTATTAACTGTGACCCTGACTGAGAACAACCAGAGCTAAAAGGCACTTCTTTGACAGTCTGTAAGAGCAGCGCTGCAGTGCCCTTAGTTTTATTCTGTAACACTATTAATATGAGAAGTTCTCTGACTCATCACACTGTATGACATACAAACAAACACTCACATACACACACTGCACAATAATGTCAGATCTTTGAGACACTGGCTCTTTCATCTTCTCCCCTTCAGAGAATTCGTCTACACAGATTTTTATTACAGAGGACAAAACTACAAGTTGGAGCCTGATCGGTTTATTTATAATACATAAAAGGGATAATTGATGATCCACTTTCCAGTTACTTTTACCGTTTCTCTCACAGCTTAGTGTACAGTGTTTAATTTTTGCCCTTGTTTTGCAGCCTAGATAACAATGTGCTAGTTTCAACAGGCTTCTGTTTTTCTGAGCATAAAGCAGTGTAAACTTCTCCTTCCTGCTCGAGGCTCTTCCTCAGGAAAAAACGACGATTTGCTGGTTTGCTTGTGTGAGAAGAGTTTTTGATCTTTTCCTCCTCCAGCAGTTTAACCCAAAATAAGACTTGAATTCTCGTTTTACTACAGGCCCTCGTGCAGTTTTTGTGGCGGACAGAGGAGGCCTGTTTTAGGGGCATATGAGCGAGCGCCATGGCTCGTTGGGGCGTCCCTACCCTGATGTCATCATCAAATATTCACACTTGTAAATAATGGAGGCAGCAGCCACTACAGGTGAGCTGCTACACAGAATCTAAGCTTGCGACTGCACAACAAACCCATCCAGACAAACAAAGGTTACTTAAAAAAAACAGAAAAGGCAATCAGTGGCTTATCTCTTCAGATGTCAGCGGTGTCACAACTTTCTCGAGCCCCCCTGCTAAAGATGTCAAGTTGGGATTGTGGGATCCTCTGAGAGGCATTTGGACATTTTATAGACCAAACTATTTATTTCTTAATCGAGAAAATAATCTGCAGTTTCACTGATAATGAAAATAATCTGTAGCTGCAGCCCTTTGTTTTTCACATGAAATCTACTGAAACTACAGACAACAGAGATGCCAGAAATGTGTTTTTGTTCAAAAGTCACAAGCCCTGAAGCTTCTGACCTCCCGTGCAAAGAGGCCTCTCATAACCCCGACCATGCCTAAATTATGTTTAAACTAATTAAGGGACAACAGTGGGCAAACAGTAAGCGTTTTCCCCTTGGTGCTTTAATTTGGTTGGCTGCAGTGTCACCTGACCGCAACTCCCAGAGGCACAGGGACATGTGACAGGACAGGAGTGCATGTGCACTTCGCCCCGTCTACCCAGCTGCTATGAAACCAGGGAGTGCGCTGCAGGGGGGGATGGGAGCAGAGGTTAGCCCTGAGAGGGAGGGAGGGTTGATGAAAGAGGGGTGGAGGAGGGAGGTTAATGCATGACGAGACAGCAGTAATTCTCCTCCATTAGGGTCACCGTGTCAGCAGGGAGCTGGAGACCAATTAACAAGCCACAACGGGCTGTAAAAGGGGGTCAATCGATTAGAGGCTAAGAGAGCCCAGTCAGCATCTCATGTGTAGTATGAAGTCATTTACAGTACTCATCGCCATCACCGAGGAATCATCTCACACTGTGGAGGGAGAAGTACAGAGAGCACTGCCTGTCCCACAACCACACAGCGAGAGGAGATGGGAAGCGACAGGCTCTCAGCTCCGGACAGGGGACAGCCAGAGGCCCCGTCCAGCTCGGGCCCCGTATCTGACGCACAGAGAGGCAGACAGGCGAAAAGAGCCTAGTCACAGACTGTCAGGATAATTCCTCCCCTGGTCGCAGAGAAGCTCCCGCAGCCACACATTCATGTGTTCGGCCCCACTGCTGATAATACCGCTCGACTTTCTTGGTCGCTCGTGAGTCGAACTCGCTGTCGCTTTGTGACAGCACATTCGTTAGCAGTGAAAGGTGGGGCCGATGTGTAACACAGCTCCAGTTCAATTCTGTCCAGCTTCTCTGACTAACAATTTCTCTGACTATTGAGAGCAGAGCGACAAAAAATAACTGAATATCACAAATAGCGTTGAAAGTAAATGATTGATTCAGGTTCTAAATTAGCAACTATTAGCATGCTAACTTGCTGAACTAAGATAAACACAAGGTAAACATTCCCTGCTAATCATCAGCATGTTAGCATGCTAATGTTAGCATTTAACTTAAAGTACACCCTCACAGAGCGGTTAGTATGCTGTAGACTCTGTAGACTCTTTCGCTTATCAGTTGATTGATGAAACGATTAATAGATTATCAGAATTGCTTCCAATTAATTTTGCTGTTGATCAACTAATCGATTGACTAATCTTTTCCACTCTAATCACACATTTGACTCAAGGCCATCATCGATTGAATCACTAGTAAAACAATTAGTTGATTAATACATTAGCTGAACGAAAGAAAACAATGTAGATAACTGACTAACCATTTAAGTCAAATGCCAAGGATTTGCTTCTTTATATGATTAAATACCGGAATATTTGGGGTGGTTTTGGGCCGTTAGACAAAACAAGCAATCTGAAGATGTCACCTTGCCATTAATCGTTAGTTGCAGCCCTAATGCAGTCATTAAAGGATAAACATAACTGTTACACAAAGCCCAAAGGGAAAACTCCTTTGCGTACATCCTTGCAAGTGGGAACTTGCACCTCCCAAACAGCCAGCCTCTTTTAAAACAAGTTTCACACAGATGTTTGTCTACCACAGATCTCTGACCACAGCTCACGCCCTCGTCAATGAACATCCAGGGCAAGAGGCTGATAAACAAGTGTTTCAGTGTCACGTTGGGATGTCACAGGGGAGCAGCTTAAGACTGGACTGCACACAGTATAATACAATCACCTCATTAAAATTTGATTGCCTCCTTCTGTCTGCTCAGACTGTGAGAGCAGTAGAGGCTCTACAGCTGCTCTGCTGCAGAGACGATCATGTTTAAATCCCCTCAAATTCACTGTCAGACAGGCGTACACACATTATCACATCGTGTTAGCCTGTAGAAAACACATTCACCCCTCTGCAGGTGAAATGCACCCACTAGTCAAACCCATCATCGCCCTGGACCCTAATTCCCTCTCTCCCCTCTTATTGCCCCCTCTCTTCCCCCGGCCTCAAATCTTCTTTTCAGGCGCAGATTAAACAGCCATCCATTCATGCAGCTGATACCACGAGGACAGCCGTCACAACATGCTTCGTCACACTGCTCCTGACAGGCAGACGGTGAGAAGTACAAATCCCTCAGGTTTAATCTCACCGGTGCAGAGTGGAGGGGTGTTTTTCAAGCGACAGCGACCAGCCTGCAGGCCACACAGAGAGGGCATGTTGGTGACAGGCTGCCGCCTTGCAAACCAGGACCGCAGAGTAACCTTGAAACCTGCTCTATATTAACTAAGAGAGAGACTCCTAAACAAACCTCCCTGTGTTTGCCAATGTAGCAGGCAGGGCTGTTGAGACACACTAAACAAACTAAATCAAAAGCATGAGGCCTTTGGAGAGTACAAGTCTGCGGCACATTAACACTTTAAACAGACCTCTGTCACACGGGGTATTTTCTCAGATAGCATCGGGAGCCTTGACTGAACTTCCTGCTTATGTCACTGCCAGCTTTCATGTTCATCCTCGTGCTAAACCCTTTTTGTCTTTTCAAGTTATAACCAGGATTAACTTTTATATACACAAACAAAACCTTAAAATTCCACCAGTGCCCTTAGTGCAGGTTTTCGGTCTCACAGCTGAAACCAAACTCCCTGCGTCTCCTCTCGGGAAGTTGAGAGAAAACAGGAATTTTGTTTTATCTCAGATAGAGTTCCTATAATCTCCCAAATCCATCTGGTTTTGAGTTTGTGTGTATAAGACTGTGTGCAGTCTTAATTCTTTCTTCTGAGTGTGTGACTGATATTCTTACATGTATCATCAGTCTGTGATGTCCAACATATTCCAGGAGTTTTCTTGATGTTGCAGAAAGCTGATTTTTTACACTCCAGCTTAAAATATCTTATTTGACTAGAGCTGCAACAATTAGTCGATTAATCGATTAGTCCATTGACAGAAATCTGTAACAATTTGATGAGTACTGTATAAATAGTACACTTCTAAACAAACTTGCTTTTAGTCTAGAAGAAATCATCTTACAGCAGTGCTGCAGTTTTGTGCTGACATTAAAATTATGTGTGACTTTGGACAGCTATTGCGCTTTAATTATGAAAACTTCACAAAAAGAAAGCAAAATGTTTTTCCAAAGATTTAGTAGTTTATTTTTATGTTTTCCCAGCTGTCTCTGGGGCTGTCTCACCACAACCCACAATTTGTGTTAATTTCATCCAAATGAAAATTGAGGAGCTGCCTGTGAGTAGCTCTTTCATTTCTGTTGCTCAAGCAATTTGGAACAATAGTGTACATCCACTCCAGAAGAACAAAAAATAATTTAATATGTGTGCTGTCATTTGTATAAATGTGTCAGTCGCATGGTATGAAACCACTAAACACTCAAAAGTTTGAATAAGTCTTTCGTATTGGAATTGGGCCACATCTTAAAAGGTGTCAACAACCTCTTCTAGCAGCCCTACAGGTTGTGCTACTTCTCCAACCAACTGACTTGCTCTCACTTTCTGTACTATAAAGCTACAGAAGGTGTTTGGCCTGCAGAAGCTCTTCCTTTCATCCTCATGACTAGTAGGATTAACGCCCTAATGTGAGCAGCCGGTGCTGACTAAAGTGGCCCCTAAATGAGGTCGAGTGACAGGGGCTGAGGATGGGTGGTGTTTCCACCCGTGGAACCTGATACACCACGAGCGCAGAGCTCCCTTCGCCCACGGCTGACTTTGGCTCTCCGCAGCCCTCTCGTTTGTCTGAAAAGGGAGGAGCAGCTCCTACTTTCACAGAGTGTGATGACACACCGGCCCACAGGTGGATCGACTGCTACTTCACGGGCTTTATGTGTGGGACGTCCACACAGAATGATGCTGTGACAGCTTCTTGTGTGGGATTTAATACCTACAAGATAAGCTGTCCATACCTGCGGTTTGCTGGAGATTATATTGTGCATAAGCTCTATGATGTTTGTGGTGACATTCTCTTCTGCCGCTTCTAATGGGAAGGCAATGCTAATGTCTATGAACAAGTCACCTTCTAACACACTAAAGCATCTGATTTAATGAGTCCAGAAGAGTTTGTTTGACACTGAGCTAAGCCTGTTGGTCATCTCTTCCAATATCTAACACTAAAACCACCCAAACCTCTGTCTCCAGTAGGTAACTCATGCATGCTAATGCTGTAGAATACAGTATTTTACGTAATCATAAACAACTATCATCCAAAGAGTAAAGAAATGATTAGTTGATTGACAGAAAATTAACTATTTTGATAATAGATATAGTAATAATAGTAAAAAATCCAAACATTCACTTGTTTAAGCTCCTCAAATGTGAAAAATGTCTGCTTTTCCTCATCTTTGAATATTTTTGGGTTTTGGACTCTTGGTCGGACAAAACGAGACATCTGCAAGAGCAAACCATGAATCGATAAACGTAGAAGATAATCAGCAGAATAATAGTTTATGAAAATAATTGTTAGATGCAGTTCTAAATTGAATATCTTTCTGTTTTTGACTGTTACTCGGACAAAACAAGCAATTTGAAAGCATCGCCATGGGAAATCATAATGGGTATATTTCACAAAAAAACATCTATCATTCCAGAAAAGAATTGGCAGACTGATTGATAATGAAAATAACCATTAGTTGCAGACCTGGTGAAGAGTTCTCCACCTTTTAATTAATCCAAAGTTGGAACTGGTTGTTATTGCTATCATCTGTTGATTCACACTACATTTAGCAACTTTCCCTGTAAACAAAGCAAGTTAGATACGAAGTCTTGCAGGATAACAGACTTGTCCTTCCGGCACCTTGTAAAGCCGTTCAGCCAGTTAAACGGTGGAAATTTTAATCCTTAGGAAGATGGACTGAAAAGAGCATCCTCTTTTCTATTTTATGGGACTCGTACAACCTGCCGTCCTCCTGTAATTTTACAGAATTTATTAAAGGTCGTCTGTGTGATTAACTTTGCTCCAATCTGCTCTGTCCTTACTTTGTAAAGAACACATTTTGCCATTAATTACCGAGCATATTTCACCAAACACAGGGTCATCTGATGAATATTACTCCTGTGTGATTTCTGATTTCTGTCATTTCTTTCTTTTCACAAGCAGCTTAATAGAGCTATCCGTTTGGCAAAGGAACCATTAGGAGGTGAACACAGACTTTATCAAATCAATTCTCCAATAAATTCTAAAGGCGACCTGTTCTAAAATATTTTCCCAGTGAGGTTTTTGAAGGATTTCAGGATTGTTGAGTTTAGCAGAAGCCTGTCAAGAATATGACACCTGTAAAATCCCATTTGACTTCCTCTGCTTGTCACTAACCGCCACTGGCAGCTGTTTCATATGAAGTAACAATGGCTGACAGTCTGCAGGTCATGGTCATCAACAAGACAGAAATAAATTACATCTGACTCAGTGTCAGACAACCCTAAAAAGACAGGCGGAAAATTAAACCGCTTCCAATGGTGATTACACGTATTCATATAAATCAAGCAGAGCTAAACTTTTAAGCGTAGTTTAAAATCTCTATTTTATGCTTCCTCATCCAGACGAATACTATTTTTTATTGTGTTGCTTTGCCAAAGCAGGAAAAATAAAAGATGCAAGTGGAAGAAAGGAACTACTACGAGAGTGTATGTGTGTGTGTGTGTGTGTGTGTGGGTGGATGTCTGGCCTCTTTCCCTGGCTTCATCTCCAGCACCCCATGTAACACGCTCACTGGGACCAAATGTGGACCAAGATAGAAAAACCATTAAAAGGATACGAGCTACACTGACACTACCTACAAAACGTGAAGAAAAGAAAGTGGGTTTTTGATGCTGCTAGGATTTTGTTTCCTCTCTTTTGTAATATTTCCTACGCAGAGATAATTTTACAACCACACAACAAACACAGCGCACCCTGACCGTCAGGACACCTGAGGCCATCCCTCGCACATGCCATCATCATCGCTTATGTAATGATATTCGTTTCACCTCACCGTGCTGACATTTGTGAGCACAAGCCATCTGTGAGCGACTACACACAGCTATAACGCGTCCAAAGGTTAACAAATTCTCAGTTTGTTTTTCTTAAATGTCAGCTTTGCAGTAGCACCGGCAGCAGATTAAGAGTAATATTACTGTGTGCTGTGTGTTGATGGGGCTTTTTGAATTTATATTTCAACCTGACAACAACCCAACATCTTTGGGCTTGTCCTTGTTGAAGAGATAATGTCAATATGTGGAACAGAAGTTGATTACTCATTTGTTACATTATACCTGGGCAAAATCGTTTTGCACAGGGTGAATATTTCTTTAAAAACACTTTTGGCTGCAGGCAAACCCTTACAACAAAGACTGACTGGACTGCAATTGCCAATGAACTATACTGAAAACTGTATTAAGACTACAATATGAACATTATGCAGAAAACTGGGGAAAAAATGATGATATATATGTATATGTGCCTATAAGATGTAACACATGCCATTGAAAGACCCTGTTCAAATATTGTGTTGCCCATGTCAACCGACTCATTTTACTTAAATATAGAAACAAAGAAAAAACATACCAAAAAAACAACAACCCAAAAACAAGGAATTACAGCTAACAAACTATTCTATGTCTTTTCTGTTTTTCTGCATTAATAAGACAAAATTACTGTGACATATAAAAAACTAAAACTGTTAATAGAGGAACTTCTGATCAACATATTTTGCAGTTAATGGTGTAATAATCTTGTAACATAATGAATTTCCTATTGATGATAAGGTTACGTTTATACGGGCTTGGTAGAACAGAGTTACACTTTTATGTTTTTATGTTGTTGGTTTATTATAGTCTTTCCTGAAAACAGACCTACATTTCCTGGATGGAAATATTTGCTTGTGTGATTACAAACGTAGCTCTGAGAAGCTGCTGAGGCGAAAGTCGGTTTGAATTTGTGAGCAATTAGACGATGACTCATCAGATTGCCAGAGGTGCAGCTTAGACACACTGCCATGATAGCAAACCTTAAAGGAAAGAGCCACCTGCCAGAGGACAAGCTGGCTACAAAAACAGAGTGAGGGAAGGAGATGAGGGGGGAGAGGACGGAAGGAAGGAGGGACGGATGAATAGATGGAGGGAGGGTCAGCGGGAGGAGGAACAGCCATCTGCAGGCTGAGCGCAAGCCTACAAGATGCCATAATCCATCCTTAAGTGTGTGAGGAGGGGAGACAGCGTTTGCAAGCATTCATAATCCCCTCGCACTGCCTCCTTCCATCAATGGATCGGGCTTTGACATGGAGTCTTTATCAGACAGGGGGAGCGTTATAACATGAAATGCTAAACCAGGTCTTCTCAGTTTGTTTCTGTTGACTTTATGAATTTATAGCTTTCATAAACTTAAGTTGTTTAGGACTTCCTCCTAACTCGCACCTATGATATTATGAGTTTAGAGGAAGAGTTCGACATTTGGGGAAATACACATAATCACTTGCTTGCAGAGAGTTAGATAAGGAGATTAATACCACTCACATGACTTTAGCTAAGCATAGCTTAAAATTAAGACTAGAAACAGGGAGAAAGAGCAAGCTCGACTCTGATCAAAGGTAATTTGACTACCAAGAAATAGTCAATTGTACCAATTGTACAGATTAAAAGAAAAAGATATAACATGTTAATTAATTAGCTTTAGAGGTGCTGGTAGGAGGATATTGTGACCTTTGGACAGAACCAGGCTAGCTGTTTGCCCTTGTTTCCAGTCTTTGTGCCAAGCTAAGCTAAGCGGCTGTTAGCTTTACCATACAGACATGAGAGTGGTATCAATCTGCTCATCTAACTTGTGCCAGGAAAGAACATTTCTATAATCACCCTGTTAAAAGAAATACTTGATATGAATTTCATTCTCACTTATGCAGTTTCATACCTATGGAGATTGTTTTCTACTGCGCTTGGCAGAAAATCAAATAAATAAAACTGCAAATGTAATAAAATGCTTTAGGATCTTTTGTTTTTCCTGGTCGATTTCATCCCCCAGATTATACGGCGTATGCAGGAGGTACAGGAAAATCAATCCACTTTCATTAACTGCTGCTGATCTGGGTGCAGGGTGGGGGGTAGAGAGAGAGAAGTCTGTCCCATCGGTTGTACCGGGAGCTGAGCTCATGCATGCATGAGTGCAGTCACCCTCACCCACGCAGAACACAGCAAAAAAACAAAAAAAACAAAACAAGAGACCACCATAACGGAGGCGTACCCACATGCACGAGGGCCTGCGCTGCGTACATGAAAGGAAAGGAGGGCTTGAAAGGAGATGCTTTACGTTTGATCTTGTTGAAGGGCGGTTTGTGGAGGGACGGGGTGGGTGGAGGACTGCGCCCGGAGATCAATGAAAGTCCTGAGCTTTAACATGTCGCACGTGTGAGAAGGACCTACTGGTCGGTAAAAGAGTGCTAAAAGCTGCTGTCAAGGTTGCAGTAGGTGTGAAATACCCCATTCTCCATTTTACTACCCACTGTCACACATCTGCGAAGATTCAAATGCTGCAAAAGAACAAGAGAGTGATCAGCTGTTATTCGCCAACGCCAACTTAGCCCAAACGGAAGCCATTACATGCTATAAATTTCTGCAGACACGTGTGAATTTTAGCTGTTTTAATCACAGATGGCTGGTCTAATTATAGCTCAGCCTCAGAGGGCAGATTTCTGCTCAAAAGGGCGATCTGCAGCGACGGTGGCTGGCTTCGACGAGCTGCGGCGCTGCCACACTAATCCTGTGGAATGCCTGCACTGGAAGGAGGAGCTCTGAGACTGCCAAGACATTGCCTGGCCTATTAAAAGGAGAGCTGCCTGCCAACTGTATGCATATGGCATCGGAAAAGCAGTACTAGACACAGTCGGCTCATTTTTCCTTCAAACAGCATTAATGAATCAGCTATTGGGAGTCAGAATCATCAAGAAGCACAGCATGAAATCACAGCACTAATACTGATTAAGTGTGGAAGCAGCAGTGCGCTTCAGGCTATTGTACAAGCTGCCTATCAAAATAGGAGAAAATGGATGTTATGCATTTTCAATCAGTATGTGAATTCTGCAATAATAACGTGCGTCATCCAGAAGACAGAAACTTGCTAATGTGCAGGCGTTTAGTTTGAGCTGATTTGTTATCCTCAGCTCCGAATTTACACAATTCTTTGCCACAGATTTTCATAACCATATATCTGCACGTGATGTTTATTAAAACGAAAAGCATTAGCTGGACATTGTGGGATGCATGCATGCTTATTCACTTTCTTTCTGAGAGAAAGATTGATACCACTCTCATGTATGACCTGCTAAGTATGAAGCTACAGCCAGTCTAGCTTAATTAGCTTAGCACAAGACTGGAAACAAGGGAAACAGCTAACCTGGCTCTATCCAAAGGTAACAAAATCCACCTACAAGCACCTCTAAAGCTCACTAATTAACCACTATATCTTCTTTATTTAATCACTACAAAAACCTGTTTCCAGTCTTTATGCTTAACTAAGCTAACGAGCTGCTGGCTGCAACGTTACCTTCACATTTAGCGGACAGATATGAATTCAGTATCAATCTTATCTAACTCTCTGTGTTTTCCCAAAATGTCAAACTATTCCTTTAAGTTTCAGGAGATATTTTATATCCATTTTTTATAAACTTCAGACTGAGCTAATGTATTGTTGTTGGGCAGAATATCAGACAGATGGTTGAGAGGAAGGTTAGGAGGTTAATGCCCTGTAAACCCAGAGATGAGCGTATTCTGTATCATCAAGCATTTTAATTTTAACACACTTGCGATAGCAGCAGATAAATCAGTCCTTTACATAAAATGGGAGATTCACACAGTTTCCATTCAAGCGTCCAGAGGGAAGGTGCAATCTTGAAATATGAAACCTCCATCAGTCAAAGACAGGATCGAGCTTTAATGGAGTCTTTCTCCCTATCCTCCCTCACAGTAATAAAGATTTTTTTTAAATCAGTCCCGACACAAAATCCCACAAGGCGCTTGTGTTAAAAAGCCATTAAAATTTAAAAAAGGATTTTACATTCAGAGGTTTCATGCTCCTTTAACCAATTAAGACACCGTGTATGAGGTCATCCCATAGTAGGATCAAGCCGTTGCCTAAATTAAGCCGTGTGAATTTCAGCGCGAATTAAGCATCAAAATGCCTTTTTTTGTCAAGACAGTCTTAACTCCTGTGGAAGAATGAAGAGGAATATGCCGATTGCTTGTTAGCTGGTACTAACGGCTCATTATTCCTGCGTAACAACCTCATTTTGCTCTCCGTGGGGTTTGTTTTACGAGTTTCAAAACCGCCAAGATCTGTTTCCCCCAAGCCCAGAGGCCAAGAGGGACAGTTTCTCTTTAAAGAGAATATACTCAGCCCTCGGCCACCAGAGGCAGGACATCAATCAAAGGCCACTTAGAGGTAAAGTTTCATGATTTAGCAGCACCTATAGACACATGAGCTCATTGCACCAGAAGAGGAGGAAGGACGTGCTGCTGCTTTGCATGCTCTCATCATGAATCACATTTTATAGCAGTTGGTAAGAAGAGCACCTCAGTTCACTCGTTTATGGAGTCTCCTCTCAATGCCAAAGCCAATAGCAGACAAAGAGACAGTTGTTTTTAATGCACGCAGATCTACGGTATACCCCGGGGAAAGAGCCTCAGAGAAACACAGCTCTCACCACCCTTCAATTACAACTATTATTTAATTGCACAGTGACTGTCACTCCTTTGTGGAGCAAAAGTGAGTTGTAAACAAGCTGAGAGGGAAAACACAATATCTGCAACCAGACTGAAATTTAATAAAAACAGACCACAATAACTTCTTCTATCAGGTCCAGGAAGCGAATGATCGGTAAGCAGATTATCTCACCTCATTTCTGCATCGCCTCCACTGCGACCAACAGCAGCAGGTGGGCCTTGCAGATAATCCTCACGACAAGTAACATCTTATGGACAACAGATCTTTTACTTGACCTGCACCTGTTCACCCCGTGCACCGGAAAAGGAAACGAAACACAAAAATCTGAAATCTTGCCATCAATTTACTTCTTTTAATCCGTTTAAAAAAGGTTTCGCAAACCAATTCTTGCTCGCTAGATGCTGAAAAATTTGATAAAATGATGCTGTTTCAAAAGAAACGGTTACACCTTTTAACTGTGTTACATCATGTGCTGCACCTGTGAGTTTCCAGCCAAGTGTTTATAAGCGCATGAGTGGAAATGCAAAAAAGATTTTAAGCTTAGCTGAGGTGGAAAAGTTGGTTTATCGATAAAAACAAAATGCGACAAAGTGCAATAGAAACAGGCTAAGTGAATAAATCATGATAAACATGAAGCATGTGACTTAAACGTCCACTGATGAGAGACTCAAAGTAATATATGAAACGAACACGAATGTCATATTTCCATATTTCCATCATGTTTTCCACATTGTTTTCCACTGTTTGAGGTTTGACTAACACTCTTTTAATTAAGTCATCTTGTTGTGCTCTCTTCTTCTGCGATGGTTTAATGGCACCCAACAGGAGAATCAGCGGTTTATCTCAACGAACCAGCTCCTAATATTCACATAACAGTAGTGGATGGAAACACGCATTCATTCGCATCTTTCTTTTGCTGATTTTCTGGAAATTTGGTTAAAATTTGCGTTACATTTGGATGGAAACTTGACTTGTGTCTGCTCTGTATGTAACTCTGGAGAAAAAGGATCATCCAGTGTTGTTTGTCAGTAGGTCACTGCAGACGCGTCGCCCTGGTTGGATGCTTCGAAAACAAACTATCAAACCACCGGTAACACCAGAAAGAAAAAGCTCTGCAGTCATTAACCAGCTGTCTTTTCTTTCCTGTCCTTCATAGATAAGTACTCCACACACACACACACAGCTCTTTGAGCTGACCTGCTATGTGTACGCAAGATAGCAGGTGTGGGTAAACCATTATCAGCTTTGCTGTGTGAAGGAGTTATTTTAGTCCGATCCCACAAGAACACCTTTGAAAAAATGTGTAATGCCCTCGGTGACACATCCATTAATTAGCTAGCGGTGGAGAAGTCCACTCCTACAGGATCATTAAGAGTACAAACAGAAAACCTTTTTTCATGTGTCGACACAATGACTCAACCTCATTGACTGTTTGTTTTAAATGTTGTGAAACTGATACGCACATTAGTTTCTGCATCACTTGAACTCTGCCAGACAGCGTCTGAGGTCACGGTGAACCGAAGACGGTGCAGAATGGAGATAGGATAATGATTTGGATCTTCCCTTGTCAAAGTCTGTGACCTGCCTCGCTGTGATTCACCGTTATCACAGCCGAGAGCGGGAAGCACAGCCGTGAGTCTGATGTGTCAAGAGCCACTCGTGTTCCTCTCAGGCAGAAAAACTGCTAACTTTTTTCCCCTCTCAGCCTTGTCTTAACTTTCTTCCTAGACGCTGCTTACCTTCTCAAAGTAGTCACACTGATGCCTCACTTTACTATCCAAAAAGACAAACAGCGCCATGTAATGTGAATTTCTGCTTCTGGCTAATTTGCATTTCCATTGAACTGCGAGCGGAAAAGCTCCTTTTCCTGATTTGTCAGTCTGTGAGGTGTGCACATCACTGGCAGTGACAATTTTAGGTCCTGTGCTTTTGTGTCCATGGTAACTGGGAGGGAAGGTGAGGGCTTTTGAGGTGTGTGTGTGTGTGTGTGTGTGTGTGTGTGTGTGTGTGTGTGTGTGTGTGTGTGTGTGTGTGTGTGTGTGTGAGGGAGCAGTTAGCAGGCAGGGAGCACACGCAGACACATGCACTAATTCACAAAAAATAAACAATCAATGCTCGCTGCTCCTATTAACAGCTGCTGTAATCACATCTCAGACATGCTCTGGCTGCTGTTTTTCTCTTATCAGTCTGAATCTGTGAAGAGTACACATAGATAAAGTCTGAAACAATATAGAAAAGCGCCCCCGGCCTGTACATGCCCTCCTATGACTGATCTGGTGAGCCAGCTCCGAGCTGCGTCTCCCGCAGTTGTCCACTTCTCTGCTTTGTGGATGCAATTTCTTTGTTCAGCGAGCCGAGGTGCTGACGTCAAATCGCCTCCTTTGTTTCAAAACGCCTCAGCTGCATTGTTCGTCTAGCATGAATTCTTCAACCTGCCCCTGTTGCTGGGAGCAACAATGAGATAAATGACAAGATTTTTTCAATCAGAGCATAAACGAGCAGTGGAGGAGCAAAGAAGAAAATACAAAGAGAAGAAGAAGAATTAGCAGCAAACAGAGATGTCGCCCATTCCTCGTAAGAATAAATCACTTGAGCAAAGAGGAGCATTGTTTTTGGAAATGCAATTTTTTGATTTTTTTGTCAGCTAAATTATATGCAGTGGTTCAGCTGCAGTGTGAGAACCACTCAGTTTGTTTCTTTACAGTCACATTCTGCAACAAGTTTGCTCTTTTAGACCAAACAATGAATGGATTAATTGAGAAAGTCATCTGAAGATGAATCGATAATGAAAATAATCATTAGTTGCTAAGTGAGGTGTCCCACTTGTTAATCTACCAGCACAATCAGCCAATCCTGCACCGTTTCCACGGTTGGTGAGCGGAGAAAGAACTCCTTCATCCTGAACGAGTCGACTAAACGATCCATCTGGACGTGCACCTGAGAGAGCAACTTCCTGCCCGGCCCCTTTCATGGGATCAATAGTTGGTTTGTGCAGACGGAGGAAGGAGAAGGTTCAGAGCATTAACGCTGTGTTGACATATGTGAAAATGAGCTGTGAGCGAGAGCCTGAGATGCAGCACAAGGCAGTTAGTGTACTTGACAGAGTCATTGAGCTGTTTGGTTAAAGGACCACCACAGTAAACAGACCAGCTGATGAGAGGAGATGGAAGAGTCTTGGCAGGAAGGAAGCCCTCATCACTGGAAAAAAAAAGAAGGCGGAAAGGCTGAGGGGCAACTGGGCAATGACCTTAACATTGATGGGGCCCCTGTGGATAAATGACTATAATTCAGAGTGTGTTCGCTTCAAGTGAAGGGCTTAACTGCTCTGCCGACACCTGTTCAGCTCTACAGAGGAGCCTTTCACTGAGGACAGGTGCCTCGGCAGCGAGCCGCCCACTTCCCTTCACTCTCTGCTCCGCTCCCAGCTGCTCTCCTTTCAGACCTCAGACACAGATTCCTCACATGCCTGCCTGTCAGCTCAGCAACCACTGCAGCGGTCACTCAGCTGCCTGCTACTATAGAGACAACTCCCCAATACAAACGAGGCCTCTGCCAGAGCATCACAGCAGCATCTCACATTAAGTCGACGTGTGGAATAGTTGTATTAAAAGCACTTTTCTCACTCTATTCTAGATGGCAGACAAGTTCCCTAAAAGTATGAGTAAGCTTCACTTCCTATATGAATACTAACATGCCATGACGTCCGTTACAATAATCAGTTTGACTCAACTTCAAGAGAACTCTTCAAAAACTTGCTGTGTCAGTGTATTTCCTGACTTCATGTCCTAACTGGGAAATTGCAAGTGGGAGTGACAATTGTGGGTAGGGTTGCAACTAAAAATTATTTTCATTATTCTATTAATTCAATTAATTGGCCAATTATTATCTAGATTAACCAGTTAACCATTTGATTTATAAAATGTCAGAAAATAGTAAAAAAAAAAAAAAAAAAAGAAGACAAAAAGCTTGTTTTGTCCGTTCAAACAGTTCAAAACCCAAAGATGTACAAGTGACTATCACATGAGACAAAGAAAAGCAAGAAGACCTCAATTCAGAAGCTGAAACTAGGAAATGTTTGGTATACTCGCTTAAGAAATGACTTAAATGGTTAATTGATTATCAAAATAGTTGCCAATTTGTTTTCTGTTAACCTTCAAATCAACTAAATCGGCCCTAGGCTAAGTGTGTGCTCGATGGTGTCCCTGTTTTGGAAATTCAGTTATGCAAAAACATTTGATGCAAATCAGATAAAAAGAAACAAAAAGCATCCTGCTGGAATCATTTCTGTGGGAGTTTGAACATGTGTGTGTTGCTGTACGCACACTGGGTCTGTCGGCTTTCTGGCTGGTTCAGTGACCTGTGCACAAGACAAACAGACTGGAGGGGTGGGGTGGGGGTGTAGAGCGCAGATGAAGCCCGACTGAGCACTGAACTGAAAACCTTAAAATATATGCTGTTCAGCTACGAGCCCTCAATACAAACTTCTGGCTCACACTTTTTTGTGGTGCAGCAGTGGCAACAGGCAGGAAGCATGTATGATAAACATACCTTTATCTAAGCTGTTTCGCATACCCAGGCACATGTAAGCACTAGCTATGCTTTTCAAATCTGGGCCAATTGGCTGCAGTCCAGCAGCAGCAGCAGCAGCAGCAGGGCTGGGTTTGGCGGCTTGGTCCCAGCATGCTCGCTGTTTGAGTGGCAAGGTGCTTCGCTGCATAGCTGGAATGTTTTCTGTCTTTGTTTAGCCCAAAAGTCTGGGAGACTTATTTTAAAGGATTTCTTATAGAGGAGGGCAAGTTGGGGCATGTCTTTAACTGGCTCTTATTGGCGGCTGTATACACACTGCTGCTGCTGCCCAACTCCAATCATCTGAGCTGTCATTTAGTGTCATTTGATTTAGAGATATTAATATAAATCAAATGTATACCCAGCAAGAGTACAGTTTAGTCCCACACCACATCCAACACAAAAACCTCACATCTTTAAAGAAAAATAGTTTATTACAACTTTGACCATCAGTCCTATTGGTAAGAATAACAATGTGATCTGGGAACACAGTGGCATCGCTAAAAAGAAGTTTGATGGTGCTTAACCAAACTGTCTGTTGTAAAAATTGCCAGTTTTGTCGGACCAACAGTCCAAAATCTTAGAGGACTAAAAAGAAACAAACACATATTCACATTTGATAAGTTTTGGCACTTTTGCTTAGAAGATGGCTTAAACTGAGACTTTTGAGAGAAGAAATAACACGTTCTTCCTCTTACGAATGAAAAGTTGAATTCATAAGCAATAAAACCCACCCTTGTTCGATTCAATACACTCAGCTGTTTTGTCGATACAACCTTCCTTGGTCTGGTGTGACCAGTAACTATTAGCAGTGGCTAATGTTAGCTAATGTTAGCAAACCTCATTTAGATACTGCTGTATTAACGGACATCATTGAGTCATTTTGAGTAAAGTTACCATTATTACACAAAATGCCAACTGTGGCCGCTGTTACATCATATCGCTTTAATGAATATCTAAACTGTTTGATTACAACCTGTCTGATCATCTGACCTCATGTTTCTCGCCCCGTCAACCTTGTTTTTAGCGATGTAGCCATGTCCTCAGGTCTTGGTGAGTTTAATGTCATCATACGCAGTAGAAATGACAGCCAAAGCTATAAAAAAATAATACCCAAGTTGTAATAAACCATGAATTTCCTTTAAGTAAACCACCTTTGTAAATCAAGTCTCAAATCCTCATCCTGAAGACCCAAAGTTTAAACTACTAATATACAGATGTTCTTTGCTAAATGCCACAACTTTTGTCTTCATTTTGACAGAAAACAACAAAATCTCAAAAACACTATATTTAATTCACAAACCGATCTACTGAACAACAACCGAACCACCTGCGACGATGAGTGCAGCTCTTCATGTGACATCAAGTCAAACAGTAATAGCAATAATTTAAAGTTGTTCTCCGCCGGTGAATTCAGGTGTGTGGAAGTTGAGTCACGGCTTAAAAGACTTCCTCTAAACCACAAATTGCCTTCGTCGAAACTTTGACATCGCTCTCGACCACATGGCAGTGAAAAGACGCCGAGTGTGGTCACTGATTTGGACAAGCAGTCATGGTTCACGCAGAAGTCATCTTCAGTTCTTTACTCAGAAATGAACAAGTCGAAGCATTTAGGATATATTCTTGTCTAAAGCTGCAGCTGGCTGAACTCTCAAGGCTGTTTTGCTTTTGTGAATAAAGAATAAAGTCTTTCAGAAGCGACGGATTATACTTGAACTGTCACTAATAAACTCCCTCGCAGCAGAGAGATGACGTCTGGAGAGCTGCCCCGTCACGACGAGAGGCTAAAACGTCTCAATGAGAAAATCCACCTAAGAACTTGAAGTGCTCCTCCATCTTCTGAGAGTTTCATCCTGACACAAGTGCCCGCTCTCGCTTCTTTACATTCGCGCAAACAGCTGTCACAACACTACAACACGAGTCTCATAATATCATCTTCTCCGTGTTGGGGGACCTCTGCAGCTGTGTGAAATGGTCAGGGCACTTTCTCTCAGCGATGTCATCATCATCACAGCTGCATCTCTAAAGCCCCTCAGCTTCCTCCCAGGAGATTCGTCACAATTACCTTTTCCTGAAACAGGCCGGCTAACATCTATCTATCTGTCTGTTTGTCTGTCTCCGGGGTGACGGAGCTGTGTGGAGAACAAACGCTTCAGAGGAAATTCACAAATGACAAGAGGACGGGTGTTAAGTTACTCAGGTTTCCTCTGCAAATGTCTTTTTGTTCATCAAAGCCACAACTAGTTCTTTGATTAAAAAAAAAAAAAAAGAAGCAAAATGCTGCACTTCTTTGTTTTCTTTACTTCAAACAATAGTCGGAAAGTGGACTTTTTGTTCACAGGCGATTCAGGGCGTGTAAACAAAAGTCACATGGGCTCACATGTCGCTTGTCGTGGTGTTTGTCGGAGAAACTGAATTATTTCACTGTAATAATCTACCTTCTGTGGTGTTTACACAAAGCGAGCCTGCACTCATTTTCAAACTGCAGTTTGAGGTTATTTTTCATGCTAGCCTTTCTCAAACATGGGTAATTACTGGCTATCGAATGTCAACATCCATTTCCTTGCACCCATAAAACGCTGTGATTTAGGGTCGTCGTTTCCTGTTGTTTGTTTGGATTACATTCTCAGGCTTTCGTTTTCAGCTCAGTGCAGTTACTTTAATGTGCATCCAAGTTCAAGTGTCATTCTTTATACTACAGCTGACACGAAATTTGGCAACTTTTTACAGATTAATCGTTTCAGTCTTTTATGTTAAGCAAAAATATCAAACATTCACTGGTTTTAGTCTCTCAGATGTGAGAATTTGTTGCTTTTCTCTGTTTTATAAAATTGTAAAGTGAATATATTTGGGTTTTAGACAAACAAGCTAATTGAATTTGTCACCTTTGCCTATTTTTCTGACATCTTATAGACAAAATGTTAATCGATTCATAAAGAAAATACTGTTATTGGTAAATTAATCAGTAATGAAAATAACTGCAGCCATAAGTCATAATGCCTCAACTGAACCAAACTCCATGAGTCAAAGTCCACATTTTAAATAAACCACTGGCAGGAACTCTATTTTTAACTCTACCTCTAATTCAGAGAGTAATATGTTTCAAGCAGCCGGACGTAAACATCGATGTTAAACTTTGAAGATCAGTGACTTCTCATGCATTCGTTAGTGTCAAAGTCCATGAGTGTGATGACGTGTAAAGTTCAGGAACATTCAGTAACTAGTCACTACTGCTAGAATAAGAGAAAAGAGTGGGCGGCACAACTTCACAGTACCAAGTGTTTGTCTCTTGACTTTACAAATACGGCACAACATGGAAGTGTAGGTACATTTGGGCAGAGTATACTGACTGTTCTTTTCCCAGACAAATGTTATATCTCGCAGCATTTCTTTCCTCTGCACGTGTCTCTCTTCTCCGAGTGAGCGTCTCCTTCTATGCATTGATGTGTTAAAATTTACTGGGCTGTTTCCAGCTCCGTCACCCCAAATACATCAGCTGACAGCAGCCTCAGTGCACAGCTCTAAGAGGCCTTCACAGACACCCAAAGTGCAGAGCGGAGGCCTGAGGGCTTTCACTCAGCTAAACACAACATCCCTCTGTGTGCAGCTCACTGACCACCGTTGTCATCAGAGAAGGATGGGACAGCAGAGTCCCCCCGAACTCTCCGGATCTGGACCCAGGATGCCTGTGCAGCCTTCGGACACCTGCGGGGGACTGTGAATGTCTCTGTGATGGGACTGAGGGACGGGGATGGTAATGAACACACAGTCATTCATCAGCCATCCATGGCATTGCTCCCATTCAGATACAGATACCCACTGAGACACAAAGCCCCAGCTGCCTCAAGTGGCAGCCTTACACACAACATTGAGCACCAATGCAACACAGCTCCATTTAGCACTTTAAGAAACGCCCTGTCACAGCGGCCAAAGTGCCTCTCTATACATCCCTCTGCACGGTCGCACGCACAATGGACACAAGTGGATTCATCATGTGTTTAAAAGGAGAGGCATAATTTAGATTACCACATGTTGACAGAGCCAAATGCATTTCAGATCTGGCGTTTGATTTTAAATCACTTTCTACAGCTTTATAGTCTGTTATCAGACGTAAATCAAAACTACTTTTGGCTTGCCAGGTTGTGAAAGACTCCTCTGGCAGGTGTTGACCCTCCAGCAGGACACATTCAGCTCTGTAAAGTAATAGTTTGGGGAATATGCTTATTTGCTTTCTTTTAGGAAGTTAGATGAGAAGACTGATACCACTCTCACGTCTGTACAGTAAATATATAAAAAAATATGACGTTACAGCCAGCAGCTGGTTAGCTTAGCTTAGCATAAAGACTGGAAACAGCTAGCCTGGCTCTGTCTGAAGGTAACAAAATCCACCTTCCAGCACCTCTAAAGCTCACTATAACATTAAGATTTCTCATTAGTTTAATCTGTCCAAAAATCTAAACATAAAAAACGTCAAGTTGTGGTTTTACAGGGGGTTATTTTGTTTGGCAGAGAGCAGTGACTTCTGTGAATTGTCATGTTTAAACTTTTTACAGATTAAACAAACAAAACACGACATGTTATTTACTTAGCTTTAGAGGTGCTGGTAGGTGGATTCTTTTACCTTAAGACATAGCCAGGCTAGCTGTCCCCCCCCCCCGCCCCCCCATTTCCATTCATTATGCTAAGCTATGCTAAGCTAAGCGGCTGCTAGCTGTAGCTTCATATTGAGAGTGGTATCCGTCTGCTCATCTAACTCTAACACTTATTAACATGTGTAACTGCAGACTTTATCGCTTATTCGAACAAGTATTTATTAATAGAGTTACCAACATTTATAACTGCATTATCACCAAATAGAAAGGATAAATACCAGCCTGAGGGATTCTACACAACCTGGCAACCCAAAAGTTGGCTCATTACAGATCTATCACTGATCTGATCAAAAGCATTAGTAAATGATTTATTGATCTAATGCTGAAAGGATTAGTTGAGAAAATAGCTCACAACTACTTTCATAATAGATTTATCATTTTTAAGTTGTTTATCTTGCAACAAACCTGATCCCGGCTTTTGCATTTGCTGCCTTTCTTCGTTTTATATCACTGTAAATGGAATATTTGGGGTTTTTTGGACAAAACTAAGCATTTGAAGAGGTCATTTTGGGCTTTTTGTGAGAGCGCAAGGTGATTGTGATGCCATTTTGTTTACTCTTTTCTGACATTTTATACACTAAACAGTTAACCGATTGACTAGAAAATGACAGATTTACTGACAATGAAAATAATCGTTAGTTGCATCACTAATTGATTGATTTATCAACCATTAATAAAGGCACCTTATGAACCCCTGACTTATCAGAAAGTGATATTGATTTATCTCTGCCCACATATTCAAATAGACAGTTGCTGGTGGAAGAAATAGGGAAGAGGCGTTCGGCTGTAGTACTTATAATTCTGGTGATTGTGCATCAGGGCATTCAGACTATAAAAGCGTGGGAGAGCACAGCAGAAAAAGTGAGTATCACCTACATCAATGAGGAGAGAAAAAACTGCACTACATACAGAGGATGTGTCAAAGTTAAAATGAATCACGTCCCGTTCCAAAAAACACTCCCCTGGCTTTTGGACAGTGAATAATCGAGCAGCGAAAAATTCTCATATTAGCCCACTTTGGAGTTCCTCGTGACTCTGGGTAAGTCAGCAGTTGCAGCACTACACGACTGCGTGGAGGCCTGTAGGAAGAAGCTCCCGAGCCGAACAAACCAATTACACCCCTGTCAAGGCCGTGGAACAGCACTGCATCATGCCCACAGAGACACCACTGTCACATTGCATGGCGTTAATGTGGCTCAGTAGACCGTCGACTGATGAGCCATGAGACCTGGCATGTGTGGCACGGCCATAGCCCTACCATTAAGTGTTGATTCTCCTTTATTAAGGAGGCAGTGTTGCTAAAACAAAGGCCTGCCCCGGTCCACACGCACTCAATTGTTGAAGCATGTGACTCATGTTTGATTGCAGTGAGTGTTAAGGCTGCAGGGCTGGGCCGCTTTTACCCCATGACTCTCCCTTGGAGCTGGGGCAGCCTCCAGGACTGCTGTAGAGTATTTACACATTCCTCCCGGGGCGGAAACACAGCCCATTAGCATCACATGCTAACATGCCTGTGGACACAGAGGAGGCACACACCAGCTCTTTGCATGACATGGTAAAGTAAGAACAATTCATGTGTTTCCTCAAGTGCCTTTCAGGGAGGTTTATTTTGACATCCTTTGAAGTGAAAATACAAGATTAACCCTTTTTTAAATAACTCAGCTTCACTGAGAATCCTGTAACACTTTAGCATTTATAAGCACAGCTTTTAATAAATCTTTATTAATGTATTTGTCAACAACTTTAACTCCTCCTGTGGGCACCCATAACTGTAGGCTGGTGTGTAAACAGATAATGAATGACAATATAGTAAAACACAGTTGTAATAGTATAAAATCTGTCTGCAGACTTGATGACTTGGTTTATGAAACAAATATATTAATAAACACTTGTATCGGCTTAAAACTACATTATAATGTGTATAAACCATTTATTAGTTGTTTGAATGCTGCTTATATAGAGGGAGTTGAAGTAAAGTGATACAGATATGGAAATATGTTGATTTAGTGAGGATTATTTCTTGAGGAAGGATGATTAACACTGAAGCAATGCCATGCAGTAGCATTCTTGGGCAGCTTGTTGCAACAGGGCAGCAGGGCTCTGGAGGAGACGGCGACGGAGCCGTCAGTGTGAAAGTGGGCAGACTCGGCTGGCGAGCCCGGACTGCCTTCGATAATTACAGGAAAAGGATCAACCTAGTTGCACAATGGGCGAAGCATTAGCGAACGACTGTCTGTCAGTCTCAATAAACATGAACTCTCCTCACAAAAAGACGCACGCGCTCAATGAAACTGGCACACTTTGTTAATTAAAGAGGTGAATGTGCAGCTGGCCGCCACGGCTGTGGCTTTGTTTCCACGTGTCAGAGTTAGTGAGAGGAAGAGCTGCTGAGATATCATCTGCCGTTCATATAAATGTTTATTGAAGTTTTATTCTACCTGAGAAGTGGACCAGGGACTCTTAATTAAAGCAGCACCTGAAGTGAGTTGAGTTCTCACTGGGAGACAAGGTGATCTTTTACACTGAGATGCACAAACATTTTGATTATCTGAAAAATCTGATTGGTTGAAACAACTTGTTTAGACTATCTGATGTAAAATCTGACATAAAACACTTTTTAATAAGGCACCCTTTATGAAACGTGTATATGTTGTAACTAATGGCCTTATAAATGGTTGATAAATCATTTACTAATGCTTTCTAGATACGTTATAAGCCATTATAAGAACAATTTTTGGGTTGCCAGGTTGTGAGAAATGCCTTTAGCTGGTGTTTTTCCTTTCCACTTGGTAATAATGCAGGTATTAATGCTAAAAAGTGCCTATGTCTGGAATTATAAGTGCTAAGAAGTCATTATTAAATGGTTTTAATCATCTAGTCTGTCATTAATAAAGAGTTTTAATAATCAAATATACAGCTGAAAGTGTAGATAACTTGTAAATAAGTGGATTTTGGTCCAGGTTTTTCTAGAAATACGTGGTCAAAGGATCTCACCAGTCAACGGGAGTTTTCACAACCTGGCAACTCAAAAGTTGTTCTCATTGATGATTTATAACTCATCTATAGCATAAAGCATTAGTAAATGATTTATTAACCGTTAATAAAGCCATTAGTTACAATTTATAACTCTTATGAAGGGTATCTTATTAGAAAGTGGTACTTATATTAGTGGTATTTATCAGAAAGATGGTTTTTTGAACTTTTTGCAGATTTGTGCACTCGTATAATAATACATCTTCAGGCTGTGCAGGTCAGACAGGGAGGAATCATGTTCATATCTGCACTCACAGTTTTTTGTTCCAGACCAAACAAAAAACTGTTACTTAAAACTTTCAGAGGTTGGAAAACTTTTGTTGAATTCAGTCAGTCTGTGGGAGTAAAAAAAAAAAAAAAAAAAAAAAAGAGCGTAAACTGGAGGACGAAGGCGGAGGCGGGCAGGATGATGCAGACAAAGCGTCGGGCCAAACTCATTGATCAGCAGCGAACGCTGTTCCTCCCTCGCTGTCCTTGTTCATCCGAGTTTCTGCTTTTCAACCAGATGCAATTTGCTGCTGTTTGGTGAGCCAGAGGAGGTTTCCTGATGACTCAAGGTGCAAACTAGGAACTCACGACAGAGTGGTTAATGTATTCAGAGCATGAATTCACCTCTCTCCTGTCGACTAGTGGACTGGTTTTTCTGACACGAGAAGGTGAAGAAAAGCTGATTTGAAGAAGATATTTTACGGCTACATTAGATTAGATATTCCTCTTTCCTGATAGCAAGTGTTGTTTTCAAAGAGATTTTATTTGCTTGTGAGTTTCCCTCAGGGTGTCTTCAAGTTTCATCAAGTAAAAGTGGAGACATTTTAAGATCTCTTTCAGTGCTGGCTGCAGTTAAATAACACTGAGGCCAATTTTGTAACTGAAATAAAACTGCACAGCAGTCAGATTGTGTTGATTTCTCACTAAAAATACAGAACACTAAGAAACCGCCGCGTTTATATGGGCTGTAAATCTGCCTTTAACCATTAAAATGCTATATTTAACTATATTTGAGAGCTTTAACTTCTCCACAGAGAAATGAGCAAACAGCAAGTTTCTGTTTAGTCTTTCTCTTTTTATCTTTCATCACTGAAGCTCTGGTTTTATTCACACATGTCAACATCCGTGTTCCTCTGCTTATCCATATCACCTAGATATGACTCAGTAATTGTAAACAGTATGGTTGCTCTGTGTGTGAATAAAGAATGTTCACTTTCAATCACAACAACATTATGAAGAAACCATGAACTCATATAAGACACATCCAGAGTGCTATGTGTACATTTTCCAATCAATACAACAACAAAAAAAGTCCACATGATAAATATGAATTAAATAGGTTTTTGAGACAAAGCAAACGAACTTAAACACATCAAAATTAAACACCTAGGGCTGCAACTGACAATTGTTTTCTAGAAAGATAGTGAGAAAATGTCCATCACAGTTTCATCTTCAAATGTCTTGTTTTGTCCGACCAACAGTCCAAAACTCAAAGATAATCAGGTAACAATGGTGTAAAACTGAAAAGGGCAGGAAATAATAAAAAAAATTACTTGAACGATTACTCGATTATGAAAAAATTGCAGACTATTTTTCTGTTAATCGACAGAAATAGTGGCAGCTCTATGAACAACCATTTCAATTTTGATCATCACCAGAATATTTCAGGGTTTTGTTGAGCCATTTCATGGAAAATGAACTTAAATCATCTACAGCTGAAACAATCACTGCAATTAATCAATTGACATAAACAATTGACGTAATTGTTTGCTCAATGTGCAGACATTCTCAGTTTCCAGCCTCTCCAACGTGAGGATTTGCTGTTTTATATGATTGTAAACTGAATATCTTTAGGTTTTGGTCTGTTGGTCGGACAAAACAAGACATCTGAAGACATTTGAAGACGTCACCTTGGGCTCTGGGAAACTGTGATGGACATTTTTTGTTATTTTCTGACATTTTATAGGACAAAATAACCTAGACCTAACTGAGAAAATAATCAGCAGGACAATCAATGATGAAAATAATCATTAGTTGCAGCCCTAGTTTGTACTCTGCAAAAGAAAACAGGACTCACTTTCCACTTCATCCTAATCTGTTTTCCTCCTAAACATTTTTGAATCTGTCAGAGGACGAAAAACACTTCCCAACTGTGCAACAAAAGATCTTTGGATTCTAGATAAACGAGACGCAACATACGATTAATTTAGTTTAAAAAAAATTATTCATGTCCATATACAGAATATCAACATCCTCAAAGACTAAATAGAGCTCTTCTGCACATGGAAAACTGTGTGACAGACTCCTCATAAACACAACATATAGAGAGATAAATCAACAGTCACTGTCTCCATCTAATAGAAGTTTAGTTCATCACAACGTGAGCCTTACAGTGTGTCAGTCTGCAAAGAAGTTCATGATTTGCAGGTAAGTTGTTGTTGGTTTAAAAACTGAGATTCAGTGCATCACGTGAGCTTCCTTGTAATTAGTGACTGTTTTAGGACAGTGCAGTCTACCTAAAGATAAAACAAAGACTCTCTTTCTGCAAGTTTTAACACAGGCTTCAATGTTCAGAAGATTAAGAGGTGAAGGGGGGCAAACTCCCCAACACACACACACACACACACACACACACACACACACACACACACACACATCCTCAACCTCATCCTCAGACCCATGCAGACTCAGCCACCCCAGGGCAAAAGCACAGACAGGACGGGGAGGCAGGGGCCCTCTGCAGGACACAAACACCACAACATGAAAGATATTAATACTAAATCACTTTAACCTAAAGATTGAAGTAGCAAAAAATAGATAAAATCTGCAAAAGCACACACCGACTATCCATTTGCATCATTGCAAGTCTCTCTTTTGGGGTTTTTTCTCTACTCATGGATGATGTAGCCACAACAAAAAACACATCCTTTGTCAGAACAATGGCAACATCCTCTGCCTGTCCTAAAAAATTACCTGCATGACTGATCCAACAAAGAGGATCCTCACTCAGTCATGTTTTTGTGTTTACACAGTGGCTCATTAATGCATTAAACCGTTGCATAGGCTATATGTGGAGAGGATAAACACACCTGCAACTAAAAAGGAGGGGAGGTCAGTCCAGGCGCTGTTTACCAGGCCCTGTGCACTGTCCTAGTCATTGTGCAGCGGCATAAAAGACTCAAAATTAATGTAAAACCCTGAGGAAAGGTGAGGAGGACACACCTACAAATCCTTTATTTACTATTGCTCGACCGAAACTAGACAAGGCTGTAGCCTACTGTCGTCTCCAGTATCGCCTGCAGAGGTGGATCTTTCTGTTTCTCCCCTGAACACACAAGCACACACGGTACCTGAGGAATTCTTGCAGACAGGTGTCACAGAACCGATGTCCACAGGTAGACACTTGGACCGGCTCCCGCATCGCCTTGCTGCAGAGGGGACACTGGAAGCGTCTCTTTGGCTTTTCCAGAAACTTGTAATCAAACCCGGGCATCGCTACAGGTTCCGTCGATATTTCTCGGCCTTCAGCTGCAGGTTAAAGGTATAATTGTCCTCTTTGATCCTCCGTTAACCCTCCTACACCCCCTGAAAACGGGGCTATTTAAGCTGCACTGCCGTTTAAGCCTATGAGTAGTTCATATCACGTCCCTTCCTTTCGACACCGACCGATCGGCTTCAAGGAGGCGAGTCCTCCCCAGTTTTTTCCTCCTGCAGCCCGGCGACTGATGGCAACAAAAGAGCAAGACGACGCCGTGCAGGAAAAACAGGGCTGCAGACACGATCACAGATCCGTCCTGTGTGTGCAGGTTTACAGCTCAGGGTTAATGTGGCCGTGTGTGGCCCTCTCTCCCCTCTCCTCAGTGGATGCAGCACTGACACACTGAGCACAACGTATAACCTCTCCGTCTGTTTAGGTGCACCGAGTCCCGCCCCCTCCTCCGCGCAGGAGGAGTCAAGAAGCCGAAACAGTCTGTTGTTCACACCATTTTATCCCTCTGATCTCTCTTTATGGAGCTTTAATTGGGCTTTTGTGTGGCTTCAGCGTCCTCTAATGAAATGCATTGTTTGTTTTCCCTGTTCATATTTCATTTTTTATTTATTTGGCAGTTAGAAGACCATATATCTTAATAAGTACACAAAAACTGGTCATGACTTTAGAAATATGAAACATATATAGTCCTAATTAGAAAGAAAAGATGAGGAAGGTTTTGTTGTTAAGGTTTAAGTCAAATAAATGTAAAAATGTAAAATGACCCACTACAGAAGCCTAGAGTCAGAGGTGAGAGGTGCCCTCTGGTGGCAGAGCACACACACACACACAATGAAGAAATATAGTATTCTCTCCCTGAATTTCATGTTAAAATATTTCCTTTTATACATACAATAAATCCTGACTGACATTGTTACACTCATAAAAAGAAGAAAACAAACTGGACATAATTTTTTATGACAGCAGAAATAAAGAGCACAATCACATATTTAGATCATTTTTCACCTGCTGTATTGCCACCGGATTACATCATCATTACATCATCATACAAGACAACAATGGTAAACGATCCATGTCCTGGGAAAAGGTGTGAACACATCTTAAATAAGGAATAATTACTTCAAAATTATCTTTAAAAAAATTGATTGGTTTCTTATTAGAATCTTGATGAAAATTAATGCATATTAATCTACAGTATAACAGCAAATATAATAAGAGTTACAACACTGATGACAGCTATGACATCGGTTGATTAATGTGAGAATAATAGGGACTGGAGGCAGAATAAAAGCAAAGACTGTAACTGAGAAACCCAGCATTATACTGTAGGTTAGTTATTAACTTTAATTTTAAGCTGCTGATGTTGTTATTTAAAGTCAACCATCCCAGTCATGATAAGGATGTTTCATTTGTTGTTTCCAGACATCCATAAGCAGCCACTACAAACATCATGTTCTCTGAAAAAGCAGGTAGGCCTAACAGAGAGATGTCTTTATTGAGAACTATCCACTGTGAAACCATCTTCTCATATAACATAAGATTTACCACAGGAACTGTCACAGGTTGCATGTTTAATGCTGTTTAAAGTTTCAAAATTGCATCACCTGTGAAGATCATTCTGTCTTTTAGTGCTTTTTTAATATAATCACAATAAAAGCTTCAATATAAAATACATCATGGACTACAATATTTCACACCAGTGGTGGAGAGTAACTAAGAACATTTACTCAAATACTGTACCTAAATACAGTATTTCCATTGTATGGTTACTTTATACTCCACTACATTTTGGAGGGAAATGTTGTACTTTTTACTTCACTACATTTATTTGGCAGCTTAAATTACTTAGAGTAAAAGACCTGAGAACTTCTTCGAACACTTTGGCTTCGGCAGTTTTCTGTTCTCTTTTCAACTGGTCATCCCATGAATACAGTTTACACAATATATAATTAATTAATTAATAATAATAGTAATCATATAATATATACCATCTCATTTAAAATATAATACACATTTCAGTGAGTTACAGCATGAAATCTTCTAAAAATTCAAAGGTGGTGTCTGAAATCACTCCCTTTTACTACTCTATAGAGCACTTCATTTACTCTCCACCATTTTCTGTGAGTGTCCAAGTGTGAAATGTATGCTCTCTATATTTATATATATAAATATTCCAAGGTTCCTACAATGGAACAAAATCATGGTATGTACACTACTCTCTGCTAACAATCCCACAATGCAACTTGTCACATTTAATACATGATGAAGCAAAATGTAGATGATTCATATGTGTCCTAAATCTCGATTTATTGCTCACTATAGAGTAAACTACTCAGTGCTCATTATTTAGGGAGTAGTGAATGAGTCAACAAGGGAGTGATTTCGGACACAGCCACAGTCATTAAGTCTGAAAGACGTTGTTCAGTTGAACCCGAAACAACACATCGTTATCAGGTTTGAGGACTAATCCAATAAAGCACAATGTGACCACTGACGATGTGATCGAGATGAATGTGTTTGGTTCATCTGACATTTGACTGATGAGTTACTCAACACTCAAGTGGCTTTCATTCTTTTCGCTTCTTTGAATCGTGTCATCTCATTCACCAGTGGCTTAAGAGAGCTCAAACCAGTTTGAGTCTTACTGGTCTTTATCATGCTAACCCTGCACGTGAGAGAGGAATGAAAGCTGCCTAATGACGTCCTGTAATCCAGCATCAGTGACAAAGTGTTGCAACATCCCTTTAACTCACCTGTTGTGAGATACACCTGCCGCAACACACAGGTTTTGACCTTTTCTGTGCTGCATGATATCAAACCACCGAATGAAACAAACATTCATTCCTGGAGGAAAAAAAAGAAAACTAGAGAAAGACCAAGTGAAAGTCTGAGGCCACAGCTGCAGTATGAAAGGGAATCTTTCAACTGCAGCACAGATGGGCCTCCGGGAGGAGTTATTCAGAGGAAGCTCTCCTTCACCTCATGCCACCACCAGGCTTCATGACGAACGCTGAGTGGTTTCGTTTTTAGGACAAAATCATCTTGGGACAGGTTCCTCAAGTAAAGCTGAAACAGGAGGGAGAAAGGGACAAGAGTAACACGTCAGTACAGCTGAAAGCACTAGTCGATTAATCGATTTGGTGATTGAAAAAAGGCCAAACATTTACTGGTTTCATCCTCTTAATTGTGAGGATTTGCTGCTTTTCTTCGTCACAGATGATCGTTAACTGAATATCTTTTGGTTTTGGACTGATGGTCGGATAAAACGGGGAATCTGAGGATGCAATCTTGGGCTCTGGAAAATTATAATGGGAATTTTTCACAATTACCTGACATTTGTTAGACAAAACAATTATTCAGTTCAGTGATCAGCAGATTAATCAATAATGAAAATAATCAGCCATACACGTCAGTACATGACTTCTCTTGCTGTACCCGATAACACACTGTTAAAAGCTCCCTTTAAAATGTCTGTCGTTTGAATGCAATTTGTTCTGTTTTTTGATTGGGATCGAAACCCTGTACTTTTTCTAAAGTTATAAAAATGAAATTTTAAAGTGTTGCGAGTCCTTGGCAGGCAGTTTTTTTGACTCAGCACCTGGACAAGAAAGATATGACTGCGATTGTTACACCTGCAAAACCTGTACACTTCTTCTGTTTTTTTGGAAACTCACTTAGTTTTAGTACATGAATTGTTAAGCCTCTGGCTTTGAACAGGTGTGGTGAAGAGGTTCAATGTCCAATGACAGTCTACACTGTGTTTTAGATGCTCAAGAATACAAATTTGGACACATACTTACACAAAAATATCTGGTATGAAAGAAGTCAGATTGCAAGATTTTCAATATCTGCAGAAAACATGGAGACTTTCAAATAAAAATATCAATATTGGTTTCATGTGTACAGTGACCTGAATCTCACTAGAGACAAAAGTCTGCAGTCCTCACAAAACACCTGACTGTGCAGGAAAAAGACCTCACAGAGAGACACACTGGACTCAAAGAGTTTCTGACTCAAATCAGCCTCACCATCTAACTGCGATGTTGTTGGTTTGTTAGTAAGCTTTAAATAAGCATACAGAGGGGTACTCAGTAACTAAAATAGTAGAAGCTCAATAGAAGTGAGTTCAAAGACATGGCTTTTCCTGCCTGTCCATTTGTGATACAGTATGCATTTAATTCTTTAATAAAATCATGATGTTTGTTTGTTTAAGTTTTGATCCTGTAAAGTATATACTGTACATAAAAACATACATCAACACTGTTAAGGTGCAGTATCACAAAGTTGGTTATTATGTAGACCCTGTTAATGACCCCTATGAGTGTTAGTCCATGTTGGTCTCCATGGCCGTGTCACATGGTGCAGGTCAAAGAAACATTTAAACAGCAGCCCTGTGGCCTGTAGCGAGGATTACCAACATCTCTGTTACTTATTAAATTGTGATGCAGTTTAATCTTCTCTAAATCTGCAGCTATTTTCAATTTGGAGTGTAGAGGGACGATTTAATCCCACCTTCACTGTTTTTCATTAAAATCTGTGGCTTTTGCACCGTCACTGATGGGAGAAAGAGATACAAATTGCTGTTGTCTGGTCCTCTAAGTAGGAGGTCTAAAATCAGTCTAAAATCAATAACCACAATGTCTAATTGGACTGACTTATTACTTTTGGCATGCAGATAGAAAGGTTGTGATAAAGTCTGTTGAAGGGAGCTAGTTTGTTAATGTAAACAGAGCGCTTTGACACACCGCCTGTCCTGTGTATGACTGTATGAAACAAAGCTATACAGTCATGTCTTTAGCCAGTGAGCTTTCAAATTTACAAATGAGTCCTTTCACAACTCTGTGTAGACATTATCAAGAGAAGCTTGTCTCAAGTTCAGCCTGTCTTTCATCTGGGGATTAGCACTCTCTCAGTTAGATTTCACCACATCCCAACATCTCAGTGTTTGTTAACAAAGGGGTAATAAAGCGAAATATTACGTTTCACTGCCAGCAGAGTGTTGCCATGACAACAAGCCACCGATGTCACCGCGAATGTGTGACTCTCGTCGAGCTGCACCGCCTTCGGTATCCCAGAGTCCTCCTCTTTTCTTCCGAGGCGGCCGCGGGCCCCCTTTCCCCAGGTGTACACCTCACCTTCTATAGAAAGCAGGAGAAGAAGGAGCTGGTCACCACAAACCTCAGGATGCGTTAATCCACACAAATCTTTAACTGACAGCTCTGTCTCTCCTGCAGTGGCAGCATAATGGCTCTATCTGAAGGAAGTCACAGCTGAACAAAGACTTCCCTCAACAAAGAAAACCTACAGGCATGGCTGGCACTGCTGGCTTTCTCCCCGGGGAGCCAATCACTGGCACAATATGACATTTTACCATTTTACCCTCAGCTTTGAGAACAAAACACACACTTACAGACACACAAGTACAAACACACAGACATATGTTACCTATCTGTTAACCCACATGTTTAAAGAACCATACCAATGGTTTTATATGTTTAGCCCATTAGCTAAAAACCCTGTGTAGTTTACGTTACTGCTAACCATTTTCATGTAATGTAACCATTAGTTTTAAACTTTAAGTTCATTTCAGTTTGACATGAAAATAAACTCGCAGAGACTTGAAACTTGTCAAGTAACAACATCCACACAGTGAACATTCAATCAGCTTTGTTTTTGAGTTAAAGTTGCACTGCTGTTGTGTGGTCACATAGCTGCTTGCAGGGACCGTTTGAAACTGGGTGACTCTCATTAAGATGCAGGATCCTAGAAACCTCCTCTTTTCTTCAAAAGCAGCTAAACTACAGATATCTCAACAATGCTGTCTCAACTCCTGAGATGAACCCTGTTGTGTTGTGCACTTCCTACTCCACAAGTGCTTGTTGGAAACTCAGCAGAACCACAAAATTCATATCATCCTTTTTTAGAACATGTGTGTGTGCTTATTATTTGCCTTCCAGATATAATTACCAGACAACATGGCTCGTGTCATCGTCATCTGACTGAACTGTGACATGCGAAATCGCGAGGTTCTCCAGTTTGAGAGAGGGGGTGCAAGTGACCTCTCATTCAGGAAATGTCGTTTGTTTATATTATTGTTTTAACTGCACGGTGAAATAATCCAAGCAGCAGAGAAGAAGGGATGCTGCTTGGCTGCAGTGAGCGTAAGGAGAGTGACAGACAGTAAAATGTTTCATAAAATGCTGTATAATTAACAACTTTGTGGACTGTGGACCCCCTGCTTTTGGCCACACACAAATTTCACCTGGCAGATTTTAGTCTGACTGCAGCTTAAGGTCAATGTGTGTGTGTGTGTGTGTGTGTGTACAGACTGTGCTTGATCAATATCTCCCCGACTCTCCTGTTAGCTTTGTTGCACCTGTTACAATGGGACAAATTACACCTTTATCCTTCTTATTAGTTCACGTATGTCCCACACCATCTTCAACCTGAGCAGAGATCTCATTAACCAAACTAACTGACACCTGTGGAGGTGTGCAGGGCTTAAAAACAGACAAGGTCAAAATATCACATAAAGTCCCATCTACTCACCAGATCCAATAGCTAAGGTGAAAGCATCTCCACAGGCAGCCATGGTGATGCCCTGCAGCCCGAGCACCGGGTAGGGCACACGGCTGCTACGACGAGAACTGCAGCCCATCTGGCCATGCTGGTTGCTACCAAAGGTAAAACACTGACCTCTTTCTAGACAAGGAAAATGTGGGTGAAAGTGGTGATGCTTAGTTTAAAAATCAATATCAGTGTGGAGATTTTGACACAATGAATATTTGATTATTGGCAGCCTCGTTTTATGCCAGATGTCTTGTAAAAAAAAGAAAATTGCATTTCTATTTGTCACGTGTTTGTACAGCTTTAGCTCTTTATCTTTACTGAAGAAGTTGAACAGGTTGGAAGTGATCATTCCACGTTGCCCTTCACTTGATCTGGTGCTGCAAGAACCTAGAAAACTAGTTTGGCTAGCGCTAAATGTGTCAGTCACCTTCTCTTATTTCATACCATTACGGAGGCAGACACACAGAGCAAAGCAAAACAAGTCTGCTACAAAAATGTGATTTTATTGACTAATAATGGTAACATTTTACCTGTAACAGCAACAGAATGAGCCGTCCCAATGTCAATGTAAACAATCTTCTCACTATTGAGTGGGGCTGATTGGACGGGAGTGTAAGAATGAACTTCTTCCACCTGATTCGAGGGATTTGGTTCCTCTCCAGCTGTTATTTTATCCAGCCCGAGCTTGTTGAACCTGACCACAACAAAATCAATGTACTTACAACAGAAGAATAAAGAAACACTTTATTCTATTCTTTTAACTCACTCTTTTAATATACAAAAAAATCTTTAACATTTTGTATTCCTGTTTCCCTGTCTGCTGCAGGTAGCTGCTGAGCCGCAGGTATTTGAACGATGCTGCTTCTACTCTGACCTGAAATGAAGGCTGTTGTGTTTCCTATTGCTTTTCTGACTCATGCACATCTGGTCCAAAACCTCTCTGAGAGAGAGGGATTAAAAATTGACAAAACAAGTGTTTGTCATTTTAGAAGAACGCTGTCTCACAGGTTGCGCACATGACAAGAGTTTATAACATAAGACCATTTTATTTGGTGTTAGAAATAGACGATGGCTTTCACAAAATGAATCAAAACACATCCTTTATGGAAACCTTACAGTGGCCATGACTTCTCATAAAATGTGAAATGAGATGGTTCACTGCTCATTATTAGCTCCGGTCAGTCAGTGACATGTTCACTCAGACTAATGGCCATAGTTTTGAGTGGAAAAATATAGAGTAACTACCTGTTGCTTCCACATGCCACAATGCTGTACTGGGTGCTGATAATCATGGAGCAGTCAACTCCACACACCACCCTCTGGGCCTCAAATTCCACAGGTAAACACACCTGCTGTGGAGAGTTGTGGGTGTCTTGGGTGCCTAGCCCGAGGCGACCTTCCAGACAGAGGATCAGAAACAATGACAGAGATTCAACAATCATGCTGTGTGATGAGATGCTGCTGTCATTAATCAGTCACATACAAGCAAACACCAAAAGATGAATACTAAGATAGATTGAGGGAGTTTAAAAACAACCGGTTCATTTATTATACCATTGTCTCCTCTTCCCCAGGCAAATACTTCTCTTTCATTGGTCACAGCGAGTACATGGGAAGCGCCACATGACACCTGAACCAGCTCGTAGCCGAGGAGCGCCTCAACTATCTTGGGCTGAGTACAAAAACAGAGAGAGAGAAAAGAAACGTCATCATTGCAGATTTTTAGAAACTTATATAGGGACAAAAAACGTCTTTTTTAATGAACATTTTGTTCTACGCTGTTTGTAAATGTTTGTTTTTTTTCATGTTAAGGCGCCATAATTTAGGACATTCCCTCACATATTTTGACAGGAAAAACACATAAAAACAAATCACGAACTGTAGGGGAATTCACAGTATCTGCTTCATAAGCACATACAGTATGAAGCAAAAATCTACAGTAAGTAAAATCTAAACTTTGGAAGACACATGGATGTATTAATGCACATTGTATTGGATTAACATGTTGATGTTTTAAATTGAATGGGATCCAGATGGTGGTGTGACATCACATACTGTAAACCACAAAGTATTGAAATACTCAGTTGCCAGTTTATTAGATACACCTAGCTTAGACTAGAGCAGTCTAATACAACAGTCCTGCAATAAATCCTCCCTTCATGAAAGTTATAATGTTCAGTTTTTGTTCAAACTGTTTTAGAGAGGTTGCAGTTGGTGGTGCTGTTTAACTGTATGGCATTATACTGAGAGGTGTTTCTAATATTTAGCCTCATTGATGCAAACAATGTGAACATTAGAAAGACCAGTAGAACTTGTTACAGGACTGTTGTATTAGACTGCATTCGTTTTAATTAGGTATATCTAATAAAATGGCAACTGAGTGTCCATTTAATATGAATGCGACATTCAAATATTTTTCTTTGAATGGTGGACACGTACCTGTGTTACATCATTGAAGTTACCGTGTCCTAGACAGCCGTTGCTCCCACTTCCAAACGTCATGATAATGCCCCTGTCTGCAAATTGAATATAAAAAGAAGGGATTAAAGACTCTTAGTTGATTAGTGTAGGTGTATTCTTATGTAGACCAACAGAGTGCTTCTAATCCATATCTAGGAAACGCTAATCTGCGTCACTACAGTACAATGTGATGAAAGAGAGGAAACTGAGCTGAGAAGAAGGGTCTTTAATACGGTGTTATCTGCTTTGCAATGCTGGGCGGACTGACACCAGCCTCCTGAAGCACACTGACTAACAGAGCACCACAATGTGAGCTCAAGAAAAACTACTTCCAAACTGCTAGGCAAGCATGGAGAGGGTTTTTTTTATCAGCACTATCTGATCAAGTCTGGAAGAAGAGCTGACTGTATCCACACTTTCATACGTTCAAATGCTGTCTCAGTGTTTCACAGCCATGTGGTGCAGTGTGTGAGGGCAGAAAACAGATAAACATTGATTTCCTTTAGCAGAGCTCCCTGCTTGGCTGACTGGGCATGGATATGATGTGTCTGATTGGTTATACAAAGCGGAACGGCCCACCAACCTGTCATGCAGGTGGTAAAAAGATCACCACAGGACACAGACTTGATGGTGACTCCAGACTGACCCTCAAGGAAACGTGAAATGAACTGAGGCTGCATCTGCTCCACCACACCGGGCAGACTGGCCTCACCAGACCCCACTGATGGCGCCTGTGACAATAAGTGATTATTAATCTGTGATGAGCAGAGAGATGATAAGTCTTATTGGGGGCAAAAAAGAAAACATATGTAACTAAAAGTGTTTAAGAAAAAAATCCACCCTCTGATACAACATTAGGAACCATCAATCTGTGATGTTCAATGCCTTCCAGCAGTTATTTTATTATTAAGCACCCATATTCCCCAGCCAGCCTCATTTAACTGTAAAATCCAATCCAAAAACATGTTGCTTTCAGCAAATCGGTGGCGGCTGTTTGAGGCAACTGCTGGCGTATAATTTGGTATCTCTGCCTCTTCAACACTGGATTTTACCCTCTAAAGTGGTCTGCAAAGAAGCTCTCTGAGGGGCTGACACCAAAAGCAGATTTTTATTATTGATAGCTGAAAGAAATGACCTGCATTATAGTTGTTGTAAAAATATATTGGCGTGACAATCCCTAAACTGTATTTGGCTAGTTATCTGTGAGAATAAGAAAACACACATCCTCGTACATCAACAAGGTGACCCAGGAGTGCAGAGAAGATCACAGCTGTTCCTTCCTATTGGGAGGAATTTTTAAAAGCAGCTTAGGAAACAAAAATGTAAGGTCTGTGTAAGGGTTTACACAGACCTCCCATGTAATCAGACGGCCTGACTTGGTCACCCCCATCTTCTGAGTGCGGCCCAGAGACACTTGAAGCACCTCAGTGTTGAGCATCGGCAGGCGGAGAGGTGCTGAGATTCCACTTCCCCACGTATACACCGAGGACAGCGGGAGGGAATGCAACTTCCCTGATCCCAAACCGACTGATCCGTCTGTTTAAGCCCATGAAATAACAACCAAATTTGTAATTAAAGTACTGTGATCAACCTGGTACGGCTAGTTCTGTTGTCAAATAATAGTATTATGTGCCTGACCTCTGGACCTGTTGGTAGGAACTCTCCCTCCTGGTCTACCTTGAGGACCAGTTTGCACAGCAGACAGTGGTTTCTCAATCCTGGAAAAAGACAGAGGAGATAGAATATAGAAGAAAGAACTCATTACACAAAATTACACAATGTGTGTTAAAACGTCTGTCTAGTCATTAGTCATGCATTAAGGCACTACCTGCGCATTTTGACATTGCCTATATCCGTGTAGAGGTTAAGCAGGGGCCTTATACATATTGGAAGAGCCATTATTTCATTGAGTTGAGGCCGTTTAGATGGATCCAGATTGAGCATGTTAAGGATGAGCTGTCGGAGTTCAGGGCTGTACCGGTCTGAAATTGGAGCAAACGTTCCACTCATGATCTTCAGAACGAGGGCGGGTAGATTCTGAAAGCAAAAGTAAAGAGAGTTATAGAGTAGAATTACAAAATACATTATAAATATGTGAAAAATCCCCAATCCCCTTCCCAAAATCCCTGCCAAAGGAATACGATTTTCACATTTCACACAGAATTGGTAGTGAAGAGTGCAAGTTAAATTTATGTGAGGTTTTGTGAATTATTGATCTATGTTAAAATCAAAAGCCCCGACAATCTGTTTTAGAGTTAAACATGGGGCAACCTGGGGTCTTCATATGAAATATTCTGAGAAATTGTAAGAATCCCATGGTGTACATAGTGTAGCTCTGATGGTTAAGATGGTTTCATTGCCTTTTTACAGAGCAATCTTTTATTATATATATTTCACTTTGAATTAGAGGGATAATACTTCAAAAGTTAACGCAAACAGTATTGCATTATTTGAATCACTACATCCAAGTAAGCGAGGGATTTTTGTAAAGAAAATGCTTTATGTACAGCAGCCTCGAAGGCTCTCTTAAGGCTCGCTAGCTCATAGAGCACACAGCCCAAAGCCCAGATGTCACTCTTCTGGTTATACGGCTTTCCCTCACACAGCTCTGGGGAGATGTAGCATGGGGTCCCGACCACCTGCAGAGTGAAAAAAAGGAGGCATTGATTTGTGCTCGCACGTTAGGATTCAACATATCAGGATAAGTATGTTGCGGAAGTAATTACAGCTCCAAACCAGAGGCAAATCAACTCACTGTGTAAGCTTTGCTCTTGCTGACAAGGATTTTGGAGATGCCAAAATCACCAATTTTGACGATCATCTGGTGCTTGTCGAGAAGAATATTCTGTGTCTTAAGGTCTCTGTGCAAGATAAGTTTGTTGTGGACGTGGTACAGGGCAAGTAAGATCTGTACAAAGAAGTGAAGGATGGTGTCCTCGTCCAGCAGAGAGTTACAGCGCTTCTGTATGTAATCAGCCAAGGTTCCACCTGCGTGAAGAAAACATTGAGAAGAGAATAAACAATAAAGATGATTTCTGTATATTAAAACCATAATGACGTAGAAATAGATGAAGTTACTCAGTTTAGTGAATAGCAGTGAGATGGTGATATCAAAGCCAATAAGCGACGGATTTAACAGGCTTTAAGAACGCAGGAGGGGCTCTTGTTGTTAAATGTCAACAAAGAATAATCCTGTAGTGTAAATAAATATTTATCTTTTATCTATATTTTTCATATTTGTATTATTTATTCTATATTTAATAAACAATTCCTGCGTCAAGGTCAGCACTTAAGGTAATACTTAACATTACACCCTCCATCAGTGACAGATATTAGATGTTCTCGTTTGGCCTTCCCAGGCCTGACATGGGAATGAGAAAAGGTATGGAGCCCTACAGCGCTAAACCATGGGAAAAGTGAACCGTTAGACAATGAACAAAAGGGGGTCATGTAATATGATATTACAGCAATCTTACCTGGTGCGTATTCCATAGCTATCATGAGAGCCTTGTCTTCCAGGAAGTTCTCATAGTACTCTATGATATTTGGATGGTTGAGCAGTTTCAGGACCTGGCACTCGTTCTGAGCTGCCAGGCGTTCGTCCCGTGACATCTGCTCCACGGGGATCTCCTTCAGGATGACAAAGGCCCCGTCGCTGCGCCTGCGGCACAGGTGAACGATCCTGACAGGAGAGGAAAATGAAGAAAAATGAAATGTATATTTTGTTCCATAAACAATATAGTATGTTGGTCTTTGGTAGTTTGGGTCTGGTGTGCCAGTGTTGGCACTAGTTTTGTTAAGTTGATGCGTATGACTGGAAATCAGTGGTGTAAAAGTGCTTGTGTCCTTTACTTATGTACACATTTGCACTAAAATGCAATATAGTATCAAAAGAAATCAAAATACTCTTTTGATCACACAAGAATGTTTCCTATCACAGTGCTTTATTATTGTTGTGTTGCTTTTAAGAAATAAAGTACTTTATTTTAATGATGTATGTAACCTAACAAGTCCACACACTGCTAGTTTTGTGGTACTCTTTGAAAAGGGGAAATAATGTGAAAGGACCTGCAAACATGGTTCTTCCATTTGCTTATTATGTGTGAGGAAGGGTTGTGTGTCCAAGCCCAGTCAGACAATGATTTTCAAAAACAACCACTACACATTAGCACAGATAAAGATGTAATAGAGTATTAATACAAAAATACAGATTTACCACAGACAGAAAATATCTTGTAAAAATGGCTAACAAAGTTCTGCCACATAAGCTCATTAAAACTCATAAGCTACAGTATGTTATGAGTGAACCTGAAGAGTGTTAACTGTACAATTGTACTCTACAAAGAAACAGGTATAACTCTAAATACATTTAGTTGTGGAGAAAGTACAAAATTACCCTTTGAAATGTTGTAGTATATAAGTACTGAAAAGTACCACTTTAAAAATGTCCAGTTTACAGTACAGGACCTGGGTGAATATACTTTTTCCACCTTTGCTGAGTATTTAATTTTTAAATTGTTTTAAATACATAATGAGCAGTGTGGTCTGCTTAGGTTTAGGATAAATCCAGTATGTATCGTTTGATGTAATCTCATGTCTCACTCTGCAGCAACTTCTTAACTATCTTTAAATAACGACTTTGTCCTTCAAAATGTGAAGTATAGCCACCAGTAATTCAAAGTGATGTGAATGCAATGGCTCAGATGCCTGCGCTAAATGTTACCTTATAACTAGCCTCGCTAAAATGTCCAAAAATAACTGTAATCGACAAAACCTACAAAGTTTGTTTAGAAACTACAAACCCAGAGTGGCTTTGGCATTAAGATTTATCACACATCTGGCCTCTATATACTTTGTAAGTAACCTTTTTGTAAACTTCATTGTCCCGTTGACGCTACTTTTATGGTCTTCTTTTGAGGGCGGAGCACATTTGACGCGTCCCGTTACATTTTTTGGGGGAAAAACTGGGGCCTCACGAATGTCTAGCTTTCTTAGTTCACGTCTGACACATATCTGAAAATACGGCGAAATGGCAGATGTGTGTAACACGAAGTTAAGTTAGTTTAGTTTACCCGAAAGCTCCTCTTCCCACAACTTTGATCTTCTCATACTTCTCCATCGCTGCTCCCAAACGCCTCTGCCGTTTCCAGGCAACCCGTCCCTACAGCACTACAGGAAGCAGCGAGGGACAAAACAGGCGAAGGAAGAACTCTCCTAAAAACTGTTAAAGGACGCTCACAGAGGTTATGGTGATGAGTGCTGTTGGTGAAACACATTTTAATACATGTTTGCAGCCACAGAGGACGAGATTTAGACAGTGTGACGGTGAGCCAACATGCTCAATACCAGGACCCTGAAACTGAAGCAGCTAAATGGAATTCAGCCATTTAGCTCATCATTAATTTAACTATTCACACCTGTGCTTTTCCTACAGTGACAAGTCAAAATGTCTGCTTTGAAAAAGGCCTCACAAAATATAGTCCTAAATATAGTTACATTTTTGCGGTATATTTACTCCTGTAATAGTTTAGTAATAGTAATTCCGAGTAGGCTCTAAATGTGATAACAATCAGAAAATGTATAGTGGTACAGCTGCAGTGAACACTGAACAAAGCAAATAAATCAGAAAAGAATAATAGTGAGTAATATGGCTTTGTTTCTCTTCTTAATTTTGTAATTTTCACTTTTTCCTCTAATAGTAATCTAGTTTGAAGTCTGTCTTCCAAGTTTTTCAAAGCAAGTTTTCAAACCAATACTGTCTCCTTTCTAACAAGGGATTTTAGGTTACAAACCAAATCACTGCTTTTGTTACAGTGCATTTTGTGTGATTTTATTTGTACTGACATGTCTAAAATGTCTTATGGGCATATACAGTGTTGTCTAACAATTGTGCCAGGAAACAAATTAAGTGAAGTGAAAACTGAAATGGAGACAGGGAGGCAGTGAGAGAAACACTGAGACAGATATGACTAGTGTAGCGTCTTGAACATGGACTTCAGATACTGTAGTATTACATCCAGACGTCTGGTGATTATAAAGCGCCTTCCCCTTGTCTGAGATAAGCAGGAAGGAGGCTGCATGAGCACTGTTTCCCCTCTCTGCCACGATGGGGATAATACATGCTTTGTGCTGTGACAAAGCCTGCTCTGTGTTGTGCTGAAGTACATACCTCCACTATTATCATCAATCTGAAATAATGATATATCACCACAAACAGTGATCTTCATGTAATTGAACCTTTTCTCTACAATTTGCAGTTTTTTAAATGAAGTTAGGTGGAGGTAAGATAGGTGAGTAGGTGGATTGACAAACAATAGTTTGCTCTTTCTCAGGGATATAATATCTTAACAAAGCCTAAAGGAGCCCTGAAGTATATACGCCACTGCTCAGACCAGCTTAGTGACATATTTGGCCTGTCTTCTGTCAGCAGGAGACCTGTCTCCAGATGAAACAGTCAATGTCCAGGAATGCATTGCGTAGGATAGTGAAACAGATGCTAAACCCCAGGTATGAACCGGCGCCTGAGGAGCCATTAATCTTTGGAGATTTCTTAAGACATGACAGGAAGTTATGGGTGAGGTTGTTTCGTCACAGCGATGCTTTCACCTCTTTCTCTCACCTGTAACAGATAGGCCTTTCGAACACAAGAAATTATGACATTTCACAGTAGAATAAGCACAGGTGTAAATAATACAATTAATGAGGGAGGGCTGAAACGTTAACGTATGTAGTAACACCTGTGCTTTTATGACATGTCAAAATGTCTCATGTAAAAAAGGCTTATTGACGTGTGTCTTTGAGTTGATTTCTGACCAACAACTGAAACTGATTTTTAGCAAAAAAAATATTTATAAGCATGTCCAATGCATTACTATCTCAAATAAAAATAATAAATTGCTTCTAAAAACCCACTTTCATCCAATGGCTTTCTTATAATTTTATTTTTACTCACTAAGATGTGTGCATGCTTGTATATATGTATATATCTATGTGTATGTGTGTGAACATATTTATATGAATATTTGCATGTGTGTGTATATTGGTATTTTATTTTATTTTCTCTTGCTATTTAAGTTTTCCACTGTTCACTTGATGTTCCTTGTTTTGTTTTTTCTTGTTTTACAGTATGTTTGTTTTTTGTAATTGTTGACAAAACATGACAAATTGGAGGGTTACGAATGCAGTATGGACATAATCAATAATTCTAATCAGTGTCAATAAAGTATTTAAAAAAGAAGACATTATAAATTACCATTAATCCACACTTTTCTAGAATCTACAACAGAAAAAGTGCCATTTCACTGCCCGAGAATTAACTTGAATCTTCCTCTGACCAAGACAGACCTATTTTTGTTTTGTTATTTGTGTTGCACTTGCTGGAAATCAATTAACCCCTAGATTTTGTCTTTACCCCCCCCCCCCCCCACACACACACACACACACACAGATCAATATGGTTCAGTGCTGAGCCAAGCACAAAGATTCCCAGTTTTCTGTGGCCTGTGTGCAACAACAATAACAACAACTACAGTATGAAACCTTTTGCATCTGCTGTCAAAAAACCCTGCGCTGTTTAAGCTGTGAGGAATTGCAGGTTTCTGTGATAAGACTATGAGAGCAAAAGCCTCTCACATTCTCTCACACTACAGCAAAATAACCATGGTGAAGCAACCAGGAAACACAAGAAATGGTATTAAGTTACATTTCTCTCTCTAACAGCAGGGTGTTCTGTCACAGAGAGCCCTGTACTCAGTGGATAAGTAAATTAATTATATGGTTCATGTTTCATGCTTGAAGTTTCATACTCAGACAACACTGATGACACATATTCAGTCCTCTTTTTCTCTTTTGTTTCTCTCTCTCAGACATATAATTAAATTAATTTAAATCATTACTGGAGAGCTGTGTAACTGGACTGTTTGGGAATCGCTTTATGAAAGGAATTGCAGTTTCATTAATCACAGGAAATTTTCTAGCACATCTCAACAATCGCTGCCCCAGAGAGGTGGGACTTCCTGGAGGTTTTTGGAGAGAGAGAGAGATGCCCCCAAGTGGTTTGATGAGCCACTGAACTGAAAAACAGAATCTGTCTGTAAGAGATGCTTGTTCTTCACATGAGGTTTTGCTGCCATCTAGTGGTGTATTTTTATACTGTAGTCTATGCTCTGTATGATGTTGTCTTTCTGAATATACTGTAGGGGGCAGACTCAATTTTTTGTTCACACAGTCAGCACAACAGAAGTCAATGTGAACTAAACTGTGGATCACTTTTAATTGCTTTGACACAAAATGCATTCAATGACCACATCTTTGACTTAACCACCACCAAAACTATTTATACTCCATTTTGCACATGTTTACATACTATTGTCAAAACTGTTAAATTTATGATCAAAACCTAATATATCACAAAACTACTGTAAATTAGACAGCAATTTGCTACGTCTAAAAATAATTTAAAAAATGCATTAACTCCTAATTGGGACATACAAAAGTGAGCACCTATTTCAATCAGTGATGACCTCTATGAAAGACTTGTGCCAGGTGAGGAAAGGAGGCAGAATCCAGAAAGTTTTTGTTTTTGTTTGGGACTATGTGGTGTTTCACCGTTCTCTTCCACTCACAGAGCGGTGTATGGCCCATGCCATGATGGTGTCACTTTTCCTTCCACCTTACTCTCCACTCCTCAGCACAGAGGAAATCTTTTCCTCATGGAGTGGAAAGTTTATGACCAGCCACATGATCAGATATCCCTCTTGGACACAATGAATGCTTCATACCTGGACATATCTGCAGAAGATTGCCAGGGATGGATCAGATATGCAAAAAGATTCTTTGCCAGGTGGATTAGAGAGAACAGAAGGTGTGATGTGGATGAAAACTTGTCACCAAATTCGGAAGGCAGGGTTGGCTAGCACCGTTGTATTTCTATATATGTACCTCTCCTATACAAGTATAGTTTTGTACTACATTAATGGAGTTACTCAAGTTTCATTTTGTTTCTCTTGGAATTACTGTGTGCAAAAATGGCAAACAAATAAAGCCCATTGAAGCATATTGCAGCATGTCTGGTTCATTTCTGTGACATTTAGGTAGCCCAATCCATGCAATAAAGTGGTGACGTTATTTTTGTTGTAATGGGATCTTGGTTCATGCTACATAAATAAATAAAGATACATTTACAAAGACAAGAGTGACACATTGTAATGGTACATGTTGTTGTTGATCTTTATGGTCAATATATAATGAGTGACAAAGTGTTACAATTGGCAGACAAATGTTGTCATGGAAAAAGAGTTGATGATGTGTGTGAAGTGTTTTGGTTGCATTACTGCATTTTGGATGTTTGGTTGTGCTGAGCTGCAAGTCGGTAAAGAGAGCTGTGTGAAGAGTTTTAAAACTCAGTGTAATGAAATGTTTGTTACCAATTATTTTTAAAAAAACCTGTAACACTGCAGCTTATTTTTAAGTATTCTTTGGGTTTTTTGGCCTTTATTTGACAGTAGAGGTTAAGCAGAGAGTTGAGATGCAACAGGAAATAAGGGGCAAGAGGGGGTTGGGTGACATGCAACAAAGATCCCTGGCTAGAATCGCACTACTAACTACTCCTCCACCCCAAAGATAAAAATAAAAAAAAGACATACATTATTACAATTTGTGCAAAAAATATGCTGAAACCAAAGGTGCAGTCACCATAAAATAAATGAAGTAACTGATGCACAGTGAAAATGCAGTGAGGATAATGAAACAAAGATGTTAGCAGTGTTACTAAAGGGCTTAAATTCATTCAGAGTTAATTGGACTCAATATTTCTGTTGTATAACTCCATATCAGACACTGTCCTTTTTGATTTATCTGTATTTTGTTATAGCACATTGAATGAATTAGTAAATGTGGAACAGATGTGAGAAGGCAACATATGAGCAAAGGACATTTCATTTTAAAGGAAAGAAGACAAACACGCATCAGTTATGAATAAGAAAATAACAATAAGTACATGTACAGATAGGATTTAAGAAGTTGTGAATAAACTGAAAACCCTTTAGCAGGTAAAGAAAAGTGAACTCCTCGTGTGTGGGTTTATATTTCACACAGGCAGCCATTGGGGCAGGCGGTATTGTGTGTAAGTGTGACGCTATTCCTGATGAGTTTTACTCAGCTCACTTCCTTTTTCCCCCACTGGGCTGCAGCGAGGCCAGCTGTGGGGAATGAGAGCCACACTGTGTTTATGGAAAGAGTTATGGCCAAGGAAGGAGGGCGTTAGTGTTGGGCCGCCTGTTTAACATACCAGATTTACATTGTTAGGCTCTAAACATAACAAAGATGTGTATGGTTATATCATCTATATTTACAGTAACAGCACTTACTGCTGACATTGCCACACGTTTACCTGAATAAAAATCTAATTTTGTATTCAGTCATGTAATGTGTGTAATGTATTGAAGCCACTATGCTCACTATGAATTCCCCTAAAATATCACAAAGGTCCAAGTGAAGGAAAATTAAAGAGGACCTAAGATTGGCCTTTAGGGTACACCACAGGCCCTCACCTCCCAACTTCAACAGTGCAGAAGACCAAGAAAGGAGAAAAACCAATCAAGAGCCTTATTCTTAATGCAAACCCACTATTAGATTGAAATAATGTAAGGCCCAGAGCCCCACATGGGCCCCAAAGCTCAAACAAACGCATACCTTAACCCAAGTGAATGCTGTCTCCCTTTGTCTTCAATGTCCTGTATACTAAATGATCATGTCTGTCAGGTATTTACACACAGTGGAGGAGAGTAACTAAGTACTTGTTTACTGTACTTAAGGACAGATCTGAGGTATTGGTACTTTACATAAGTATTTCCATTTTATGCTACTTTATACTTCTACTTCACTACATTTCAAAAGGAAACATACTTTTTTACTCCACTAGATTTATTTTACAGCTGTAATTACTAGTTACTTTGAGGATTAAGATTTTTGAAATAAGCTCCACCTCAACCAACTGTTCCAAATACCAAAACGCAAAAACGTGGACAATGGCTTATAAATCATTAGTTAACCTTTTAGGCTAGCAATAAAAGAAACACGAGATCATTATTAGAGCTAGTATTGTTGTTTTTATTAATATATTAAGAGGCAAAGAGAAGGGGCCTTTACGCACAGTGCGTATTGTGCGCACCGTAGCCATAAACGTTATCACAATGCAGCTATTTAATACATGTGTAATTGTGTATCGACCTTTTCCTCATGCTTACCCAAAAGCTTTAAGCCGCCCCGCTCTGTGATTTCGTTTCTTGCGTAACATGATCGCAGCCTCGGCCCCTCCTTGTTTCTATGGTTAAAGGGTGCAGCAGGAGCACCACTCCTCCCGTCATTCTGCACAGACAGGCGGGGCTGAGAGCGGAGGCACATAACATTACAGGACGCTGCGTGAAGACAAACACCGTCGCACTGGAATGAGCTGTTATGGGAATCCCCTCCAAGCGTTTCTCTTCAGGATCGAGACGCTGAAAACGTGAGAATTAAACGGCTGCAGCATTACTCGGACATCAGCGCTGCGGAGAGAAAACGTGGAAAAATAAAAAACAGAGGCTCATCTCCTGCAGACTCTTGTCCTGGAGAGCATTCCCATCACATACCGTGCATATCTGTCCATCACCGGGCAGAGGAGACGTTGACAGGAGCGTGAAAAAGCCAACAGCGGGAAAAGGACGAAGGGAGGTAGCCGAGCTATAGACAATAAGAGCAAGCGTCCAGAGACCGAAGGAGAGCAGGGGTGGGGAGGAGAGGATGGACGCCCTGGTTGCTGTGCTGAAGAGTCACCCAGGCCCGTCAGTGCTGGCGTGCTCTCTGCTTTTCAGGGTGGTCCACCGGTTGCTGCAAAGGTTGCATGTGCCCAAAGCGGTGAAGGAGAATGACTTCCGCTCCTGGAAGTGGAGGAACCTCTCTGTCTCAATGGTGCACTCCCTGCTAACTGGGACATGGGCCCTGACCTGGTAAGTTTCCATCCAAACATCTGTTTGTCCACCCATCCACACTGGGACACCATTGTCTATTCACAGTCCGCATGATGTGTTATGTGTGGGACTGTGCCTGCAGCAGTGACAGTCTGTGGCAGCCAGGAGAAGAAGGGCATGTTCAGGCAGGGTGAGGGACGGGGGAGACAATGGCATTTTTAAGTGGGGAGGGAAATGCCAGTGTACAGTATGAACCACACAAAAGCTCTTATTGCTGTTTGCTTTTACTGGTGAATTTGTGTGTGGCTCAGAGGTTTTGTAAAGAGACAAATCTTTTCAAACTCACATTCAGCCAACAGTCAGGGCTACTCAAGCGTCAGACTGCAGATATATCAACTTGAAAAACCTGCTGGCCAAACGATTCTTGTGAAAGCATCATGAGAAACTATTCTTTGGGGCGGGGACGAGCTTGTGACTCATCTTTTAACATTAAGATGTGGTACCAAGGTCAAATCTTTTAAGCTTTCTGCACTCTCACTTAACTATTGCCACATTTAATATGTGACAGTACGAATTAGCAATGTTTGAGAGTTTCTGCGGAGGTGAAAGAAGGAAGTTTTCACATTCAACAAGTAGGTTTTTGTGCAGTCAAGCAGTGCCAAGGAGACATGTCACATTAAGACTATAGGTCATTTATTAACAATAATTCTGTCATGGTGTGTTTATACAGGGAGGGGACACACAGAGAAACCTTTGCTGTTTGAGGTGTGCCAAACAGCAGCCAGAAGTGACAAAGAATAATGCAAAATCAGAGTCTATTTTAGAGAAGAATGGTATTTTTTTTTAGATATATAGACACAGATAGAAAATAGATAGTAAATAGCATTAAAATTAAACTATAAAACAGTAATAGCCCTATTTTACAACTACTAAAAGGAGGGTTTTAATTAATCAGGGGGTTAAAAAAGCCGTAACACCTGATATTAATGTCTCTGCTTAGTCAGGCTTTTCTCTCCAGGAGTGAACCCTTGTATGTCTGAGTGAGGCGAATACAGACCCATCTATCCATAACATGTGTCCCTCTCCAGTGTGGTGGTTTGGCCAGAGACGTTGAGCAACCTCCACTCTTACCACACCCCTCTGTCCTACCTGCTCGTCTGCGTCTCAACAGGTCAGTGAACGAACAAGTAAAACTGCAAAGTTGGGTTTTTGTATCTAAATGAAGATGCTCGTTTTTGTTTTTGGTACGGAGTTTGTATGTGTTTGTGAACTTTTCTGAGAAAATTCTTTGCCGTACTGTTTAATATAGGGCTGCAACAAAGGGTTACATTCATTATAGATTGATTTGGCGATAATGTTCTGGATTCATCAATTAATCATTTTGTCTATAAAATGTCAGATAGTGCAACGTGTCTTATAATTTCACACAGCCCAAGGTAATGCCCTATTATGTCTCACATGACTCAAAGATATATCATTTATGGCAAAGAAAAGGATCAAATCTTCCCATTTGAGAAGCTGAAAGCAGCAAATATTTGGCATTTTTGCTTAAAGAATGACTACAACGATTATTTGATTATCAAATTAGTTGCAGACTAATTTTCGGTCAATCGACTAATCATTGCAGTTCTAGTTTAATGCATGAGAGGGACATGTGGGAGAGGTGTTGATTGACGGTATTTTCTCTTCCACCCTTCAACTGAACTTAACCTTCCTGTCCTGAGGCGTAAAACTGTCACTTTTTCAATTTCTGCTTTTCAGAGAAGCAAAAAAAAGAGCCGCCTCTCTCACCTGACTCACAGAACAGACGAAAGGGCGTTTCCTGTAAATCACCATGGACACCAAAGATAATCCCCTAAGGACTCGGTGGTCTGTTTGAGTTGTACTGTATGTGGTTAGGTCTTATGTGCATCTTTGTGTCACCATGAAGACACAAATCTGTGGAGATCTGTCTTAACAACCGCAAACAGCTATTATCTCCACTGAGGCCAGCCACACCAGATACTGGATGTTCTTTAACGTAGGGGGCTGGTGGTCGTGTGTCTCGCTAGCCACAGCGTGCCAGTCAAACAGACCTCCAGCCAAATGAGGCCTAAACAGTTTAGTTGTCAGATTAGTTCAACAAACATTAACTCTTAATGTCTCTCGATGAGCCTCTGATTAACAACAAGTGACACAAGGGAAATCTTGCATTGTAATGTCAGATATGTTCAGCATTATCTTGTAAAAAAGTTGATCTTTAGGAACAAGTAGTTAGTAACATAAACAAAACAACTGATGACACGTTGTTTGAATACTAAACTGATGCAAATATTAGGTAACAAAAAGTAAATGTTTGTGAAATCTATTTCACAAATAATACACGTGAAAAAACCCACCCGTGAAATCAAAACTTCTGTTATTTTGGACAAAACATGTTGAAAACCCTCATTCTTTATGATTAATTACTTGTTATTATATTAATTTTTATGGTGTAGTGAGGTGAAGCATTAAAACCACACACTCTGTGGTTGGAAATCACACATTTGTCTGGTTTATCGAGTCACACCTGTCTGGTTGACAGTGCCAGCGCCACCTGACCGCATCACCTGCACTCCCTTTACCTGCATGGTTTGGTTGATGACATTGTCACTTCAGTGAGTTAAACCAGCTTTACTGTACAAAACCAGCAATAGCTTATCTGTTATCTTTTCTTTCCTGTTCAAGCTGAATAAATATTTGTATTCAAGGCTCATACACCCAAAGATGCCCAGTCTACACGGTCTCACAGGACACTACTTACATTACATACAGAGGCAAGAGAAAACACATGCTGCCGTACGCTTATGTGTCAAAACACACATCAGATATAAACCTAACAAATTAAGCGAGCTACAATAAATGAAACACCTTGTATGTGTAAATGTACTGTAATCTACATCCATATGTCATGACAGGAAAATATAAAATGCATTTTATTCTCAACCTCATCTACTTCCTGTCTGATGAATCTGTGGCACCTTTAAAGACCCACACGCTGATTATCTATAGACGACGTTTCCCACCATTCTCTTCCCTCTTAGGATACTTCGTGCAGGATGCAGGTGATATTATCCTGACAGGACATGGAAGAGGATCATGGGAATTCTTACTCCATCATACTCTGGTAAGACGATGTGTCTGTGTCCATGTTTTCTTTTCTATCTCTATTATAATCTGTCTGTTAGGCTGCTTTTCTGATTTAGATGATATAATCAGAGTCACTATGTTAAGCTCGGCAACTCAACACAAGGAAGTTATCTTTTAATATCAAGGTGATCTGCGCAGGTAACCTGTTTCACGTCTGTAGGAATGTGAGGTTGTATTTTGAGAATTAGATTTTAGCTGCAAAATTTGTTTTTAAATGTCAACAAATATGGGAGAAATGTGTGTCGTACGTTAAGGCTTAAAGATTTGTTGTGTATGTTGTTGTTGATTTTTTACAGAATACCGTTTCATTATTAATATTAAGTATCCACTGAACAAACAAATCCAGTGGGGAGTGGGGAGAATAACTACAGGGAAATAACACAGACTGTTTTTGCAGCCTGAGTTGAGCTGAATGTAACTCATGAGATCAACTGGAAGACTTGTGTTGTCTTATTTGCGTCGTAGGATAGTGTCTTTTTGATGGGCGTTTAACCCTGAAACATCCCTCAACTTTTAATGTTAAAAGCAACATGTCTGAGAGAATCATGAACAGTACAGTATTTATCAGCTTGTTCCAACTCTTCATTAAAGCTATATGATTTTTAAACTAAGTGAAATATTGAAATATTTGGTATCTTTAGAAACTTTGGCTTCTTCACTACAATTTAAAATGAACTCTTTTTTTGATGCATTGGGTGAGTTTTTAGTGGCAGTGGAGTTTAAGAGGTTATACAGTGTGTGGAGCATTGTTGAGAATCATAGAAATATTTATACTTTGAAAAAGCAAATCTTGGGTACCTCTAAGGTAGCTTAGAGCTAATCTTGACAGTTTTACAAACACACCATAGATTTTTAGCTCTTTGAATGCACTTTTCCTCCCTACAAGACTTGCGCCTTCACAGTGTACATCATTAAGTCTTTATTTTTATTTAAGTTATGTTATATTGTTGCATGCGAATCAGGTCAAGCCAAACTTGACATGTATTACCCCATTTGTGGTAAGCATTTCAGAATAACAGAGCTCTCTCAAATGAAATTCTTTTCACCCCACACTGTCAGGACCTGGGCCCTGATCTTCATACAAGAGTTAGCTTGATTTGATTGTGGATGATTTAACACAAGCCAGGCTTTTTCAGTTGTTCAAAGCTGACTTAAGATTTATCTGCAGCTGTTGTCAGAGCAACAAATCTTTAAATCCATGCAACCCGAAAAGGGCAGGCTTATTCACAGTTAGCTGGATCATGACCAAGATGGGTGACCTCCCATGTATAAACTCTCTTTCAGATTTGAATTACTCCTTTTCTTAGAGGTATGATGAAGATTTTTGGTATAATTATGATTTTAGATGAAAACATGCAGGTTTTTGCGAACGTGTAATTATCACATTTCACAGTAAAGAGTAAAATACACAACAAAATAAAAAAGGGTACACTCAAAGAACCAACCCAAATGTAGTTTAGGATACTAGACCTAAAAATACCAATATTAAACACAATGTTTCTGACTCTTAAAAGACCAGTGGAGTCAGAAGACGCGACTTTTAATTTGACATAATGATAGGAATTTGTTATTTGATCACTAAAATTCATGAAATGTATTTTCACTTACAGATTGTATACAGTATGTTTGGATTGGAGCAATCAATTAAATGTGAAGTTTGTAAACTGTAGATAAATTATTTAAATCAGATTCTTTACTAAACTCACTTTGCTGAGTGTTGGCAGGGTTTCATGTCACTGTTTGAATATGTTTAAAGCAAGACATTGTGAACATTATTAGTATCCATATGATTGTAATCAATAATGCTGCAACAGAAAATCTATATACAACCATTAGGGAGAACCTCGGACACACAACATTACACACAGTTTAATAGCATTTAACAGCGTTATGTGTTGTAATTTCAGTGAACTGAACTGACACAAACTCTTTATTTGTACTGAACTTTTCTTAACAAAGTTACAAAGTTCCTTACAGGGGAAAGAAAAAAAAAGCAAACAATAAAAGCAAGAAAAATGCAAATAAAAAACAAACAATGAGACCATCAAACACTGGAGATTAGCTGTTAGCTGTAAAAACACCTCCGTCTCTCTCTGTCTCCTCTTCAGGTGATCTGGTGTTTCCTGTACGCCCTCTACACTCAGCTGTATGTAGCCGGCGCTGTAGTAGCTCTCTTCGTAGAGGTCAACAGCGTCACCCTGCACCTGAGGCTGATGCTGAAGCTGGCTTGCGCTCAGTCCTCCTCCTTGTACCACATCAACAAATTCGTCAACCTGTTCACCTACGTCATGTTTCGTCTGAGCACCCAGCTCTACCTCACCTGGTACATCGTCCACAATTACTCCTGGCTGGACCTAGGTGGATGCTTTCTCGTCTCCATAATGGTGATGAATATTATGATCCTGATTTATTTCTACCGCCTGCTCCGTGCTGACTTCTTCTACCGGAGTAAGAGCTCTGTGGGACAGAACGGGATACATAACAACAACTCCAGAAAGTTTCTCAGTGATTGACTGGGGAATGTTTATGGAACTTTACTATGTTTGCATTTGTATTTAGGGTGGGGGTTTACACATTTTGTCTTTTTCAAACTGTAACTAACCATTCCTTGTGACGACAGGTTCCCTTGTTGTGTCTCACTGCCAAAGATCAATCCCCGCAAAACAACTTTTGGTGGAACAAGGTGCAGCCCTGTTCAGGTGCTGCGTTCCAGAGATGTTGGAAAGTCAGAAATGTGGCTTTTCATGGGGAAAAATACAATGCAACACTGCTTTAATTGAAGCCAAAATTCTGGGTGAAACTCTGGCGACATTCCTCAAACCCTAAAAGAGTTGTTACCTCTTTTAGTATATTTACAATTTACAACAATTTATTTGCAGTATCGTGTAACCTTAAAGTAATAGGTCAACGTTTTGGGAAATATGCTTTGTCACTTTCTTAGATGTGAAGATTGATACCACTCTCGTGTCTGTGTGGTATACATGAAGCTGCAGTCAGCAGCCAGGTAGCTTAGCTTAAAGACTGGAAACAGAGCGAAGTTGTTTTTTGACACTTCAGTTTTTGTACAAATTTAACTAAAAACATATAACATTTATGCTAAGCTAATGGACTGCTGGCTGTAGCCTTATATTTAGTGTACAGACATGAGAGTGGTATCAATCTTTTCAGCTAACTCTCAGCAACAAAGCAAGTAGTAAGCGTATTTCCCCAAATATCGAGCAATTGCTTTTAGTAGATGAAATTTCAGCATCATGTAACCTTAAAGGAATAGTTTGACATTTTGGGAAATAAGCTTTTTCACTTTCTTGATTGATACTTGATTGATACTCTCATATCTGTACACTAATATGAAGCTACAGCCAGCAGACGGTTAGCTTAGCATAAAGACTGGAAACAAGGGGAAACAGCTAGCCTGGCTCTGTCCAAAGGTAAAAAAAAAATAATAATTAAACTAGCTGTTTCCTCTCGTTTGCTGTCTTTTTGCTAAGCTAGCCGGCTGCTGGATGTAGCTTTAGTGTACAGATACAAGAGAACTATTCTTTTTTAATCTTTAATCTTTTAATCGAAATCTGCAAGAAAGTGAATAAATGTGAATGTGTAAGTATTCTTTCAGTCTGTCAAAAAACCTGTGTGATGAAAAGTTCAACACATACATTTGAAATGTGAAACTGCATTTAGCAGCCGCTAACACTCTTACAGTATGTTGCCACATCTTTAACATTTGCATGGGGAGCAGTGTTTTTATATAGACCCCTCGCTGGGTGTATGAACAACCTGCCAGCTGTGACACTGAACTTTGAATTATAGCAGCAACAGACTCACATTTTAATGACGTGTGTGTATACAGTACGTTCTTTCTCTATGATGCCATTTGTGGCTGAATGAGATACTGAGCTGTGAGCTGTGACTGCACTGGTACATAAGACTTAATGTTGTCAATTCAACTGGTAACACACAAGAATGCAGGACAATTTATGGTCCTCTTGTGGTTCTCATAAAATCTGTTGGTATTTGACACAAGGGGGGCTGAAGCTGGATCTTCCTGCCGTCTTATAATTGAGCTCATCAGGAAGTGGGCACCATGAGAAGCCCTTCATAATGAGCAATCAGCAGCACAATCAGTACTGATATTGCACCACCTGTAGTTAGACTTGATGTGAAGTAATAGAAGAGTATAGCCATCGTGTGTACCTTGTTTGCTTGTTTGCAAAATGATAATACTTTTACAGAATAGATAGAATAGATCCCTTTTTTTAATGACAACCTTCATGTGAAGATGTGTCTCCTCCTCTCCTCAAAAATGGACATGTACGTAGCATTTTGTAAATAATGTCCTCAAATGTGCATTCCTTTTTGATATATTTCAAATGGTAATACAAGCAAACACCGTTAGTGGACTTTAAATGCTTATTTCCTAATCATGCCATAAATCATTAGTACTGAAAGTGACATTTACAGACCTAATAATCAGTACATTTAATTTTCTATGTCAGCCAACGCCAAGAAAGTCCAGACAGACAGACAGAGTTTAGATGTGTCTGACCTGTGCTACAGTGCCTTTACTACATGCAGTGTCTTTTGTCAACCCCCCCCCCCAACAAAAAAGCACAGGTAAAGATAATGTACGAATACGAAAGTGTAGATATAGTGCAGATGCCTGTATGCTTTTGTAAAAGCTGGGCCAAGTAGAGAGAAACATACAGTAAATCAATTTGACCACGACCACAATAATGTATTGAAAGTATTAAAGTGAAAACTGTTTTTCAGGAACGCTGTGTTTTTCGATGGTTGAGTGATGCCACAAATTAAAAGAGTATTTAAAATCACAGGGGTGTTGATGTATATTTTTCTAATATGTACTCTACTGATGGTTATTTTTTACCTTCATGTAGTCACACCTGAGAGACGTCTGGTAAAGCCACCGTCAGATACTGTATTATCAGATCCTTTACTTACGTGAAAAGTGCCAAAACAACAAAGTACAAATACTCCATCATAAGTAAGTCCTGCATTCAAAATCCTACTTAAATAAAAGTATACAAGTATTAGCAAAATGTACTTACAGTATGAAAAGTAAATGTGCTCATTCTGCAGAAAAATGTGACATATATTATTATATGTGACTGATGCATCATTGTGTAAGCAGCATTTTACTGGTGTAGCAGCTTGATGTGGAGCTTGTTTTAACTACTTTATATACAGTTAGTTTAGTGCAGTGGTTCCCAAACTAGGGGTCGGCCCCCTCTAAAGGGTCACAAGATGGTCATGAGATGATTAATGAGAGAGGACAGAAGAAAAAACAAAGTCCTGCATAACTAATTTGTATACATTTTTTGGACTTTTCTTTATCTTAGTTTTGTTTTGGGAAATATTGGATAATTTTTTCTCTTTGAGCCACAAACAGTTATTAAATAAAACCATGTGAAAAGTTCAGAGGGGAAACGTCTCTTTGGAGGAACTGCTGACAACTCATAGACGTCTGACACATGTCCTCTTTCTGTGTAAAAATATGTTTTAATGTTCAGCAAAAGCTAATATGAGGCTTCATCAACAACAAGGAAACACTGTCGAGGAAGGAGAGAGGGTGTACAGACTGTAAAGCCCCTTGAGGCAAATTTGTGATTTGTGAAATTGGACTATATAAAGAAAATTGACTTCACTGTTGAGGAAACACAAAGAGGACATTTGGTACTAAAAAGATTAACTTTGAAAGACAACCACTTGATTGGACTAACCCAGACTGATGAAGCCTCGTGTAGCTTTAAAACTCTCGAATGGGGACTGTCGATTTTCACTTACAACAAAATCGAGTTAGAAAGGGATCTAATGACGGCCAGTATGGGCAGGAGGAACAATTACAGAGACCAAAAACTCTGTAACTGTACGTATGTGACAGTTGTATTAAGGTTGACCTGAGAGCATGTGACCCTGTCCTTTAATCTTTAACAATGATTTGTATTTTATAAGATGATCATGTTTTTTAATGTTAAATCTTAATCTGAAAAGTAACCAGTAACTACAGCTGTCAGATAAATGTAGTGGAGTAAAAAGTACAATATTTCCTTATAAAATGTAGGAAGTAGCAGAAAATTGTACTTCAGAAAATGTACTTAGTTTCCACCACTGCTCAAGGGTAACCTGGCAGTAAAACCTGTGCATTCTGTACAAAACTATTTGTCACCTCAAAAATTAAGTGTTAATATTATTAGTATTAGTTAGGTTAATTGGTGATTCTAAATTGTCCGTAGGTGTGACTGTGAGTGTGAATGTTTGTCTGTCTCTATGTGTCAGCCCTGTGATTGACTGGAGACCAGTCCTGGGTGTACCCCGCCTCTCGCCCAATGTCAGCTGGGATTGGCTCCAGCCCCCCGCGACCCTCTAAGAGGATAAGCGGTATAGAAAATGGATGGATGGATTATTAGTATTATTAAGTTAAGTAGCCTTATTATTAGAAATTAATATAATAAAACTAAATATATCAATGTTATTATGTTAGTGCTGTTCTTATTTTTATTTAATGTTGCATATCTTTAACTTAATTTGTTAATGTCTTTATACTGAATAATAATATTTCATTATTTGACAGTATGTCAGTACTATTGATTTATTGTGTTTATAACCAGGCAGAGCTCAGTCAGAAGAGGCTTAGAGCGCCCTCTACAGTCCACATGTTTAATTGACGGACAGGAAACAAAAAAAAGTTACAGTATTTTCTCTTTTTTTCTCCTTTATTGCAAAACCAAGGACATACAGACAAGTATGAAATTGTTACTCGCATCGTGTAGAAAGAGTAACATTATATTAAGTTGTGTAGAAGAAAAAGCAGCTTATACAGTATCTTCGCAGACGATTTTTACCTACTCATATTTTCTAAAGCAGGAGCTCGTTTTCTAAGCATTACTCTTAAAAAAAAAAATTGTAATAGAGAAGTAGAAATAGGTATACATGAATAAATAAGAAGACTGAAAACAAAAGGAAACAATAAACAAGATACATGTTCAATTTGTTTTACATTTTCAGACAGACAGGCAGATAGATAGATAGATAGATAGATAGATAGATAGATAGATAGATTTTCCATCTATCGACCTTTTCCAGTTTCCGATTATTCCTCATGTCCTCCAGCAGGGGACCGAGCAGAGAAAATGTGGGAGGAAAGGGAAAAAAAGCCTTCAGGGAACTGAGTCAGCAGCAGCAGCAGCAGCGGGTCCAGTCTGCTGCTCTCCCTCAACTTCCGTGGATCGACTTCAGCTCTGTTCACCGCAAACTCAACACTTTAATCCTTAACAATGAGCCTGAATGGGTTTAAATGACAACAATAAGTGTCTGTGGACGGAAAAAGAAAAAAGAAAAAACAAAACAAGCAGCTACACAGAAGAGAGAAGAGGCAACTTGAGCGGACCATCCCGTCTCGCTGAGGTAACATCTTTACAAGTTTAACTTAGTCATGTTTGTGTAACTCGCGGTGGTTTGTCACGTTACAGAGACAATAACACACTTTACCTAGTGTTTGGATGTAAAATCGAGTTTTAAAGTTGCCTTGGTTTCAAGTTTATGGTGGACCAAACCAAATCTAGTAGTTAATGAGTTCTTCTTCTTCATGAGGAGCTTTGATGAACAATAGGATTAAATCAGATCTGCACAGTAAAGTGGATCAGCACTGATTACAGTCGTCTGGTCTGGCTCTGTATGTGGTCATGTAGCTACACAACGGATAACAAGTGTTTGCTCTCATTACAGCAGTGTTTGACTTGGGTTTCTGTCTGGCTGTCCCTTTTTTTTCCAGGCAGCTGTAGCCTACACTGTGATTGACAGGATGTGTGTACATGTGTGTGTATTTTGGGGGGTACAGTCTATGTTCTGGTTGCCTGGGAAAAATATAACAAATATAAAGCCTGAGACAAAGATGGCAGGGGAAGAGAGCATGAGCTAATTTATCCCAGATTTAATAGAAATAAACACAGGGTGTCTTGGTTTGTTTCACAGTGCTGTTCGTTTTAAATACAAGGTAGTGATTCATCTCTCTTTTACGGTAACTCATTTTTTTCTAAAAATTTTTTTATACAAACATAGATATTTATACATGTCATAAATGTCCAGAAGATATTTACATTCTGTTCAGTTCACTTGGAGATCTTTATTGTCCTTTGTTCAAAATAGTGAAAAGTGCTGATTGCCGTTTCCCAGAAGTGATGTCTTCAAATGATCTGTTCTGTTCAACCAACAGTTCAAAACCCAAAGATATTCAGTTTACTATCAAAGAAGATGAAGAAAACCAGTAATTATTCACATTTGAGCAGTTGAACTGGTGCACTTTTGCTTAAAAAAAGGGACAGAAACAATCAGACAATCATCAACGGCTACATTGTCTGTCAATTATTAATTAACTAATTAATCAACCTTGTTTCAGCTTTAGAACTAACATTTTAATATATATATATATATATATATATATATATATATATATATGTGTTAAAGTATATACATATTTATAGATATATAAACATGCCAAAGAGGTCCAGAGGATATTCAGTAGAGCTCCAGCTAATGATTATTTTCAGAATCTATTAATCTGTCAACTATTTTCTCAATTAATTGAATATATTTGGGTTTTGGACTGTTGGTTGGACAATCGATAATAAAAATAATTGTTAGTTGGAGCCCTAGTCTTGTTCTCAAAATTCAAAGACACTCGATTTACAATTATATACATGTATAATGATGAAAAAAGCAGCAAATCCTCACATTTGAGAAGCCGGAGCCAGAGAATATTTGTTTGTTTTTGCTTTAAAGAATTGACTGAAACAATTAATTATCAAAATAGTAGTTGTATAATTTAGTGCTATAGGATCTAAACCAGATCCTCGACTGTAACAAGAAAAACTTGTGGAATTAGATTTTTTGTATATTTCTGTCTCTTCGTGTTGGATGAAGTTTCATTACAAGCTTCATTTAACATCTTGTAACATCATTCACTGCAGTCCAGATATTAGGAAGAAACCACTTTAACTGGTAAAATGTCAGATTGTTGATGTTGCTCTCTTTCTCTCACCACGTGTCTCTCTGACGAACATTTACCCCGAAGCTTCATGTCTGTCCGAGTTTCAGCCATGAGCGTTCTTCCTCCTGTCCGAAAGGACCGCATCATCGCTCAGCTCCCTCAGGTAAAACTATCACAGCCGAGCTCTCCACTGTCACTCCAAAACAGCCTCACTAATTCTCCCTCCTCTCTTGTAGTATTTCAGGAAACAGGCAGCTCTGCACACTAAGGAGGATTTCAACAACAAAGTGAAGACCGCCTGCCAGGAGCAGCGCACCGGCACTGTGGGGTGAGACCAGGAACCAGAAGCCACATGACTCTGTATGTGGTATTTTTAGTGGCACTTATTTACTTGTTGTTTCTTCCTTTTTTTTTTCTTCTTCTTCTTCTCAGCAGATTTAAAATCTCTAAGGTCATTGTTGTAGGTGACCTGGCTGTGGGGAAAACCTGCCTGATTAATAGGTAAGCTCAACACACAGTCACTTAATGTGTGAAAGCAGGGTGAGGTGCAGTTCTGGGAAATAAATAACTTAAACAAGAAAGAACTCAGAGAGCATGTACCTCCTTCAAGGAAGCCCAATTTTATTTTTTAAAAGTGTAGAAATGTTAAATCTGCATCTGGATCCAGATTTGCATTAAAATACACACAGTAATACGCAGCAGTGGAAAGTAACTAAGTACATTTACTCAATTTTGAGGTACTTTTACTTTACTTTATTTCAATTTTGTGCTACTTTATACTTCTACTCCATTAAATTTCAGAGGGAAATATTGTACTTTTTACTCCACTACATTTATCTGACAGCTGGAGTTACTAGTTACTTTTCAGATGAATATTTTACAAACAAAACATACGATCAGTTTATAAAATATGATACTGGGCTATAGATTTAAACAATCTCAACAGTGTATAAAGTAGTTAAAATGTGCTCCACCTCCACCAGCTGTTACATTAAAATGATGCTTGCATGTTAAAGCATCAGTAATAGTTTTCCAATAATATGATATATATAATAACTCTCTGAAAGAGACTATTCTGCCCAACAAGTACATTTAATACTTTAAGTACATTTTGCTGTTAATTTTGTACTTGAACTACGTGAAATCTTTATGTAAGACTTTTACTTGTAACAAAGTCTTTTTACAGAGCAGTGATGCAACATTTACTTAAGTAAAAGATGTGAGTACTTGTTCCACCACTGGCAATCCTTTAAAGTTCACCCAAACTAAAAAGAAACATATTTTCTCACCTCTGGTTGTGTCTCGTCATGCAAAAAGCTTCATGTGTTTAATTTGTCCAGGTTTTAATATATCCATCTTTACATTTTCTGCGTCTATCCCAGCACATCGGTGGTGAATAGAAATTTGTTTTCTGGTGCTCAAAGTGTTCAAAGTTACGTTTAAAAATGTAAAAAGGCAACATCTTTTTCAAGAAACAGTGTCCCTGTGACGCCACAGAACATGCTGTCCACAGTTTTCACTGTAACTGTACTTTGTACCAAAGAAATAGTCCCTAAAATCCTGTATATCTTTCTGTAATTTGGGTGAACCAACCCTTTAAAAAATTGCTGAATGGTTTCATGTCTACTGAAATCTTATCTTGATTACCAACAAACACATTGTATCAGAAATATGACGTCCTTTATTGAGGTAATTACTGGTTACAATCCTGGACCTGTCTATTTCGTGGATTTTCTGAAGATATGTTTTATGTTTTCAGATTTTGCAAAGATGCTTTTGATAAGAACTACAAGGCAACGATCGGTGTTGACTTTGAGATGGAGCGGTTTGAGGTGCTGGGCGTTCCTTTCAGCCTACAGCTGTAAGTCTTCATTATTATACATAAAACAAAGTTCATAAACTAATCTGAGTCAGTTTGATGTGACATTGCTTACCCGTCTGTCTTTCTGTTACAGCTGGGACACTGCTGGACAAGAGAGGTTCAAGTGCATCGCTTCTACGTACTACAGAGGAGCCCAAAGTGAGAGATTTGTGTGTTTTAGGGCAGCAAACTAATAAGAAATGTACTAAAGACTCTCCTCTTTCCATGTAGACATTGTTAAACAAAGAACAAAATGTCAGGGGAGAAAAAGAAGCTGTGACTCTTAAAACTGGTAAAGCATTTTCACTGATGTAATATCTTCTTTTCTTCCAGTTGTGATTATCGTGTTTGATGTAAATGACGTTGCCTCTTTGGGCCATGTGAGGTAAGCTCATTTATTACGAGCAGACTGTTTGCACTCTTACAGTTTTTGTCCCAGCTGAAGGATTTACAGTTGCCTTTCTCTGTCTGCAGGCAGTGGCTCGAAGACGCCCTGAAAGAGAACGACCCCACCGCTGTTCAGCTGTTCCTCGTAGGCACAAAGAAAGACCTGAGCGTATGTCTTTATACTGTTTAAAGTGGACGTGCCTGTGGACATTTCTGTGTCTTGTACTGGAGTCAAATGTCAATTGTTTGGATTGGTGCCCAGCAGCACAAAGCGGTAGTGTGCTGGCTCAAACCTCAGGAATGTAGTTTCTCCATCCTTCACTAGACTCCAATGCATTTCTGAGAGAGGTTAAAGTGATGGACATGCTTTTCTGTTTCAAGAAGTTTGTCATTTTTCTTGAATTAATTGAAATATTTCTCTTCTTTTACTTCATTGTGATGTTTGTTGTTAGCCTCCTAGGACTTTCCTCGTTGTAATTTCTTTGCTGTGGCTTTTATAATCACCAAAGCAACCATTTCATAATTTCCAGTCCAAAGTGACATCATCATGAGTCTTGTTTTGTCCAACCAAAAGTCCAAAACCCAAAGATATTCGATTTACAATGATAGAAAACAGAGAAAAACAGCAGATCTTCACATTGGAGAACCAGAACATGTTTGGCATTTTTGCATAAAGTATAAAGTCTTTTGTGGCTCTCTTCTTTTACTTTACTGTGATTTTTTACAGCGATGGTAGGAGCATTCTGAGGTTTAGTATTTAGGTTTTGTCTATTCGGACTTGCTAATTTCTGTCCTGTGGCTTTTATAATCCCTCAAAAAACAACAAATGACATTATTGGAAGAAGTAATTTACTATTTTGTTATTTCTAGGGGGCTTCTCTTGTCCTTGCAGTGGAATATTATATACCAGTACTCTTTCTACCTCTGAAAAACAGTAAAACGTATTGTACTGTAACGTACTGTATAAAGTAGAGCTGAACGATTAGTCGATTGACAGAAAATTAATTCTCAACTATTTCAATAACTGATTAATTGTTCAAGTCATTTTTCAAGCAAAAAAATCCCCCTTTCCGACTTCTTAATGGTGAAGATTTTCTGTTTTTCTTTGTTTTGTGTGACAGAAAACTGTATATCTTTGGGTTTTGGACTGTTGATCGGCCTAAACAAGCAATTTGAAGGCCTCACGTTGGGCTGTACGACATTGCAATGGACATTTATTACTTGTTCTACCATTTTATAGACCAAACGATTTATCAGTTATGCAGGAAAATAATTGTCAGATAAACTGGTTAGGCCTAGTATAAATATTCCTTTTGTGTTTAACTTGATGACATTATATCTAACTTCGTCAACTGTGGTTTCTCTCACAGTCTCCTGCTCAGTATTCTCAGATTGAACAAGATGCCCTCAAACTAGCACAAGAGATCAGAGCAGAGTATTGGGCTGTGTCGTCACTGACAGGTGAGTGACTGGATTTAAATACAGGAAAATGACCAGTGCCTGTAAACCCACCATTGGCTTAGGGGCTGTTTGAAAATTAGGGGGAGGTGTGGTCAGAAATGGGGAGGGTGAATATATATTTTTTCCTTTTTGCTGAAGGGAGGGTAGTCACATTCTTTTTTGAGGGAAAGCAGCAGAGGGTCTTTAATTCTTCCATGCCCCTATGTTTTATTTCATAATTGTGAGATTTACTGTAAAAAAAAAAAAGACTGAGTAGTTACATCAAAAACATGCCTTTTGTATGCAACATTGATCATAAAGGTGCAGTTTTCCATATGCAGAGAGCAACAATCATGTATCTGCAATCATAGCTTTAAGTTCTAGTTGCTAGAAGGACCGATTTGTCAGTTATGAGTAAGTTGCGGATCTATGTAGTTAAAAGGAATTGAACATTATCCCTCTAAAGAGTGTGCTGTTTCTTTTACTAGCCAACAGTTGCCTTCACTTTATTTTGCATTATAACAGAACTGTGGTAAAGTATTGTATCATCTAGAGTATAAGTGTGAGGAGCTATTTTTGGCACCACTGGTTCTGGAAAAAAAAGTCCCATTTATTTTTCCCAAAGACAATGTTAACATGGCTCACAGTTGGAGCCATCATCAATCAGTCAGTCAAAAATATTAACAACTGCGTTAGAAAATAACTGGTTCTTTGATAAAAAGTACAAGCTTGTGTACATAAAAACTTTTGGGGTACAAATTAACTACGACTCCCAAGGTGCATTTTGGCAAGAAACCTCTAGTCACTGAGCTCAAAATAATATCACATGCACCAAAAAATGACAGGTGGAAGCTAAAGATTACTGTGTTGAGAAAACAGATTTTGACTTAAAATTTGGGGGTCAACTTTGATTGAATTGAGCAAATATGGCGCCGTGTTTTCTTAATAGCTGCAACAATGAAGCGTCTGATTAGCATCTCTGACTGGATTCTTCTCTATGCCATTGGCAGCTGAGGTATTTGAGTATTTAGAGCTGTTTTGCCATGCCAAGCTGACAGATAAATCATAATTGAAACTGACTGGTGGTCCTAACATAAACCTATATGATCCTTTAATTATCCGGGAGAGTTCTGTGTTTCTATGTTAAGCCACATTGAAGATATTGTTGAAAGAAATTTTGTTTTTTGTTTTTTTTCTGAATCAAACGCCAATATTAAACCTGGAGGGTCTTGCTTTTTAAAAAAGTCAAACATAAGTTTCAGCCCCATGCCCACCCCAATAATGTTCACACAGTCCCTTACTGATCTACATCTCTTTCATGCTGTAGGGGAAAACGTGAAAGAGTTTTTCTTCCGAGTTGCATCGTTGGCATTTGAGACCAACGTTCTTGCCGAGTTGGAGAAAAGTGGATCGAGGCAAATTGGGGATGTTGTCAGTGAGTATCCAAACAATCCCTCTCTAATCACGAAAACATCACATTTGTCACGTAGTTTAACACCCAGGTGTTAATTTGTTTCAGGAATTAACAGCACCTCCAACAATCTGTACGCCGCATCAAAGAAGAAACAGCCAAACTGCTGTCAGTAAGGATGCAAGCAGGAGTTTAAAGTCAAAGGTGCAGAATGAAAATTAGGCTCTTTTTTTTCTCAGTGGAAAAAGACGGTGGCTGCTCTCCAGCTCATGGCAGGGATTTCTGTGGTCGGAGCAGGAGGAGGGACGCTGGAGTTTTACTTCCTGACTCTTTGAGTTCAGTTTTTCCTGGCCTAGAAAGCGTTTTCCTCTGAGGGATGTGGATTCTTGTGGTGTTGCACAGTTTAACTTGTCTGGAGTTACAGAGTGACCCAGCAATTACACAAATCTGACTGTTCTGGTACTGCAGAGATGCCAAAGAATGACTGTGGATGTTTTTAACATGGTGTATGTGTGAATGCTTACCTTACTTAGGGCTTAAATACTCTGTCTTGCTGCTGTAGTTTGTTTATTTGTCTACACAATAATAATCTGGTTTAGCTTAAAGTCTGTTGTTTAAAATTCTTTTCATAGCATTGTAGATCAGAAGTTCCCTCACTTTCTGTAAGAAGTAAGATTATGCAGTAAATCACAAGAAAGAAAGCAAATATTCTAGAAACGTCAGAAAAAATAAACAGAATTTCCTACCCTTTTAATCTTTTAACGACCCCTCAGATTTATCTTGTGACCCCTTGTGGGGGCCCCAACCTCCAGGTTGGGAACCATTGTTATAGATGCAGACTTGGACAGTGTACGCTTCATAGGTACTTTTTGCTTTTTGTTTACAATCAAATCAATGACTGAATGTGGATTATCATTTTAGTGTGTACGAATATTTTATCATTTATTTTCTTTAAAATGTCTCATGGTACATTTTACATGTATTAAACATATTAAAAAAGGACAAATAAACATTTCTAAGTGTTTTGTAAATAACACATGTATTTTAAGAACAGTTATTTAGTTGAAATCACATTATAGCTTGTGTTATTTAAAAAAAAAAATATTAAACAGGGACTTCACTGTAAATTGACTCTCAGTCCCAGAAAATATCACTATTCCCCTTTGTCTTCGTTACCGAAGTTTTAAATCGTGTCTTCTTGTTCAGTTGTTGAAGATTTTGAAGGAATCGAGATGCTTCCGGTCAACTTGGCTCTGGAGCTCTTCGGGGATGCAGGAGGAGAATTTGTAATTTCCTTTAATCCACTTTCCTCCTTCAGTGTTCTCGATGGCCACAGCTGCCACGCCTGCAGAAACCAGTGTGATGTTTAGATTAAAATATTCGAGGGTCGTTGAGTTATGGCGTCACAACATCTTGACTGACCTACAACAGTGGCTCCCAGCCGCTCCACCAGCTGGATCGCAGCCTTCATGGTGCCTCCAGTCTCGATCCATTGGTCCACTATCAGCACCCTCACACCTGCAGGAAGGAGAGACGTGTCACCTGCTTATATCCACTGGATCTTTTCTTTAAAACTATGGTAAACTAAAGTCAAATATTTAAAGAAAATGGTACACGCAAAACAGAATTTAGACAAAAAGTAATTTGAATTTTTAAAAAGGGAAGTATCAGTTTGTTATACTGCATCTAGTGCGATACAAAGCAAACAACACAAATAGTACATTGTATTATAAAATGATATGGTGGATTCATGTACAGATGCATGTACAAATGTAAATGTGCACAAAAAAGAATTATGTAAATATAATCAAAACTAAAACTAACATTAACATCTAATCATCCTCATGAGGAAAACAAAACACAGAACATCAAATCCTGAGATCTAACCCTGTGATGGAAAATAAATCTTCAAATCTTCCAAAATCATTTCTTGGCAAGGAAAAAAAAAAAGACAGTGGGATATAAAATATACCTAAGGATGGGACTAAGATGATCTTTGGTGTATTTAAGATGATTAAAAGAGAGTCTAACTCCAAATTGGCCCTCATAATATCTGATATGAAGTCAAAGACAGGCTCATTTGATCTTAGAGCAACATGTTCTGGCTCTTTAATTCACACAGTAAAACTAGAGGGCGCTGCACCACAGGGAATACATGGACATAAAGTTGAGGAAACCTGTGGTTTAAACCGTTTGGGTCGTGTATTGTTCAGGAATAGGTTAATTTTAGAGCTGCAACAATTAGTCGATTAGTCAGTCGACAGAATCGGCAACTATTTTCATAATCTATTAAACATTTTAGTCAATTTTCAAGCAAAAATGCCACATTTTTCCTTGGTGGTTTCAGCTTATCAGATGTGAGGATTTTATACTTTTCTTTGTCATATATGATAGTAAACATAAAACCTTGAATTCTGGACTGTTGGTTGAATAAAACAAGCTATTTGAATACATCATCTTTGGGCTGTACAAAGTTATTATGGACATTGTTCTCTATTTTCATACATTTTTTGGAAAAAAATACTAATCGACAAAACAACTGACAGATTATTATTATAATAAATAATTATAATTTGTCAGCACTCACAAACACCATACCCTTCAAACTCAAGTCTCTTTTTTTTTACATTTTAAGCTGTAGCTCTCACAACCCTGAGGTGTCCAAACATTACCAGCTGGGTAAACATTCATCTTATCTGCAGGAATAACTGACGTGGTTAAAGGGTAAGAAGCAAATGAAGATTGACCTGGTTTTAGCACATCCAGTCTTACTTCCATAGTCTTTTCTCTGCCTGAGTAGTCGGTGTAGTTTTGGTTTTGGGTTGCGACACACAGGTGTCCAGCTTTGCGGACAGCCAGAAAACCTTTTCCGAGGGTGGTGGCAACAGACGCCCCTGAAAAACACACATATCAAAAACATTTATCCGCACTGACAGAACTATATCTCAGAGACTATCATCTTCTGTGGCTATAACCCTCAGCTTGAACTAAATGAAGAACATTTCTAAATTTAGTATCCTTGTCAGAGGGGTTAGGTTTCCAAGCAGAGTATACTAAAATTAGTCGCCCATTGCTCTTAACCTACCATTTATTTCCCTTCATAAAATGAATTGGTCTGTTTTCTTACCAAGAATGAATCCCATTGCATCTATCCCAGCAACCAGATCAATGGTGTCGTTGTTGAATGGGCTGAGGAGGTCTTTAACACAGTCTGCAAGAGCCTGAATCAAGTGCAAAGGCAAGCAAATGCACAAAATGCAAAAGTGTGCATATAAAATACACACACAGCTTGTATTTGTCTGCAGTTTTAAATTTGTTTTATACTGTGTTCAGTGAGAGGGAAGACAGTAGAAACAGTTTTAACAGCTTAACATACTGCTGCGTAACTGGAAGTCCTCCTTTTTTCCCATCATACCTGGGAGTTGCAGTAGAGTCTGGACGGGTCCAGCCAGGCAAACGTTGGTCCTTTTGTGTTGGGTGCCATCAGAGAAAGGTACCATCCTTTATGCCTGTCTGCAGGAATGGCCAACACGTCCATTTGAAAGACAATACTTGTCTGTGCTGTTAGAGGGAGAAACTGGGGTGAATGAACTGGACTGTGAATAAGCACGAGAGTCGCCCATATCAGGTTCCAGTGGGGTGACTTGTGGGTGGGAGTTGCTGTTAACAACACTAAACCTAGTTACTTATTCTCCCTGCAGTCAGTGCAGGATTTTTAATTCAAAATCAAGTTGACTAATGATTTGTTGACCATGTCTCAGCCTCGTCAACAGTGCTCTGACAAAGTGACCGAAAGCTTAGATAATAAATATGCTGTGCAGATGTTTTCATTGCAGTTTCTTGCATCCAGCACCTCCTTGTTACATGGTAATTTTGCCATTAAATAACTGTACGAATGTTTTGCATGATTTAGCTCATTTACTACAAATCCTGCACACTTTACATCACTGCTGTTGTCCAAGACACACCAGAGTGTTTTAATCCCTTTGATGCATTTTTCTTGCATTCCAGGCAGTCATTACTTTCCACTCATTTCACTACAGTGTAAGAATATACACTTGCAGAGACTTGAAACTTTCAAGAGTTACAGTAGGTAATAATCAAACTAACATTATTGTAGGTATAGTAGGTCAAAGAGCAGATTGAATGAAAAGCTGTGCAATGTAAAAAAAAAAAGCAGACATAATATTCATTGGAAAGGACGACTGGACTCAAGTTTCAAGTTTCTGAATGTTTATATTGCTTTTAATACTGTGGTTGAATATAATGAAAATGAAACACTTTGCATTTGAAAATGGGATCGTAAAGTATTTGTGGTTTGCAGTAAAAGGGCAAAAAACTTGCAAAAACAGTAGAGTGGGCTTTTAACAGAGCATAACGTTGTATTTAAACATTGATTATCAGGCTAAATGAAGAGCGATGCTAACTATAATAATCAGATCAGTTGCATGATTTTTACTATTAGCTACAACAGTGAATCAATATGATGTGATCTGACCAGAGGTCTGCTATTAATTATGCTTAAAATACAGCCACCTTTCACATGGGGTCAGTGTTGCATACTCTAAAGAGATGGTATCATTACATTTAGACACAGCTACAGCTCATATGTGGAATATCTTTTCAAGTTCCTCACTGAAATCACAATTACCTTTTTAAACTACATCATCATCATCATCATCTTCATCACAAGGGAATCTGTTAACTGTTAACATCTTAACCCTGGTGTTCTGTTTGGTGTCCTGGAGACCTTGAATCCTCTTGAACAGCTCAAAAAAACACACTTAACATTATTTCATCAGCTTGATACAGCTTCATGACTTTCCCTAATTTTATGAGATTTGGTTTCAGAAGTCTTATATACAAAAAGATGCATTACTTTAACTTACTTAACTTTAACTGCAAAACATGGTTAAATATAATTGATTTTCATATATGTGATTGGTGTTGACAGACTCCCAAATAAGTCTATTTGGATTTCTGTCAAAAAACTCTCAGGTGATAAAATGTAGATCTTTAAGAATGTGTCAGTTATTTTGTTTTAGGTGCATCTGTGCAGATTGTGCACCCCTCATGCATGCCTCTGGCTGTTATTCTAAATGCTGCTCAGAGCGGTGGTCTTCAGGCGTTTGTCTTCAGGTGTTTAGAATCACCGGAGGATCTTTGTCTAAATAAGCTCAGGTTTCGATCATGCTCACTGCTGGAGCAACAAAATCCGTCTTCTTGCTGTATTCACAGTATATTTCCCTCGTTCTCAGACTGGAAAGACGGTTATTAAATAAACTGATCTGAAATATCATCCCAGTTTTGTGCAACAGAGTTCAAGCTGAGCTAAAGACTGAGTGTTCACCTTTCTGCCAACAATAACTTTCCCACAGTTTCATCTTATGTGTGTGTTCTTTTACGCTTTTGCATGTTGTTTGCACACTTACAAGATTTACAAGGTAATAACTCTGAGCAGATATTAACATATTAACATGTCTGACTGATAGTGCTGTGTGAGCTCATGGTGATGGGTTTAAAATGTTGTGAAATATCTTATGGAGAAACGCTTAAACCTGTAATAGCAAATGTTTTGGCCACTTGGGGGCAGCGTAAACAAGCTGTAAACACAACTGTTTTCACATTTTAAGTTGATACAGCGACCTTGTTGGCAAACAGTTGCTCATTTATACATCAAGAAGTTACGGAGCAACATTAGCATTCGTTTGGAGTCATGTGTCTGTCCATCTGGCGAATGTAAGTCCAATATTCACTCTCCTTTATCTGTGTTTTTGGTGCTAAATGCTCCGCTATGTCCACCAGCTAGCTGCTAACGTTGTCTGTCTGCCTTTTGCTGCTGGGCAGGTAATGTACATGGGTTTTTAGAGCTTTTGTTGCAGAAAAAAGCTGCCCACTGATGCCAAAAACAACCATCTTGGTGGTTTCATCACTACACGCCACATTACACATTGTCATTTGATCCATTCTTATCATAAAAATATGAATCATAGCCGCTTTAAAGGGTCCATTCACCCAAAACAAAAAGAAGACAAAGCAGAGAGTTTTGAGATATCTGGTCATCAGGAGGATCTGTGGAACACTGTAGACGAACCACTGCTTAGTTTTTCAAAAGTAATTTTTTTCACAGTATTGCTGTGATCATCACAAGCAAAACCCCTTCCCCCTCCATTATATTGGGGTGATAGCAGAAAGCTCAGATTGGATCAAAACCTCAGCATACGAGGGAGTGTGGGAAAATATGTTTGTTTCCATAATTTGGGTGGACTGACCCTTTAACACACTCACTAAACTTTCTGTGCTTTAACACAATGAATTCAGGCCAGCGTCAACAGAGGAACACATTTTACTTCACGCATGTTCAATATACCTACTGGTGGCACATTTCCTACAAATTAACAGCATTTATATTGATGAGGTAACTGAACTCACTGTTAACTTTACAAAAATCGTTTTGCATCTGTAAACTCTTCTGGCACATCAGGATGGTGCACTGAGCTCACAGGAAAGTGTCCTTGAGTCAGACTCTGACTCCTCAACTCATCTAGGGGGCGCTGTTCTGCAGCTGGCCTTGTCTGTGGATGAGAACTAATGAAAGGAGCCTTACCCAGCGGGAATCAATAAAATACATAGCCTGTTTCATCAGGTGTCTCCTTTCTGTTTCACCGTGCGGTGTTAGCTGACTCCAACTCTTTCCTGGTGAACAGCAGGATTATTAGCCTCACTTTGCCCCAAATCCCTCCAGCAGTGACCACTTTAATTCATGAGAACCCCCCCCCCCCCACCCTCCCCCTCAAGATTTGGTCGAATGTTGCCTCTGGTGATTTTACATCATTTCTCTCCGCCTTCCAACAATCCGATTTCAGTTCCTTGAGTAGGCAGGATCTCCGCCTCTAGAGCTCCCTGTAAGACCAACCATGTGACAAAACACTGGGCTGATTAGAAAACCCAACCTGACAAGAGGTTTTTCTTTTCTTCGGGAATAGTCACTTGTTCACAGATGCAGAGGACTTTGCTGTGCATCATTTTAGTGAGAATTTGTCAAAATAATTCACATGTAAGCCCACATTATGTCAGATAGGCATTGATCAGACACAGATCTACAAAAATGTCATGCATGAAACATGTTTCCTGCTGAGTGGATAAATTAAAGTGCAGCAACACTGCAGCTGTGGATGCATTAATGATTTAATGAATGAATGAATATTTTTATTATTGTGTCATGCATACTTTACCCAGCCTGCATGGACTTAGAAGGCACCACAGATTTACTATGGGCCAGATCCAGAATGCTGCCTGCACATTTTCAAACAACACTACAAAAGGTCTACAAATAAAGAAACACAATTTGAATATTTTTTACAATCAAATCTTCAGACCTTCATGTCTACAACAAAATGCATCACTCACTAACAGAAGAATTCCTGTATAAAAGTGGTAAAATGAGAATAAATACTAATTAAATAGTATTTCCAAAAGTATTTTCCAGGCTTTTGAGACAAAGTTAGCAAAAGTATACACATCAAAATTGAACAACCATTCCCATTTTTGATGATCTGCACACCAGAATGTTTCAGGGTTTCGTCGAGACATTTTATGGGAAATGAGCTCTCTTAAATTATTATAATATGTAGAGTACAAAACAAATAAGGACTCACTTCACTTCTCCCAAAATCACACAGCTCACACAATCTGTTTTCCTCCTGAATATTTTCATAACTTTAATAGCTAGAGGAAGAAAGACCGCCTCTCAACTATACAATTAAAGATCTTTGGCTTCTAGATAAGCGAGATGTTGCATATGATTCAGGGCCAAATTTTTATTTAATACATGTTCTTTTTAATTTTCCAAAACAGTCATAATTGGAGGTAATTTGACTGACGGAATTATTTTTCGACCAATGTGATAAATTATAGACACAGAAGCAATTACTTAATGGTTAAGATGGTTTATCACATTTTAACATGAGGAAATCCAATATACAAATAATAGTTTTTAATGATACACAACCAAAAAAGGAGGGAGGGGGGTAAAAAATGCAACATCACCAAGAGGCAATATGAAGCACTAATTCTGGACTAACTCGGCTGATAGGTAGCCCTTGATGCCACACAGTCTATTGATCCCTCCATTATTTTAACTGCCATCTTTTCAGTCTCAGTCGTGTGGACTGCCGAGGCACTTCAGTCAGTGGGGTTTGCGTGCGACAGCGCCAACCTTTCTCCACATTCCACAATGAAAGAGTTTTGTCCCTGCATTGTGATTTAGGTCATCACCAATTCAGTGCCTGTTTTGTGGCATTTGAAAGATGTCCAATCTCCTGGGTTGGCACAATCACCCCATGCCTGTTACCATGGAAAGCGGGCAAGAACCTCCTCCATGCGTGTTCCCAAAGTAAATCTCCACTTTCTGTGGGCTGAGCTGAGGGGGTTGGGAGGTAACTTGCGGTCATCTCTCGCTGCAGTGAAACATGCTGGAGGTTCATGCTCTACACACGCATAAATTAACCCTCTCTGCATGTTTTAATTCAGTGAAGCTGGTGGTGGGTAATATACTCTCAAGAGTGCATCAGCGCTCTACGATTGTGTAGCCTAATAGATAAAGATACTCTACCCAGGCCGGAAATCTAAAGAGGTTAATTCGGCTGACTCCTCCCAGCGTTGCCATTTATCGTATTAATAATCACACCACTTGAGCTTCGCCTTAAAAGTGTGAGGGCTGCTCGAGAGCGCCGGAAAACCGCGAGGAGCTGTCTCCATTACGCGTGGTGCTGAAAGTGCGGCATCATGTGGTCGGTCTTCTTTGTCTTTCTGTCTTATCTGGACAAAAACTTCGTCAAGGGCGACTTCCTGAGCCGCGCAGAGGAGGAGAGCAAAGAAATGTTCTCCATGCTCAACGGCACTTTTTGCGCAAAAATGTCAACCGTCAGGGAGAATTTCCTCTACCAGGTGTCAGACGGAGCCGAGGCGGTGCGCTCCGTCGTCAGCCCCGCCGGGAAGCTTGTGAGCTGCTCTGTCATAGTGAACCAGATGCAGGTGAAATCGTTCATGCACGAGTGCAGGTTGGGGCTGAAAGACCAGAGAGCCGGGCGGCAGCTGGAGACGCGTTTTGCGCGCATGGATGAAGCCAAACTGATGTGCCGGGAGTTTAAAGAGAAGTCGGAGCGCAGCGGCAAGGTGAAAAAGCATGACAGCGATGACTCTGCGCCGCAGGACAAGGTTTTAAAAAGATCCAAGAGAGGCTTTACTTATCCTGGGACGCTGTGGTGTGGAGCTGGAAACATGGCTGATCATTATGACCAGCTGGGTAGGTTATATGACTTCAATATCTTTAAGCAAATTAAGTTGATTATGTGTGTTATGTGAGTGTGTGTCAAAGATCTACCGGTTTAATAATTCTGACCTCCTTGTTGCAGGAGAGTTTGCACAGACCGACAGCTGCTGCCGTACTCATGACCACTGCCCTCATGTCATCCACGCCTTCTCCTCAAATTATGGCCACACTAATTTCAAGTGGCACTCCATCTGCCATTGTGACTGTGATAATACGTAAGTAAAAACTGAATTATGTTATTATGCCTCACCTCTATGTAGCTATAAAACAAAAATGGTTTCTGCTTGTAATTCACTGTCAATTGAACCATTGTTAAATTTTTAAGCATTATGTCCGACCACCTCTGTTTAGGATACTCTTTTGAGATGAAGAGATGAAAAGGGAACTGGATACAGACTTAAGCGTTTTGAATAGTGTTGGTTACTGGGATGCAAATTATGTATGAGTGTGACAGCATGTGAAAACATGATCTGTTTTCATAAAAATGATGTAACATTGTGCATCAGCCTTTTTAAGAATCAGCCTAATGAGTTTTAAAAGCACAATCAACATAAAGAAGTGCATCAGAATAAAATACAGATATCAGAACTTGTGAAAACAAATACAGACATTGAGTTCAATAAACAGCTGTTCTGACTTTCTGGAACATTTTGCATTGAACTTCAGTAGCTTTAAAAGTATAATTAGCACATTATAATGTTTAAAAAATGCATCAGAAATCATTAAAGACTACATAACTTCATAATAAACTCAATGAATTCAAGCTGTTGTTACAGCTTAAGTTGCAGCTTTTAAGTAATTCTGACAAATGATAGCAGTCAAATTTTCACACCAAATCACATTTTCTTTTCAATAATGATGCAGTCATTGAATGATTTTTTGTTCTCTCTGCAGCTTGAAAGCTTGTCTGAGGAAAGTCAACGACACATCTTCCAGGATAGTTGGTCAGGCGTTCTTCAATGTCATCGGCGTGCCTTGCTTTGAGTTTGCCTATGAGGAGCAGTGTGCAGAGCGGCACTGGTACGGCATGTAAGTATCAGTGGACTCTGGGGTTAAACTTTTAATGAGATTTGCAAACACACTGAGCTGCATTATTTTCTGAAATCACCACACACAACCTCCCCTTCCTTCGCTCTCTCATAGGTGTAAACGATATGAGAAGTTTCCCATTGCTGTGCTGAAAGAGGCGGTGCCGTATGACTTTGGTGGTATTGACGTCATCGATGAGCTGACGGTGTCTCCTCCCAAGAAGAAAGATTCCAAGAAAAGCGAGGAAGAAGAGAAACCGGAGAGTACAACACAGTCTACAATGTCAGGCCCTGAAGAGCCTTCACTCAGAAACGTTGTCACTGCTGCTGAGGACTTCATCAAGGTCCTTGCTACTGTCTCCACCTCTCAAAGCTCCACCACCGACTCTGATAAAGGCCAGACTCAAGGCTCAGAGAAGAAGAAGAGGAAGAACACGGGCAAGAAGAATAAAACCGCCAAAAAGCAGAAAGGAAAAGGAAAGGGGAGGAAGAGAAAGCAGAAAGCAGAGATATGTGTTAAAATAGAGGAAGGAGCTGCAGTTTCACCCTCTGGCAGCAAAGCAGAAGAAGTCATCGCTCTGAGTAACTTCATCAGGGAGTCACGCAAACACGACCAGTCAAGTAGAAACACAAACAGAGTCGGTGACAGTGAATATGAGCTCGGAGGAAAAGAAGAGCCCTCCAATGAAGTCATGAAAGATGAACCGGCGATGGATAAGGACACTGTTTCCATTACGTCACCTACGACAGTCCAGAAGAAACCGGCAGAGTCGGACGCTGAGTCCACAGAAGAAATCACTCTTTCTACGTCCACAAGCGCGACAACTGTTATTCCACAAGAAGCACAAACCAGAAGGCTAAGAAAGGGGAGGAGAAGGAAGAGCAAGAAAGTTCCTCTTCCTTCTTCTGAAGAGCTTTTAACAAACACAACAGACAACTTAAGAGCCATTTCTGTCCCCGTTATTATTACCATAACCCCATTGGCACAGCCCGAGCTACAAAGCTTCGGGAGAGACACTGAAAAGCGACTTGTCATCAGCTCTGCCAGTACCCCCATTGTAATCACCAAAGTCAAAAGGAACAGGTCAAAGGAGAGAGGAGACAGAGAGGGGAGGAAAAAAAGGAGGAAGGTCAGCTCGGCTTCTCCCATTGTGGCCGCTGCCCATGAAAATTCCTCTGCGGACAATCTGAAAGTGATCCCTCGCACCGGGGCTCCCACCGTACCGTCGGTGCCCACCATGGAGCGTCAGGTTTCGCACAGGCTGGACATTTATGGAGGGAAGACGACTGTCCAAGTTACGGCTCTGAACTCCTCCTTCAGTGTTTTGAAAAGGCAAAAGTCGAAAGAGAGAGGACTGAGAAGCAGAAGGAGGAAGACAGCTTTGCCTCTTTCAAGTGAAAATCCACTTTTTCACAACATCTCTGAAAATGGGCTTCCTGTTCTTCCAACTCCAGAGACGAGTGATGCGCTGAACGACCCCGCAACCACTGCTGCGATTAGCAGGCCCACAGAAGAAACAGAAACTCACAGTGAATGGAGGCTTTTTACTACTATCACAGCAGCCCCTTCTATCATTACAAAACATCACGGGCAGACAATCAGACAGCAGAAAAAACCAAGAAAGAACGCCGTGCCTGCTGCTCTCAGCGATGGAGTTTCTATCCCTAAAACTGAACTAACACCAATGACATTTACAAACATGCCATCCAAAGTCGGCACTGCTGAAGAGCTCAATCCACAGAGATCTGAAAAACCCCGCATGACCACCTCAGCAACTCCCACCATGACTCCAATTCAGTTGTCTGTTGAGAGAGCCAAAGCACAATTCACCAGGAAGAAGAGAAGGAAAGCAGCACTGTCTGTTAGACAGCAATGAGCCATGTGGTGCAAGCATAGCAGGATAGGCTAAAAAAGAAAAAAAAGGCAATTAGCTGGCTAGGCTATCTCCTGTCGATCAGATGAACTTGCTTCATAATGAGTTAAATACTACATCAAAATATTTACAGTATAATCTTTTCTAGTTCAGCATTGAAATCACTGAAATTAACAGAAATAGATTATTGATTGTAATGTGAGAATCATGTTTTGTAATGCTGTATTCTGCATGTGTATAATAAAATTTCAGAATGATTATGAATGCATCTGACAATGCCTCCATGTATATATTGATGAAATAAACTAAAATCTTCTTTTTTGGAGAGAACAGTTTGGCATTTTACACTTTTTCGTTTTCTTGGCAAGAATTAGATGATAAGATGAAGCTACTTTCACACCTGTGCGCTAGATATGAAGCTACCACCAGCAGCCGTTACCATAAAACCACAAAATGTAATTTTTTACACTTTGGTTTTTGCACAAATTAAACAAATTAGGTCTGATGTGTGAATTAGTGAGCTTTAGAGATGCTGGTAAGTGGATTTTGTTACCTTTGGACAGAGCCAGGCTAGCTGTTTCCCTCTGTTTCTAGTCTATGAGCTAAGCTAAGCTAACGGCTGCTGGCTGTACCTTCATATTTACGGCACAGACATAAGAGTGGTATCAATCTTTTCATCTGGCTCTCTGCAAGAAAGTGAATACGTCTATTTCTCACAACATCAAACAATTCCTTTAAACTTTGTAGATAACTGAAATGACAAAAATTCAGATAGAAATTGACAATATTATGAGCAGCAAGAGAGAGCTAGCCTTCTAAATAGATAGGTAGATAAAACCCTGAATGATTCGTAAAATCATTTTGTGTGCACATTCCCTTGTTATCTCAGCTGGAAATATTTCATCAAAAGGAGAAAAATGAAAAAGCTAAAACTCAGAGGCTTAACACTAACCTACTTAACCTGATTTTAATCTTTTGTGAACCTTTCTTTCTATACAGCGTGCACAGAATCCATGCCAAGAACCTTCTGCAAGTTTATGCATGCACTGTGTTCTTTTGTTCTGGGCGACGGGGGACGTTGGCCTTATGCTTGCCACGCCCTGGTGTGGTTTAAGGCACATTCTCTACACAGATTAGGCGCTCTCTTTGCACACTCTAACCTCTCACCTCTCATGAACAACCAGCGCAGAGGCTGAAATCCTCCAGGTCAGCTGATTCTCGCATGCCTGCATAACAGGAGTTTATCTGGATGAGTTTGAAAGGGTGAGGTGTTCAAATTAGCTCTCAATCACATCTGACACATTTAAATTGCACGTTGGCATGTTGAGGAAAGATTTTCAGATATACTGTATGTAACCTACAGCAATAGATTATCTTTTGTGAATTTTACAAACAGTGGGATTGACGTAACAATGCAGACTTTCATGCTACAGCTCAAATTCCCAGATTTTTTGGAAGACTCCCAAGAATTCAAAAGAGCTTGGCATTCAGACAAAATCATAAGCTGAAATGGCAGAGCGACTAACACAGTCGGATCTGTGATAAGACCATTTCTCACAGCGAGGGAAGAGGAATTTTCCATTTCATCTGCAACTTTATGACCTCTGAGAATATTTTTTTGGGTTCATGTTCATGTTTATAAGTTTATGAACACAACATCTGCAAATGGACTGAAACTCTAGGTTGGGATTTTAAAACTCAAATGACTATGATGCTCTGCAAAAAATACCCAGAATACCCAATAGAAAGAATATTATTATTCCGTACAGGTATGTATTATTATTTCTTACAAATACACTAAACTTTCATTTACATATGAAATGAAACACTGAAAAAATGTCTATGTGTAGCTTATGGTTGTTACTTTAGTCTGGCCAAATCAGATTTATATGAGGATAAAGAATGATTAACACACTTACAGAGGTCAGCACACACACACACACACATACAGTATTCACACGCACGCGCACACACACACACACACACAGTATTCACACACGCGCACACACACACACACACACACACACACACACAGTTACAGTAGAGAACTTCTGAACTTCCACAGCAATTTCATGTCCAATTTCATTAAGTTTAATTTGACAAAATGTATTCTCTTGTGTATGTGCGACAAAATCTTGAGGAGACTAAGGAGGTTAAACCTGCAGCAAATAATGTTTTTTGGCCACTTGGGGCAAGCAGAAACAAGCTGCAAACACAACACTGACATCACCTTTTAAGTTGATATGGCAAACTTGTTAGCGTACCGTTGCTAATTTACACATCCAGCAGTTACGGAGCAACATTGTTTGTGTCTGCCTGGTGAATGTAAGTCCAATATTCACTCTCTTTTAGCTGTTTTTGGTCTCCACCAACTCCTGAGGGAAATATCTGGCTCTTTAGCTGCTAAATGCTCCACTATGTTCACCAACTAGTCTCTAAATGTGTCTGTCCAAAGGAGATCTTGTGCAGTACAGATTTTCTGGATGAAGTAACTTACTGTGACTGTAACTGGGGTGAAGATGGGTTGAAGCAGGAAGGGGTGCAGTAGTGGGGTGTTGATGCCCTGTGGTTGATAAATGAGTATTGGTGTCATACTGGGAGTAGCAGGCAGGGTAGGTGGACACCTTTGCACGTTAAAAACAGAAAAAAAAACGTGGTTAAAAAATGAAATTACCGAGCTCTACTTCAAAATTTGAACGTTTCCTGAACCTATGGGATATGTGTAGCTGGCGCCTCCTCCCCAGTGCATTGGCTGGATGCTCACTAGGCAGGGGTCGTGTTAGGGTTTTGACCCCAGCCCGGTACTGCGGAGATGGCTTTGAAACATATGAGAGGTTGTGTTGGGAGGCGCACTCTGGTCAAGCAGAAAAAAAAACACACACAAAGGGATACACAATCCATGGTATGTGCGATAATGAGAGGACATCACGGTCTGTGGCATCCAATTAGGTGAAGAATCCAATAATCCATTATATTCACTAACACAGGAGATGATTTATTGATTGAGGGAAACTAACCTATATTGGCTGGTGTAGCACTGATGGATGGGGAAGAGGAATAAAGGAAATAAGAAGCCACATACAGACAATCCTGGTTCTCCATTTGACTATGCAGGTTGTGTCTCTACAGTAATTAAGTATGTAAATAGCACTTGACAAAAAACAGGGCTACAAAGTGCCTCACAGTTATAAAAAATACAATAAAAAGCATTTGGATAAATATTTAAATCAAAGACAAGCAATTTTTTAAAAGAATGAGAACAAATCAGGGCAAGGAAGCATCATAAAATGCCTTTGAGATTAAATAAAGGGCTCAGAAGTGTTTCCTGGTAGTCAACGAATTAAACTTCTCTGCTGACTGTGTAATAATGCAGGACAATACAGTGTTTCTTTGCTGATTTTCAATAAAACTGCAGGAAACAATTACCCCTATTGCTTTACATTGACTGGATCAGGTACTGTACATTAGTCAGCATTAGAGGTCATGTGCTGCACTGCCAAAACATTTACAATACAAGACAGCAACATGCCTTTTTCTGCTTCTACACAAGCTCAGAAATCATGTTTTATTTCTAGCAGGTGACGGTGGCAAAGACTAGCTCCATTCCTTTGACACACATTTTCTGTTTGGGTGTGAGGAGCTGTCCAGTGTGTATGGCCAAAAACACTGAGCCAAGTGCTTTGCCAACATTTGTGTATAAATGTAGGCTCTGTGTAAATGGATGTTCATTAACATCAGAAAGGCGGTGGGTGGTTGGCAGTCCCTAGCTAATCTTGGCTTTCCTCTGGACTGGAAACTGAGCAGCTCTCCACAGGCAGAAACACAGAAAGAGATGACGGTGGGTTTCTCTTTCAGCACGACCTCCCCCATGTTCTGTTGTCCACTACAGCAGCAGCTGGGGATTTTAAGGGAACAATGTGTTAGGGTTAAACAAATGACCTCTACAGTCTTTACAGATCAATATTCTGGAGAAATGTAATATTGTGCTTGTGACCTCTAGTGGGCAAAACATGCAGGACTGTTGGTCAAGTTGCGTCTGATCTTTTTTTTAAAGCTGTTGAATTTAAACATAGTATTGCAAGGCAGTGTTTAAATAACTCAATATGTGATCTCTAGGTTTACTTGAGTTTCTTTTCTCATTTAGGTTAAACCTGCACATTTACAAACAGCCCAGAACCTGTCAATAAAAGTCATATGGACTCACAGGTACAAGAAAAGCTTTAGCTAATCATTCTGTCATTATGTAAAGTCAGAGATTTTGGCACTGGAGGGCGTTCATGTCCAAAGCATCAGTAAAGTCTGCAGATTGTAATTTTAAAACTAATAGATTTAAGATATTAACATCTACCTCCTGTCTTCAGGAATTTCACTGCAATTATTTGTTGCTTAAATGTCCAAATTACTGAAACTAACAAGATAGATGTCCATGACTTCTAGAATAACACTGTTATAAATGTGTACCTAAATGTGTTACCCTGTTAGCACAGTATAACTAAAGGATGCTATTTTCTCATCGTCTTGGTTCCCCTCCAGCTCCTTTAGCAAAAGGATCCAGTTCCAGATCTTTGGTGTCGCTCCAGTGTTTACAAGCTGGCATCTTCCACCGGCTCCTCACACATGTCAGAGCATCAACAACCATCTTGTGCACCCACTCACAGGTCTGTGGGTGAACTAATGGACCATCCGGAGCCTTCACGTAGGAGTCAGTGCTGTAATTTCAGACAGTGACAACACACCACACACTGGCAATGATGCAAATACATTTGATTTTGTTCAATCATACCGAAGGTGAGTTGTATCACAGTGAAAATTCAAATCCATGTGAGGTTTTTATAGACAATACAACTGTGTGACTGTGATGTGCAGCACCAGTTTAGTGTGCTTGTTTTTATTTTACTTTTCAATGCAAATAAATGAGATTATGACTCTATGCTCTCATGCTGACATTTATCAATGAGCTACTTCAGTGACATCTAGTGGACATTAAAGGACAGTTTCTGTGTGATTTGAGTTTTTGCTCAAATTTCACATTTTCCAGAACTCTTAGTTACTCTCAGAAGTATTCAGTTTCTTTACTTAAGTAAAAGCACAAATATCACACTGTTACAAGTACCAGTCCTGCATTGAAAATGTTAGGCTACTTAAGTAAAACTATAGAATTATCTGGAAAATGTACTTAAAGTGTTAAAAGTAACAGTACTACTTCACAATGAGTGTTTTGTCCAACCAATAGTCCAAACCTCAAAATTCTTAAAAACAAATTAAAATTATTAAAAAGGAAAAGCAGCAAATCCTTACATTAGTGAAGCTGGAACCGTGAAATGTATTTTGTCAATTAGACATTGTTTTTTGGTCCCTCAACCCTGTGATCTAGGCATTTACTGCCTAGCTACACATTTCCTTCTGTATAATAATAAAGTTCAAGTGCAACAAATTTCATCTTAAAATCAGACATTTTAATTCTGTAAGTGCAAAATTACAGTACAAACTTCAAAACCAAAGTTATTCCATGATCAGATAAGAGTAATTAATTCTACACATGTAGTAAGTCAGTGTACTGCAGTTAGTGTAAACCAGTCAATCAGATGAAGAACGTGTCAGTACACTAAATCAGTTGTCACATGGTGCAATTCTACGACACCTGCTCCACAGGTCGCATCTGAACGTCTCCAATCTGAAAGCAAAGATATGTGAAGGTTATCTCATGATGGGTAAAGTACTGATATTTCAACAGTAAAAGAGCAAAAACAAGTGTGATAAAACACTATAGAAAGCACTAAAATATGTACTTGAGAGTAGAAGTCACATACCTGCACATGGGGAGGGGCACTTAGGACGTATGTTACAGAATTTGCAACATCTATTGCTTCCAAGGGCTGTGGGAGAAGTGAAAAGGGAAATAATATGGACTGCTGGTTCAGATTCTAGTAATTATTATGTCAACAATACTCTAGGAATGTAGGAATAATATGTGTACCTTAAATTTAGTGTATGAAGAAGCAGCTTTATCAGCGTTGTCTCTGTAGAGCCGCGGAGCAAATTCTGTCTCCACTACACCAGGAGAAATACACTGCAAAAAGAATGGGTTATGACAAATGAGTAAACTTCATGAACTACTGTGCATTTGTCTTATAATAGCTAATAATGGTGTTAGTGGTGCTTGTGGAGCTGGTGAAGGGCTGTGTAGTCTTTAGGTTAAGCTTGGTTTTAGACATTTTTATTGTTTGAAGAAGCACAACGCAGAGGTGGTTGAATGTGTCCAATAAAAAGTTTTTTTTAGTTTTTTTTTTTAATGCAGACTGACTGTGATGAAGTCTTACTGTGGCTCTGATGTGGGTGTTCGCCTCACGCAGCTCCTGTCTCAGGCCCTCCGTCAGGGCCGTCACAGCATACTTGGTGCAGCTGTAGAAATGTATGTCCGTACTGTGAACAACACGATGTCCGCTCATGCTGCAACAGAAGAAGACGTATGATTGTACGAAAGGTTATCCATATTGATATGATCTCAGTCCCTAGTACTTGTGAATTTAGAAAAATCCCTAAAACATGAATTGTCAGTTGTTCTTTGAAAGCCACATTTCACTATTTGATGCAAGAAAATTTGTGTCCCACAAACTCTGGTAGGTCTAGGGCTGCAACAATTAGTCGATTAATCGATCGACAGAACTATTTTGGTAATGGATTAATTGTTTCTGTACCTGTTTATATTTATGATGTGCCCATCGTCAACATTTCTTTCTTTCATTGACTGATACGCTTCACGTGTGCATATACACAATGCAAGAACGTTCACCTGCAAGACACCAAGCAGAAAAGTAAAAAGTAAAGAAGAATTATGGCATTCATACTTTCCAGATAATGGCCGCTAGTCTGACTGTGGAAAACTGTTGTACACCAGTGATAACAGAATCTCTCGGATATTTTAATAATAATTTTCTGATCTGATTTTACTTTTATTTTTCGAATATTTTCCAGATCTTTTAGGATATTTTATTATTATTTTTCAGATATTTTATTAATATTTTTCTGATATTTTACTAATGTTTTTCTGACATTCTATTAATATTTTTTGGATATTTTACTAATATTTTACTTTTATTTTTTGAATATTTTATTAATATTTGTTAGAATATTTTTCCTGATTTTTTTAGGATATTTTATTAGTATTTTTTGTAATATTTTACAAAGGTTTTCAGATATTTATATTTCCCTACACAGAAATAAAATAATCTATTGTAAACTTCACAGTTTCTTGTGCTTTTTAGCCACTTTAAAACTATAAATGACTTCATCTAAAGGTGTAGGAGACAGTTCCCTGTTTTTAGTTGATACTGGACCCAATGTTTCCCTTAAGATTTAACTGTCCAATTTGCTGTATGTTCTAGTTGTGTGTGATTTGTTGTGTCTAGACGTTGATGTATCTGATTAACTGAAGTTTTTACTGATCTGAAATAATGTCATGTTTAACTCTTTTTGACTTGATCAAGTCTTTTTGACTCGTCTTAGTAGGAAAAACACAGGTCTTACTAATAACATTAACGAAGGCTCTGTTATGTTCAAGTGCCCCAGTAAGCCGTGACAGTGTGCATAACACCAGGACCGTAAAACTGAAGCAGCTAAATGGAATTCAGTCCTTTTCCTACTGTGACATGTCCAAATGTCTTCAGTGGAAAAAGGCCCATCAAGGTTAATGATGCCAGCTTATATGTCTGGTACGCGGACAATCCACACAGCTCATTATTCTTAAATAAGCACCACCTGCTGCTCTGTGTCAACAACCACTTATGTTACTGATAATGTTTAAGACCACAGTCAAACTAGAGGCCAAAGTATTGTAGTTTAAACACACATATTTAATTATGTTAAATATGTCTAAAATAATTAAAATGTCTAAAATAAAAACACTAAGCTCTTACATCCAGCATGTTCTTCCAGCTACTGGTTTTGCCATTTAGCAGTGACTCCGGATGAGCCAGGCCGGCGTTGTTGATGCACACATCCACACCTTTGTGCTGCGCCTTGATGGCAGAGAACATGGACACAATCTCCTCCTCGTTGCTCAGGTCACACTTGAAAGGCACCAAAACACCACTGTGGCCTGCACTTTGACACTCAGCTGCCAGTTTCTGAAATAAAAAAACCGAAAAGATGTCAGGCAGCTCGGCTTTAAAATCAACTTTGTGAAGCAGGTCTCGTTTTCAATACGTTAAATGTATAAAGTGATGTCTTCTCAGTTTCTCCACCTGTCATTCAAACTGTAACTTAAACTGTAAGAAAAAACATTGCAGTAGTAGTAGTATTTAATTTTTTTGGATAAGGGGAGTAATTTGAATCTGTCATTTTCATGATTCCTTTTACTTACTGTTACACTTTTATCTTCTTCAGAGTCCTTGATTTTGGAGATAAACTAATTATTGCTTTTTTCAGATATTCAAAATGAATATTTTAAGACAGCAGACTGCTGACTTCAGGGGAACTTGAGTTAATTGTGGGGCATTCATCACAGGTTATCCCAGGAAACTGTTCAGCTGAGGTGGTAAACCACCCAGGTCTTGACGCATCTCTTGATCAAGACGAAGACAGCCTAAACAACAGCCACATTCATTCAATTTATGTCATTTTCTGTGTCGAATAGCACCTCTGCCTCTTTTCCTTTTAAAGGTTAATGTGTTCTTTCATAAAAGTGTTTCAACTTTTACGATGTAAGAGGAAGTGGTCTTTGTTTCAGGCCAGGATGCCCGCCTCCACTATAAAACACTGCAGTGAAACCCTGTATTAACTTCCCTATATTGATTGATGGATGATGTATTATTTTATGAGGTTTCTCACTAGAAAAACACACACACTATCTTACAATCATTATGAGAACAGCAAGGTTTGAGACAGAAGAGAGTTTATTGTTTATGGGGGTTTATTTTTAACAGGAAAAGGCAAGCCAATTTCTTTGTGCTTTGGTTTCACGTGACTTAACCGTGATCAGGAGAATCAATAGTTAGTAACTTTGGACGTTTTGAACTGAGCCATTTTTGTGTTGGTTTTTTTTTTTTTTTTTGCAGCCTAAAAAAAAAAGAAAAGAAAGAAAAAGACATCATAAACATAAAGTGCATTTTCATTTATACGACAAATGTCTTCTGCAACTTGTCTCTACACTTTCACTTCAGCACTTCATCACCACTTTGGAAGTTTAGCAAACGTTAACTAAGTTACAGATAGCTTCTCTAATAGTGTCACATTGGTTTGTACTTCCTGCCTAAGGTGGACTGTTATTACTCATTGAATCCCCCCCAAAAAAAGTGCAGAAATTAAGTTTTAAATTCAGAGCAAACCTGTATTTTTTCGACGTCCCTGGCACAGCCCACCACCTTCATACCGTACCGGACCAGCTCCTTAGCTATGGCCGCCCCGATCCCGACCGAGGCTCCGGTCACCAGAGCCACTCTGCCCTTCCAGCGGTCCATCACAACCGGGACACCGGTCACCTGCTGTAAATACAAAACCCTCACAACAATGAGGAGCGCAGCACCGGGACTGGCAGCAGAGCCGACCCCAAGTTCCTACAGTCAGGTACTCGTGAACGCAGCACGGTGGAAGCGCTTCATTTCCGCTATACGTCACCGTGCTGCATTCAGGACAAAAGAGAAATGTAGGATTACGTACAAGGGAGAGGATTCGAGGACTACAATAGTTTACTATGCATATTTTAATTTTACTATGTATATTGAGCATCATTGGCATGAACATCATTATCATTGCTTATCTTATCATACAGTTAGTGCAGCTATGTTTCATGATGGATATTTTTAATGTAAATGTGTACATATACACATTAGTGTGTATAAGTATACATCTGTATGTGTACATTTATGCTGCTTTATTTCTTCCTCTGTCTCCCCAAAAGTGAGGACAAGATAAGGTACTGTTTTGAAACCACAAACTGGGATATGTTTTTGCAGAGACCCCTATGAGCTGACAGACTGTATCACTTCATATATATAATTCTGTGAGGAATATGTAATCAACACCAAGGAAGTCAAAGTATTACCTAATAACAAACCCTGGCTGTCAAAAGACTTGAAAAGATGCGCTGAATGTGTGCTCCATCCAGCTAAGGTCAGTTTTAACCAAACTATTCCAGTTCTTGCTGCACACCTGCACCGTGCCTAACACATGGAAGGCATCTATTATCAGACCAGTACCCAAAAAGCCAGGGTCTAAAGATTTGAATGACTTCCACACTGTACCCTTAACCCCTGTACTGGCCAAGTGCATGGAGAGGGTTGTCAGTAAACACATCACCTCATCCATAGCACAACAACTGGAGCTATTACAGTTTGCTTATAAAACCCACAGAGGGACTGAGGACGCCACACTCACTATGGTCAACATGGTTGCCAGTCACCTACAAAAGACTAACACATATGCAGAGATTTTATTTGTTGATTTTAATTCGACTTTTAACATGATGCAAATTCATGTACTCCTGCAACGGCTTCTGGACTTAGGGGTGTGCAGGAACCTTGTTTATCATCACTGATACTGTGTGACCAAACTATGGAAACTGTCAACTGGTTTTCAGTATTTGGGATCACACATAGATGACAAACTGAGTTTCACAGACAATGGTGAATGCACTGACTGTTGTACAACTGAGAGATCTTTGTTCTGTTAATGTGTGTGTTTGTAGTTTCCTAGGTGAGACCAAAGACAATTTTCCTGCCTTGGCTGGACAATAAAGTTTATTCTGTTCTATTCTATTAAAGCTGTGAATTTCCAGGCCAAACCCTGTGAATGGGAGTCCATTCATTATCTTGTGAATAGCAGTCTTCAGATATCAGTGTTTTCTATGTATCAGTGGTTACAGAAATCAGGAGTCATAAAATCAAAGCATACAGTGTGGGCGGGATTGACAGGTGGGCCTACCTGTCTTATAACAGGCTGGTTGAACTCTGTTTCTGGCATCATTTTCCAAAACGTTCAATGCATGTGGACTCGGACAGATACAGTACATTTACAATGCTGCTCGCACTTGTTTTATTTTTGTTTGTATCTTCAGTAGAGATTGTCTCAGGGGCAGGTACGTTCTCTAAGGAATAACAACAAATTAATTGATTAGAATTCTGTAAAATTAGACAAATTTGAACAATTGAATTCAGTGTACACAGGCGTCAAATATTATTCAGCTAATGGCAAAAGTGTTTGGGCTTGTTTGGGAATTATTCCTCAGCTGCAGGCTTGTATTTCTTCTTGCTGTTTTTTATTTTCTAATAAATGACTGAATGAATTTCAAACCTGTTTTTGTAGATTGGTGCTACCAGTCCCAAGTTACATGCAATAACACCTGCCCAGGTAAACCTCAAGACAAGCCACTGACATTAACAGTTAAAACAAAAGAAGAAAATATGAAGTAGTGGAGTTACTTTTTTTTTTTCATCTTCTTGCCTTCACAGGTCCAGAGGCATGGGAAAAGGTTGCACAGCACTGTAGTGGCAGAGCTCAGTCTCCAGTTAACATTGTTACAAGGAGAATGCTACCAGATGAACGTCTCACTCCTTTTCACTTCATTGGCTATCAAGACACTTTTCATGGTCGCCTTATAAACAGCGGTTACAGTGGTAAGTCTTTATGATAATTGCAGTTTTATTTGAAAAAGAAGATTTGGTAAAACAACAGTGCTTCTGAGTGATTTAAATCAGCTAGACTAAACTGGCTGTAAAATAGTCATAAGACAATTACCACAGATGTAAACCACTGAGATAATGATCTTATATGGCATAAGAGGTGGGAAAAAGATAATAATAGTGAAAGAAAAATTGTTCTGCAGAGCCATGTCCTCTGGTATCATAAAAAAATGACTCTACCAAAATATCAAATGTGCAAAAGCCAAGATACTTGAGCCCAAAGAAGCTGCAAAACATTGATAATCTTTTAAAATTTCCACTATAGACAAATCCAAAAAGGTCCTTTGTAATCTTCACCAGATGATGTTTGCCTGAGTTTTGAAATGATGACTTGAATGTTTTTCTAGTCGCAATGAATTTGCCCTCCAGTATAAGGATCAAAGGAGGCAATCTGGCTGTACCATACAAGGCATACGAACTTCACCTGCATTGGGGCAAAGATGGAGTACCGGGGTCTGAACATATGATTGATGGAGAACAATTTCCAATGGAGGTGAGAAATGGGGATGGAAGTGTGTTGTAATCAGCACTACATGTGATATAGTCATTTTGTGTACTGTATTCATATAAATGAAATATTTTATGCCACCTACAGATGCATATTGTCCACATAAAAGAAGAATACGACTCTTTATCCGAGGCTGTAAGAGACCGCACAGGCCTGGCTGTTCTTGGATTTTTCTTTCAGGTGATTTTATTTGTTTATCTTGCAACAAAAAAGTGGGGATCAGCTTAAAATTGAAGTTTGATATGAGTAGGATGAAAATAGGTGCCATATGAAAGGTCCAAAAAATCAATTATTGGGAAATTAAAGTTATGCACTGAATCTGAAGGTGATAAAAATTACATTTTCTTCCAACTGGATATTTGTTGTTCTGGACTATAGCATTCTTCTTATGAAAATGTAGTCAAGGTGTCAAAGACATGCGCTCAATAATTACAAAGATTTAATTTCATAGATGCCAGGTTGATTCCAAAGTAAACACAAAATCAAAGATTTCAGTTAGATTTGATCAACTGGCATCATAATTTTGCAATGAATTTGTCCAGAGATACCATCAACAATGATCTCGATTTTGTCAAATTTAAAAAAACAAAAAACAAATAAAGGGCCCTAGAATCGCGCCTTGAGGTACACCCAAAAATAGTTTTACAAAAGAAACATTGTAAAACAAAGCATTCACCTGAATTTGCAATCAGTTAATAAATAACTTTACAAAGGGCAGTTTTAATTTTGTGATAATTGAGAAAAACTGAATGAATGTTTTGGAAAAGGCATCCTCTAGGGCATAACCACGCATTCTTTGGGGGGGGCTCGTGTCCCCCCAATACTGAGAAACTACCAATCTGCCCCAATATACAGTAGAAAATATGTTAAATATGTCTTGCTTTTATGAACCCTGTCAACGGATCTGTTTCTTTGTATTTGATACCCCCCCCCCCTCAACTTTGTGAACTGTTACTACTGTACATTGTACACTGTTCTTTATACACTTACTATACAGCTAGCTAAACAGCAGGATTACATTAAAGTAAATAAAACTAGTAATACAAGCAGAATATTCAGTGTATCAAATTTAAATGATCATCAAGGTCATCAGTCATTGATCTTCAGGTAAAATAATGATATGTGGTCACACGGCAGGCAGCACAGAGAGACAGGGAGGGAGAGACATGCTGGAAGCAGAGGTCAGACCGGGACATGCTCTGGAGATACAGATGATCAGGTGTGAAAGTGGAATATGAACTATAATGCAGTTTAGTAGAGCACATAGACAGTAAGTGTGAGAATCCAGCTAAACAGGTAGCTTAGTAAGGCACTACAGGTAAATGCGTCTTGTGTGTGAATGATTGTGGTTGCATGTGGAGCAATACTCCCATCTTAATTAGATTAAGACATGGGTGGACAAGTGTGGAAGAAGTTGCTTGTTTTAGCTTGTAAAACAGTGAACAGTAAGCAACTGACCAAAACAAAATGAAGTGGAGGGGCAGCCACTATCTCAGAGAACTCAGACTATTCCTTTAAATGTGAATTCAAATCATCAATGTGGTCCTCAAAACTATGGTCTAAATGTGCAAATTTTCATATAGAAATATCATAGAATTGTGGGAAATGCACCTTTAAAAAAATGTAGACCCCCCCCCCTCCCCCCCAATGTCTACACCATGGTTATACCCTTGGGCATCCTCAAAACCTTTGTAGATCAAAAGAGCAATAAACCTTTAACAAGGTTAGTAAAACTCTATATTCTATTATATGCTATTGCGTAAAAAGTACAAAAGTTTCAGGACGGGAACATAAATTCTTCAATAAACTTTATTGTTCCAACGCGCTTCAGAGAACTGTCTACGTCATCAGCACACACAAAGCACCAATTTACCATCCAGAGCCTTCTCTAATTTGTCATCTTTCCAGGGACTGATGAAAAGCCCTGTGCAATTTAAGCAGCAGCATCTAAGTGAATCAAAACATGTTGTCCCAACTTTTACAAAAATGTGATTTCAGCTTGCTAAGTAACTTGAACATTTTATTCTTTCATTTCAGGAGTCAGAGATTGCAAATAAGAAATATGATCCCTTTATTAATGCTCTGAAATATATCAGACAACCTGGTAAGTCATATCTGCTGACGTGGAAAAATCAGATAATTGTGCTTCATTATCTTCCAGCCACATTGTCTCTAGGGTCCTAAATGTGGTGCTGATTGTTCCAGTGTTAGGCTAAAGTGCAATTGTTTTGAGATAACACGTCATAAAACACCTTTTCTTACATCCAACAATAAATCACTTAGAACAATAAGTTGTCACCTTGAACCTATTTATTGTTTAATAATATATTTCTTGCTAACTTCATCATCTTAATATTTTATAAAACCAGGCAACAGCACGACACTGAAGGGTGTGTCCCTGGAAATGCTTATTCCTCCTCAGGAGAATATGACCAAGTACTTTCGCTACGATGGCTCCCTCACTACACCTAACTGTACTGAAGCTGTTGTCTGGAGTCTGTTTGAGAACAGTGTTCCTCTCAGCAGGCAACAGGTAATTATTGTCACAATACTGTATCATTTACCTAGAGGAGGAAAGTAACTAATCACGTTTACTGAAGTATAAAATGGAGGCGGTGGTACTTTATTCTTTTACTCCACTTGAACAGAAAACAAATAAGACAACTGTTCTTTACAATGCAGATTCAGGTTTTACATTTAACATGAGAAAAACTCACTATATCCCAGTTGTCGAGTAAAAATCTTGTATCTCCAGAATATAAACTTATCAGACTAACAGCCTGGTTTTATTTTCATTATCATTATCTGAAATGTTTGCAATCCCCCAAAACTGGAGATACAAGGCTTTCATGTAGATTTTGTTTTTGGCCATTTAGGGGCAGTGTTACAGGTTATAAACCAAGCCCCCAGGAAGAGTGCCAGGCTTTGAAGCCAATTTGACATAGTGGCCAAACCGTGTAATTACAACTTCTGGGTCCGTCACGTGATGCACACTGGCCCCAAGAGACTTTTTCCCATAGGCTTACATTGGGAAAGAGACGTCTGTAAATCAGCGGATAATTTTTTTTTGAGGTACAACAACTAGCCAGTACGAACACTTAAACAGCCCTTATTTAAATCATTATGTCCTAAAAGTTGTAAAATGCATAAATAGCCGAATCCAGAGTTATAGAGTCACTGCCATTCATGTGAGTGAGCCTGAGACGGACCGGTTGGGAGGCGGGGCTAAAGGAAGTGCTATTGCGCTTGCTCCGAGACCCATGAGACCTAGCGGTTTGGAGGCGGGGTTAAAGGAAAAGCTAGCGCGCTTGCTCTATGGGCCAAGAATTCGGAAGCTATGTGGAAGATCTGGGTAATTTTATTCCCGGGAAGTCAAACTTTTTTGGCTTCATGCGCCACTGAGCAGCTTTCATAGGAATGAACGGGGCCCCCGCCTCCAACGCTGTATCCAGTTCTCTTTATACATCCATGTTATAAACACAACATTGACATACAAATAAATGGCAGCTTAATGCATGTTGTCCAGTGCTGAGACAGCATGATACAATGAGTAAAAACACGAAGCTACAACCTTATAAAGTTGATATGGTGAACACGTTACTTATTTACACATCCAGCAGACACGGAGCAACATTATCATTCGTTTGGAGTTGTGTTTCTGGCCACCTGGTGAATCCAAATCCAATATTCACGCTCATTTTAGCTCTGTTTTTGGTCTCCACCAACTCCTGAGGGACTCCTGCCTCTTTCGCTGATAAATGCTCCACTATGTTCACCAGCCGGTCGCTGACTTTGTCCGTGTGTTGTTTGGAAAGATGCTAAAATGCTCTGTAGAGCTGAGGGGAACTGGGATGATAATTCTCTGCGAGGTTATCAATGTAGTAATTTGGTCCATTGTTAATATGAAGATAGTGATTAGAAAACCGATTAAAAAGTAAATAATTTGAGTAGCCTACCCCTTCTACCACTGCATCCACCTTGTGTATTTATCGAATTATCCATTTTATCACCCTGCAGAGTACTTTTTCACCTGTCTGTTGTGATTTCCTCTTTGTTACAGCTCGCTGCATTCTCCCAGCTTCAGTTTCCCGATGGCAAGAACATGGTCAAAACCTACAGACCAGTGCAGCCCTTGAATGGACGGCAGGTGTATTACTCCGGAGGCCATGTTGCTGTGGTCAGCACTGTGTTACTCGTCATGTCAGTGCTGGTATCCAGTGCGCTCTCCCTGCACACTACATAATGAAAGCTCTGTTGAATTTTCTCAACCTTTATGTTTAAAACTGCTGTCTATGTCCATTGATGATTGTCAAATACATGAAATATAATGTACTGTATATTTAAAAGTAAATTATGTGTAAATCTACTGTGTGTGACTTTCTGTGTAGGTACAAAGACAACCTCATACCTCTGCATGTGTTGTTCTATATCAAATATAAATTGTATATTTAAGTTGTAGATTTAGCATCTGAACATCTCATAATTTGTATCATTTTTGATTTCCACAACAAACTGCACTGAAGACAATATTGATCAATTGTGTTCACTTTTGATTGCAAAGTTACCTCCCAGAGCAATTTACAGACTAGAGGACTGATAGTTGATATTGGTTTACTGTCTGTCGCGGTTCTGACTTTGGTACGCACGGTTTCGTCTCAGCAGTTAATGAATAAATAAAGTATAAGTTTGATTCCTGATTTGTATGAACAATTTTTGGGGCCGTTTTAAGGGCAAGTTGTTCTCTTCAGTTACAGAGATGTTGTGATATTAAGTTGTACATGCTGTTATTTCTTTCCTGCTTGGATTACTGTAATGCACTTTACACCGGTATCAGTCAGAGCTCCGTCCACTGGCTCCAATTGCACTAAAAAAACGCCAACTTATATTCTTTAGCATAAATAATTATTATTAATTAGTCTCTTGCTTAAACCAAAGTGAGTCCTGCTAACTTCATCAAATTAAGTTATTTAGTAACATTGTTAGCTCATTCACACATACTTGCATGCATGATTTGCATTGAGGTTAAAATTCTCCAGAAAATCTTTTTCTGATACAAAAAAAGTTACACGATTGAGGCCGTTATGTCTTTTTATACACGTGTCTCTGAGGAGTCAGATGGTCGTCTCTCTGATCAAAATTACAACTATGCAAACCATGATAAAGATGCACTTCAGACACTTCTTGTATTCTTATTGTGTTAGGCACTTGAGTCATCTGGGTCACAATGTGGAACATTGTTCCTTGACTTGTTGTGACTGCTGGCAGTACAGCAAAAGTAATAAAAATTTATATGAATATAATCTCATTTGAAAGCATGGAATTTCTAGTGGGTACAGCACACATATTTGAGTTAATTTAAGTAAATTTAGTAAAGTAACAAGTAAAATTCCAGAGTTGTGATTATGTAAAATAATATGTCACTCTAACCTGAAGTATATGTAAGTTAACAGAAGTAAACATTCCAAGTTGGATAAACTCAAAGTCTAAGCTTAAAGTTAAATTGCCTAACTCAAAAAATATTTGAAGTTTGTTGCCTTGAATTTTGGAGCTTTCTCAGTTTTTCTTTTTTACTGTGCAAAATGCTGTTGCTCTAATTATAACTGGCATTAAGACATTCAAACATACATAACTCCTGTCTTTGCCAACTTACATTGCCTCCCTGTCAGGTTCTGCTTTCATTTTAAAGGCCCTGAAAACCTATTTTTTCAATCAGCTTCTGACTATCAGTGACGGGGTCCTGCATGAACACACAACTGTGTTCCAAAGTTTGAAACGTTTTGGTTGTTTCACAAAAGAGATTTCTGTATTTCTGTTTTTCTCTGTGCTTTTCTCACTGGTTTGAAGTGAGCGGGGCTCAGTTGGAAAAACGTGATGTCACATACTTCCACGCGTCAATCAGCACTGTCAGTCAAATCTAATCAAACCACATCCACACATTCCTGATGAAGCAGATCATCTGAGTTTTTGAGTGTTAAACTTTAAATAAATAAAACCCAAGGATGCTTTTTCCCCCCAAACTTTAACTTTGATTGTCGTTTATTTAGTCATGAATTTTTGCTCCACACTATAGCTGGATTTTTGTAAGTGTCACCTCCAGTAACATCCACTAAGTGGCAGCACTGACCAAGTCTGAATGGCTGTTTGGATTCTGCATGTGTTCAACTCAGGGCTGCACGGCTGCAAATTGTACATGCAGGGTTAAAAAAACAAAAAGAATATCCTGAATCCTGAATATCCTCAAACTTTTTATTTATATCTTTAGGAGTCCTGGGGGAAGTTTCATTTGGTGACTTGCTAACAAACCCACAGCCATGATGTAATGAGAAAGTTATGATGACTGAGATGTTTGACTGGACAGAAACAGGAATGGTGGCTTTTTGTGGTATGTGTGTGCACATACATTGCTGTCCACGATTATAACTATGATAACTATATAATTATAGTTCATTTTAGTACTCCCAAAGACATTTTTTGATTGAATGAACAATTTCAAAGTAAAGGTACATTCACAGCTACCATTATACAGCAGAAGATTACTTCCCTGTGTGAGATCAATCATCATAGGTAAAACATAATTCAATCAGTCGTAAGCAGCGATCTGGGAGGATAATACCTACTAGTGTCATTAGATGCTGCGCTTGTTTTGGGCACCCTGACGCTATCTATATCACCCTAAGGACTCGAGGAGATCACTTTGGATATAATCCCATGTTGCACAGGAATAGATGTCTGATGCAAGCACATCCTCTAGCGCAACAGTGCTGAGATAATCTGCAGGATGCACAGTCATGCTCGCCTGCTGTAGAGGTTCATTCCTTGTTTTCTTGGACACATGTGGACTGGGCCTTTATGTGTGTGTGCATGTGTTGTCTGGCTTTTAGCATCTGATTCATTGCAGCAGATTAAACTTTCTGTCATTTCCTGTATTTGCAACCTGATTTTCTTTTCATCTGCTACCTAACTGCTTTTCTTCTTTTTTTTCTTCTCACTTGGACACGGTTTGTGCACGCCACCCATCCCCCACTTCCTCTTATTTCACTTGGTGTGACTCTGAGGTTTGGGTTGTCGTGACAACGGAGGACACAGGCCCGTCTCTATTCTATTTGCGAAGTTTCTGTTGTTGCAAGCATATTGCACATTTGCTGCTGGGATAGGGAAGAGCCTTGCACCACCAACCCCCACCCACACCTTGTCACAAACATGCAGGCGTGAATGAGTTCTCAGAAATATAAAGGAGATATGAATCTCTTCCTGTAATCTACACAGAAGAATTCGGACTGTAAAATATGACATATTTGACAGTGCTGAGGAGCACCATACTCCCTTTGCGGACATAAACATTTAACATCTCCAAAATTAGCTCACTCAGTCTATAAGTCTGCTAAGAATCTTTCATTTACTTTGATCTTTTATCATTATGTTGCTATTTCAGTCAAAGCATACACTTCGATGCTGCATCAGTAAAGAGTATTTTGTCCTCCTGAGATAACTGGTACACATCCACATTAATTAATAATTGGATCGATATCTATCTGCTTTAGTGTCTGACTTCTTTGTTAATAGCAGGTGTCGCCTCGTAACTGTATGTCCTTAAAAGGGATGAGCTCATGCTTGGCAGCAGCAGTGCAGTCTGCCAGGGCTTCGTGGGCGTAGGCTTTGAATTTTGAGTGTGTGTATGTGTGTGTGTGTGTGCAGATGTGGAAAGTAACTAAATACATTTCCTAAATTTTGAGTTAAATTCTGAGGAACTGTTACATTGAGTGTTTCTAGGTTGTGAAACTTTGTTTTTCCACTGTACTACATTTATCTGATGGCTACAGTTACTTTACTGAGAGATTGTACATGCAAAATATATAATACTCTGAAATATAATGAATTGTTAGAATCACTCAACAAATGTATATGAAGTAGTTGGCCCTATAACCGCCTGCTCCAGGTGATAGGTCATAGATACATAGGCTACAGGGTCATACATACAATAAATTAAAAAATCTCCTAAATGAATTATTTCTCAGAAACATGAAAACATTTTATGTCACAACAAATAATTCTTTACTTTAACTAAAGAAACATGTTCACATACTTAAGTACACATTTCAAATACTATTCCCACCACTGTTTGTGTGCGTGCATGCATGAGCATGTGCACATCTGCATACACTTCTCTGCATGTATGGTTTGTGTGTGTGCGGACGTGTGTGTGTGTCTGTGTGTGTGTGACTGTTAGAGCTTTTCCTGTGCTAACCACGTGGCTCAAACAGGGTTAATAAAAGATCTCGTTCACTTCTGGGTTTTCTTTCTTCTTCGGAGCCCAAACGCTGGTAAGACCCTGACAGCAAGTTACTTTATTTAAAAATCTGATGGTCGCTGCTTTCTATTTGTTGTATCTTTTCAATTAAAATACTCTAAAATATACAGGAATTACCTTACTTTACTGTTTGCTTTATGTCTCATTAATGTTCTATATTAGCATCATTTTAAGCAACATTACTGTCAAATGCTGTGAGTGCAACTGATAACAAACTGTTTTCATGTTTCTCAGGTATACAATTGTGTTGATGATGATGTTAATGTTGTTGTGTCGAATTTAATTTGTGAAAACTTGCCTTTACTCAACCCGTCGTGTCTTTGCGGTGGAGCGACCAGAAGCTACTGATGTACAGTATTGTCACCCATAAAGTAGAAAGCACTACTAAACTTCTCTACACAGTGTAGTGTTTCCTACTTTATGGATGAGTATACTGTTGGCTGCGGAGAAATGTAAAAGAAGAAACCAACTGACTGTGTGAAAGATTTTAAAACTTGTAGGCCCGTCCTGACATCCTGCTGAATTTCTCTGTTACTTTTGTCAGTTAATTTAGTTTTGTGCTCATTTATTACAAATTGATAGGAGAATGGCAAATGTGAAAACCCATCAGATTAGAAAAGTATTGAAATGAACATAGCAAAATCATATATCAGTACAAACAAGTACCTTAGATATATAGATAAAAGACAGCAGGTAAGCATTGTACAAAGTCAAGATAGTTTATTTTCAGTTTCTGCTTTACAGTTCTTGCATTGATAACAAGATTACAACTTAATCATTTCCTCAAAAACAAAAAAAAATATTTTCTCCTAATTTCTCCATATGAAAAAAAACTATGAGCCATTTATAGAAAATATATAACAGGGTATAAGGCAAATATGGACATACTATATTAATACACTCTGGTCTGCAAAAAGACTAAGCGTATTATTAAGGCTAAAATAATCTATCCATTGCCATCAGGTATGATTGAAATAATTACAACTTGTGAAAGGGCACAAAGTAGAAGAAAAATGATATAAAGTGAGTTAAAGATCTTCCCTGGTTAATTTCTTTTACATAGTTTTTGATTTTTAAAGTATACATGATTTGTAATTTTCTGTATTTCTTTTTCACCAAATGATTTGTAATTTTTGTTCAAATTTTTCAATAAATGAATTATCTGACAATTGTATGACGAGAACTCATTTCACTTGGCAGCATCCTGATCAATACTGGTAGTACTGGGTTAATTTAGTTGCTTATTTGCACAGACTCTCACTGATTTGCAATCTAAATAAAAAATGTGTTTTTGACGGATAAAGTTGTCCATTTAACAATCTTTTTTTTAAAGATTTTTTTGGGGAATTTTTTTTTATTTGTTTGCCTTTTTATTAGATAGTGACAGCTGAAGAGAGACAGGAAAGGCGGGAAAGAGAGAGAGAGGGGATGACATGCAGCCAAGGACCCGGGCTGGAGTCGAACCCGGGCCGCTGTGGTAAGGACCCAGCCTTAGTATATGGTACATGCTCTACCAGGTGCCCTCATTTAGCAGTTTTTTATAAAAACTGCTGATCTCTCACTGTGTCTGAGACTTGGCATTTGTAGCAAACATCCTACTGTAGTGTGCCGTTTTCTTCTAATCCCAGGGCAGCGGCTGCAGATAGTTTGATGGAACCAAACCCCGTCGTCCGCACAGATCCCCCTAAAATTGAGATGAAAGTTAAACTTGTGTGCAAAAGTCACTGTAAGAACAAACTAGCGACAAGAGATGACACTCACATAGTAAAACCCATCTTGATCCATGTCACCTAACGCATAAATGATGTCTCCTGAACGAAAGCCAAGTTCAACCTTAGAGAAACAAAAAGAGTAAAAAACTATTACTACTACTGTTTTGAAGCATCACCACAAACCACTTTGTTGTATTTGAAACAATTATAGATAAGAGTGGATCTGTAGGGAAGTGGTTAAATACATAATGTGGTCCATGTGTCATTATAGAGCTTACTTCACTGTCCATGTTGGGTGAACTTTCCCACGGATCATAGTCAAATAGGGCCACCATTCGTTGAACAATCACATCATCAGGGATGCTGACTTCGTCGCTCAGATCCGGTGTTGGAGACATACCTGTGGCCCAAAATACACAAACACTCCTTTGAAATCACACACAGTTTTAATGCTAAAATAGAGAACCAATTTGCACAAACCTTAAAGAAATAACTGCTTAAAAAGCTAACATAAAGTGCACTGAATTGCATTCACATTTTTAAGTGATTCATTTTTGTAGTATACACTCAGGATATCTGTATTACTTTTACTTCTTCTTATTTGTTGTGGTATTCTTTTTTAACTTTAGTAACTTCCTACAAACATTCACCTCAGTGAGCAGCTCAGTACAAACAGCCTCTCACCCTACATTATGTTACATAACCCCTAAGTTACTGTTCCCCCAGTGTGTTACAGCACCGTGTCCTGCAGAAACAGAGGGTTGATACCTGTGTGGTCCACAGGCAGGAATCCCTGCTGCATGAGTAGATGCTTTAGGTACTCATCGTCCACTGGGATTTCAGCCACCATGTTACTTGGCACATAACCGGAGAGACCACCGGACTCACCGTGATAGAAGCCATCAGGGTCGTGGTCTCCAAACACCTAATAAAAGTAGAGAGAGTTATTTTTATTACTTTAAAACACTTTATTACTTTTAAACATTTGAGAGACGAAAAATGCATGTTGCAGCAGAAGACAGATTTAGTGAAAAGGCGGCAAATCACATCACTCAGCTGGAAATGGTGACAGGAAATACAGAAAAAAAGCTCATATCTTTGTACACCCTCAGCTGGCCTGAATCTAGCACAAACAGGAAACCTCCATCATGTTTTTTCAAAGAAGCTTTACAACTCAAACATATCAGTAATACATGCCAGCTCTCTTGAAGAGCACCATAAAAAGAATTGTGCACCATTTTACCTGCACGACTTTTACATGAAGTTGCGTGGTTTTTACCTTGATTATCTGGCCTGGTACAAAAGGCAGCTCCTCTGCAGCCGTGTCATAGTTGGGAGACATTGCAGCAGGGTTGTATGGGTAAAGTGCCACAAAGAGGCGGACGGTGGGTATGGACACCTGGCTCGCAGTCTCAAGTTCCCATTCTCTGAGTTCCTCCGGAGTAGCAATCCTCACTTCATCTGGGTATATCAAAACATCCAACTCCAGACGTGTCTCCATTTACAGCAGCGTGAGCACTCGACTGTCCACAGACAGATGGCCGCTGTAGACAGCAGACCTCTCCTTACCCTTATCCTAATTTGAGGTAACTAAGCTAAGCAGAAGGAACAGTAATCCTCTTTGAAGCAAGTGGAGAGATCCATTAGTTCACTGCCTGTTGCACTGTAAGACTGTGCAATGCAAAGCAGTGGTCTTAAAAAAGTTGCAAAAGAAACCTTTAATGTGATATCTGGATCAGATAATAGCATGTAGCTCTTTTAGGCTGCTTCTAACTTACACGTGGCAGCTGAGAGATCTCCTTGTGTCTGTCAAATGTTACTAAAGGGTATATAATAAAAACATGGAAATAGAGGTTTTCTAAGTGTGCATTGAAAAATAATCAGCTTTATTCCCAGGATTTGAATATAAAGGTAAAGAAAAGAGCTATAAATCCTTGATTTTCTCAAAAATAGCTGTTTACTTTTCATGAGATATAAATTGATCCTCTTAGAAAACAGTTAAGTTGAAGCCTAACTGTGAGAATACATTAAAATTAGACTTTTATTTGCATAGGCTCTGGTCTTATAGGCCTGACTGGTACAAGTTAAGAAGGTGAAACCACACAATACAATAAAATAAATAAACCTCAATGTCCCTCTATAGTTCAAGATATATCAGTACAATATTCATATTCTTTGAAACATCAAGCAAAGGTTTAGTGTGAAGAGGCAGTATTTTGTTTTGGCCTAACTCCTCCTCCTGCCAGTACTTGACCCAGTTTACACGTCACTAAAAGTCAACACTTCCTCTCTTGACCTCTGGCCAGGTCAGCAGGTGATAATCTCCTCCTGCAGAGGAAAGGAAGGTTTAACAGTTCTTTCTCTGTGTGTGTGTGTGTGTGTGTGTGTGTGTGTGTGTGTGTGTGTGTGTGTGAGAGAGAGAGAGAGAGAGAGAGAGAGAGAGAGAGAGAGAAAGAGCGAGTCGCCTACACCCAGCCCTCGGCCCTCACACGGCCTTGATTGAATATGTTTTTTAACTCATAGGGGAAATTTATGAGAACCTCTAAACAGCATTAGTATTCATGCTCCTTGTTCATTGTTCACGTTCATTTGTGCTCTCCCAAACAGGGCACCACACTAACACATCTCCACATACAGTCTCATCTTTGAAAAATACATTTGGCAACATGGAAATTTTTTATAAAATGTGAGATTTTAACAGTCCTTTTACTTGTGTGTGTGTCCCCGATTTTTTATATGTCAGTTTTCATTTAAGGCATTTCATTTCCTCGTGTTTTTGTACGGCCTCATTACTTTGTGTATCTTTTAGATTGTTCTTTTAGATATGATGTATTTAGTATAAATTCCACATATAGTTTTTTAAGCTTACAGCCTTTGATTGTTTTTAGTTTTGTGATTAACAGAGGTTTTGTCATCTACTGCTGTGTTTGTATCTGTTAGTGTGGGTGGCAAGATGCTGCATATAATTGTCCTTAAAGGAATAAATAAAGTTGAATTGTATTGAATTGTCCCCTGCCACTGAACGGTTGTACTGGGTCAGTGTGCATTCATAAACTGCTGACCTGAGAACAGTTTAATTCATGCAGGTTTCAAAAGACAGTCCTGTGGTTTCAGAAGCTTTTTCACAACAACAACAACAAAATCTTCTACTTTCAAGAGACTCACTGCAGAACATTTCCATTTTTGGCCAGAAGAGGGAGCTGTGAGCAGTTGTCTCTTTATCTGCTTTAAGTAGCTCATATTGCTAAAATAATTTACACTGTAACACATTCAGGTGACTCTAAGTGTGTGACGAATTAAAAGATGCTATGATATAAATCTGCTGCCTTTGATAAGCATGTGCTGCTCTCAGTATGCTTATAAAATAGCTGCACAAATCCAACCTCACCAGCAGAGTTTGCCCTTTGCATTGCTCACAAGCATTTTGGCCGTGAGGACGTGAAATGTTGATGTGCTGTGATCTCAGGTTACAGTTCAGTGACGCCCTGTGAGCTGCCCTGCAAAAATGACTACGTCATGATTTAAAAAATATACAGAAAATTTAAAGTCAAAATGTGGGATGAAGTGTTGTTGGTTAGAAATGCTGAGAACAAAGTCTGTATCCAGGATATCAGAATCTGTGTAGCATTATGCCTACAGGAAACCATCATCTAGTCCTTAAATCCAGTCCAGCCTTCAGACCTTCAGCCAGAGCCAGAAGTTGATTTTTCACCTTAAGTTCAGTTTTAAACTCAATTCAACTCACACAATGAAATGGCCACTGAAATTGATGGCCTGTATGTTTATTTATATAAGACTCTGCAACCAAATGAGATTCAAATTCTTATTCATGCTTGTTTAACTGAACTAGGAGGTAACACAAACTCCTTGCTGAGCCCTAAAATAACATGAATTTAGACATGAAGCAGACATGACTCTCTCACAACATTTAAGAAAATAATACAAGGAACATCACAAATTACAATCCAGTCCCTCTAATCTATCCTCTGACAATCCAGCAGCTCCCAAAACACGAAAAAGTATCCCGAGGTTCCCCAAATATGTCCCCATCAGAACCTCTATTTGCCACCATGGTGGTGAGCACACAAGGCAGCAGCTTCTTAAGATTCAGACTCTTGAGGACTCCCCATAAAACTTTATTTGTCTGCCCTTTTGCTTGAAACCAGTTCTCATTTTGTGACCTGTCCAGGAACACAAAGGCTTCTGACCCCACTGGTCTCAGGGTCACTGAGGCTCACTCTCATGTTACAAGCATGCACAGTAAAAACCAATTTACCATAAAATGGCCAAACTACTTGGTAACACTCAGGACCAGGGGCGTAATTTCCATTGGTGATGGGGGAGCATGTCCCCCTCTCTTTGAACATCGTCCTCTTACTGTCCAGCCACCATAGAACAGATGAGAGAAGATCAGAGCTGCTAAAAATGTTTTGTCATTTTAGTTGCCTTCAGTTAATACTGTCAAAGAAATGAGTTTAACAAGCATCAGCCAGTGCTTTGCAAAGTTTTTTTGCCCTGGGTTTGCCTCTCAGGCTACATACAGGCTGTACTACCTTAATGATAAAGGTTGTTGGGGATGTATGCAACCTGCAGACAGCACTCAGGGCTGGAGAAGGCACTGTCATAAAAAATCAGACGTTAATAACCTTTTCAGATTTACAATTTATCAAATTACCAAAACTGACTCACAGTGAAACTCTGGGTTTTGGGGGCCCCTGGAGGTTCTGGCTGCTTTTTAGGGAACAAATTATGCACACTGGTCTTGTTTACAAGATATAATCCATTGTTCCAGATTAAACTACCAAAGGTATATTAAATAGTTAAAATCCACCTTGACCAACTACAGCATTAAAGTACCACTTACATATTAATACATCAATAATAGTGAACCAATAATATAATCGTAAAACACTGACAGGAGCCACTCTGCATTATGAGTACTTTGACTTTTGATACTTTAAGTACATTTGGTTGCTAATACTTCTATACTTTTACTTAAGTGAAATTTTTAACTTTTACTTGCATTGGAGTATTTTTATACTGTGGCATTGCTACTTTGACTTAAAGGTCCTATATATGATATTCACTGCCACAAGATGTCGCACTAGCACCAGCATCTCAGACTAAAACACACCTCCCCCTAACCAGAAACACTCGTTATATAGCTCACCTCAAAGCCACCAAACCCCATTGTCAAAAACAATCATGTTACCTCGCAGATTGTAAATCACACTTCAGACTCAACAGGCACAAAATAAAACCCCCCAAAACCATAAATGATTTGAATACTTCCTCCACCACTGGGTTCGGGTTACATCAAAATTTTGTTCAGGGTCTGGATTAAAATTGAATATTCGGTCCAGATTCAGACCAGATTCCACCTACTGACTATGTGGATTTAAGACTATGTGAAAGGCTAAACTTTGTGGCACCTCTTTACAGGACTCGCTCACCTCGATATGGGCCCGGGGGCTGTCAGAACCTGCCCTGAAACCTAATTTTGGAAGGAGTCAAAAGGTGACCATCATCCTTTAACCCCCTGCCCCACCAGCAGCCCCCACAGTGAAATGCTGTGTCACACCTAGACCCCCCCATCATCAGTCAGTTTGTACACGCCTCTGGCTCCAGGGGACTCAATTTCCCACAAGGCCTTTAGCCCAGCTGCTCCCATCCATCCATCCCTATACTGGCCTGGCCCTCTGGTTCCCATGTATGGAGTGTTACATCATTGGCACAGACACCCACCTTTCTGAGTGATGACGCAGCGAGGGAGAGAGAGTGTGTGAGGAGGAGGACGGGTGAGGGAGGAGAGAGAGAGAGAGAGAGAGAGAGAGGAGAGGGTGTCCCGTCTGCACGGAGCACAGACAGACAGCAGGGAACAGCTGCAGCGTTAGGTTCGCGTAGGATTTCACTGCATTGCGATTTAAAATATCAGTCATTTCATCCCCAAAACCCAAGTAGAGCAGCTCGACACAGCAACCAAATATCATTTAAAAAATGGTTGATCGCGAGCAGCTGGTGCAGAAAGCCAGGCTGGCTGAACAGGCTGAGAGATATGATGATATGGCAGCTGCTATGAAATCGGTAAGTCCATTAAAAAAACAGATCATAATTATGGCTATGTGAATAATGTCTTACCACTGCTCTGTTTGCGTAAAGGCGCGTCCCGCAATCTCGACTGAGTTGCCTGTACATCTGCGGTTACGCCGGCTTGATATTACAATTAGACATCATAGAAAAACAATGTTTAAGATCTGTATTGTCTTGTCGCCAATTCATCGACAGCTCAGTGCCTTTTTTTTCTCTGAGTCGAGTCCAAATCGTCTTGCTCCTTGGGCGGTGCCTTTCTGTCGGCCGTGCCCGTTCAATGAAGGGATATTACAATGAAACGCATACAGGCCTGAGCTTCATCTCTCGCTTAAAGAGAGGCTCGTATCATATAATGGCTCTGCTCTATTGCATTTGCTGCTTTTTTCCCCCTCCTTTAATTTTTTTTTTACCACCCCTCCTCCCCTCCCTACATTATGCCGAATTTATAAAAGCTACTGCTGCTGGGAGCCATGTGAGGTTGCTCGGAAAAAGCCCATCAACTGCTGCTGCCCCCTCCTCCTTCTCTTTTTTCTCCTCTCTTCGTCACATTAATTAAAACAACATACATCATCAAAATCTGCTCATTTTTATACACAAGTATTCAAGTTTTAGAGGCATTAATTGAGCATGTATGCTTTATAAAAATGCTCCCAAAAAAGAGCCCTTAAACTGCTCTTCCCTCTAAACAAACGTAGGAGGCGGCAGAATCTCTCTAGAATATTCTTTGTCATATTGCAGTGAGTCAATATGATCAGATTTGATTGTGGGCTTTGTTTTCCCCTCTCTTGTTCGCTTTATTCCTCATACCTGCACACATGTGCTGTGTCAGATTCCTCCTGACATCCAGCAGCCAGTCATTTTGGGTTAATGACCCTGATTAAGTGGTGTAATATCTGATGCAAAGAGGATGACATGAGTGGCCTGCCTCACCTGATCTTTCTCAGCTCTTATTGGCCAGTGTCCAGGACAAGAACCTTTGTTTGCTTTTCTTTTTTTTCTCTGCCCCCACTTTTCTGGGAACTGGATTCACCAGCGTGATAAAAAAAAACGAAAAAAAAAACTGCTGTGTCACACCAGTTCATACTGGAACCAATAGCATCATGGGAGTCTTAGCCTGCCCTGCATGAGCTCACATATAGACTGAAATTGTCATACGTGCTTTAAAGCGAGTAACATTTTGTCTTATGTTCCTCGGGGGGAGATGGAGTGAGCCGGCGTGGGTCGTTTGTCATCGAGGGTTTCTGGTTGCAGGAGGTGGGATGGTGTGTGTGCAGGGAGGGATTCCTTTCCCTTTAAACAATCTGCCATGTCAGTGCGGTCCAAACTAGGCCCTTTTGCAGGGGTGTGTACTCTCACTCTCTAATCAAAGGGAATCCCTTGCCACTGCAGCCAGAAATGACAAACGACAACTGAAAAATATGCATATGGTTTATTTTCAGCCTTTTGTGCAGCTTTTCATTAGTGATTCATCTGCTAAATGTATATCTTTTCCATCACAAGTAACATCTTAAAATATATTGATGTCTGACTAACAGTCCAAAACCCAAAGATATTTATAAGCTTTCACCGAAGACTATGAGAAAACCAGAAAATATTCACATTTGTGAGGCTGAAACCAGTGAAGTTTTGCCACTTTTGCCTTAAAAAAACATAACTAATTGATTAATTGACTAATTGTTTCAGCTCTAGATATGCATGTTGGGTTTTTAGCTCTAAATGAGGATCTTGTGACAGTCTGACGCATTTTCAGCTAATTTTTTTTTACATATATCAGCATAACTGTAATCCAGTTGACACAGTAGTAAGCTTCCCAAACATCAATGCATTATATTTAGAGTGAGTAGTTGAGCCATTTGATTAATAGAAATCTGCTTCATTTGACTGTAAATTTAGCAAGTTTGTCGTTTGCATGCAGTAGGTTTGTGTTACAGTTTTGGACAGGCAGAATGAAGGCGCCTCCACGCCTATAGGTTGAGCCGTGCTCTCCATCCACTCAGTGTGTGTGACGTCGGCGATCCTGCACCATCTTTGTGCTCCTTTGCCTGAGCAGCGAATATCAAAACTGAGAAATGAGAAGTGTTAGCACATCAAGGAGGGGCTTTTCAGATAAAAAGCAGCTGAAACCTAAGCTACATATTTATTTTTTATATATATAGACTATTTCAGTCCCTGTGCAGTTATTGATCTGACAGAAACCGTGTTCCAACACAAGGTTGCTTTTCCAATCAAATAACCCTGAGTAATAAGGCCTTTTTATAGTAACATAGTCTCTTTGACAAGCACCCAACTATCAAACTGATCCGTCAAAATCTAAATTTAACAATCTAACTCAGAGTGATGTCACGGCGTGGTGTTTTAGACAGGTAAAAAGGTCAGTTTGAGCCAGAGAGAAGGTCACTGGGACACGTGAACCGCCTGTGCAGTGATAGTTTTCACTTACAGTGCAGCTGCCCGGAGTGCTCGTGGGAACATTTTAGCCATCTCCTGCCCTCCATTCGCCTTCCTCCTCTTTCCTTTCCCAACTCCCCAACTGCCACCGACTATCTTGAATATTTTTCTCACTAACTAGCATTAGCTGTCCACGTGGCTGCTGGAGCTACTGGTGCACTAAATAAATGGACTGGCATGGAAACTGGGAATTGCACATGACAAGTGAAATACTGCTCATCTTCTGTGCTGTGAACTGTTCTGTTAGTCCAGATTCTTTCACATAAAAAGGTCGTGTTTTTTAATAAGTAGAGCTCCAACTAACGACTATTTTCATCATCAGTTAATCTGTCGATAATTTTCTTGATATTTGAGTTATCGTTTGGTTTGTTTTCTTTTTTTTAAAAGTATATTTTCTTGGAATTTTCATGCCTATATTACAGACAGTAGTAGAGAGAAACGCGGAAAAGAGAGATGCAACAAAGGTCCCTGGCCAGGCATGATCTGGGGACGTTACAGTTTGTGGTCGGTGTGTTAACTCTGAAGCCACAGGCCCCCCACCCACCCAATGGGGCATCTTGAAATCCTTCTTTTTCTCCGATCGATAACACAAAAACCGAACGATTTTCAACTTACAATGATATAAATCAAAGAAAAGCAGTAAATCCTCTCTTTTGAGAAGCTGGAACCACGAAATGAAGAGTTGCCAACTCAACAAGTTATAACGAGTTTCTTTGATGATATGTTCTCTTAGTCTTTTTTGTATAACGCATATGCAGTCTGGTGCTGGCCTGTGTTCTTAAGCTGGTGACTTAATGGTCCATTGTGTTCCTTCTTCCAGGTAACAGAGCTGAACGAGGCCCTGTCCAACGAGGAGAGGAACCTCCTGTCTGTGGCCTACAAGAACGTGGTCGGGGCCCGTCGCTCCTCCTGGAGGGTGATCTCCAGCATCGAGCAGAAGACCTCGGCCGACGGCAATGAGAAGAAGATTGAGATGGTCAGGGCCTACCGGGAGAAGATTGAGAAGGAGCTGGAGGCCGTGTGCCAGGATGTGCTCAACCTTCTGGACAACTTCCTGATCAAGAACTGCAGCGAGACGCAACACGAGAGCAAGGTGTTCTACCTGAAGATGAAGGGCGACTACTACCGGTACCTGGCCGAGGTGGCCACGGGGGAGAAGAGGGCCACCGTGGTTGAGTCGTCGGAGAAGGCCTACAACGAGGCCCACGAGATTAGCAAGGAGCACATGCAGCCCACCCACCCCATCCGCCTGGGCTTAGCTCTCAACTACTCTGTGTTTTACTACGAGATCCAGAACGCCCCGGAGCAGGCCTGTCATCTGGCCAAGACCGCCTTCGACGACGCCATCGCCGAGCTCGACACCCTCAACGAGGACTCCTACAAAGACTCCACTCTCATCATGCAGCTGCTCCGAGACAACTTGACACTGTGGACAAGTGACCAGCAGGATGACGAGGGAGGGGAGGGCAACAATTAAAGAGAAACCACACTTCGAAAAAAAATATATGAAGGGCCGGTGGACTTTGGCAGCCGCTTATGCCGATGATACTACCGCAGCAGCAGTTCTTTATTTTTCCATGTGTTAAAAGAAAAGAATCAAAAGAGAGGTGAGAGTGGAGGTGAAATCTTAGTTTAAATATATATAGAAATATATATACAGTTGAAAGGGGCCTCCGTCTTCTTGATTTTCTCTTTGACATTGCCAAAACCACTGATATGTCAGTCAATCAGCCTGAAGTGGTTGTTGTTGGATTGAAATGGCAGCCTCACACTGGCATAGGAACTGATCTTGTTCTGTCAAGATAAGCTGCTTAGTTAGGTTTTTTGCGTGATAGAGATGCATTTGAGTCACTTGAGAGAGAAAATGCTTGAATGGGAATGCCTCACAAAACTAGTTTGCATTGGTTCCAGTAGTAGTCTATATATGAGAAAGGACCCCAAAAGCCATTGATGTTAAACTCACACTGACAACGAGAAAAGAGAAAGTTTTAAGCCGATTAATTCCCCCCAAAAAATTTTTAAAGGATAAATTACACGGGAGTGAAAATGAGGATGGGATAGAAGCAATTGATTCCCCTCCTTCTGTCCGAAGTGTATTTGGCATCTCACAGATTAGTCTGTTATGTCGCTGGAACCATAGATTGTTTTGAAGGCGAAGATTAACTAAAGGCAGAGACTTAACAATATAAAACAAACAAAAAAAGAACAAAAAAATAAAAGCAGCTTCAGAGTTTGTGGTTTACTTCTGTGTTTGTTTTATTAAATGCACTTGCCTACTATACTGTTTCTTCAGTGTAAGATGATGACAACAATAATATCGATTATTCAATATTGTGCATGCTGGTGATGTATTTATATACAGTAGCTTGACTTTATTAACTTATACTGTGGGTGTTAAGTATTCATATGATTGAGAAAAACAGGCTTTGTCTGATGTTGATTTCTAATTTCTAATTTATTTTGTTTTGTTATGGTTTTTTGATTTGCTATACCAAAATGGTGATCGTAAAAATTGACCTGTAATGGGCGTTGCTATAGTGACATGCAATATGTGTATTTAATTTGTCAATGAAAGAAAAAAAAAAGGAAGATAAAAAACTCATCAGTGATCACTTAATCTTACCAGCTGGTGTTTGTCACATAGAAGTATGGTTATGATATATTTTGTTCTTTGAACAGTATTTAAGTAGTTTTTTCTGTCATGCTATCCAGTTTTAATGATGGTGAAGTTTTCAGGCTCAGTGTTTCTGTTATGAATTCACAAACATGGACCATATTTTATTTCTGACAGTATACATTTTTTTTTGTTTGTTTGTTTTTATACATTTTAGCTGTTCCTGAGTGACAAAATATCTTGAATGTGAGTCATTATGTAGCAGTTGCACAAGAACCGAAATAATAGCTATGATAATAAAAAAGAATATGACTAAATTATACATGCACCATTTCCGTGGTGGTCTAGTGTATTGTTGTATCGTCACCCAAGTTTTGTTTTTAAGGAAAAAACATTTCATAGAAAAAAATGTTTTAACACTTTGTTTTGTGCCCTGAGTACAGTATGTGCTTTTTTTTGGTGCCTGTATCATTATTTAATATGCCTCATTTGCAAGTCAACCTTTACAGAAAAAAAAAAGGATTTATCTGCCAGTATTTGAAGTTCCTGCAAGCATGTGTGCAAGATGTAATATTTTCCCTTCAATGGTACTTCACTTTTACACGTGTCGGACAGTACTGCTCTCTGTACAGCACATAGATATAAATATTCAACACCAATGCACAAGTAGAATCACAGGGAAAGCATAGGCAATTCAATAGAATTGGTTATTGATCAGCAAATATGAGAATTCACGTCTTCAGAACAAACTTTAGACACTAGGAAGCTGCTTAAGAGCACAGAAAGCTGCTGAACAGATTTATCTTCATAATGCTGCTAGTTCTATAGATTATTACATTAATATATTCATACAGATGGCAGTTTTTTTTGGGACTTTATTTTTTATCTCATGTGATGGCTTAAGAGAGAAACCAAAAGCCTTAAGGTCAGTCACACAACCTTGTTCATGTATGCCAATTATGTCACCATCATGAGTCAGCCTTCATGAGCTCACACTGTATATCACAGCTGCTTTGATTTATTTTTAACGTAGTATAAAGTTGATGGTCTTGAAGGCTTGCCAGACAAATAGCATGAAATCCTATTAGAAGGGAGTCTTACACTACGAGTTTTGTGTGTTAAAACAAGTGGAAACTGAATTTGTCTCTCACTTTTTTATTGTTTTAATATTTTTTTGAAAGACCATGTCAGGAGAGTTTCACTCATTGCCAAGAATACATGCATTGTGTTCCTTTTGAATTAATTTGTGTTTTTATTTTTAAGTTTTCATTATGTTGGATGTTGATGCTTGTTTCTGTGACATGAAAACATACAAATACAAGAAATGAGGAGAGAAGAATTAGATTTTAATCACAAATTAGATTGAAGAGGAGCTGACCTACTGGAAATTATCGGGAGGGGGCATAGTTGAAAATGGATACCAACTGTATGATCTGAGGAATTTTTGGTTGCCATTTGTTGCCCATTAAAGTTATTTGTTTATCAGTATTATTCTATATTTTCATTTCTCTCTGTAGCCATTTACAGTCATACCAGAAACACCACAGCTCATTTTCTTTTCATTCTGTAAGTTCATTACTGAACAGATTTTTAACATTTCTATTGAGCTTCACAGCCTACACATTAATACAGGAAGTCAGTATGACCTTATGTAACCTTTGTGGGACACCTTAACAGGTGTGTGTGGTACGTTTGTGTGCGTGCATCCATATCTGGATGGGTATGCGTGTACAGTATATGCCTGCACCACTGCATGTGTTGAGTGTGGGTGAACGTATGAGATGGAGTCTGTATTAGCTGCAGTGCAGAGATGCTGCCAGGTCACACAACAACTACAGTATGTCTTAAATGAGGCTCTTTTGAAGGCCGCCTTGCTAATCATTAACTACATTAGGGCATAGATCAAAGAATATTGCTTCAAAAGACAACAGGTTTTATGTTCACAGCAGAGGAGCGCTGCAATAAAATAAAATCCTGCATCTCATGATGGACAATGGAAGGATAATCTGCTGCTCTGAGGCTTTTAAATTTACATGCAAGTTGTATTTTTACACCCAAAGTTCGAGTTTATCTGAGTAATTGTGCATATCTGTGCATTTTAGACTGGGAGTCGAGCCCTCACTCTGATTGATAAGCTGAAGTGGCAAACTGCTGGATCGCCCACCCTCAGACTGCAGCCTCTTGCTGCAGCTTGCTGTACTGAACCTTTCATGAGATGAAATTCTGTGCTTTGAGCGGTCCTCCTCGCCAGCCAATAGCTGACAGACTCACTCCGCACAGCCACCAATCCCGTTGCTGTTGCTAGGGCTATAATAAGTATCCCACTATTAGCCCGGCTCCTTGCTGCACTGCTCAGACACCTATTGCATCCTGTAAAAAAAAAAACAAGAAAAAAAAAGCTCAAAGCACACAGGACGCATTACGATTCAGCACCAACCTATCTTCCAGCCTGTGTTTTAATGCACTGCTACACTTTCAGGGACATTGGTGTCATCATTATTGGCAAATATTGGTGAAAATATACATCCCAAAACACACAGGGGCCTATTGATGGACTACAAATTTGGTTTGGTACTTCTAATGACAAATTCTGTCAAATTAGTAAGTAAGTAAAACTAAATATGTCCCTCATAGAATAATGTAGAATTCATGCTGCTTACATTAAACATACATATCTATTCAAATCAGTTTATTTAATTGATGTAACCTACATCCCTGGAGAAGATTATGATTTAAAGGTCACATCTACAGGATACATACAAAACAGAAAATTGTTCTGCCGTGCTTCACTTCCACTTATACAACAACTGCTCTGTCTGATCACTTTCATCACATGAAGCATTATTTCCCTGAGGAGAGGCCAGGATGACAAGGCACAAGTGATCATCATTGAGCCATAATTATGTCACACAAAGGCGAATGCCCTCTAAATCACTGGATCGAATTCATCGTTAGCTTCAGTGGATGTTCACTATGATGCCACTATAAACCGCGTCTTACTGAAAAGGTCCTGATGATATAACAGAATCTGTATCTTTGATGATGGATTAAAAATAAACTGTGGAAGCCAGGTGTATCTTGAAGATGTTACAGGTAGGTTATTTTTGTCTTCCATGAATTTCATGAGCTCTTTCAAGTTTGTAGGAAGGTAGTTGAGTACACATCCCCTCCTCTTTTTCGGTCAGGTACAGGATTCAATGAAGGGAAAATGGAGAGTATGTACATACTAGATTCAAAGACAGTTCGACATTTTAGGAAATACGCTAATTTGCTTTCTTGCTGAGACTGAGATGAGAAGATTGATACTGCTCATGCCCAGTAAATAAGCCACCACCGGGAGCCAGTTAGCTTAGCATAAAGAGTCGAAACAGCTAGTGTGACTCTGTCCACTCTACCAGAGCCTATATTGTTCGTTGCCAGACTCTTTCTTGACTTTCTGGAAACCTTTTGGAAACGGTCCAGCACACAACTCCCGGTAAAACTACAAATGTAGTTTTTACACTTCAGTTTTTGTACAGATTAAACAAACGAGACATAGCGTGTCAAGGTAGTTACTTTTGATAGATAAATCTCGTAGGCAGATTTTATTACCTTTGAGACAGAGCCAGGCTAGCTGTTTCCCCGTTTCCAATCTTTATGCTAAGCTAAGCTAAAAGGCCACTGGCTCATATCATACAGACATGAGAGTGGTATCAATCATCTCATCTAACTCTTGGCAATAAAGCAAACTGTTTCTTTAAGTTTCAGTCCAAAACTTTATTGGACTGAGAAAAGCAATGATTGGACATTGCCCTCTGTCATGATGGTCATTTGTCTGATGAGGAGTCAAAACATCTTTTTTTCAATCTAATCCCTTTTTGTAACCCTAACCCTTAAATCCAGTGTGCAGATACTCCATTTTCACTTTGAAGTTTGTCTCAAAAACAGCCCTTTTTTCTCCTTGATTATTTTAAACTTTTTTGAACATCAACATCACATGCTTTTAGCCATGCTGACGGTGTGGTGCCAGGGGTGGCAGTGTTGGTCGGTCCACCACTTTGGTCCAGACTGAAATATCTCGACAACCATTGGATGGATTGCCATGAAATTCTATACAGACATTCATGATCTTCAGAGGATGAAACCTTCTGACTTTGGCGATCCTCTTACTTTTCCTCTGGTGCCACCAGCTGGAAGACATTTTCGGTTTGGAGTGAAATACCGTGGCAATTATTGGATGCATTGTGTTTAGTGCTAATTAGTAAATGTTAGCATGATAACACGCTAAACTAAGATGGTGAACATGGTAAACATTATACCTGCTAAACATCAGCATGTTAGCTTTGTCACTGTGAGCATGTTAGCATGCTGACGTTAGCATTTAGCTCAAGTACAGCCTCACAGAGCTGCTATAAACTCTTGTCTTGTTTCAGTCCAATAAAGTCCTTAACAACCCTTTTTTCTTCTCTCTTGGTTATTTTAGACATTTTAACATGAGATTAACTGTTTTCTCAAGTCCTTGTTTGCTGTTCTTTATTCAGAAGACATGAGGTCAGTGATTTTTGTCAAAAGGTCATCACAAGGTCTGAGCTTTGTTGCAGTCTATTGATTTCCTTTGTTGACTCCACACTGAATGCAGCATATATTGCTGTCTACAAACTCCTGCACTAAAAGGCGTTTAACCTCCTGCGGCTCAGGCTTCTCAGAGTCGCTGTTGAGCCATTCATCATCGACCAAACCACATGGCTGTCACTCTGGGGCAAAAGTGACAGCTCTATGGACTGGACACTGGTTGGCAGCAGCTGGAGAACAAACAGCCTGAAGTTTGACTCACAAGTAATTAAAACTTGAGACGTTCCCTAAAAGAATATTTTGTCTAATTTCAAAACAGGATGGATAAAGATTGATGGCTTTGTGAGTTTGGAGGCCTGGAGGTGAAACATGGCAGCTCATGAACTATCAGGTATTAGAAATAAAGCCTTGAATTAACGCTTAATTACATCACTATTCTTCAGCACTGATACCAAACACAAGGAGATTATATTTCTGAGGAGCATGCCACAGAGATACTGATAAAACCAGACAGACATGTTGGATTTTGAAAAGTTTATGATCTCACTCAACGTGATCTGCACTTCAAAGATGCAAAGAAGATAATAGATGTACAGCTCCAGAAATATCAACCCATTAGAAGGGAGGAAGGAGGGAGAAAAGAGAGATGGAGAGAAAGAGGGGACCGATGTAGAAGCAGAGAACAGAGACAGATCTATAAATAGGCCTCCCTGCAGCCTGTGAGTAGACAGTGAGTAGACCAGAGACATCAATGTGACAGCCTCTCCACTATAGAGACTATCTGCCTCTGTATGGATGGTGAGAGTTCATATCTTCGGTTAAGAGAGTCTGATTCATCAGTTTTACCCCCAGCTGACCAAACACACGACATGACATGAAATTACAAATAATCAACTCTGATATCTGCTGTTTTCTTAAAGTTCATTGCACCATGTTTTTTTTCTTTTTTTGTTTTCTAGCACCATTAAGTTATGATAGGACAAAGAGCGCTGCTGACTCTTTCAGGCACAAAGACAGCTGTTATGCACGACTGCTGCAAAATGAATTATTCAAGATAACATTTAGACTTTATATTATTTATCAAAAAGTGCCACGATGTTCAGCTCAAGGTTTTAAGAGTCTATTTCAGGGAGCACTTGTCCCAAAACACTGCAGGATACATTGCATCTGATATGCGGTGGGAAGGGGTCATCACATGATTTTTGGGAGATCTTCATCCCCCCCAAATAAATGCTCTCCATCTGGCTGCAACATACACCAACACTGCTGTAATTTAAATAGTTTAGCAATTTGCTATTCTTTTTTTTTCACATAATAATACTGGAGGTGATTATTCATGACTACAGAGGCTTGTGTGATGAACAGAAGTTTGTAAAAGGTGAGTCTAACGTTAAGTCCTCCCCCCTCCTTGCCCCGTCTCACAGTTACATCACTCTGCATGTTCTTTCAATGCTTCCCATTGCAGGAGAGGCACACCACGATCCCTGACAAAATAAAATCATCATCCAAATAAAACAAGTATGGTCACACTACTATGGTCATACTACATTAAATTATTTAAACTGCTATTTGACGTGTTTATTACATATCTTGGAATTCATGAAGATGATTTACTTTATTGTAAATGATACTCTATTCTCAAATATATACATTTCATCATTTCCTCTAAAATACAGTTTTTTCCTCCCACAATAGTTCTTTCTTTAAAATAAAGATCTTCTGCAAAACAACCACCTGCTAATTGATAAGCAAACACAGAATTTCCGCTGTGAAAGATAATGTGTGACAAATACATCAAAGTGTACAGAATATCTTTTGGAAAGCCAAGGATAGAGATAGTTCGGTGACATGCCAGAAGCTGATATGTAAAGAAACTGTCAAATGTAGGAAAATGAATTTCCTTTAAATCCCTGAAAACCCAAAGTTCTACAAACATGATGAAGAACACTGAGCAGACATGATGAAAATCAAACTGTTTTTGCATTTCCTGCTTGGAAAAGAGACTACACTAATAAAAATCTAGTTTCATCTTCAGTCCCACTGCTGAGAAAAAAGTCTGCTACAGCCACCGACTTACTAATGGAGAACAGCTGCAGGATAGATTAAAAAAAGAAGAAGATATTGCATTAGGTACAATGGTTGCAAAAGTATTTTGAGATTTTAAAAAAAGAGCAGATAAAGAACAAGGATTTTTGTTTGTTTGTCTTTCATTTGGACAGTATAAAGTATAACATGCATGATTTTATGTGTTTAAACACTCATCGTTTATTTTATGCCCTTTTCCCTTTTGCCCGTTCTTTCTAAAAGTCCATGAAGTTTGTGTTACAGAGATATGATATGATACACACACAGTGAACCAGTTAACGCCTAATGTTGTGCTAAATTTAGCTGCACCTGTATTAGAAAGTTTTTCTCAGGTTTTTGTTCATAGTCGTGCTTGTCATGGATGTTTTTACACAGGAGAAAAAAAAATGAAAGTGAGAATAAAATGAAATCACTTGTCTAGCAGGCTGTGGTGTGAACCTGCACATTATATGTAATATCTATTTTGGAAGTCTTAACTCCCACCCCAGACAGGCTCACTGTCAAGGTGATAATTAACTGTTAATTACTTAAATGTAATATGAAGACTTTTGGTTTCATGGATTCCCCTGTTCATTTTATAAAATACAAGCAGTCGGTTGCCTTCTGCTTATCATTATTAAGCAGTTTCTTGCTTTGTATTTCCAGTGTATTCGCTCCTGAAAGAGTCCTGTCTGTGCTGCTGTTCCTCAGTGTGAGGTATTCTTTTACCTTAACAGCATCTAGCCAGTTATGCTTTGTTTTACAATTAGCTCCTCAGGTGCCAACTGGTTGACAAATTATACCTTCCAGGGTTTGTGGGTCTGCCTGATGTCTGAGCAGGTGACTCATCATGTATGTGGGCAGAGGGGATTCCCAAAAGTGCAGGGACGAAGAAGAAGAAGAAAAAGAAGAAAGGAAAAACCTTCCTCCACTTTGCAGCCTTGAGGGAATGTACAGTTTAGCTGACAGCAGGCCAGTGGGGTCAGTCGTGGTGAATAACAGGCAGTGAGAGAGAGAGAGAGAAAGAGGGGGGTGACGTGGAGCCAGCTGAGGCTGAAGGGGTGAAACGTGGCGAGGTGACAGGAATACAGGGTGAACAGTGAGAGCCAAGGGTCAGTGTTTAGCTAAATATCTGAGGCTGAACTGCAACTGGCTCTGGCTGTGGAAACTGAAGGGAGTCTGGGTGTGGAACCAGACGCTGAAGCAAAGGTTCCCTTGCTCGTCCACGAAACAGTTGCACCACAGTTAAAGCCCAAAAAATAAAGACCGCATGATTTATTGGAAAATACAGAAAATACAGTAGAATAGAATAGATTGTTGCATTACTACTCAGGCAGTGAGCTCAGGAAAAAGAGCAGTCATACAGTGAAGTTACTACTCTGTATGAGCGCAGTATTGTGCTGTTGCATGGCAACAGTTTCCACAGAAATCTTTGCTCAGGAACACTCCTCTTTGGTCTTCACATAACTGCAACGGCAGAAAAATGGGCTGACTGCAGGAATACAAATGGTCTCATGAACCATTTTAGCCTGCAGAGGCTTAACGGTTGTTTTTTAAATTTATTTCAACATATTTCCAGAGCTGCTGACACAGAAGATGTAAGATGAGAGTTAATGTAGTTTATTCTATTTTGTATTCCAAACCATTTTCATGTATCGGAGGTTGTAGGCCACTCAAGGATGTGGGATGTTTATCTGTGGTAGAATATGTGCTACTACAGCTTCCATACAACATGTCAGATAACAGTAATAATATAACGTCAATCCTGAATGATATATATAGCAAACACCAAGCTTTCCTCTCTATAATGCTATGACATTATTCCTACCACTTTGATAAAACATTGAATTGAGAGTGTTATACATAGCTATGCTAACCAGCTATTTTTGTTACACAATGCTAATGGCCTACTGATATACTGTTGATATGATGCATTCATAACTGTACACCTCAGAGTGAGTTTGGCTTTTTGACACTTTTTTTGGAAAACATGATCACCAAATGCCACCCAAATCCATCAAAGGACTAACAGTATGTTAAAGCAATAGTTTGACATTTTGAGAAATACGCTTATTCGCTGTATGCAGAGAGTGAGACGAGAAGATGATACCGCTCTTAAACATGGCCTGTTAACCTGTTTATATTATTTTTAATGCAACTGTTACAAGGGACTGAAAAACCTCTAAAAAAAAATATTATTAAGTTAAATCACTTTATTGTAACCGACAAAGTAAATTAATTTACTCTTGCCTGCATTAGGCTACTTTTAAGTAGATTGAACTGTGTTGTTTGATTTTTTTTAGTATTCTGTTATAACCAAAATGTCCTCTACATTTTGACTGGGTGTGTTTTTCTCTTCATCTGCAGTCACACAGTATCACTCTGCTGTACCAGCTAAAAAAATTTATGTATTTATTTATTTTTTATAATACATCCAAAGCTTCGTGTCTCTCCTCAGTGTTTGTTGCCATTGTCTCTTCTCTGCATTGTACTGTTCTGTCTCAGACCATCAGAGATATTGTTCCACCTACTAAACACACCTCCAGAGAAACCTTCAGGCCCACTCTACAGCATGCTGTCCTCTGTTTGGACCTGTAGGTTTACCTTAATAAAGCCTGCATCTCCAAAACCAATGGTGTATCCACAGCTCAACGTGATAAACCTGACGTTTGTGCTGATCAGTGGGATGGTGACTGGCAGTGGCACTCTTGCTCACTTTACATTTTGCAGCATCCTCCTCCTCCTTATCCTCAGTGGAGCAGTGTTGGGATACAGTTTGCAAGGTCTGAGGTACTCATAACATTTGACTGTAAATGCCTTAATCTGTAAAGTTTCTACTGGTTTTGGCCACCTTACCCATATAATTCAGGAGGATTTTTAGATTCCATTATCATTTTCCATTATATTTCTTTAGTTTGTTGTTGGCTTGGCAGTTTTGAATTGTTTCGATCTATTCTAAAGCCTATATCCCAATAAAATAACCCATTAAATATTATCTTTGTGAGAGAACAACATAAATGAATGAATCTTTCATAATATTCCTCAGATTTTCCAGGAGACATATCAATATCAGGGAAGATGTTTGCAGGAACAACTGTCCGTAAATAAATATCCCAGTAGCAAACACTGCACATACTGTAACTAATCTCCAACACTATTCACAGCAGTAATGTTTGTAACATTGTAAACATAATCCAGAATACATAACAGTGGTCAAGCACATTGATACTCTCTCATAATAGTGTCAGAATAGGTATAATAGGTATATAAGTTATATTGTCATTATAAGTTATATTGTCATTATTCTGCCACCAGCAGTTGGTTGTCGGAGCATTACCTGTAGGTACTCCTTTAATTACAGTTTTTTTTTTTCCGACTGTTGATTTGTGATTTAGTAGCTAGAATTTAGTTTTTCTTACTGCTAACAAAGCTAGCCTACTAGCTGTCTGCTAATGTGTCACTAAAGCAACATTATAAGTAGCTATGAACTGTTGAATTACTGTTGGGATAACTGTTGTGCACATTTTAGTCTTTTTACTTTTACTTTACTGTTTACTATATTAATTACTGTGTTTTACTTCCTATGAGAAATGAATGGTGATTTTTCACTAGTGACATGAAGCACAATGTCAATCATTTCACAGCTAGCTTGGTCCATAACTTTGTGAATCATTTTCTTCTTACTGTACTAACTCATTTTGACAATGCCTTTGGTCTAACTCTTGTTCATGGAATCTTATCGTTTTCTGATTTGGAACCAATATCATTAAATTTGTTGTCCAATACTGTTTCCACAGTTTCACAATTGCTTCCAGTATAAACCTCAAAGGCAATCCACTGTCTTTTATTGGAAGTGCGTTTAGCTGGCTGCATAGCTGTGCACCTACACGCATTGTGAGGGAGTCATTTTAATGTGTACTGTGTTTATTACGGTGAAGTACGATTACGCCCATTATTTACTGAGTCAAGAGTGTGAGCATATGCTGCAAAATGATGTTTACATGTCAGAATTTCATCATAAATACAATCGAAAATCGAATTTAACGGTGTGTAATTTTTGGATGCTGTTTTTTTAATTGTTGTAAAGGAGAAGATTTGTCAAAGCAGTGTCCCTGGAGCTGGAAGCAGCCCAGTGTCTTGCTCAAAGGCACATTAGCAGGGTGGGTTATTCTGTAGCTGTTAATAATGACTCAAACTCAGGGCCTCCTTGTTTATGGTTGATGTATTTACTTGCAACACAATGCTGCTCTCTACTGGTCTGGAGAATGAAGTGCATTTGATACTGAAACAGGCTTTAAAAATAAAAACAGGCCTCAGTTTTAGTGTTTGAGAGTGAGTTTAGAGAGCCTCTGTGTTGCTGCAGAGCATCTTTAAATGTTTCACTAGAATACACGATGAGGTGTAGTGTATTTATTCATGAATTAAGATATCAATTTAAAGACATTTCTAAATGTTATTATGGCTAAAAATGTTAAAGGCCTACTAGGAAATAAAGCAGAAGGACTTTGCTGAATGGGAAACTAACACAGAGGCAAACCAAGGACAGATCCAAGAGAAAACAATACACTTGTTGTCACAAGGTTGCCATCTAGTGTTTCACATTCAACACAACAAAACTGCTATGGTGCTGCATGTAATAGAAGTTGCATTTACACATAAAAATCAATGGCTTTTTCTGCAATCATTCCAAGTCAATGTTTAAAATTAGAACTTTTATTATCTTCAACAACTGTAGGAAAATGTAAAAATATCTTCTTTATGGAGCATATTTACATTTACATTCACAAACAATGTATGTCATTGACCATGCCTTCTGTAATTTAAATATTAATAAAACAGAAAACAAGCACAGCGAGCAGAATAAAATCTAATCTGACTCAGATAATTTTACGCATTTAATGCTCTATCCATCTTTTTAATATTCAAAATATCACAGAATTATGCACTAAAGAGAGAAACGATTTTAAGCATGTAAGCACAGCCAGCAGGAAGCAAAAGCAAATATTAGGAGATAATGAAAGAAAGGAAAGAAAGACATAAAGAAACTCAGCAAACAAATAATTTTCTGCATGCTCTCTTCCTTTTTTAATCTGTGTGCATGTGTTAATCTGTACACTCTGTAATTGTATCGTCTTCATACAAGTCCTCCAACTCTCCTTCTCTGCTCCCCTCGTTGCTGATTTTCCTGCGGGCGACAAATGCTCGATCATGTTGTTGAAGTACTGAGTGAGATTGCATATGAGGAGGAGGAGAAGTGGGGGAGGGAGGGGTAATAGTAGACTAAAAATGTCATAGAGTACGTGTCCACAGCACAGCTCATCACCTTTTATTCACAGCAACCTCAAGAGGACACAAGAGAGAGAGAAGAGGCAGCACAAAGCACTCGACAACAACAACCGTGTGTACATTTATTTTAAGGTACAGCTTGTTTTTGAGAGCTTTGTGTTATCTTGTCTCTCTTAAATCCTCTTAAGCTTGAACAAACAGCTGAAGAGCTGTGCTGTCTATGAAGCGCAGGAGCTCAACCTAAATGCTTTTCATAAAATTTACCTCAAGGAAGGATGAAGGTGAGGCGAAGACCCCAATAAGCCCCAAGTACCACTGCAAGAAGGAGATGTAATGTAAGAGGCCAGAATTTATTCTCTCATTAGTTTGCAACACAGTTTACAATAAAAACACAGATTTTATTGCAGCAGGGCTGTAGCAGTTTAAAGGCATGGTCAGATATTTGGGAAAATATTGTCGAGAGTTAGATGAGAAAATTAATACAGCTCTATGACTACACCAGGGCAACCTTATTACTGTAGGCAGGAAAGTATAATAAGTAAGCAGCCGGTTAGCTTAGCTTAGCATACAGACTGTAAACGGGGAAACAGCTAGCCTCACTCCATCAAAAAGGTAGAAGTTCACCTACCAGCACCTCTAAAGCTCACTGATTAACACATTAGGCTAAATCTCATTTGTTTAATCAACCAAAGTGTAGAAACAAAAATTCTTGGTTTTACGTGGGGTTATGTGGTGCACTTAAAACCACAAATTATCGTTTTCACACTTTGGTTTTTGTATAAAATTAATCAAATGACATATAACGTGTTAATAGGTGAGCTTTAGCTGTGCTGACAGGCAGATTTTGTTACCCCTGGCCAGAGCCAGGCTAGCTGTTTCCACCTGTTTCCAGTCTTTATGCTAAGCTACGCTAACCAGCTGCTGCCTGTAGCTTTGTATTTAACGAACAGATTTCAGAGTCGTATCAATCTTCTTATCTAACTCTCAGCAAGAAAGTGAATTAGCATATTTCCCAAAGTGTCAATTCCTTTAAGCTTCCATCAGGAAATCTGTAATCTTTCCTGTAATAAATTTATTATAGTGCCTCCATATGGATGATTGGTTTATTGCATTTACTCTGGAGAACATATGGAGACCCATGTGTTTAATATTAAATACATAAATAAGATATTGTGAAATAAATAATTATGTGAATAAATAGACAAAATAATAATAATGTCATTGTTTTAAAATGTTATTTCTTCCTTCTTCTTCTACTAAATAACAGAGTTTATGCAGGTCTGTTTTTAAAATGTAAAATGTTTTTAAAATCTGCTTTAACAGAGCAGAGCAAGTTGTGTGATTAGCTGTTGACTGGACAACCAATCACATTATTGGCTCTGCTCTGCTTGGAAAAAGTACATTTTGACAACTGCTGGAAAGGAAAAATAAATACCTGCAATAAACTCTGTTAATGTATAAAGAAGCTGGGTGAAATAACATTTCATAACAATGAGCTGAGTTTTAAATATTTACAAGACATATTTTGTCTGTGTTTATTCACGTGATTATGTATTTATTTTAATATTGAACACTTTGGGTCTCCATACAGGACAACCTCTGAGTTGTCCTTATTACTGTAGGCAGGAAAGTGTAATATTTAATCTCTGGAGCACGATGCCACAATACATCATCCCTCCAAGAAGATCAAATTAAAGCATTTTGATCTTCTTTAAGCAAACTGTAAAGCCAAACTACGCTTTTCAAATAGAGAAATGTTTACCTTTAATAATAGCATCCCCTTTAAGCCACTCTTTATTATTTAAGTGCTCATACATAGCTTCAAATATTGTCAGTCACACCTGGTGTTGTCTAAGATTTCACCATTTACATATCCCATGTGTCAGATGGACAGAGATTGTAGTACTGGTGGTGGTGCCTGGGCATGTGTGGAGGAGGATGTGGCTGCAGCTCCACATGTCTTCACACGGAGGTGTAATTAGCTGTGGCAGCGGCCCCCCGCGGACAGGACTGGCTTGTTAATGGAAAACAATAGCAGCACAGCCATTACTGCTGCCACAGGGCCTTCCATTTAGCTTATCAGGAGAGGACAAATGCTTTTATCTGCCTGAGTGTGCTGCTAATTTAACGACCAATACAAATACAGTACAATTCAGCTAGTCAGTATTCAAAAATGAATGGTCTAGATATGATGTTAGATCTAACATATTTAATATGTGAGAGACACACACTGCACATATAAAGTATGTGATCTATTTTTATCCAAGCATCTGCTCGCTGCTTTGTTTTGTTAGAGGCCTAATCGCAGAGCTGGCAGTTTGGCAGAGCGGAGCAGGCAGGATTTGCAGAGCAGACTACTTACGTAAGAAGACCTCCAGGGGCAGACATGGACCTCTCCGCCCGTCTGCCCTGACACTCAAAGGGATTACTGAAAGACCGCTTCCTCAGCATGGACTTCACCAGGATCTGCCGTGGACATCAGAGAGAGTCTCAGCGACAATGCGAAACATTTTCATTTTCACCAAATTATACACTTTTAAATGTCAAATTTGTATTTTTTTTATTATTATTATGAAATCCCATTAATTTCACTTTCTGGTAAACTGTTAACCGTTGAGTGGCTACTCTTATCCTGTAATATAAATATTGCAATTTCATAACTTTAAAGCCAACATGATCATCTGGCTTTTTTGTGTCCTCTGTGAAGCAGTCTTCCAGTGTCTGTTATTGTCTATATCTTAAGATTTGAGTGCAAGACTTTTGTAGATACAGTATAAATGGTTGAGATTTCACACAAGTGAAGACCACCTTAGGAAATGCATTGCCCCTTATGTCTTTAAGACTACAGAGGAAATGAGATTTTAAGAAAAAGCCTACAAGCAGCCAGCTGAAAGAGATAAATGTAAATATTGCAACTGAGATATTTCATTTGAAATACACAAACCAGCAGCCAATTGTGGGTCTTTAGTAGTGACCAGAGCGACTCACCACAGTGGAAAGGCTGGGGATGAGTGTGACGCTGTTCTGCACCTCCTCCTCAGTGACCTCCAACGCCGTGCAGTGCTCCTCCTCCAGAGGAAGAGGATTGGAGCCGTTCTCTGTCACCCACGGATGGAGCTGTAACAACACACACATATAGAAACACCATGATGAACACATGGTCTTTTATAAATGAATCAGATATAGTAATTTCTCTTTTCCAGTCACCTTAATTTCAGGGATGGTGATTCTTCTTTCAGGGTTTTTATCCAGCATCTTTTCAATGAGCTCCTTCAATTCATTACTTATCAGTGGCCTGTGAAAAAAGTCACAGTTTTACAGATCAATATGTTTTTGACAGTGGTTCCCAAACTGGGTGTGGGCACAGTTTTTCCTACTGGCACATGACCAAGAGGAAAAAAGTGAAATAGACCTTTTTCACAGCAATTTCTACCTGTCAAACACAGGTGTAACTAATAATATTATTATTTGCAGCATTGCATTGCACTGATTTCTGAAATGGAGCCACCATTAATGTTTTTAATTCCACCTGTGCTTTACCTGCTTTCACAAGTCAAACTGTCTGTGGAGAAAAAGGTCTGAAAAAGGTAAATATTACTCTCATCCTCTAACAAATTATCTTCTTCTTTAATCACTTTTTTCTCTCCGATTAAGAAAAATATTTTTCAAAGCTAGTCTGTAAAGAATAATGTTATATTTTTAAATATACTGTTACACCTTTACAAAGTCCAATTACAACTGCTGATTCAAAAGCAAAGTCACTTGCTGTCATCTGCTTTCTGGAGAAATACTCACACTTCAGTAATCTTAAGAGTCTACAGTTTGAACTGATACTGATATTATGTTGTAGCAACATGTATCCTATTACATAACAAGCCAGAAAAAATATCATTATTATTATTATTATTATTATTATTAGCTTTTCTAAATGTCTGCTTACGTCTCTGGAAACTCCACAGGTTTGTTCTTGATCTTGTTGTGCAGAGAGACGATGTATTCGTCATAAAAAGGGCACTGAAGCAGGACAAACAAAATGAAATGATTAAAATGTTGCTGGCTTTTTATTCTGCATGCATTTTGCTGTGAACTTGCTTACCTTCCCAAAGACAAAACAGTACAGTGTGACTCCCATCGCCCACACGTCTAATGCCTGGGAATCAAACACAGTAATCATCAGGGCTGTGTCATTACTGAGAAGCTTTCAGTAGGAGGTTGGACATAATTTCTTGATCATCTCACAATTAAACACAGTCTGATATGATGAGTCACATCCAGAAACATATGTACTTCAGTGATTACCAATCTCTGTTTTCCAGTTGACCAACAGAAGAAGTCTTGTCTCACCTTTCCGCTGAAGCTCTGCTCGACTTCGGTCATCATCTCGGGGGCCATGAAGGCGGGAGTCCCCGCCGTGCTCGACAGGAGGGCGTCCGTCCCCTCGAACTCGTTGCTCACGCCAAAGTCTGCGATCTTCACGTGCCCATCGTCCCCCAGCAGCAGGTTGGAGGGTTTGATGTCCCTGTGGATGATCTTGTGGTAGTGCACTGAACAATGAAGAGAATGCAAGTGAACATGTTGATTGTCTGCTGAGAAGCATCAGTTCTACAGTCATTTTCGAACAGCTGTAAGGAACTGTGGTGCATTTTGGTGTAATTGTAGCCATATACCACTGCAAAGGACAAGCACAGTTTTCTTCTTTTTTTTTAAAATACAAAATACTTTCTTTGTCTTGAACATGGACAACTTGAAGCCATCTACTGTGCAAGAAAGAGTCCTAATTTTGAAAATAAATTCCATTTTAGATTTTAAATTAAACAACTTATTGAGCAAATGTGACTTTATTCATCTCAGTTTATTAAATCCACTTTGAGTAGAGTAAGACATTACTTTCAGCTTGTTTAAGGCACCAGAGTTGGATATTTTCAGATTCTACCCAAAAAAAGCCATTATGTGTAAAATGAGTTATGAGTACATTAAATGTTTTGACTCTCTGTTAAACATTTATAATTAAATCCTAACTTACAGTACTCTATTCCCAGGATGACATCTCTGAAGTAAAAGCGAGCCTGCTCCTCTGTGAAGGGGTCATCTGTGGGCACCTCCATCACCGGGCTGACCGACACGGGAGGTGGAGAAAGGCAGGAAAAAGTAAATATGTATAATTTTGCCTAATGGGCCAATTTAAATGCCAAAACTATCACAGTTTGGGAATGTGACACAATACATAAATGCACAAAAACATACCCTTTTTCCATCAATTCGAATGCTTGAGGACAAATAATCAGAATTTAATGACTCCCCCACTTTACACTGACACATAAGTAGCTCAATTTATTTACTGCAAAAGGGATGAATGAGTCCCTACCCATGTGAAGTCCATCTTCAGCAGGATCATCAAGCACCTGAAAGACACGTTCAATTTAGCAGTCTCATATTCTGCACTGTTTTACACAAATGTATGAAGTCTAGAAATAATTATTATAGTACTTTGGTGAGGTTTTAAGGCCCTACATCACCCACACAGGTGACTTCACTTATTTTGGCTGACAGTGTGGGCATGTTCAGACTCCCAGTATAGCTTCGCCACCTTCAATCTGAGCAGAGGCCTAATTAGCCACAATAATAAAAAACACAGGTGGAGGTCACATTTCTTTGGTTGTATTCTTCTGCTTTTGTTGTATACCACATATATATTTAAGGTATAATTTTTTGCACATGAAACTATCAAAACCACCTCTTTTTTTCTTCATGTAATTTGTTTATTCATGACAAAAACTTGAGCATCTACCATATTTTCTAATCCCATCTCCATATCCTGTTTCTTACAGAAACATGCCAAACTACAGTACCAAAGTCCTGTCATGGGTCCCTCAAACTGTACTACAATCATTTTTCTTCCAGAAATCATTGAAGTTAAACCTGCTGTAAGATGGCAGGGTTTGTACAGCAGGTGAGGACTGAGTCATCTGACTGACCTCCACTAGTTTAACAACATTATGATGGTCCAGTTTCTTCAGGATGGCGATCTCCTTGTACACTCTCTCCAGAGGCAACATGGCTTTAGGGAACAGATCCTGCTGCGAGTTTGATCCTTGAGGAGGCGGGCGGCCTGAAATTAAACACACAAACAAAAACATATAACCACTAACACCAGAGGAATGATGAAAACTCATTAGACATTTAAATGTTATTAGAGATTTTCACTCACGAATAAATCCACACAGCTTCATCAGCTTCTTCTTTGAAACAACTTTCATTGCCTAAATAAATAAGATAAAGCACATGATGGTTAACTCACATGTAAACACTTTAACAATAAATGCAAAATTTATAAGCTTCAACTTACATAGTACTTCTCAGAATCTTCATTATAAGCTAATTTTACCACTCCGTATGAACCCTAGGGTGTAAAAACAACAAAGATAAACAGCTTTATAAATTCATCACTTCTGGTTCACCTCACTCATAATGTACAGTACTGATTGATCACCTTTCCAATCTCTTTGTTCAACTTATACTGGTTGAGCTGGACACAGTCCTGCAGAAATAAAAAGAGAATTGAATCAGTAAATGATCTCACTAATAAGATGTTGCATTAAGTCAAAAATCCAAATCTGTGGTTCAAGTCTCCTCACATCAGTATCTGTGATGGACACACGTTTGGTCTCGATGGTGGGCTGCCGGGAAATGCGGCTCCCTCTCTCCTGCAGCGACATCTTCCTGCCTGAAACTTGAGCTCTGTGAGAGCTGGTGGTCCTCGGGGGACCGGACCTGTAGCCATTAGGCGGGGTCATGCGGTTGGCGACCACGTTCATGGCTGCCACCAAGTCTGCCAGCTCGCCGTTGTGCTCAGAGTCCTGCTCTGTCCTGCAGGCAGTGTCGGCGCTCATGGTGGTTAGTTCTGGTTCACTCACAGCTGATACGGCTTGGTAGAAGCATCACTGCACTGAAAGGTGTGGAGGCAGAAATAGAGAGGCATGAAATCAAACACACTGCCAGATACCAAGGACAACACAGCATAGGTTTGCAGAGATTTGAAACTCACTTGACTGAGTTGACTTTTTTGTGTCAAACTCACATTATTGTTGTTTGGTAATGCAGGATCTGTCTTGTGGGTATGTGAAGTGCTTGTGGGAAAATCCAAAATCCAGACTCTCAGAGCTGGGACTCGCCTACAGAATCAGAATCAAAATCAGAATCAGGTTTATTGCCAAGTAGGAAAAAAAACAAGTACAGCAAAAGTCAAGAATAATAAATATAAATCAGAAATTTTAAATAAAAATATGAAATGAAATATATCTGTTTTGATGTGCAGCGTTTAAAACAGTAACCTTTAAAATGCAGCTAAATTCAAATGTTCCTTTGCAGAATGACGTCCATGTCAGCTCATCGTTTTCTGGGTTTAAATTCTCCAACAACATAGCTTTCGAAACACTCTCTGCCTACAACCGCATTACAGAAATGCGACGGACAAATTAAATGTTTCAATTAATGTGGAAATTAATCAACTAAACATTCACATTTTGATGTGTGAGGTTTCAAATCTCTGCAAGCTGATCTTCAAAACGTACTGGCATGAATAGAAATAAATGATGCAACTAGTATCGAAGACATTCGTCTCACTCCTCTTTTTGAACTTTCACCCATAAATGAATGCCAAATATCTAACCTCAGAAATCAATTCATTAGGAAATGAGAAATCTCACCCTCTGACAACAGTCTAGCAGCAGATAAGAGTCAACACCTCATGAGGGCGACTCACTGCTGCCTAAAATACACTACGGAGAACTGAAAAGCTTCTTATGTAACAAGGTAGAAAGCTTTAACAGGCAAGTAAATTCATAATATTTACACATTACACAAGACTGCTACAATATGTGCACATATTTAAAAACAATCTATGCATTTGAAACATGTAAAGCTATAAAACTTGTTTAATAAAAATGATAAACAAGAGCTACTGATTTGCAGCTAAAGCCTAATACTCACCTGAATCCCACTTTAACACTAATAGAATACCATGTGAGATAAAATATGATTTACTTTACTTTACTCACACAGTGGAGGTGTCCTGTGTTGAGGGCTGTTATAGTTAATCTGCATGTTGTCCTGCTGCTCTCGGGGAAAGTACTCTGTGTCTCAGTGCAGGACTTTCACTGACGAGCAGAGAGGGGAGGGGGGGCTCTGCAGCGCTCGTCTTAAGGATTAACTGAGGCTACATATAGCCGAGTTATCCTGAGGCAGGCCGGCACCTGAAGAGTATAGGCTGTGGTGACATCAGGAGATATAACCCCAGGGTAACCCGACAGTGGTAGTCAATAACACATTAGTCTGTATGGACTATACACTCATTGAAAAAAAGTATGTTTTTAATAAAATACATACACCAATATTCTTTCTTTTTCATTTAATGGCTGTATTATACATATTATTTTTTAATTTATATTATATAAATATAGGAAATACATGGTTGTATTTTCTACAAAAGGCTATAATAATAATTGGTATGCTTTGTATTACTTGTATATTATTTAATATTTCACTATGCATTGCAGACATTATTTACAAATTATTTTAAAACAGACAACATGCATGTCATCCATTGATTCCAGTGTTACATGTGATTAAAGGGCTACTGAAAATCTGCTAATGCGTCTTCCTCAGAGCTGTAAAACCCAAATTTGAACGTTTCTATAGAAATAGAGCAGAGTAGAAATAAGTCATTTGTAAAGGTCAGTATGTAGTAAAATGTTTTGGTAACATATAAAAAGAACAAGACTGATAGACTTAATCTGAAAAAAATATAAATTAATTATAAAAATAAATATATTGCATATATTGCATGCACCCATTGCAGCAATATTCTTAGGTTTTTCCTCATATTAGCTTCATACCTGCTTTATTTTATCTAAAATTTAAAAAGGATTTTGAAGAAATATATTCCCTTTTACTGGCCTGCTGAACAGTTGGATTAGCCTATAGTTCCTGTCAGTTATGGTTGGCTACTGTACCTGCTGTCCTCAGTTGACTTAAAGGTGTAAAAATAGCACCTCTTGTGACCTTATCTGAGACTGACACTTTTATTATTCCTGCAGGAAAAGAAATCAAATACAAAAATACCTTGTGTGTTGATATATTGGTGTTCATTGATAAATTTAAGGAGAAATTACACTCTTTTAAAGTTTATTTCTAGACTGTGCAGGTCTGCGGGTACAGCAGTATGGACACCACCACAATCCTAACTTTAAATGAGGGTTTCAATTTGCCTGGGAATTCGGAACAATGATAGCTTATAGATAAGAAGCCCATAGTATCATTAAAGACAAAGACAACCGCATGTAAACAAACTAAACTCTGTAAAGGAGAAATTATACAACATAAGACCAACTGATAGTGACAGCACAGGCCTGCAGAGACACTGTGGTAATGACATTTATTGATATCAGGCTGCTAATTGCAAAAGCATCAGAAACCTAATGTGAATTTCTTCACCAATAAAGTCTTCGTTAAGGGGTCATATCTCGAGAAACACTGAAAATATGAAACCAAACGCTTTTTAATGCCGTTCATTTCATTGGCCAACAGAAGTGTAATTTTCGTTTGGTCGTATATTTTCCGTCAGTCCGTGAATGCAGCATTAACAGCTCACATTGCGCCCCAGCAGGACGCATCAGGAACAAACGGGCAGGCACCAAACTTTGATGAAGCAAAGAGCATCCGGCGCGGAGGGTCATCATGTCTCTGTCGGCGCAGTTTGGTGCTCTGGGGACCGGAGAGCTGCGCGAGCTGCTGCAAGACGAAGACCAGATAAATCACATCATCAGGTGCAGCCAGAAGGTGAGTATCTGACAGGGGGACATGAAAGGTCGGATTTCTCTCTAAGTGATGCTCCATTTTTAATATAAATAACTTTTATTGTAGACAAAAATAATTTTGTATATATTATGTTGATGACATTACTTGTTTTAGCAATCAAAGCTCTCTCTGGATTCACTGCTTCTTGAACAATATGTGGTCATGTCCAGTTTCAGGGGCTGCAGAGGGCTGCAGAGAAGATGCTGCTTTCAAATCAAAAATTGGCAGAAGTCGGTCTCTCTCAAAAGCCTCAGTTTAGAGATGCTAAGTTGCTACTTGCAATGAAGTACAAGGAAGTGGGAAAACTCAGAAGCCTCATCCAGGCCAAGCAAGAACAGCTCGGTGAGTTTTAAAATATATTCTGTATTTAATCTGGCTGCCTTAACTCCAATTTCCTACATTTGCTAATTTTTATTATTTATTTTGTTTTGTAGCAGAAAAATACAGTGTTCATTATTATCACAGGCATCTCCTGGAGAAGATAAATCATGCAGAGGAGGAGTGTGAGGTAAGTATTCACTTCTCTTTTCATATCAGTTTGATTTGCATATACCAGCCTGCGATGTCTTTTCTTTAATAAAGAGTGTTAAAACACAGCATATATTCAATTACCCTTTTGTTTCCATACACAGTAGATAATGAAATGGTGCTTAATAAGTGATCTTGTTGTAACACATCAAAAAGATCTGCAGCAAATAACAAGAGTATCCCTGCTGAGGTCATGAGCAAGCTAACGTGTCCCTTCTGCAAATAAACTTTACATAATGTCATGCGTGTCTGATAAATGTGAGACTAGAGTTCATAAACCATTCTCAAAGACATTAGAGGTTTGCTTAGTATTTCCATCAGTAGAGGAGCTATACTTTTGTTTGTTTGTCACATATTCAAGTAACAAACCACCACCCCTCTTATGAAAAAGGCCTGAAGGATAAAACAGCTTTTAAGTTGTGAGCAAGAACTGAAATGTCAGGAGAGATAATTATATACATGTCAGGGTATTTTTTTCACACTTAAGAAAGCCAATACGCTCAAACATTCACGCTGCTGTAGAAGCAAAGGAGGGGTCTAATCTGGTGTAACATAATATCCATTTTGTGTGTGTGTGTGTGTGTGTGTGTGTGTGTGTGTGTTGAAAATAATGAGGTATTTCTCCCAACAGCTGCTGTTTCAGAGGTTTGCGGAGGGGAAAACACCGCTGGCGGATTTCTTGAATTGCTTTCTCACCCTGCAGAAACTCCAACACATCAGGTTGGTCCTGGTGAAGAAACTCCAGGAAATTACAGAACTTAGATCAGCACAAAGCCTCAGTGAGATTCACCCCGACACTCAGCATTTCTCAGCGGGTTCTCCTGAGCAGATCCTTAATACCTGCCTCCCAGTCTGCAGTCTAACCACAGCTGTCGCTTTACCCGCCTGCTGCCACCCTCCGATCCTGCTGCCCTTTGGCACCCATGTGAACACTGCCCAGTGCCTACAGCATTTAGCATTTTCTCATGATTACAATGAGTCCCTGCGTGCAAGAGTGCATGGACGAGGCCCCAAATGGCCAGCAAGACCAGTCCGTCTTCAGCCACTGAAGGTGCAGCAGAGGGGGCATCCACAAGCACCACAATGAAGTCTAATCCAGTCTCAGATACATGTTTTTCATTTCAATTAGGTAAACAAAGTGAAAATTGTTACTGAGTAAAGTTTCCACAGCATCAGGTACTGAAAACTGCCCGGGATCAAAACAAATTGTCATGCCTAACCCCAACCCTTTTGCAGATTCAGACGTTATTTGAATTTTTATTTGTTTTTTGATAAGATATTTCCTTATGTAAGTTTATTTAAGTAAAGTTCTTGAACGGTTGTTTGTGTTAAGACAATGTTAATAAACCCTGATGGACAGAGAAGTTTGGCATATTTTGTAGGGCAGAAAAACATATTTATATATCTCAAATACAGGTATTGTATTAGGAGTGATATCAAAATAGCACTAGGTAAAGACAATGTATGGATATATTAAGTGTAGAGGAAGTAATATTTATTTTTCACCATGGCATAATTACAATATAGAGGGTTAAGACAATGTTCTGCAGCTGCATGTCAGACAGTGGCTGAGAGCTTTATAAGTTTATTTATTTTTAATTTTATTTATATTAGATTTACGTAAACCTGTCAACCTTTTTAGTGTGGTCTGCAAGGCTGGTAATATAGACTTGGACTTTCCTACTGAGAGCCTCTTTGAGTGATGAAAACTATCTGAATATGAGCTCAGTGCAGTATCCTGAATCCAACCAAATTTTGTTATTATAAAATTTAAAATAATACTCAGTTGCCCCCCACTAAAACAGAAATCCTGAGGTGCAATAAGGACTCAGCAAAAACCCTGAAAAGACAATGGAAAAGTTTCAAGATAGTTCACCCTCTGACTGTCTTATTAATAATCCAAAGTTCAAACCACTCCAGGACCAATTCTGAGATGAAATACTGTCACCTATTACTTATTTCTTTAGGTCACCTTGCTGATTTGACATTGGTGATTTCCTACATTTCACAAAAGTCTTCCAACACAGGTTCTGACTGAATTACCATTTAGTATATTAAAGAAGTATTTGTCATTTTCTGTAACACAATGTACAATGTACATTTGGTCACCTGTAGGAGGTAGTACGCTAGATAACAACATGGAATCGTCAATAGCTGCTTTAACACAGTTTTTGCTGTTTAACGAGTTCAAAAACTTTGATCATTTTGTGCGTAAAGCATCTCTCAACTAAACCCCACTTACTGAACTGGATGTTCTAAGTTTGTTCAGGATGGATCTGAAGGTGGGAAAACTGGTTCCATCAGATAACTGCGCTACCAAACAACAACACCCATTTTAAACAGCTGATTGCACAAAATCAAGTGTCATCATGTCTGGTAAGAACATATTTGTGTTTTCTTGAGTCAGAAAACTAGTGAACAGAACGAACAGTTCACAGTTCGGTTGAGTGAACTTGAACTGCTCACCGACACTCGATATCTCTGATTGTTTGTGTGCAGAGACTCCTGCCAAGGTCAGCAAAAGACCACGAACAACGCTTTACTTACTTTAAGCTCAGTTACCCCTGTTCATCCTAATATTTACCAGTACGTCTTTTCATAAAAGGCCAAGGGTAATCTTGTAAACCTCATCACTTGTTCAGTATCTTTGTGTCCGCCCCCCTGCTCCAATCAACTCACCTAAACACTCATGAGGGTTAGCCAGAGTGCCATATGGCCCAGTACAGCTTGCCATACTAATTCAACCATGGGGAAACCTCACTGGCACTACAGGAGATGATTAGCAAGGTGGAGCACGTTCAGTGGCTTTTGTTACATCCCAGACTTCAGTTACATCTTTGTCAGCAGCCTCTTTTGTCCCACAAGACTCAAATTGGGCAATTTTCTTGTCTGTCAGCTGATTGTTTCATGCTTTTCACCTCTTTCACTTCCGAGTCTCCGCATTGTTTGATGGAGAACCTGGTTATTTTTGCACAGAAATGTGTGGAGACCTTTTCTTTTTAAATTAGCTCTTATACACAGTATTTAGATTCCAAATAGCTCCCAAATTATAATAATTACAACAAAGCCACCTTATCTGAAAAGCAAAGTATCTGATATGCTATTAGAAGCCACATTGGATCATATTCTAAAACTATAGCAACACATATTCTTAAAGTAAACACAGCTGCTATAAAATGCTGAGTCATGTCTGATAAGCATTTCATTGGCTGCCGGTAATGACTCGTATCTCACAGTCAGGGAGTGTTTTATCTTCGCATTGTTCCCCTGAATGGTCTCATGTAAAGGGGATTATAAAGCAGAGTATCTATAACAGCATCCGGTAGTAGAGCAGGTACGGAGTGACACTTGGTGGGGTTCGTCCTGTGGGTCTGTAGGTCAATATTGGTTGAACTTGTTTTTTTTTTTTTTTCCTTTTTTGTCAGACTTTAGACAAAAGCCAGTGATAGATATGTTTGTTTATTCCATTCATACTGTGTTTCATTTGTGGATTATGTCTTGTGGGTGTGGTTCCAGTGTCCTGTTTTAATTATACAATTCACCGATGCACTTATACATATAGACTTTCCATTATATATATAATATGTAACATTCTTAGATTGTATAGTATTAAACACATTTGTGATATTTTTAGCATTTAAGTGGTAATTTTCATCCATAACTTTGGCTCATTCCTAATAGAGCTGAAAAGATAAGTTGATTAATCAGTCGACTGACAGAAAATAAACAATCAAATATTCCCCAGTTCCAGCCTTGTTAAATTAATGATAAACTAACATAAAGTGTTAGTCGGACAAAACAAGAGATTTCACAATTTATTTGGACATTTTTAACACCAAAAGTCTAACTGATTCATTGTAAAAAATAAAAATAAAATAATCGTTAATTGCAACCCTAATTCCTAAAAATTCATATGAAAGACTGCATTTTTTTACATCATCATAAAAACACGAACGAATCTCACCTAAAACCAGACAAAAAATACAAAACCCAACCAAGACAATCTAGAAAACCAATACTGTAAGTTACTGTGCTTAAATACAGCGCTGTAAATAACTCTGAGAGGAGGAAACCCTACATCCCCACACCAGATTCTACTCTGTAAACAGGCCTTTTTCATTCCCATTTTGACTTGTCATAGTAGGAAAAGCACAGGAGCTACTAATAACATTAACAACAGCCTCATTTATTTTATTATTTCCACCTGTGCGTTTCTTACGGTGAAATGTCTTCTGTGAAAAAGGCCTTCTGTGCGCATGTCAGCAACAATTCCACATGAATCATCCCTGCAGAGTGCGGCCTCTTTAATAAGAAGCACATGAAGCTTTATCCCTGAGGAAGAACAGGTCCGGACCAGCAGCAGCCATAACCACGCTGTCTGCCCTCCCTTGCCAAACCAGCTGTCAGACAGGTCAGAGTGGAGACTCGCAGTACTGCTGACATCTTTTCACAGCTCTTTTAAGCTGCTCGTAGCTCACAAACATCACAATGTTCCAGGAGCCCAGACGAAGAAACGAGGGCATGAATCTATAAAAAGAAATCAGACATACAAACATTTAACTTCCGTATTAGTGATTGTGACATGCTTGCTTTTGATAACTACACTACATACCCCTTATAGAAAGCTGTGGGTCCCTCTTTAATCAGCATGGATATGGCACAGTTTGTAGCACCGCTGTACTGCCCAGGCACTGAATTCATGAAGCGCGTTTTTACCACGTCCACCGGAGACGCTACAATGGTGGTGCAGAAACCTGCGGCGAAGGCTGCTGTGAAGTGACACGGCATGTTGTCTGTTGGAAAAAAAAAAGTTTTTCTTTGGTTATTACGGGCCACAAACGCGACAATGTTGAAAAAACAGGAATGATAAAGAGGTGAAGTGCGTGAAATGAAGCACTTGCCTGTCATCAGGTCGTACTTCAGGATGAGCTCTTTGATGATGTCATAGGTCACCAGCTCGGAGCAGTTTACGATGGCGTTGCGGGTAATATTTGGCAGACATCCTGAAAAGACAGTTCAACACTGTAAACAATAAAATTCAACCTTGAAAGAGTATTCCACCAATTTAGCATTGCACTCCTGTAACATTGTCGGACTCACGATGGACAGTTGAAAAATGTATTCCACGCATTCTTCTTCCTTGCCAAAACCTGGCGCCTACATTACCCACAATGCAACTCGACTGCTGAAAGTTCAGTCGGACATTCAGGTGTGTTATGCTAACAGAAGCTAATGTAGCCTCGAGCTGAGAGATGAGGAGCGGGCTACAGAGGTCTGGTAAGCTCACTTCTTTCTAACTCCACACCCACAGATTTTTTTTTCATTTTCAAACTAACTCTGACTCAAGTGACATCACGTGAGTCAATTTACCCAGTCTTGGCAATTTAGCCACAAAAGGCTTTTTTCATATATGCGGCAAAGTCCTGTAGACAGACTTTGAAGTGTTGGAGTTCCCCTTTAAGAACAGGTAGTTTAACATCACTGAGAAAACATGTAATAAATAAGTCAATTAATCAATGGCTTGATTTTACTTTTAACTTACTTAATTCAAAAATCACTACAGTGCTGCTTATGATTTAGAGATTATTACTGCCTTTGCAACAGTAGCACCTACTCTACAATAAAATTACAAATGTCATTATTTCCCCATTTTCATTTACCTTTCCAGAGCCCTTTAACACCTTCATCCCTGGCAATGGTCTTGTAGGCATCAATCGTGCTGCTGTACCTCTTCACAGAGCCGCTCTCCGGCAGGCGGACCAGAGCCTGGAACCTGACTTTCACCACATCGGTGGGCTGAGCGATGGTCACCGCCATGGCCCCTGTGGTGCAGCCTGCCAGCAGCCGAGTCCCGATTCCCGCATCTGTGACACAAGCAATGCATATATTAAGACACTGTTTCAAGTTAACACAGTAATTAGAGACTGAACAGGGGAGCAGTTTTGATAATGATGATAGTGATTAACAAGTGGGATTAAGTAGTTGCAAAAGTTGGCATTTCAAAATATATGTTAGGCTTTTTATATGACTGCCAATAAAATATTTAACAGGCAAACAATCAACAAGAAATAACAACATGCGGCATCAAATAATTCCCTCAATTCTCAAGCTCCATTTTAAGGATTTGCACGATGAACAAACCAGGAGTGAAAGTTGTAAGACTGCAGCAGGACACAAGCACATTGCTTACTTCGAAGACAGAAGGCAAAGCTTAAAAGCAAACCACTCTGCTTGTTAACTTTCAAACTGGTTTAACCTGTTAACAGCACCGGATGAGGACGGAAACCTGGTCTGCATACTCTCGATCTAAAAACATTGAAGTTAATGATGCTGCAGTACACTCATCTGTTCCCTGAAAGAGGAATCTGCCCCCTGCACCACATCCTGGAGCTAGTTTTCTGTAAACCCAGCTCTGAGAATGCAGCTATTTGTATTTTGAGCACAAACATCAGGCTTTCTAAATATTGAAATAGTCTGTTTTGCAGTTATATAATCGGGATTCTTTTATTTATCCAACAATGCAAGTAATATTTTCTGACATGTGGAGGCTGTGTTTGAACAGTCTCATAGCTCTCCTTCAATGAGCTCAGTATAATAAACTGGTTGTTGCTGGAGCAAGTCAACGCACGTTTCTATTTTAACATATTTATCTTTATCCAATTTTTTTTTTTACTATATTCAAGATAATGTGATGACCCAGTCTGAATTGCCACAGATGCATTCAGGCAGCTGTCATTTTGTCTAGTTATTGTTTTGTTTCCAACTGCATGTCAGAATAAGTAATGATTAAAGCTGCGATGATTAGATTAATCGATTACTCAAATCAACAGAAAATTAATCTGCAACTATTTTGATAATTGATTAATTGTTTAAGTAATATTTTTCAAGCAAAAATCCCAAACATTAGATGGTTCCAGCTTGTCTAATGTGAAAATTCGCTTTAATTTCTTGTCCTACACGCAGAGATTTTTTGATTTTTTATAGAAAAGGTTGAGGAAATATTCAGCAAACTAACTGATGATGAATATAATCATTAGTTGCAGCCCTAGTAATGATCTGATTTAACAAAATCAATAATATTCTGAATATATTCTGAATATATTCAGTGGTTTTCACAATATCCCATGTTTCATCTGCTGTTAGAAAACAAACTGGGATATGAACTGTAATGGAAGATGAATACGGCAAATCACAATTTAACATTCTGCTAAACAGATTTCCATCTCTGCACTGCTCGACTGTCTGTACAAACATTTTGGCACGTACTGTCTGACCCCCTGGTGTAGAACTGCTTCATGGTGTCATACAGGCCGATGCGGATCGAGGCGAAGCTCATCTGTCTCTGCAGCCCAGCCACGAGTCCACTGTACAGACTCCTCGGGCCCTCAGTCTTCACCATGGTGAAGAGGGTGCCAAACACACCTCTGTATTTCACCCTCTGGCCTTCCAAAGAGGGCTTGGATTCACCTTGAATCTAAAGTAACACGAAAAAACAACAATAAGTGTTAAATCCCTCACAGGTCACTGATGATGTTTTGAAACAGAACGTGAAGTGAGTTTCTTAACAGTCTGCTGGCAGAAGAAAAATGTATATTTAGAATTGCTATAATAACCAAATCAGTCTCTTATGAAGTGTATATGCCTATTATCAGTTTCCTGTTCATTTGCTACAAGAGCTACATCCCTGGTTTGACATGTAGCAACATCCATTTGTGTTAAGATACTCCTGCAGGGTTGCAGCCTGCTGAAAAACAATGCAACAAGCAGGGCTGTAAATACTATCGAGGGCACTGAGAATATGTCTTGTTTTTAGGAATGTGCGGGTTTTAATGACCTTTAAAGAGGTGTTTAAGTTGTACAATTACACATGAGTTTTTCTTAAGGCTGATTCTGTTGTGCAGAGTAAATATTCCTACATTTGGCTGTTTTTAGGCCAAAAAATACATTGAAATGCAATATTTCTGCACCAGAATTATATCCTGGCATTGTGTAAAGTGCTTTGATGGCAATTAGACCAAGATGAATTTACAGAAAACATTATTAAACAGTTAAATTAATATATACTGTGAAGACAAAAATAAATTACAGACGTTTTAGGTGACTGTAGTCACAAACATCATGAGGGGATTGTTTGGGGGTTTAATAGCCTCAGTATTTCAGTGCATTCTCACCACTGACTTTATGTACAGTGGGTGATCCTGACCTGCAGTCTGACTTTGGCTGTGTCCAGGGGGAAAGTGACCAGGTCGGCCACACAGCCAGCTGTTCCAGCTGAGAAGATCTTGACAGCGACTGTTGGGGCCAGATCCGCAGTTCTTCCACCAGCCATGATCAATGATTGAGCTCACAGGATCAACAAATAAGTCAAAGCCCATAAATCAGAAAACAGACAAAGCAGTTTCTGTTCTGTGTCCGCATTAAAGGATTATATCCTACAGTTTCAATATTTGAGCATGCTGTCCCTTCATGACATATCATCCAGGTGGGCTAGCCTACTGCAGCCAGCGTCAAGTCTCATGTATCGAAAAGTTTGTGTTTTGAAAGCCAAGTCCTCTTCTTGTGGCATTAGCCACAAAAAAGCTCCGAACTATCATGCCACTTTAAATTGGAAAAAAAAGAAAAACACACAATAGCCAGCCTCCACGAATAACCGCACAGCAACGCAACACCCGACCGCAATAAGCGACAGTAGCTGACAGACTGAAGGTGCCCACCGAGTCCAGCCGCTCCTCCACAGCTGGTGGCTCTTTTAAACAGAGCTGCAGCTGCACCGCCCTGCATGAAAACCAGACACAGGCTACTAAAAGTTGCTCCACACATATGGGATGCCAAACGGCTTTCTGGATCATGATTCACCTGCTTTTAAAACCACAAGCGTCACTCATAATGTCATCAGGTATTAAGCCACATTACACATTTAATTAAAAAAGAGGGCAGATTCCACAATTAAACAAAATTAAAAGTATCCTGACTCTGCCACAACAAATGCAGGCTGCTCTATTTCTCTTGCTCTTTCATTAGTCATTTAGTACATTATTTCATTACTGTATTAATAATCAGTGTAATAAAGAAAGTAGGCTATACTTAATTGGTGAGAAAGCTATAACAACCCGAGTGTTTGTAATTGCTGATTGGCTGTTGAAACAAGTGACGTGCCACCGGCGATTTGACAAGCCGGTCAGCATAAAAGTCAGCATTTTAAACCCACCAGTATATCCAGTTATCACCAAACTGGTGTACTAAGAAGCCCCCTGAACAGCAGCACAGCACAACATTTCTCCAGTTCATGTTGTTAACGTGTTAATGTTTCCAAATTCCACATGTGGACTTGACTTCAGATTCAAGTTTCATGTATTTTTGCAAACAGACGTGTGCAACAGCCAAACAGTCAAGACATAAATCTTAACGCAGCCTGTTCCAAGAATCAGGTTCTGGTATGACAAACAAAAAAATCATGTATATCAAAATAAATAAATAAATAAATATATACACACGTATATGTATACACACACAAAAATGCATCCAGTGTTGAAAAAAATATTTATTTAGTTAATATTTATTTATAAAAATACAAAATGTTACATTTAATTTACATGATCTTTTCATGGTCTGAAAGCACTGAGCAGTACAAAAACAAAAAACAAAACCACCAAGTACTACCGATTGTCAGTAAAGTGAGCTGCAAATATTTTTGCTATTCTTTCAGTCTCTTTCTTCATGGATGATGGCGACATGTGGGGACGCTGACGTGGACCTCTGAGATGAGCACTGCTGTAAACTGGAGAGCTTGGCCCCTGAAAAGATCAAAACAAAAATACCGGCAGTATGAGTGCTGCAGCAATAAAACTATAAGCCTAAATATACTTTTTCTATTGTATTTAATAAACAGGACATGAAAAGTAAAACAAAAAAGTGTACTAAGATAACATAGTTACAAGGTGTGGCTCAAAACAAACATACTAATTAGTGCAATGTGTCAGAGGATCATGTGTTTGAGGTGTGTGGTATCACATGAGTCACCACTCAAACAGAGCACGCCTTTGTTTAGTTAATGTTGATGTTAATGGCTGGACTGTTAAACAGGCTTGTTACGTGTGCGTCTGTAAAATCTGAAGATCTGGAACACATTTTGTGGCACACTGTACACACAGACCATACAGGTTTGTCCCTTTCTATATCTTGTCCATTCAATTCAGTTTGCCTTGTGGAATCCAATCAAGTTCTATAGATATTAAAAGGATAATCAAAACGAACAGGAGGTACCTGAGCTCAGTTTAGAGTACATTAACATAAATACTTCTGTTAACGAGGGATTTCAGTTTTCAATTTTGAATAATTTTCCCAAAAAATCAAAAAACTTGTTTTCGCTTTGTCATTGTGGATTATTGTTTGTAGAATGAATTGCCAAAAAAATAAATGTAACCTTTTTAAAATTAAATATAAAACAATCAAAGGGTGCAAGACGTGAAGGGGTCTGAATACTTTACAAAGTCACTGTACATTACTTCCTTATGAAGTTAAAGTCATAATGTGACATTTCAAAAACAAAACCACCTGTTACCAGTCTGGTGTTATTGTGTAACAGTTTTTGGCCCTGACTGTTAAGGATGGGGAAAATACTCAGGGCAGAGGGAAGTGTTTCGTTCTTGCAATAAAAACAGCCATCGCAGGTGCAGCAGTGTCCCTAAATACTGAAGGTGACAGATGGGATACAAACACATTATTCTTTTGATCTTAAGACTGTTCAAACTACTTTGTCAACTCCTTTCCCAAAGCTAAAGGTTACAGACATGACATACTAAGAAAATATGACAAAAGAAAAAACTATGTCGCTACAGAGACTGAATGAGGGCAGATAGATGATACGTTTTCCCTTGCAGTGTGAAGAATGGAAGGAACAATGAACACCTACAGCATCTATTTGAAATATGTGTACATGTCAGATTATATAATAACGGGCGGACCTCAACCTGTTAATGCTGCACAAATGAGAGTTAAATAACACTGAACTTTGGTACAGAGTGTCACTGTTCTTGACTGGTCTTTGTTCTGCATGGGGGCTGTGAATGCCAGAAGTACAGCTGGTGACAAATACTCACCGGGTCACTGGATGTCTGGGAGAAAGAAGGAGCTAAATGTATGACTCTCATAGATGCCTCCAGTTGGTGAGAGGGGAGGAAGAAATTAGGGACCTCCACAGGGACCGAGCTTAATGTAGAATGTTAAAAAAAATAAAAATAAATACAGTGTGATGGTATCCGACAGACCAGATAAGATCAAAGATTCATGAGATGAAGCTGGTAAATGTCAAAAAGGACATTTTAAAACTCATCTTATAACATCAAAGTGACAAGAAAACATAGCAATAGGTGTCATTCTGCAAATTTGATCGCTGGGCTATTTGTACAGTCGGTGCATTATTCGCACCAAGCATCCTATACGGACAACGGACTGTAATGTTATGGGAGTGTGTCTGTGTGTGTGGTTGTGTGGCAGCCTCTGACTGATTTCAGAACTCGCCAGAAACTCTGGTTCTTTCTGTCTTTTCCCTCCGGTCTCTCCTTTTTCCTCTCATCTCTGTGCATTTATGATAAACTAAATTTGCACGGCTCCAAACTATATACTATATACATGCAAATCTATCCAATCAACTAGAGACTAAGAATTATCACGTCATGTTATCCTTTCTCACACCTGCGCCTAGAGTGACGAAAATCACTCATCGCCTCTAATTTGACTTTCACATATTAAAGACGGCAAAAGCCAACAGTTAAAAGTAACCCAATAAGAATTGTCAAGTTAATTTATATTCTACTTAAAATACTAACAACAGATACATTACTATCATATACACTCATTTGCCAGTTTATTAGGTACTCCTAGCTAAAACTTATTCAGCCCAATACAACAGTCCTGCAATAAATACAAACTTCATGAAGGTTATAATGTTCAGTTTTTGTTGAAACTGTTTTAGAGAGGTGTTGATTCAACTTTATGGCAATTTTGGAGGGTGTAGGGAACACTCTAAAATGATAATTCACTCACTGAACTAGTTTTGTCATGAAGCTTTGATCTTACATGGCCGTTTAAAGCAAATGATAACAGAAATCTGACAGCCGGAAAGACAACAACAAATACAGATCAAGGATACGGCTGGAGCAGAGTGTCTTGATTGTCCAGGGAGCATGAAGCATCATGGGTATTTGTGGCATGCTGTGATGATGCTTTGTCACCTGACTTCTCGTCAGGGTTGTTGGGTTCTTTTGCTTGTGTCTCATCTAAAGCTTGTAGTGTCCTTTTATCATCTCTGTCTGTATCAGAATAGTCTCCTCCTGATCCATTAAAACGGTCACTTTCCTCTCGTCTGGCACATTTGTGTTTCCCAATACAGTCACGAGTTTGCAGATGTCCCATCTGCCTCTTCTCGTCCTCGTCTTGGCTCAGGTCCGGCTCCTCTGGCTCTGCCTCACAGCTCTCCAGAGAAGCCAGGTCAGGGTCTGACAGGATGCTGGTCCAGGGACTGGTTTTATCTGTTAAAGAGGTCACCTCATTCAGAGGCCTCGGCTTCACCACAACCTCCTCGTAATCTTCCTCTTCGTCCTCATCAGCTTCTTCATCCCGTCTGCAACCTGTCCCATCTTCATCTTCATCCGTTCCTTCCTCGTTTTCCTGCTGGGACGCAGCTACGTTGTAGTTTTGTCTGTCCTTTTCTTCCTCAGGCTCAGAGTCTGTACGATCTTCGGACATCTTTGGCAGTGGCGAGAGCAGGCAAGACACATCGTCTTGGGAAGAATCTGAAGTTCTGCGTGGACTGGCAAAACTCTCAGGGATAATCTGAGGGTCGTTGTCTCCAACAGGGGAAGTTGTTGAGCTGCTCTGTGTGTTTGAGGGAATCGTTTCTAGGTGGTGTCCTCGTAGACCTGGGTGGAGGGGACAGTGAAGATTTTAGAAACACGGCTCTTGAGAAGATCAGGCTTATTTTGTCATTATACTATCTTTGATTGCATTAAGTCAAGGTCATATTTTTTCATATTTAATTTTTTAACTACTCTTTCCTGTTCTAAGTGTTGGTAATGTCTAAAACCACAACTTCAAAGTGTTGTTTGCGATGTAGGTTATCATAAACCATGTTGTCTGCATCCAATATTGACAGCAAGGAACTAACAAGTACTATACAGCTGCAACAAAAAGCTGACTGATCGATTAGTCAATCAACAGAAAAGGAAACAGCAGCTATTTTGATAATCAATTAATCATTTTAGTTATTTTCCAAGCAAAAATCCCCCAAAATGATGTTTGTGTTTTATCTTTGAATTTTGGGCTGTTGGTCAGATAAAACAAGCAATTTGAATACACCACCCTGGAAATTATATTGGGCATTTTCCACAACAACAATAAATTGATTATATATAGAAACTAATCTGCAGATGAATTGATAATGAAAATAATTGTAAGTTGATATAAATAGCATAGGCACTTTTAGAGTGACAGCAACGCAGCATTGACTTTATTCCATTAGTTGACATTTCAGCCCCACTGGTCCGTCTTCAGAGGACTGAAGGAGTCAGACAGAGGAAGACAGTGATGCCTCCATTTATGGTTAAAGTGTGCAAGCTACACAGCAGACTGTGTCCGCAATGAACTCTGGGTCACCCGCCAGTGTTGGGTAAACTAGAACAACCTGCCAAGAATGATCTTTAAATGGTAAAATGGCTATTGGACATTTTTAAAAGAAATGTACCATCAATTGTACCATTTTTAAATGTTAAAATGAAGTATTCACTATAGACTATTGATGGAATGATGTTGCTGCATTTGCCACTTGTTGGCTGGTAACTTCAGACCAATAAAGTGGACCCCCTTTAGCATGGGAAAGAGCTCACCACTAATGATATTGTTGACTTCTCCAACTAACTGGTTGGACTTGAGAAAAAGCTGACACGTGTCTGTGTCCCTCTGTTCCTCAGGCTTGGTGTGACAGTCCTGCTCGCTCATGGGCGGGAATGTGGGAGTTGAAAGCTTACGGCTGAAGTATCTCTGGATGTTGTCAAGCTCACTTAGTTTTTTCCTGTAAAAACAAAGAGTTGTAGTTTCATGAAGCTCTGGTTTTAAAATAAAACAACAAAGAAATGATGTCGGACTGTCTATCTGAATGATACCTGAGTGCTGAAAACAGGAACGAGCTGGAGGGATTGATGTCACCAGCACTGCTGCTACAGACAGAATGAGCTGCTGTTTGCTCCTGCAGACTCTGATGGTAAAGACGTACTTTGTCCATGTGCTCAAAATGGCGGCCACTCTCACTGGACCTGAACAGTTGTAAAGATGATGAAAAAAATACAATGGTAGACGGACTGTGGAAGCTTTTTACAGCATGTGGAAACACATTTTAAATAATGTGCATATAAAAATGTGTGAGTAATTGTCCTACAAACCTTTCAGGGAACAGCCTATCCGTGTGGTCAGGTGATGAGATCTTCTGCTCGGGGTATCGACTGATGTGAGAGGGGAAGCTGCTGTATGTGGCTGTGGTATGGTAGCTGAGAGGGAGTGCCTGGAATAAAGCCGTTAATAAAACACATTCACCGTTATTAGTCTGTAAAACTTTGATATGATAATTATGAGAGGCATACTGTATGTGTGAATACTTTCTCTCACCGATGAGTTTTTGGCTGCTTCTTCATTCACAGTTTTCCTCTGTCCTCGGAGGTCTTGGACCCCCTTAAGTGGAGTGATGGACACTTTGAGCTGGCCGTGACACTGACCACTAAAGTCTGTAATGTTGTACCAACCACACACTGACTGGAACCCACACAGTAAAGGGGACAGGTCCACAGAGGCAAATCCAATCACCCTCTCCATTTCTAGGGAAGTAAAACAACCCATGAGTCAATTAATATATCAAACAGATCAATGTGATATACATCATAAAGTGAAACTGCTTCCTGTACCTCCTTTGTGCCAGACTTTGAACACAAGAGATTGTTGCGGATCAACCAGTAACTGCTTTGAAAGCCTATAAATTTGAAACAAATTATCAGCCTGATATTTGACAAGGGATTGTTTGACTGTATTATAGATATCCTCAAAGATTTAAGTTAATGTCTGTGATGTAACTCGACCTGCACTCATGTTGATGGTCCCACACAGGGCAGTCAGTGTTGGCTATGACAGCTGTAGACGCTGGTTCAGCTGAGTCGGCAGTGACGTACGAAACACTGCAGCACGGTGACCCTTCACTGCGTTCTGCTAGAGGACAGCCTGCCAGAGAAACACAACACACACATAATTATTAACGTACTGTATGTAAAAAAAAAAATTGTGGAGGAAGAAAAGATTTCAGGTCGTGAGTTCACCTTTCAGATTCAGGTGCATCGCTCGGTCCACTGCAACAGTCACAGGGAAAGATTCATCTGTGCTCATTTCTTTGTGCTGCACAGATGTGATGTCTGGAGGTGTTCTGGAGGATTTATTCTTGTGTTTGCTTTGTGTATGTAATTGTTTGGGTGTACTGGGCGAGGGAGCTCGATCTGCTGCTTCCACCTCTTCTGATAAGAGCTCCCCCTGGCTGTCCGAGTCCACTTGTGCGTCAACTCCAGCAGATACCTCCATGGGGACAGAACCTGCTGTCAGGGTGATGTGCACCCTGAGAGCAGCCCCTTGTAGATCTGCTGCAGAGCGTCTGAAGAGCGGATACACGCCTGTAAAACCACAATACTGTGATTACACTCAGAAATACAGCAAATAATAATCAGTTAAATTATAACACAATTAATCATTTCTTACCACTGAGAGTAAGCTTCTGCTTGGGCAACTTCGCAAAAGAGGACAGATCGACAAACGCTGAACCCACCAGTCGGTCTGTGTCTCGGGGCCTTTGGGTTTTGTCTTTTTTAAAGGCAACCCACACCTGAACCTCCAGCCTCTCCTCTCGAAGATACCACATCAAGGGCTGAGTGTTCTTCAGCTCCACAGTTCTACTTCCCTGGAAAGTCACTGTGGCCTGGCCTTCCTCCCCACCCTCCTCAACAGAGGGGTGTTTCATCTGGGAGCAGAAGGCATCCTGGTCGTAGAACTTGTACCTGAAGTAGCAGTAGGTGGAGCGCTGAAGCTCACTGTGGCCTGGCAGAAGCAAGCAGTGGACAGGTATCCACGCTCTAGGCATCGAAAAAGTCAAAGACATTTTTTTCATGCTGTCTCCCCAGGCTTCTTCATCTTCTTGCATTTCAATCTTGGCTGTTTCCCAGCCCACACCCTGAGCAGCTTTAACAACTCTCTCCCTGTCTGAGTGGTGGCCGAAGTTCACAGAGATCTCGAGGCCCCCAACCAAGATGTGCTGGTGCTGAGAAGAACTTGTTTCCTGAGGTATATAAACTCCAAACCAGCCAGATATACCTTTATGTTTGGAAAAAGAAACACATTGACTGTGTGTTCATCAGAAAATCAATTTGATTTGATCACTTAAGAGTGCAATGTACCTGTTCTTTTATGGATGAGATCAGCCAGTGGTATTTTCACGGTGCCCAACATCACATCCTTCGGCTTATGAGTAAGCACTGCTGCAACAAACAGCACAAAACAAAGAAGTAACTTACACACAGATATTATGGACTAATATTAAAACTAAACACTTAATCCTTGTATATAAGAATGTTTTGAACAAACTTGAAAAATAAAGCCTAGTGGGAAAACTTATTCACCATCCTTATGTACTACTCTGTTCACAACAACAAACTAATTATGTGGACTAATTTAAAGTCCATTTGAATGTATCCTGTACATATTTTATTAAAGGATAAGCCGGATAAAATTAGGAACACTGCCGGTTAAAAATTAAACAAATAAAATCACTTGCTGGGAAAAGAAAAAACATTATAATGTATAAATTTAACATTCTTATTAATATGTAATTGTGGTAAATAAAACAAAATAGGCTTTCTCAAACCTTTGCGATTGTCTCTGTTCCAGACAGTGAAGACCGCCGTCGCTACCTCCAGCTGCTCAGCCAGGCTGCAGGTTTCTCCACTGCTCCTCTGAACCAGCAGGTCGCAGGACACCTCCATGTGGTGGTCGAAGTCTGGGCAGAAGGTCCTGGCGGCCACACGGGTGCTCCTCCTCTCACGCTCAGGCAGGAAGGAGAGCTGGGCTGTGACGTATGTGTTCACTCCTACGCCGACAAAGTAGCTGAATCTTTCATCGTGTTCAGAAATGACCCTGAAACAGAGAGGCAGAAGCACAAGAGCAAACTGAGGACATTAGGGCAGGATCGATAAATATGTAGAAGGTTTGAAACTTTCCAGTTTTATCTACACACACTTTGAATCCCTGATTGTGTAAATTCTGTTTACTATCACATGAACGAAATAAAAACACATAAAGGTTAGGGATGTACCTTGCTGCGGCCTGCAGACCCGATGCTCTGTGCACTTGAACCACGAGTGTCACAACACGAGACGCAGCTCCTTTACCAGTCTGCCCTTCAGGTCTCACTGGTCGGTGCTTGTACCGAATGCACACATCCAACAGGCCTAAGAAACACAACAGATCAGTCACAACTTTTAACATACTAAATGTGTCAATACAGTATTATATTGCCATTACTGTGTGTGTGTCTGTTTACCTGAGGGCTGAGGCTGATGGCCTGTGGGGCTGTCTGCCCTGGGAATCAGGGGCAGGGAGAACATTTGAGCCTCGTTGGGATGCTGTCTCTGCATGGTGACCATGGCACACAGTTTGGACAATGGCAGCATTCCTTTGGCTACAAGCTGGTCTCGAACGTTTGGATAATAATATCTGCAAAGACATAAAAATCCCTTATATGAAACCAGTAAGAATTAAGCTAAGATACTTAAGTGTTGCATCAAGCTGTTATCAGAAGTTTACAAGATAACAACGATTCCAGAGAGGAGAAGGTTCGGACTAGAATGCTGTCTCCCCATAACTTGTGTAGTCCTGAAGTAAAGTTCTATTTTTGAGGAAGTGCATGTCTGCTACAATGCACGTAAGAAATGACGCAGAAACATAATTCAGGATTTAGGCACAGGAAATCTAAGGAAGTCAAGTTTCAGGGTAATGACAGGGTGATGGCAACATTTTAGCTGTAGTGAGTGTATGTAAATTTCCATTTTTTTCCCCAATTGGACAAGACGACCACAAACCTGCACCACACTTCAAACTGGACACCCCCTCCACTGCTTAGGCCTTGACTTGACAGAGAGCTGAGCAGCAGCCTCTGAACGGGCACTCCTTCAGGAGCCAGAAGCACATGAGTCTCAGTGTGGCCAAACACCGGGTCAGGGACACAGAGAGTTGTGGTCGTACGAAACAGCTTCAGGTTCACGCCTGTTGGAGATGAGACACATGTCAGAGTGAAGAAGAGGGAGAAAAAGCTCCTTGGGAAATTCTTAGATTTTATAGGCTAAAATGGCCTTACTACTCTCTATGAGGTTTTGGTCCAACTTTGCAGCAGGGTCGCCCTCCTGACAGGGGAAACTGTACTGGATGTAGCAGTCAGCTTCACCCCACACTGTGGATTGTAGAGGTGTCAGCCCATTTACCTTCTCCACTCTTATCACAAACAGATGCTCTCTCATAGTTTCCTCTAGTGCTGAAATTGCCTGATGGAGAAACAGAGTGGTGAAAGGAGGTCAAAGGGACTTGACATCTTGTCAGCACAGTGTTACTCCTAGATTTAATTTTTTTTCAGTTTTAGCACTTTATTGTGCATCAGCATTATGTAGTCAACATTAACACTGACCTTTGTTTGCAAATGTGGATGGTGATCAAGCAGATGAACTGGTCTCATGAGATGAGACAAAGAGTCGTATTCTTCATCTCTTGTGCGCTGGAGGGCAGCTATCTGCTCTGATCGGCCCAGAGCCAAAACAACCCTGAGGTTCCCTTTACAACTACCTGAGAACACATCAATGACTGGCATGTAGCAGTCCACCCCTAAAACAGGGTACTGCGCCTGGAGAAGAAGGTGGGCGATCTTTGGATCCCTGAAGGGGAGGAAAAAAAAGTTACTGGTCTCACATGAAGCGTCATTATGACAGGTACATTTTAGTCCACATTTACAAGGTGTGTGTAGTGCACTTTGTGGTGGAAAATTCCTGGTTTATTTTTGAGATTTCAAGTTTATGGGATGTGTGATAAAAGACCTTCACAACTTATTCTACTTGGAGGTGTACCATAGCACCTCCCAGAGGGCAGGTTTAATAAAAGGATATAAATGAACCCCATAAAGATTTCTAGCCTTTTGTCTGCTCTGAACTAAGTCAACTTAATTGTGTTTGTAATATCTAGGGCTGCAACTAATGTTAATTATATTTATCAAAGTTATCTGATGATTATTTTCTGGATTAATTGATTAATCATTTGGCCTATAAAATGTCAGAAAATTGGGGAAAATGCCCGTTGCAATTTCCCAGGAGCCGAAGTTGATTTGTCAAACAAACAGTCCAAAACCCAAAGATATTCAATTTACCATCATAGATGACTTAGAAAACCAACAAATATTCACATTTCAGAGGTCAGAACCAGTGAAGTTTCTGTACTTTTGTAAAAAAAACGACTTAAATGATTATCGATTATCAAAAAGGGTGCAGATAAATCTTCTGTAAAACAAATAGATGATTAATTGACTACTGGTTTCAGCTCTAATTTCACCATAACAGTTACCAATGTCACTTGAAATATATCGTGATCATTCACAGTCTGTGTCAATTCACTCCTAATCCAGACAAAAAAGAAGAATCTAAAAAAAAAAAGAAGTGGCATCCTTCCACGACTTGCCTAAAAGACATGTAGAACTGGTGGAGAGGCAATTTAACGAGGCCGAGGAGTCGATCCTGCCCTGAGCTTCCTGTCCTCTGCCACACCTCGATTACCATCATATTATTCTTCATCCGCTCCAGCAGCTTAGTTGTTAAGGCCACAGGAGTCACCTGAGACAAAAGACGGAGAAAAAGTCATGTAGGATTCTGCATTTACGTTTGTAGCCTCAGTTAAAATTTTAGATATAGTTGTAAGACTTGATCTGCAGGGCTAACCTGAACAAAGTTGAAAGAAGGATTTGCCTGACCCCAGCTGATGACAGATCGCGCCGTCTCATCGCACCAAAAGAGTTTACAGTTCAAGTACACGTTTGGAGCCTGCATGGGCCCACAGTTGAAGTTCTTTCCATCAGGCACCATTAGTAAGGTGTGCAGCAGGAGCTCAGGGTCCTCCTCCACCTGTGGCCGTGATATATGAGGAGATGTGCGGAGGCCGGGATGGGGAGAGGGTTCTTTCGAGGGTTTCTGAGGACTCCAAACATTCAGCCTGGAATCTTCAAAAGAGCCAGCTAGTAACTCCTTCCTGCCAACGTCAACATGTTGAGATCTGGGGCTGGTCTCTCTCTGTGGACTGGGTGAGGTTTGTGAAGGCGATTTGTCTCTCCAAGCCAGCTTGCTTTTACTTCTTTCAGAGGAGAAATCTTTGTTGTCGGTAGCAAGTTCTAGTGACACCTGAAAAAAACAAAAAACGTCTATGATAGTCACTTGGATAACACATATCAGAATTCCTGGGTAAACCCCACCCCAGTATATTACCTTGAGAGGTCCAATCTCCTGTGTTTCACTGTTTCCTTCCACGCTCTGTACAGGTAAGTTGACAGACTGACTCAGCTGCTTGCTCTGCAGCAGACAGCGAAGTGGGTGAACTGCCTTTCCGATGGGAACAGGCTGCAACAAGAGAAGCCAGGGTCACCACCAGCTCTTCATTCCTTTAAATACTTTATAGTGAAGAGTTTTAATTAATGTCTATTTGTGTTTCTAGGTATTTATTAGAAACAGCAAGTCATTTTTATTTGCTTTATATGGACGCTCCATTTCATAAAACAGTCACATTAAGAAAGAGCCTTATTTTATAAATATAACACAGCCTTAAAAATATAAAACATCATAAATATCAATACTAGAAACCACTATAGAACAAAATACTACTAATGTAATCTACTAATGCTTGATGACACTAACATTATGTTATTATTATTGTGCAAATGGATGAACATTATTATTTATTATTACCTACTAAATTTAAGTAGACCCAAATGTAAATCTTAGGGCACACCATTGTCAAAGAATACAGTAGATACCCAAGAGTCAGTCACTCACTCTTAAACCAACCAATATTACTCATTTTAACCAATCAAATGAGTAATGTTTTGTCCTTACTTTCTTTTGGTCGCTCTTTCGTGAGTAAATCTTGAAAATCAGATCAGTTCCCCACCATTGTTTAACTGTTGCTGTACTGAAGTGGACAGGAAACACAGAGTGCTGATGGAACTTCACAGCTAAAAAAAAACACAGTGAGTGTTTGTCAGATGTACAGTCACAAACTCGTACCAAAGACTGGCAGAAACAGTGTTTTTCACTCAGCTGGGATTCATAAAAGCAGATATTCTAACAGGTCATACCTCCTCCAGTGACTTTACTGGCAACAGCTCTGGTCACCTCTCCATCTCCACCCTTACTACGATCATGTCGACTGGAAGTGGAAGCCATTGGGAACACGTACTCGATAAAATAAGTGCTGATGAAAAAGAGAGGAGATATCACAGGCTTTTCTTACTAATTAGTGTTATTTTAAAATGAAATCAAAATAATGTTAAATATTTTGCCTACCACTTCTTGCTGGTTAACGGTCGAGGAGGTTTCCCTTTACTCAAGGTCTTTCTGGGTGTGGTGGTTGCACTGCCTGTAGGTACGGTCAGGGAGTCGACGGTCACTCTCGCCAGCCGGATCAAACTCAGCAAAGTCAACTGCTCTGCGCTCAGGCCAGGAGCAACACCACCAGCATCTGCAGACTGCTGAGGCTCTGAATTTGGACTGGACACAGTCAAAATACGGTGAATAATTGTCTTAACTGTACAAAAGGTGGTATGGTTATATCTAGTCTATTCTCATACTGTGTCTGTGCTATATACAATCCTGGTACCTTGTGTATCCCATATAATTGGTTTATTAACCTGGTCAATTTCCTTTTGCATTCAGTGTAACTGACTTATTTATATATTTTGAGTACCTTAAGGTGAAGTTATGCCTTTTGAGATCAAGGTCAGACTGTCATTATGTACTTTTTTAGAGTGGCACCTTTGAATGTGGAAGGATAAAAAAATTAGTATGACACCGAACCTCCCACCCCCCACCCAATCTTCTGAGAGGAGCTTTTTACTGTTTACTGTCCAAGCAGTATGGCTTAAGGAGCATGTAAAGGCCCTTACCCTCCACTAATCTTGGGTCCAGACTGTGTCAGCTGTTGTGGCTGATTTTGACTCAAGGACACTGTTCCTTGACCTTCCGCCTCAGTGTCATTTGGTCTGATATCAGACATCTGAAAGATGAGAAGACAAGAACGACTTTAAATAACCAAGTAAACTGGCACTGATATTACACATAAAACACTTTTCCCTTGACAAATCATCAGAAAATCATCTACTTACAGGAGTTTTGTAGAACAAATTTTCCAGTAAGCTCTGATCATATTGTGGATCATTGAGCTCACTATCTCCACACACACTGCTATGGCCAGACAGAGATTCAGGGTAGGAACCCTCTCCATCCCAGAGAGGCAGAGGAGACGTGTTTAAGCTAAAAGAAAAAAAAAAAAGAGTAAACATCTTGGGGGGAAAAAATACTTCTTGCATTTTCATTTTCAACTGTTGAAGTAAATGTGCACACAGGTACCTTCCGAGAAGCAGATCCACAGCTCGGTTATCCATGTCAGCAGGACAGTCTGAGACTACAGCATCAGAGTGCTTTAGAGTTGAATCAGCATGAAGAATATTTTGAAGAAACATCCCAGAGGTAGAAGGGAAGGGCCTGCAGACACAGGAATAAAGTATTATAGACTGTGCATTATAAGGTGATAGAAAACATAGTTTTTTAGAAACTTCTGAAACACTAACTTGGACGGTGGCAGGATGTTATCCTTTGGGAGAGGCAGAGGGGTGTCTTTCAGAGCCGGGGCAGAGTCCATGTCACATTTCAAGGCTGATACCACCATAGCATTTCTAAGCTTGTTTCCACGCTCTAGAATAACTGAGATAAGAAAAAATGTTGGGCATTTGTTAAGAAACACTCAAATTTCTGCGTTTGTGGTTATGTACATCTGATGTGTTGTCGTGCTGCAACCAACCTGAGAGGATATCATTGGTTGTTTGGACACAAGGCTCCTGACTTGAAGGGTTCACAGCTGTTTGACTGTTCTGAGATCTGTTTGTTCTCGGCATCTTATTTTCCAGTGACTCTTCTTTGCCTTTGTCTTTCTGGGCATTTTGGAAATATAAGTGGTCTTTCCCTCTGACAGAAAAAAAATTATAGCAATTTATACAGTAAGATTATTATGCTCAGATTTGAACTTACTACGAATAGCAACAACAAGACAGCAACAACTTCAAACCTCGGTGTGTTTCCACTGCTGCTCTCAGCTGATTCTTTCCCGCTGACAGCTGAGAGCGATCTGGGCTGCGAGGGCACAGTCAGTGTGGTGACTTGCGGTCCTTCAGTGCTGATGTCTGTGATGGGACCTGAGCTGCTGCTGTCATAGGCTTCTGTCATTGGCTCCAAATTAAGAGAAACCTGAGGGGGTAAAAGAAAAAGCTAAGATGTCGACTTAAAACCCAAGCAATAAATTCAAAAATGAGTGCTTGTGTTATTTACTACTGCAGGTACAAAATTATAAACACCTTGAACATTTTAAAGGGTGATCAATAAAGGTTTGCTATACCTAACTATCGGTGAGGGTTTCAAGAGTTTGTTTATCACAATGCCATAATTCTAAATGATGATAAAGGCCAGAAGATGGTGATGACAGATGTTGGCAAATCCTAAATGACAAAATGCCCCTTTAACACTTCAGAGACATAATCATGGATATAAAAATGTTAATAGGCTTAAGGTTAAGCCTCTATAAGGTTTTGAAAGGTATAATACATCCAATATGTTAAGTTCTTGTGTCTTTAAATATTACATGTGATGCCCCTACACAGTAAGGTCACAGTCTGCTACAAAACAGCACCCCTGCAGTTGGTAGAGGTTCACTGTCTTGCCTAAAGGCACTTCAGTGGGTCACATACCTGCCATAAGAGGAAATGTAACTGTTTAAGTGGAGACTCCCTATTTACTACAGACCTCCTAAGTTATGCAGTAGTCACACAGTCAGCATAAAATGCTAAACTTCAGTACACCAAACATCACATGCAGGTGGTATTCCACAAATGTGCATTCAAGTTTCCACTCACCTGTAACTCTCCCAGCTTCTCAGATGTTGGAGACACAAGGGTGTAAAATCCACCAATGGGGTGTGACAGAGAGAGATGAGAGATGCCCACAACCTGAGCCCGTGCGATCGGCAAATGATCCGGTTTTGTCAGAACTTCCAGCACCAGAGAGCCCATATCTGTCCATAAATGACAGGTTAGTGGTTGATTTTAAACATACGTTTGCAGCGTAGCAAACTCAAACACATCAAAGCCTTCTCAGTTACCTGTAAGATATGAGGTGAACTGCTTTGGCCCACAGCGGATGGGGAAGCGAGCTGTGGTCTTGATGGTCTTCTGTGACATCTGTGACCCGTCTCTCGGAAAGAAGTGTGTCCCATTGGATGACTCTCCCCACCAGCGCAGCCTGACGAATGTTGCAGATAGAGGCTTATGAACTGTCCATAATACCCGGCTTATCGTCACCCGCAGGAAGCATCTTAGCTGGCCCTCGACCAGAGGAGGGAGGCTGGTGGAGGGGGACACATCGCTGGGGGCTGCAAAGAGTTATTTTTGATTACAGCAAAGACTGTAAATACTAATGTCAAAGGTCACCATATAATGGGACTGGTAAGAGTATTATTTGTTGCGGGTTTTAGCTCGATGTTGGTGATGTTCACTATGGCTGTGCAATAGTTCAATATTATTGTTTATTGACTTTCTGCAAAATAATATATGATCTTAACATGTTGTCTAAATTAAGCATGCTGAAATTAACAAACTAACAAAACAAAGTCGTTGTTTTACACATTTACAGAGTTTTATGTCTGTATGTTGGTTTGAAGATCAACTTGATTCTTTTCCATGTGATTTTGCAGACATTTGCTACATTGTGATATATTGATATCTGAAAATATTGTAATCATTTCATCCATATCACCCGGCCCTACTGTGCACAGAAGTAGATGTGCAGAAAGCTTACAAATGCATCACACTGCTTACAAGAAATATCCACAACAAAACCCTCTGAGCTTTTGTACTTATTGATTTCAAAATCAGTGACTTAAAGAGGTGTGATATCAAATCTTACATTATTTTGTAGAAACGGAAATTAATCAAAACAACTAAAACCCCCAGTGCTTATAGTCAGGGTCTTAACACCCAAAGTATTAAACAGTTTGATAAAATTGTCTCACAATGACATGAAGTTACTAGTGTGAATCCTGTTGCAATCATTTCTGTAATATAATCTTTAGTTAACAAGCAAAGTTATTTTATCGAGCCAACATATGCAGCAGCAGTTATCAACAACAAATACCAGGTAGTTGTAGACTACACAACTACATTTTAAGAGACACATTTCCACTAAAGAACTGAGCAAACCGTTTGTTTATATATTTTAGGAATATTTTCTTTTAAGGAAAAGGGATGTTATGCTTAGCTTCTAGCAAACCCAAAAAACTGCTCCAAAACGTGAACTACAGCGTTACAAGTGAACAACAGTGACAACACTTGCAAAAACAACAACACAAACCGAGAGAAAGCAAAATCATATTCAGCATTAGCTAGTGAACTAACATGCGAGGCTAACGTGAGACTGACAGCTGACGCTAGCCGGCAGCTAAGCTAACAACAGTTCACCTTTCCTCCTGCTGCTTCCAGCTTTGACGGACCTCTGTTTTCTGCTCTTCATCCCTCCGCTCAGTAAATATAGATGGTGAATGACAGCCTGGCCAGAGCAGGCATGATGTTTTATCACACTCCAGCTAACTAACTTATAATCCGTTAAACAGCTTGGGCTGAGCACACACACACCTACACACACACAAACAAACCGCAGCGCGCAAAACTGTTTCCGAGCAACAAGGTCCGAACGTCCCGCCTCCGCTGCCGCTGCTTGTCACGGAGGCATTCTGGGAAATTGAGTTTATTTTGTTGCTGTTTTCAAAAATCATGTTTCTGCAGATATTCGACTAGTTTCTACATATTTAAGGACCACAGTGGTGCTAATAATACGAAATATGATCAACAAATAAATCATAATGTATTATTATGGATAAAGATAAGACTTTATTGATCCCTTGGTGAAATTCACAAACTACTCAGCAGTATATACAGTAAAGAAATAAGTCCCACCGTTACCAGATGCATCATTAAAGTAGTGTAAATATGAATGCATCAATAATTATTATTCAATAATATAATATAATATAATATACATTATTCTGTAATGGGCCATTCTGCATAATGAGTACTTTTTCTTTTTGTAGTTGAAGTATATTTTGCTAATAATAAAACATTAAAAAGCTATATATAATAATAATATAATAATAAAAAGCTAAAACTTTTGTACTTTTACTTAAGTAAAATTACAAATGTGGGAGTTTTACTTGTAACAGAGTATTTCTATACTGTGGTATTGCTACTTTTACTTAAGTACAAGATCTGAGTACTTCTTCCACCACTGAATGATTATTCATTATTATAATTATTATTGCATCTTATCACCCTAATAATAACTCTTGAGGAAACTATTTTCTAACCATAATATAATGGTTAATATAAATACAGTATATTAAATGTTAAATAAAAATATAATTTATAATTTTAGTTTCATTTATTTCAACTTTAGGTTTTGAGTTATACATTTCCGTTTTAAATAGTGAAACATTTATTTTCTCTAATTTTACTCAAAAGTGCATTTAGCTCATAATTTAGACAATTATTTTTTTTGTTCAATGAATTTGTACAGCACATTTGTTGGCAAGGGGAATAACGAGGCAATTAAAATAAAACAATACAGTAAAATAGAGTTTGTAAAATAAAACACATTTCACTAACTCCATGCAGCCTTCTCTTACATCACCAGCAGAGGGAAGCACTGATCTTTTCATCACTGTTATGAAGCTGCTCGCAAACAGGAGTATGTAGTGATTTTCTTTCTTTCTTGAACCTCAGACTTAAAGAGGCTTGTTGTATTTCTTCTTTACTTTTTTTTTAGCTGTTGCTGGGCAGCTTCTCTGTCAGTCAGAATTGTATTAAAGTCTATTTTTCCACCAGTTGTGCACACTTACTGACTCTGAAACAAGTAATCAGCTAGTTCTCAATTTTGTTCTCAAGTAAGGGAGGTTCCCCAAAGTGTTAAGAAGTTTGCCTTTTAATGTGCAGAATTACTGTATGTTCTTGTCTACACACGTTGAGGTAGACCTATGGTCTAGTCATGTATGCTTTAGGTAGTTTGGACTATGCTCTTGCATAGCAACAAGTCCTTCTGCAGCCATGTTTGTTGTGGTGATCATAGTAACAGTGAGGGCTGCCGAGGGTGTACAGAAAGAGTGCAGAATAAAGCCCTTTGAATTCTGGGAAAAGTTAGGCTTCAGGTTGTAAGGTGAACCTGTGAAAAGATCTTTTTAAACGTTTCTGCTTTCCTGGATTTCCTGGTTTATTATGTTTCTGATTTGACTGTATAAAAAAGCGTCTTAACTTTGTAGACATTAACCTCTACTGCCTCAAGACAAACGAATGAATCCTTATAACTTATCTGACTCGTAGCTACAATGTGTGTTTCTGTAAATATGGCCAAAGTAGTGGCAAACCTTTTGTTGACAATATTGAGTCCATCTCTTTTAAATTAAATAAACTTGTGGTCTCAGATACTTAGAGTCTAAAATGTAGTTATAACTGTATTTTTAATGGAGTGAATCTCATATTAATACTTGCAATGAAACTGAGTAGAAAGAGCTTCAGAAAAGCAGGGTCTTCCTATTCATCAACTCCAAAGGAAAATAATCAAGTCCTGCTGCTTGGTGTGCACCCAGGAATGTGCAATATACATCCAGTATATGGCCTGTTCTTATACTTTCTGTGGGTCCGTGTGTGTTTGGAGAGCGTGTCTGTTTGTGTGCACTGTGGTGAGCTGGAAGGAATCACTGTGGGCAAGCAGGGGAATTATTCATCGGTCACCCTCTTATTTTTCTGTCATTCAATGTGCAGAATGCCCCCCAAAAATGTCACATATAGAGGCCCATTAGTGGCCAAGCTCATACTGTAAATTTTAATACTGAGTAAGTACCACCTCACTCTACTTTAGATGGGTTATGACCTACTTAGAGACAGATATCTGAGATATCTGAGTGGTATGCAGACAGCGTTGGTTGTGTGAGTTCAGACACGAAGTCTGGAGCAGACGGGTTCCCAATCACTTGGCGTGCAGAACGTGATTAATGACCGACCAGCCTCTGAAGCTCAATAAGAGGCTGACAGATCTGGTTCATCTGTTCCATTAGACATCCAACCAAACTGAAAGAGTCTCCCACAGGCAGTGATGACCACATCGTTCAGTCAGCTGGGAATAAACAGGCACGCTAACAATGACTGGTTCCTTTGACTCACAGCACCAGTCTGAACTGGAGTCCTGAGGTCTGAGATGACCCATTACAGAAGAACTTCAACCAAAATCTCTGCTGATAATCTGCAGTGTATCAACCAAATGTAAAGAATTGTCTTTAACCTCTTGAACACAGATATTACCCTTAAAGTCATAAGACATTCTTTTCACTTTGTACAACAATGTCACATGCTCTGTATCTGCTTGTTCCAGCACTTCATGGAAGCATTATCACATTTAAATTCACTTGAATATTCAAATCCAAAAACAGCATTTATTTTTGGCTGCAACATAATATCAAATAGAACATTCTGGATACCTTGTGCATCATTTTATACACATTTCACTGTGATTCAGCCAAGCACATTAGGTATCTTTGTAAACATCTGCATCTACACATTAGAAATAAAGTTCTGGGAGTCTGCACCAAGTTCAGCTGTGTTGATTTGCTATGACAGACCCTAGAGTGAGCCCAGTGTAGGAAAAGGGCTGCACAAGATGTGAGTTTTCAAGCAAGCAGGAGGCAAACAGCCTTGCACAGTTAACTGAAACCAGCAGAGTGTGCAAAGGCAGAGGCCTCTCTCCATCTGCAGGAACTGGCCAGTAGGAGCTAGAGAGCATTTGGCCTCTGGGGACTGATTGCCAACTGCCCCACTCCTCTTCTACCCCTCCTCTCAGCCTTGTGCTATCCATGTCCACTGCAGCACTGTACTGTACACTTCAGGCTCCCTGGGGCCCGGGGCTCCAATCACAGATGCAGGCTGCCGCATAACGGCTCTCGCCTCCCCTGCCTGTGTGCTCACTTTCTGGCTGCCTCCTTCTCTCCGCCTGCAAGCATGCCTCTCAATTGTAGAGGCTGGCTCTTGTACTCCAAGGGGCCCAGCTATCGCTCCACCCCTCTCTCACTCTTCAGGGTTCAGGCTGCAGCGATGTTGGAACTCTTGGCCATACTCATGGATCCATTTGTTTGCCACTGGAACATACAGAAAGAAGCAAACTATGTTTTAATATTTTGAAGACAGCATAAAAGAAAGTTTTCTTGCCCTTGCTCCTTTTAAAGCTTTGGATAAATGTGACTGAAAAGTACAGCCTTAACATTAATTCCTGATCTCTGCAACACAGCCACCAAATGCTTCTGCAGCTGCTTTGTGATGATTAATTTCCTACCGTTAATTTAACTGGGTCCCTAACACACGTTTCATCGTTGGGAGTTCAACAGTCTGGGCCAACCGGCAGCAGATGTTTAGCTTCCAAGATGAGCGCTCAGTGTCTGAACTGCACTCTAAATGAATAATGCAGCACAGATGTGGCCTAACAAGACCATTATAATGCAAAAAAGCCTAATCTGTTTAAAAGAGAACACAGACTCTGATAAATCACTTGCTATTTTCCATATTCACATCACTTTTTGGCTCCTGCTGACAGCATCATCACATCATACTGAATCGACTGACTCTTACCCCATTTGTCCCCAATAAGCACAGGGCAGCCAGCATGCAGCGTGTCTACGTCTCCTTGACCATTTCTATGGAGATTCCACCAGAAGATGGCGGCTTTCTGTGAAACAAAAAACAACATAAATACATTTCTGTAAGTTAGAAAAGGTGATTCGTCCAAACTAAGGCTGCAACTAACAATTATTTTCATTATAGATTAATCTGACAATTATTGTATTGATTAATCGATTAATCTTTTGGTCTATAAAATGTCAGAAAGTAGTTAAAAATGTCCATCACAAAATTCTTGTTTTGTTTGACCAACAGTCCAAAAGACATTCAGAAGAGTAGCAAATCCTCACCATTGAGAAGCAGGAACTAGGGTGTGTTTTTCATCGTTTCTGCTTGAATATTTAGCTAAACGATTAATCGATTTTCACAATATTTAACGATTATTTTGCTGGCAATCTGCAAATTCAGCTTATCTGAATTTCAAGCATGAGAGCTCCTGCTGTTACACTGTTTTATTCGTCAATTTTATTAGGTTCAGTTATTTTCTGTATAAACAGCCAGGAAGTGAGATCTCAATCAAATGAAAGGTGAAAGGTTAAACTTGTAACAGGGGGAAGGCCTGGTAAACTTTCCATTGCAGCTCATTTATCAACCGAAAAACAACCTCCACTGAGGCTCAACTATACAATAGGAGTATTATAGTAAAAAATCTCATGGCTGTTGTTGCTACAATCTGACCTTTTATCATTTTGACAGCTGCACCAGAGACTGTGAGTGAGGCGCAGAGTGAGGCGAGAACAGCTTGAGGCAAAAATGACACGAAGACATTAGCTCATCTCAGACACTCGCAGGGTGTTTACCTCCACGACGGGAACACTGAAGTTGGCGTAGATGAAGGCTGTGGACCCACCTGCCTCGACAGAGCTGAGCTGTGGAAAAGGACATTTCTTCAGAGTTGTGTCTTGTGTTTATGTGCTCATGTTATGAAAAACCATTCTGTCTGCTGCACTGTTTTCAAAGCCTAACAAAAAGCCATTCTTTTTTTTAAATCATTGTTTAGTTTTACTCAGATTTTCACATTGGATTCTTAATGATAATATATGTTTCCAAAACCCTGGTAAAAAGCACTTAGCAGATTCATTACACAATAAAAATGGATTAAATAAACAAAACAAACAAACAAATAAGAAGTTTACTATACAAATACATAGAGGTAGGCTCCATAAAGGAGGTCAGAGACAAAAATTATAGGCTGGCTTAAGTTTGTTGCATGACAGAACATCTATAAAAGTAAAAATCTAGTCTGAGTTTTTCAGGCAGGTTGTTCCACAGCCTTGTAGCACTCGTGGCAAAGACCTGACCTCTGTGTTTTTAATTAAGGCCTTGGAAAACCAGGAACAGGAACCTGCCCAATAACCTCCAGCTGCTATCTGGGCCATACAGGGTCATAAGACGGTTAGAGCAAGACTTCACTCACATATATCATAAAGGTTGCCACTCGATTCCCAGTTTTAAGCTTGAACACGGGACTTGAAGGTGACTGAAAAATTAGAAAGTTCATATATCATTATTAATGTAAGCACAGACAACATGCAAAGTCTATAGTGATAAAATCAGCAAGTCTAACAATCAACTTACTGTAGCATGGTCGAAGTGAGGCTCATAATGGCCACCTATCCCATAATTCACTACTTGGAGGTACTCTGCATATGGATGCTTCACATTCAGACCTGTGAGCATGGAGATCTTATGGTCCAGCTTCCCAACAGTGGACTGTTCTGAGCCCTTCAGCCATGCGCTAGAAATAAGACAAATTACAGTTGTAGATCTAACATAATTTGCATGCTGTTTGCAAGTGTTTTAAGTTGCAGATTTATTACTACAACAACTGTGTTTCATTGACATTGCAGCAATGGAAGACTAGCCTACTCCAAGAACTAGTCTGAATTGAATTACTGATGATAAACAGAATGTCATAAACAAAGTGTTATAAATAACTTAAGTGTTATACGTAATTTGTACCTCTTGCTGATGCGATACTCCGCTGTTGCTTGTTTCTCTCCAGCTGCCACCACAGATCGTCTCAACTTGACAGCAAAGACAGAAAACAGCATTTTATGTTCGTGATTGTTACAGCAGCCAAGTTTTGATGTCCAGCTGACAAAATGTGAGTAACAGCATGAAAACAGGCTCCAATCACATAGCAACGGAGGGCAGGTAAGAGAAAATCAAGACTGTGGATTCAAAAAGTGGCAAGAATACAATTTCCAAAGCTGCCGTGATGATGGACTGCCATTATTCTTCTAATCTTGCATGTCCAATCTTGGGTAGTGGGGAGAGAGCGGTTGAAAAAAAAAATCATAATTCTTGACTACAAACTAACACAAATGTGCATAGGAGCCTTTATAGAGTTTAGATACCCCACTTCCCCTACAGGTATCAGTTTTAAGTTTCATCAAATCTTCACTTTGTCAATGTGCACCTCAAAGTCTGCGTCTGGAAGGGAGTCTGTGGAAGTCTAGATGTTTTGGACTTCTTGAAATTGAGCCTCTGTGATTTATTTGGACTGCAGAATCAATCGTCACACTGCAGTCTGCCTGTTTCATACATGTTTGCCAATTTGCAACAGGCACATAAACTGGTACAATGTTCTATGCAGAAAACTGGTAACGCAATAGTTCTGATTCATTTTGCAGATCAAACTCCTGATGACTTACCACGAGAGGCATTGCTTCATTCAGCTCTAAAGGGGCTTACGCAATCCATTTCAAAGGAGGGAAAACATATTATTTCACACATCAATTCATCACCAAGAAACCAATACAATGACAGACCTGTTAAGTCCAAACAACAGATCTGTGTTATTGCCTCATTCAAATAGGGCTCTGGGATCCATCATGAACAAAGAGTAAACCACGCTCATGGTTAACGAATGCCACTCACTGCTCCAAACTAATGCCATAACCTGGGCCTGTTTTCAATAAACCCACAAGCTGACATAATGATGAAATAAGTACAGGGGTTTCCATCCGAGCAAAGGATGGAAAACTCATTGAACAATGCCAAAACCTCACAGAAACTATAGGGCACCAATTGAGTTAGCCAACCAAATATTCCCTGAAGTAACTGAGTCAGCAGCTCTGGGGACAATGCACCGCGGCTTTCCATCAAATGAGCAGGAAACTTTTTTGTTGCTTTCAGATAGATACTGAGGCTCAAAGACAGTGGACTGAATATTTACCAGTGGAGCCCAGCAGGGTAATTTGGACAGTTTGAGGCACTCAGCCAAGTTTTCATAGTAATGTATCCCTCATTCCTTTAAGCCTCGCTAAATGTTTGGAAGCAGACCAACTCTTCCTCCATAGGGTCTTTCCAGGATCTCTGCAGTAGGAAAAGGTACACGGCAGGCAGCCAGCGAGGCCCACAGCAGAGCACATTATCAAGTAATATATGCACATTTACAAAAAATATAATTTCATAGGCACCTTTACTCTTAATACAATACAAATTATTTTAATCTTGATTCAAGGCCTTGCAGCAAAATGTTGCCCCTTGACTTCAAGCTAATTTTCCATTGCAACGACAAAGTATAATCAGAAAAATGTACTAATAATATCAAAAGAAAATGTACTCATTATGCCAAATGGCCCCATTCATAACATTATACTATTACATATATTATTGGATAATTATTACAGATGCATTCATTTGTAAGCAGAATTTTACTATTGTAGTCAAGGTAGAGCTAATTTGAACTACTTTATATACTGGCAGTTTAGTCTATAACACTTACATATTTTAGAGGCTGATAATGTGATTTGCAAAGTAACTAGAACTTTCAGTACAGTACTTTCCTCTAGTGCTTTAGAAGTAAAAGTTGAATAAAATGGAAATACTCAAGTAAAAGTATCTCAAAAGTGTACTTCATTACACAACCTGAGTAAGACAAAAGATAAAGGCTTTGTTCACAACTTTTTAAACAATGAAATGCTCAAACGCTGTCAGTGATGAAGCTGAGACAAACAGCAACAATGCAGGTAAACACACAGCTATGCTATTGGATGCTTAGAGTCAAAACATGGTAAGTGACACCTTGTGAGTTTTATTCTCATCTCAGTCAGAAGAGATCAGCTGCAGTGACCCTGCTGATGCACAGCTTGCATTTGCATATGCCGGTAGCGTACTTTGTGCCATCTTGAAGGCAGTCTATAAAAGATGGACTTTAGGAGGAGGTCCACTTTAGGACAGAGGTCACAGTAAATAACAGTAAATATCTCCATTTTAGATTGCACTACAAGTGAGATGACACATTTATAGTCCTGCCCAAATGCTGCCAATTTCATTACACTTTTAATTTCAGAGTAATAGCAAGCTAACGTCTCAGCGGATGTCCAGGAGGCCAGAAAGAAAATAAAAATGTGGCTGGGAAACATCCTGGAAAAACAGTGATACCAGCAAAGCCAAAATTAAAAACAATATCCCTGATTTTGGTTAATTGTAGAATAAAATCAGTTTGAAAAGACCTGATTCTTCAATGTGAGACTAAGCTACAAGGTGTTCACATACTGTGTACACACATAGCAAAATGTTCAATTTATTTGTTACCACGGTTCATCTTATTTGTTGATTTGATTTTGCGACTTCCCTTTTTTTATGTGAGTCCCATGTGGAATAAATATAGCACAGCTCCTCTGTTTGTTAAGAAAACTCTGAAGACCTAATTTGATTAACAAAAAGAAATGCATAGTATTGATTGTAAAAACAGGGCTCTTTTTCTTAATTCCTAAAAAGCTGACTTATTGGAGACACACCGCTGGCACTTACTCCTGGCTGGGCGAGCTCCTTGATGTCCTTGGCCTCTGCGTCGGTGATGAAGTTGTGGTACAGGACCACATAGGGCTGCAGGCTCAGCACTTCACGTCTTACTGGCAGCAGTAGCAGCCCAGGATTGCCGTTGGTGAAGCAGTCGCAGAATAGTCTGGGGTTCTCAAAATGCGCTGGCTGCTAGCAGAAACAGACATCTGAAGTCCATTAACAAGACCAAAACAAGAATAGTTTTCCCTTGTCATCCGCAAACAATTACTCTTAGCATTGTTCTCTCCCCACATACAGTAAGCCTAAAACCAAATATGACTTTAGAATAATCATAGTCTTTTTATGGCCAATGAAACCCCAATTACAAACTTGCATTTGTCAAATCTGTGACAAACTACTTGGAGCTTTTTAAATAACAATGAGAAAGAGACTTATTTTTCTGTTTATTTTTAATTTTATTTTTAATTTTAGCCATGCTAGCAGTGTCCACCACTTTGGTTCAGACTGAAATATCTCAACATCTATTGGATGAATTGGTAATGAGTTTTTGTACAGAAGTTCCTGGTCCCCAGAGGATGAAGCCTACTGACTTTGGTGATCCCCTTTTCCTGCTTGGTTTTGATGCAAAGGTCTTGACCATTTGTTCAATACTTTGGTTTATGACTAAATATCTGCAAAACTAATGACATACCCATCAGCTTCAGCTGCACTTTGGTGCTAATTAGCTAATATTAGCATGCTAGCACGCTAAACTAAGATGGTCACCAACATAATAAACCTAAACATGAGCATGTTAGCACGCTGACATTAGCATTTAGCTCAAAGAGCCACAAGCACGGCTAACGTCTCAAACTGCTCTTTCTGTATGTAAGTTGTACCCGATAACATTACACATCCAGGGGCAGGACATAACTCACTGTAAATGACCGAACATTGTTTCTAACATAGAGTCAAATGTACAATGGCAGCATTTGAAAAATTAAATTATTGGTATGTCCCTTTAGGAATAGATGTGCTATTGAAAAAGCAGAATTCCATTGCACATTTGGTTAGTATTATACAATTAAGAATACTCTGGTTGTTGCATTAAGTTATCCCTGATTCCTTCCAGATATTTTCCTAATACACAGTATGTGTTCAGACTGATTACTTGTGATGAATACCTGAGAGCCTTGGGTCTGGCAGAGTCTCTCGTAAGTGTCCCTGGTCCTTAAATGATTGGAGGCGGGTCTCCTCAGCCCATCGCCCCTGATTGATTTGGGTGGACTCGTAACCAGCAGCTTCTCGTATTTCTCAATATTCTGCAAAACTCTTCCATTCATTGGATCTGAGAAGAACCACGTGTAAATAGAACAGTCACACATTAAAGGGCATGATTCTTAATTACAGTACAGGCTTCAGTTTAGAGAGGCAAGCCAAGCTGTTCACAGACGTAAAGAGGGTTTGCCAGGAACTGCTTATGCACCACAGACTGGATTAAAGGAAAGGGACAAGTTAAATTAAAACAATTACCGTGGTGCAGTAACTCCTGAGATAGACTGAGAGCATAGGAGATGTTTCCTGTCTGAAACAATGAGAGGAATTTAGGGCAGTGCAATCCATCAGTCATCTTACAAAGGTGCATTTCCTTCTACCTACTTTAAAGTGAGAGAAGGCCAGGTGATCCAGAGCATCCTCTAAAGTCCCTTCATTCTCTGGGCTCCACCTGCCTCCTGTTCCCCTGAAGAGACGCACCGACTCCTCCAACCACTGCACTGAGTGGTAGTAGTCCTCCTGCTCGTAGGCCACCTGGGAAAAATAACACCTGGGTTACTTTTAATTCCTACTATTTGCCAATTTAAACAGAATCTGTCTCTGATAGCCAGCCAGTCATTCCAAAGGCGGCTAACAGTCGGCACGCTCGGCTGTCTTCTGGCACTGGACTGTAGGACCAAACATTAGCCAATTCTAGTCCATATACATGCATGGCTGCCAGATTTGGCTGGAGTTCAGGGTTGTGGACTGATTTTAGCTAAGAATCACATCCAGTTAGCAGCTGTCAGTCACGCTAGCTTAAGGCCAGTGGCAGCAGCTTGGATCAGACCAGATTCTTCAGCCAACTCTATCACGTCAGTCAGCTCGGCTGGCATTATTGTGTCACCCTGGCATGCTGGATTTAGGCTGCCTTTGGGCCAAACCATTTTGGCCGCATCAACTTCATTTGAATTGAATTACAAAGAAATGGCATTTTCCACTGATGGCAGGTAGGAGGCATGCAGAAATGTGATGTGAAATACAGCAGATAACCAACACAGACAGTATGAGACTTTAAAACTTGAATGAATCCTATTGGATGAATTTAACCTTTTAATTTTGGACCTTTTTAGAGATGTCTGTTATTGTTTCTGATGCTTTTTGTGGCTGGCTGTCTGCTGTAGCCAGGTCTCTCTTGCAAAAGAGATCTTGATCTTAATGAGATTACGTAATTAAATAAAGGTTATAATGAGAGCAGAATTGCTTGACTTAAACACTAACTACAGGATGTGATGAAACGATCACTTGTGGTACTGTTGAGAGTGCTGTAATAGTTCAGTCTTGATTTGCTGCCCATTTTGACTCTGACTTCTTGGTCTCATCTAGAGCTACAACTCACAATCATTTTCATTATCGATTAATCTGCAGATCATTTTCTCAGTTATTTGATTAACTGTTTAGTCTATAAAATGTAAAAAAAATAGTGAAAAATGCTTACTACAATTTCCCACAGCCCAACGTGACATGTGCAAATTGCAGGTTTTGTCTGTTCAACAGTACAAAACCAAATATATTTCTTCTTTTACTATCATATAAGACAAAGAAAAGCTGAAACCAGCAAATATTTTGAAAATTATGCTTAAAAAATGACTGAAACGATTCATCGCCTAATTGATGCAGCTCTAGTCTCATTCATTTTTGGATTTTGGACTTTATAAAAGATATAATACTTTCTCAACCTGGTGCATTTTCTCTGCAGCATGTCAGTTTAAGAGATTACACCTGTCTGACATTGCGGATAGAGCTACAAGTGCACACTGGCTACAGTCTCTGTCTTTAGCTGATCTCAACCCCCTTTTGTAGCTGACTTGACTTGATTAAGTAGGTGCTGACTGCAGGCCTGACAGCACCCACATAGAAACAGGGTGACGTGTGGCTCCTCCCATCACAGAGTACATCCACAACCCCTCCAGACATCACGCAAACAAAAATCCCAGTGTAGCATTTCACCCCACAAACACACACTCGCTACTCAACTCAGCTGATCACACACACCGACTTATCAACGCTACCACAAGTTTACACCCAGTTCATAACATTACACCCCATAATTTGGGAGCTGTCTTTAAAGAACCAATGAATTCCAAACTCCAGATGAAACTGACAAGCTACAAACTCCTTTTAACGAATGCAGCTGGTTCTGAGGGGCAGTTTAACAGCCATATAAAAGCACGTGCAGGAAGCTCTTTTACTGACTACACCCTAAAACTAAGCATCTCTGTTTACAGATTGTCTCAAATAATCTCGGTGTCAGTACAAGCGAAGGCAAGCTCTGTCTGCTCTGCGCTCCAAACACTTCTGCTGCGTGAGATAATGTCTTTTCCATACAAGAGGATGTCTCTCCCACACAGTGCCCTGCCCTTACACATCACCACTGTACATAAACAGTGGAATTTATTGTGGAGGGAAACCTTTTTTTCTTCTTCTTTCATACTTGTCTAATTCATCTTCACATGAAACGGATTCCCAGGCACGCAATGGGAAGAATTCCACTTTTTCCAGGCTGACTTTCTAGATTCCCACCTTACAATGACTGACAGGTTTGGAATAAAACTATTTTGCAGACCTTTGGAATTTGATGTTAATCAGGGAGGGACATTTTCACAGCAACATCTTCCAAATATCTCTTCATTTCATTACTTTACACAAGCAGTTGTAGCTTATTTTACTCTGAAATGTGACCGGGAAGGATGACAGACTTGATTCAAGACACGTTTCCTTGCTATATTTTAGGAAATAAAGAGGTGACAAATAAGCAGTTGAGTACATTTACGCAAGAACTAAGTACAAATTTGAGGTACTTTACTATTTGCATTATATGTTACTTCTTCTTCACATTTCATTGAGAAATATCGCACTTTTTACTTCACTACATTTATTTGCAAGCTATGTTACTTTGCAGATTAAGATTTAAAAACATCTAATACATTGTTGAAGATCAAATCTGTGGTTCCCAACCTTGTGACCCCTTAGAGAAAAAGCTGTGTCTAGTTGGGGCTCCTAACGTTTCAGATGTCCATGAGTTGTTAGTAGTTTCACCAACGAGTGATTTCCCCTCTAAACTTCTCAGATGATTTCATTTAAATAACTGCTGAGGCCAAGAGATAAAACTCTCCAATATTTAACACACAAAATGCAAAGATAAGAGAAAAGACACATTTGTTTAGCAGATCCTTTTCCACTTTCCATTCTTTAGATGTTAATGGTGCAGGTTTGAAAGTTCAGTAATCATCTCACGACCCCTCAGATATATCCTGTGACTCCAACTACAACATTAAAATGCTGCCAGCACATTGATACATCTGTAACAATCTAATCATGTAATATATAATGATAGGGGAGTACTTTTACTTTTGGTAGTTTAAGTACATTTTGATTATAAAACGTCTGTTCTTTTACTTGGGTAGAATTTTGAATGCAGGACTTTTACTTGTAATGGAGTATTTTTAGATTGTTGCTACTCAAGTAAATAATCTGAGTACTTCTTCCACCAAAGGAAATAGAAATGGGAGGAAGCAGAAAAGGAGAATGATGGATGGTGGATGGTGTACCTTCCCAACCAGAAAGCAGTCATCACCAGACAGCGGGACAGACACTGCGGGCAGGTAGATATCAATAGGCTTGCCCTTAGTGACTCTCTGGAAACGACCCCTTACGAGGCTCGCAACCTGGAGAGCATACACATCCTGCAGCCTCATCAGCCCCTTAGCGGCCCCCTGGAGGTCTTCCAGCTTGGGCAGATCTGCCTCTTCCTCCTCGTAACTGGACCTGAGGGCTGGACAGAAGAGGGCCAAAAGGTGAACTGGGGGGAGGGTAGGAGGTGACAGCAGAAAAGAGAGGGGGGAGGGGGGGTTAAGTTATCACCACCAGATGTGTCTGTGAAGACGGTAGTGAGCCAACCTTGTGTGTTCTCCAGGGCTTCGTTGCTGTAGACCACGTTCAGCCACTCTGAATGCAGCCGCTTGATCAGGGTGAATGCCACCAGCGGGTTGGCCATCGCAGTCGCTGGGCCTTTGTAAAGCTCAGCGTGCAGGTCGGACACTTTGGCATAAAAGCTGCGGGAAAGAACATGGACTGTGGTCACAAAAAGAAAGACGTGCTCAGACAGTTTCACATGTAGCAAGTGAGCCCTGGGAACCTTAAGGTGCTCTTGAAGAAGAAGAAAATGCTCACAAAAATAAAAATGTTCTTCAGACACTCTTAGGCAGAGCAAAGCGGGAATATTGATTAAAAAAACGGGCCAATTTCAACCTTACAGAGTCATATATGGACTGTTGAACACATTCAACTCTATTTTTTTTCACATTGTCTGCATGTTCAGCAGCGTGCTGTGCCGTAGGATAAGACTTTTGGACTTTCCAAATGAATGGTGGAAAGCTACATCTGCTACTCTTACCACATGCCATCATCATTATATATTGTTAAAACAGATGAATAAAGCTGATGCATGACATTACTCACTTTCCAACCTCACACACCACAAAAAAAAAAAGAAAAGCCACCACAGTTAAGTTACTGTTTTAAATGTCATGGTCAAAAGGGCTCCTCCATAAAATTAAGAGTCATTTTTCCACAGAGAAACTGTTGAATCATGAGCATAAATTGGCAGGAAATTACTTTGATAATGATAAGTCTTGTTCCCCATCAGTCATCCTGTTTCCAACATAGCAAATGTTTCTGACTGGGAGAAAGTGCAGCTCATAAAACCTTACGTTTTATTTTTCTTGCACGATTTATTGAATCACGTTATTGATGCAATTGTTTTCTTATACAGAAACGCCCTAAAACAGAACTTATACACTGTGTTATTCGCACAAGTTTGGAGAGTGAAGTGAAATATCTTGAGCACCAAGACATGAACTACAATAATGTCATCAGGTTCATGTAGTTTTTGTCTAATTTCATCCAAGTGAGGTTCATTCCCAGCTGTGGATCTGATGTGACCACATCCCAGTTAAACCTCCACAGGTGCTCTCATCATCATGTCCAAAAACCCTTTTCCATTATTACTCACTGTCTGTGGAGGAGCTACAGGATTTGTCACTGTATGTCATCACCACAGTCTTGTATCTCTATTTTAAACAAAGATGTGATTTAGAGCGGATTTGTCCTTTAATTGTCCACAGACAGTTTAGAGGTGCAGTGCAGTTTCTCAGGATTTTGCACCAACAAAAAACTCTGGAGGAAGAAATCAAAGAATAATTTAATTTCTAACATGCAAATGAAAAAAAATGAAAAAAAGCTTATCTCTCTTAAGAAGTCGCCCACCTCCAGTGTGTCATCATGCATGTCACTCACCGTTTGATGTCCCCCAGTCTCTCTAACTCGTGGTCAATGTAAGTTCTCAAGTAATCGATCAGCTTCCGCTCAACACTGATCGCCTGCTTCACGTTCAGCAGCGACGTGTACATTTCACCTACAGACACGGGGATCACAGCTACAGCCAGGAGAGCTACTACACTAAAGTAAACACGTGTAGGATGCTTCATCTCCTGCGCCGAAAATAAACCTGTCCTTCCCTGCGGCTCCTCTCTCCTCTCTCTCTGTCCTGAACTCTGCTGCGGATCCTCAGGATTTGCAAACGTGCCTCTGAAGTCCGCACGGGGGGATCTCCCTCATCTGCTCTGAGACCAGCTTTCACCTCCTGTTCATGGGACAGACCTGCAGCCTGAAACCAGTCAGAGCAATTAGTTTGTCATGACAGCGCGCACCCGACACGTTTATTTGCCCTATAATAATAAGAATACATAAAACTTAATGGAGTGAGGCTCCAGCGCCAGTTTGTGGAGGCTGTTTCTGATTAAACAAGCTGCTCATTCAGTTTGAGCTTTGATTCATGGAAATAAATGATAGAAATTGATTATTTCATTGTATAACTTATTCACAACTTTCCTTTAACTTTTATTTTCTGTCATTTGTATTGCTTAAAAGTGGGTTAATGATTTGCTCCCTGACCAAAAAAGTTGAACGCATGTGAGTATTGAGAGTTTGGAGTCATTGCGACACCTGCAGGCGAATGCTCTGTACAACAACCAAACTGCAATTTTAAAGCTGTACAGTTAAGACATTTTAGCATTTGAGTGACTTTATTGGATTGGTGAAAACAAAATTAAGAGAGAGCAAACCGTCAGTTATTGCTGTGCAATGTTTTTGAATATTATTATATGTGATATTTAAACATAAAACTAACAAAAGTGGCATTGGGATGTGATATGATGTGCTGTAAAGTAACAAAACAAACCAGTTTACAAGGAATTTACAGGTAATCACTTTAATATTTCTCCCCAAAACAAATGCCTAGTAATTTTATAATTAACTTCATAGGAATGCATAAAAATACAAAAGTAAATGATGACATTCAGTACAGCTTCCATCTTATGGGAAGTGTAAATATAAAATCATTACAAAAAAATGATATTCTTTTTATACATACAGACACATATTCACATGTATAATTTGCATATTTGGGCCGCCCAAGGTTACACTTTGTATTTCTTATTATTCTGGCATTTATATCATGACCACCATACAATAAGTATTGTTATTAGCAAAAAAACATGAGACCTGTAACACAATTCTGACTAATTTTGACCAGCAGCATCAAACATGGTAACTACAAGTCAAATATCAGTGTATTAACCTACAAGAAGGGCTTGAAAGACAACACCCACGTTATTTTTTGTGATTTTAGGCTTTTAAATATCTGTAAAATAGTCTAATCACAGTGGATTACAGAAGGCTGAAAGCATTAGCTTGCCTGCAACCCAGTGACACAGTTAATCAAAAATCCTGCATGATCAGCGTTTGTAGGCTTATTGAGAGAATGCCAGACTTTACGTAAGCTACCTTGAATTCACCCACATAATTGAGTAATCTTTATTGATTCTGCCGGGCACAGATTTTGATCTATGAAGCCAAAACGGTGCCAATGCATCCACAAAACAAAAAAGGGGTCATGATAGCTTTCACGGGGAAGCAGAGGGTACCAGAGGTTTAATCAGTTCATGATTAATTCTTGTTCAGATATTAGATTAACTGTTCTTCTTTTTACAAATGTTTTAATAGTCTGTAAATCTTGTAACATTATTGTTCACTCCACTTATGTATGAAGACAGTAAATATTTTAACAGGGTGTATGCAGGGCTCACCAAGTTAAGACTTTAAGACCTTTTTAATACCACATAAAATGCCATTTGATACCTTCTTCATGATCATACCGACCAAAAGTATGAAAGTATGATGGAAAACCAGTGGGGACGATATGACCTAGAACGACTGATTATTATATCACATTTTTTCAGTACTTCTCAGCATTATATAACACAGATTTCTAATGATATAATTAAAATGAACACGACCTGGACCCAGACAAGTGGCATAAAATGGATGGATGGATCAGCCAATTAGAAATGATTAATTCATTGAAGTTTTTGCTAAAATTGATACTTTATGAGACAGTGAGCTTCGTATTTACTGTAGCTAGCAGTAGTGACAGTGTTTGCTACAGGTCTGATGGTGCTGACTGAAACTCCACAAAAAAGGACTGAACAGCCTCCTGCGTGCACAATCCACCATCAAAATGATCCCACTCTCCCAATCGGACACAAAAACATTTTATCACTAACATTACATGCTACAGCAGGCAAGACAAAATATTTGTTCATTAACTGTAAGACTTTTTAATACCTTCTAAGACCTTTTTTTTTTTTTTTTGAGGAAACTGAACGATCACTTTTCAAGACCTGCAGATACCCTGTTTAAACATCACAAATGCATCTTTTGACATTTGTGCATTGCGTTTAAGAGCTCTGTCAAAACTAAATCAGCCACTTCAAGAGGCAGACAAGTTGCCTCTGACACAGGGTTTGACTTTATTTGAGCAGCAGTGGAATGTTTTCCCAATGTAGGCCCTGAGACTCTGATCTCTGAAGCCGTAGATGAGCGGGCTGAGAAAGCGTGGAATTAGGATGAAACAGAAGTAATTAAAAAAGACGATGTCTTGTGGTAGCCAGTTGACATGCAGCACAATGAGAGTTTCAGTGATGGGGCTGGTGAAGGCCAACATGCACAGCAGCAGCTGAAAGCCGTGTAGCAGCACAGTGTGCATGGCTTTGCTCACAGACACTCTGTCTTGTCTCAGATTCCTGGTTTCCAACAGGATTCTCACGTATGTGAAGAGGATGATAACAGCCACCACTGCAAAGAAGAGAACACTCACAGCAGCTTTGAACAATGTCTGGATTGGAGATGAGCTGACAACGATAGTTTTGCAAAGCACAGGGGTGGAGAAGACGTCCACACCACGATTAAATTTCCCGATTGAGTACTCAATGATAAGGAAGAGACAGCTGATGAGCCACAGGGACAGAACTATGATCCAGATACGGTCTGAGCGCCAGGCGGCTGGGCGCTGCAGAGGATAGAAGATGGCAACATAACGCTCCAGTGACATGGTGGCCAGGATTAAGGGTGTGTTCAGGAAAGTGGCAGTAGAAATGAACAGCAGAGGAACACAGTACACAATAGCAAATTTCACCTGGCCCATGACAAAGAGGAAGAGCAGCACAGAGGACAAGAGCTGGAGGGTGTCGTTGATCAGCATGTAGGCAAACAGGATGTAACGTGAGGTGTCCAGGAACTGCCTGTGAGATGCAAAGATGTGCAGCATGACAGCAATGCAGCAGAGGAAGACGCAGAAGAAGGGGATAACCACACACACCTTGATGATTACAGACAGGCTTTTGTGGGAGGTTGCATTGCCTGGAAATTCAGTCAGATTCTCCATTTTGCAACTGTGGACTGGAGCAAACCTGTTAAAGAGAAAATAAGTTAAAGGTGTCAAAAAGTCAAAAATACACAGTGGAAATTTAAGTATAAAATAAGAATGGAACTTTTATCTCTTAAGGACAGCATACCATATATAAATGACTGATAATTGAAAGAAAATCCCCAACTTTGTAAGAAAAAACACACTATTTATCCCTTTAAAACAGACGTTTAAATACACATCCAACATTCAGAATAAAAGATCCCTCCACTCACCTACGAATGTCTTCATCAGCCAGAAAAGTTGACCGAGCTTTAGATTTCGGTTCTTCTTATCATACAACGTGTCTTCAGTGAATGACATGTCTGGGATGTTCTTCCCCTTATCTGAAGTGTTTGGCCCCAATCACATTTGTTTGACTCAAGTCTCCAGACATACATTATTTTCACGCTATCGTCATAAACAACAGAATTCAGTGGGGAGATGGGCTCATGGGTTCATAGGCTTTTAATACGGGATTTTTGCAAGGAAGCTAATGAACTAGAGAAATTAATATTTATATGTGTAACATAACTGTTAGACAACAAGTTTGCAATGTATGGCATAAAAATTACCCTTTTTTTGATCAAAGCGGCTACTACAAAAATCCTAACAAAGTGATCAATTCAACATTTGCAAACATGTTTATCATTTTGCAAAAAGTGATACCCAGGCAACAGCTTACTTTCTGGCTAACTTCTAATAATCTTGTAATAATAATAATCTTATTATTGTAATAATTGTTTGTTTGATAAAAGCAATGAGACTTAACAGGAAATGTGCCATAGAAACAGAAAAATAAGCAAAATGGGGCTTTGCTGCTGCTAGCTTTGCACCCTAGCACCCTGAATTTGTCTGTATGAACGGGGTTTAGTTAGAGGCGAGGGGAGTCAGTTAGCAGTAAGTCGAGAAAAGCCATTATTTTGGCTGTGCAAATCATTTCCCTTATATATGTACAGAGGACACTGTAGATTATTTTAGATTATTAAATTACTCATACGATTATTCGTGTGAGTCAGAACCCACAACAGAGGAAATGCAACAGCAAAGAGAGGCAGATAATTCATTTGCTGAGGTTTGTTTGTGTAATGTTAGCTATCTAACAGAGCAAATACATGTCAGCTAATGGCCTTTTAAGTTCCCAGGTGGGTAGAAAGTGGCCAGTGAGCAGTTGGTATTGTTTTTGCACGTTTGACAGGCAAACAGAAATGTCATGATGGTGTTGATTAGTAGGTTAACATTATATGCCAACAAGAATCTATGTGATTATGTGTACATAGTTACTCTTTAACAAAAAATAACTGTTTTGAGCACAGTAATTTTTAATATTTAATACAATTCAGTATAGATGACAGAATAATAAATAAATAATAATAATAAATAAAAATAATAATAAACACCCAAATCATCATAAACCAGTGGAATAATTAACTTTCCGCCCAACCTCATCGTTTTTCCGTCCCACATGATCAAAAGCCTGTTTGCTGGCTGCACTGCCTCCACGTTGAAAACCTGGTGCAGCAGACTCTGAGCTGGTGAACATCTGTGAAAATGAACGGCACTGAAGTGGTTATAGTTTTGGGGAACTAGATATTGGTGGCTGCAAAATGTCCCTTTAAGTATTATTTCTGCTGACGCAGAGCAGTTTCTATGAGTCACTTAACTGAGCCTTTTTCCAGCTGGAAGGGGGAGCTCTCATATTGATTTTTGGCTCTGTGGTGATTCTGCTGAGCGAACACTTTCAAGTGAACTGGGTCAGTCATTCCAGCTGTGTCTTGTACAATGCACTTTGTGAACCGTTGAGAGTTTTGGCAGCGTTTTTATTTGATTTTTTTTTACTTTTGTTTAGATGTAATGTGACTGTGGAAGTGGCTGTGGAGCTGCAGATGTCGTTAGATGAGTCCACCACTTAAGGATTACCAAAACAGATCCTGGGCCTAATTAAAGAACCGTGTGAAGATTCATAGTTTATATTGGTAACGGGCTTAACTGTTGTTGTACTGCAGTTAACTGTTTATTCTCAAGAAAGCATCAGGGCTGGTTTCACAAAGATACTTTAGACTGGTCTGCAGTGTTAGGCCAGTCCTAGTTTACTTCTTAGATTAATTTGATGCAAGTACAACAGTTTGGGAAACTAAATACAAGTAAACTCATTATAAAGGAGTGTAGCCTGGAGGGGGGTCTAGTCCTCTTCCTGTGTTCTGAGGATGCTGATTATATATCTGCACAACAACGGGATGTACGTGTGGAGGAGTTTAAGGAGCAAGTGCAGGTGGCGGATGTCTGAGATGTTGTGACGTAGCCTACGAAGGATGAGAGAAGAATAAAGTCTCTTAAGCCAAGAAAAGGTCGAACAACCCCCCTTGAGTGAAATCATGTACATCCTGTTGTAGTCTACAGTTAATGTGTGTTATCTCCAAATACTATAAGAACTGAGGAACAACTGTCCCTCCTCAGTCATACCCGCGCAATGCCGACTGCAATCAATTAAGATCAACGGAGAACCTGAATATTGTGTCATCTTGTATTTGAGTGCCAACTCTCATCTGCACTAGACAAGAACTGATTTTTTTTAGTTTCCACGACATTACCCTCTGAACAAAGAGCCACATTTCCATGGTAACAGTCAGTGACACCTGTTGACCAGCGGCACCAAATGACAAAAAGAGATTTTATGCAACAGGAAGTTTTTTTTTTTCCTATTGTTTCTCTTGTTTCTGAATTTTACCAGTAAAATGTCTTCATAACTGTTGAAGTCTTGCAGAACGCAAACATTTTCTGCTGGAGTTAAAGGAACCCGAGGAGTTTGATGCGGTTGCTATGTCAGCCATGTTTTTTTTTTTTTAGTTTGAAAAATTTAACTTACCCAGAATTCACTGCAAATTAATCCAACTTCAGTTATTCAAGAACTGGACAGCTTTGTGCAATGGATGAATTTAGACGTCTATCTGAAGTCTTACTATTAGTTTGATCTAAACCATAGTCAAAGTGTCCCCAAGAGATAATAAAGAGTGTACCGACTAACCGATCAGCTATCAACATCTATGTTGAATAGGGTATAAGGTAGATGTGCTCGAATTACTGTCAATAGACTTGTTGATATCAACAAACTGGGCAATGTTGTAATAAAGTCCAGACCCACAAACAACATCGGTTACTGTCAGGCGCATGGCAGGATCGTGGTCGTAGAGTCAGGGTTAAAGGGCATTGCTCTTCAGATGGATGTTAAAGTCTGTTTGGTTAGACATGCTGCATGCTATTAGAGAGAAAGGGGCCTAAATGTTAACGTGTTGACAGCCGATGCAAAGATCAATATATTTGTGCTTGTCCACTTGTTGCTTGTTATCCTGGAATTATGTTTATTGTACTATTACTATTTAAAATGCTCTGGATTAGAGAATCAAGGAAATGTGTGAAATATAAACCGCAATCTTTGATTCATAGAGTTCCATTTTACTTTTTTAAAACATTCTTTCCTGCGGTCATGTTAGTTCATGCTTCTGGGACTAATGTTTTTAAAGAAAGCTTTGGGGTTAAATTAAAAAGATTTTTAAAAAGACACATTGTAACACTTTTGCCTGCGGCGATGCTATTTGAAGCTTTATATCTCAGAGCTACTAGAATTAACCTGAATGTAAATTTTCTTTGTCAGTAGCAACCACAGGGTCCAGGTTTGTATGAACTGTAGGCTACGTGTAAGGCTGCTCAGATGTTTGTGAGCAGCAGTGAAAAAGGTAAACAAAAACCTTGACCCCACTGGGGCTCTTTATGTAAGTCCTGCGTCAGTAATCAAGACTGCAGGGGATTGGACCAAAATCTGCATCCAAAACAAATGTTCTGCCCCAGCGGACGCCACCTCAGCAAATAACTTATTTGCAGGCTATCAGACAGAATGAATGCTATTGCCAAACGTTTGGCGACAAGAGTTTTAGTGAAAATTAAATGACACAGAAAAGTGACAAATACAACTAAGCTTTTTCCAGTAAAATAATAACAAAAAAAACCCAAAAAACCCTGAGAAGATAGGTATAGTAAAAGTGCAATACAGATTTGACAAAAGAAATTTGGCATAATTTAAGTTCTGTGTGTGTTAAAATTTTCCTGCTTTTACTTACAGTATAGAACGTCTAAAGACAAACTGTTTGTCCTGTTTGGTAGAAAATTTCCTCCAAAAAAACAACACATCCGTTACACCGTCATGAGGCTTAAAGAGCTTCCTTTAGTATTATCCATCAGGTGATCTTCACTTCTAAGTGTGCTGGTTTTGTTCTTGTGTAGGATAATTTAAGGCTATGTGAGGAGGATATTTTAAGGATATTTGCCTGCACTGTGATTCAAATGTCAAAGTAGATACAAAACATGCAAATAGGCCTCATAGCAAGAAGGTGCCTGACTTAAATACAAAGGATTTTGCATGTTCTGCCTAAGTTTTCTCTAGGTGCACTGGTTTCTTCCCGTAGTCCAAAGACATGCAGGCCTGGTGAATCAGCGACTAATCTGTGGCTCAGGAGGTAGAGCGGGTAGTCCATTAATCCCAGGGTTGGCGGTTTGCCAATCCCGGCTCCTCCTGTTCACGTTGGGCAAGACACCGAACCATAAGTTGCTCCCGATGGAGGCCAGCACCTTACATGATCGTTGTGTGAATATGTGTGTGAATGAGACCAATCTGCTTTGGGAACCATTAAGGGAGAAAAAGCACTATATAAGAGAAGTCCATTTACCATTTGAAGTCCATTGTGTATGATGGTAATGCCTGTCTATAGATCCACCTGTTTTTTGTGCATTTCAGTCAAAAGCCATGAAATACTGCATTTTTGTGTGAAAGATGAATAAGACATTTGATTATATTTTACTGCAAACAGCACACTTATGTGGTGTCTCTGTGCCTTAGGGGTTTAAGACAGCTTTTTTCTATGATTCATTCATATAATCATTTTAATAAATTTGCAATTAGCACATTTAATGAAAATGTACGTCATCAGTCATATATATGATATGCAACCAATTTGAAGATTTTTATTTTATATAAAAGGCATAGTTTCCTTATGCACCCTATCAACATTTCCATGTATGAGACCATGAATAAGTGGACTCATCAGTGGACATCTTGGAGCAGGAATAAAAATAATGTACTTAAAGTTCTTGACATTTATGCATAACATGAAACCATTAATAAAAGTATTATTCTCTTCTGATGCAGCTTTGGTCAGTTGTATTATTGTAGCATTGGAGAATTTGATGGTAATAAACATGATTGAGAAGACAAACGGACCAAACATGATTATTACAAAGCAGGTATCTTTTACAGTTCTGTGTGCATGTTTTGTCCATGTGTAGGAAATCTTGACCACAGTATGAAGTGGGGGAAACTGAGAAACAGTAAAGTGGATTTAAAAAGAAAGACGCAACTTTCTTAGTATAATCCAAGGTAACAAATACAAATAGAACCATAATAAGTTATTGTTGGGAAAGCTCTCCTTTTGACATACACAGATATAATAATCAAAAGCAATTACGGGCCAAATACTTGTTAAATCAAGTCATCTAAATAGACAAGTTCAGGTCAAATTGTAGTTTAAGTTACCTCACCATCAGACTTTATATTGTATGTAGGGTTAATGGTTTGTTAAGAGTGTTCACAATGTATTCATCACCGCATTGTAATCACAGCCATGCTCATAACAAGGGAATAGAAATATAATATTAGCAGATATAGAACATTGTTAAAACTTAAATCTTAACTACTTAACCAGGAGCATGCTGGTTAAGTAGTAACCAGAGCATATTTGAGCATATTTAGATTTTTTTTTTCTTTTTCTTTTTTGTAGAAGCTCAGAGATACTGGTGCAAAGAAGGTGGAGACAATAATAATGCAGGGTACAGAGCTGAAGGCGGTGAATGATGAGGATGCACTAGTGCTGCGTGTGGAGCACAACTCTCCATGGCGCAGGGACATGCAAATGTCAGAGTAACTGGTGTGACTGTAAAGTACAGATATAAAAACTCAAGATGAGCAGAATATCAGACATGACTAATATCGGCTGTCAGAGAGTAGTGTAACAGAAAATAAAATGTAGTGTGCAGTTGTGTAGAAGCATTCCTTTCAAAAAAACGTTAATGCAAAGAAAAATCATCTCCAGGATCTGCACAATAATGACTTGGTCGTTGATCTGTCGTTGCAAAGTCTCGTCACCAACCAGTGAGCTGTTATCAGCAATATATTTCCTGAGCAAACACACGTTTTTGAGGTATTGTCAAAAGTCATGTTGCAATGCATCTGTCAATATAAAATCAGATTCTTATTACAAACTGATAGTGAAGTGAAGTGAGGTGAACTCAGATGTCAAGCTTCTCTAAAGTGCTAAGATGACCAAACCCTCCATGCTGTTTCAGAGACAATAACACCAAATGACACTTTGCTCACCAGTGTTGTCATCATCACTCACTGCTTGTCCTCCCTGTTGGCTATCTATCTATCTAGAGTATTATTAGTCAATAGCTACTTTTTTTATCTATAGTTCAAGGAGTCAATCTATCAAGGAGTGACAGTAACGGGGCAAGTTTTTACCAAAGGCCTAGTGTCGTATTGTATTACTGTAAAAAGGTGTACCAAATACATTATACTTAAAAATGCAAATACAAAAAAATAAATAATTAGATGAATTTTTTCAATTTAATTACTGTGTTGATAATCATTTTGTCATTTTAGTTATTTTAATTCAGAAAAAAAAACCACGCATTTGTTGTTTACAGCATCGCAGTTGCTCAGTTTTCTCATTCTCATGTCACTAAATAGTTTATAATTACATTAAAAAACAACAGTGAGGTGTAAAACCTAAATATCCAATAATATTGGAATCGTGCAATTACTAAAATCAAGATATTGTTAGCTTATTTTCCAACGTCTCATCATGATGAGTCATCAACTTTAGCAGTACAGGCATGTTCATCTAAGACACAGTAAATATGTTTAGGCTTTTAGTCTTGTTCAGAGCTGAACGGCAGGATGTCCTTGACTGACCATCTCTGTTATCTGACCTCAATGCAACTGATCCATGTGCTTCTCCTGTAAAAGACCAGGCTGAACACAAAAATGCTCCAAAACAAGTGAAGATAGCAACAGTACAGGTCTGCAGAGCATCACTAGGGAAGACAACAACATTTTAATTTGAAATATTTATTTTGGGCCACTAGAATTCAGGTACTATGCATAACAAGTGCCACAAGTCCTGCATGGTTCCTCTTATGTGGGGGTAAACACCATCAAACCTAAAAGTTGGCACTATATATTTGATGTAAAAAGACTCCACATCTGCGTTGTCTACAGTCAGGGTTCGTACAGCTTTTTAAGAGTAAAATTCAAGCGCTTTTCAAGCACTTTCAAGGTACCTATACCAAAAATGTCCAGAGTCTCGAAGCCCTTATCATCACATCTAAATTGTTAAATGACAGGAGACAACAAACAAATATAATGACGGGATTGTTTCATTTCAAATATTAAAAGATTTTTGGTTTACGAGTGATTGTGTAGATGATGAAACACCAGATACTGTTGCAAATCAAGCATTATTCAAGGAGTATATAATCGAATTCAAGCATATTCCTAATCTTGAAAACATGACAGTTAAAATGAAGCATTTTCCAAACTTCAAGACTTTGTACGAACCCTGTACAGTATATGGCAGATCTGTTTAACATACTGTTTGTGCAGACAATGCACCTTGCCAAGTGTCAGTTTTTATGCCACAAAATGGCTGCAGCCCTTTTCACGCCATGGGATAAAGAAAGTTTATTATTATCATTATCATCATTTTGATTTGTAATATTCCAGAAAGGGTTTTTGTTTCATGCATGAAAGTGCAAACATTACCACACCTTAATAGTTAGCCCAGTTCAAACCCAAAAAGAGTCACTTTTGAGATTAAGGTCTGATTAAAATGTTCATAATAAGTTTATTTAGTCCTGAACTCCAACTGGTAGAACAAATAGAGCAAGAGAGAGAGAGAGAAACAAGCACGTAACTTCTGTCTCTGTGAGCTTTTTCAGATAAAGCCATATACGCACATTTGCAGTCAGAGTCAACAGATCAATGCCTTTTACGCAATGAAATGGTGCTGGGGGCCTTACAAATACCCACAGGACATGACAGTTGGTCATTGTCGAGCAGACTGAAAGATCGCAAGCAACGAACAATATTTATTTCTCAGATTTTACAAAGACAAGGCAGAGAGTGGACTGTAGATTAGCCTGAATTGCGAAAAACAGAAAACCCATACAGCCAGCAGCTAATTTTTACGTACATCATATCAAATACATTCTTCAAGCGCAGAAGTTAATCTGCAAAATGCAAGTTGTTCGTCAGTGTTCAGTGTGTGCCAGCCGTGCTGCTGGAGGACTTCAGACAGACATTTCACTGCTGCGGACCAACAAGAGTGTGCTGAGGAGAGAAGCAGCCTGTATTCGTTTCCTAAGGTAGGTTATGAATAAGAGCCAATGCCATATAGTATGAAGTTGGAACACAGGCTAGATATCTGCAGCCAAATTGAAGGTTTGTGACTACGATAATGTAGCCTGCATTGCTATTAGTGCAGAAAACGTTTGACTTCTCAGACATCACCTGGAGATTTGGCTGGCAAATTCAAACCACAAGATTATAACTCAAAACAGTGCTACAAAACATTAAGCTGAAATACCATGACTTTAATAACCTGTTTGCATTCTGTCCTAATTTTTCTACAGCACTTCTGAGAGTGCTGTACTCAGCAGCAGGAAGCCTGGAGTCCAGAAGTTGGGGGAACGGACAAATAGTGCGCACATGAGCATAGCATCTTTAAGTGTTGGCCGTGGGCTTTCTGCTACCCATTTTACAGAGGTGGGTCAGTCTCCTACCAGAGATAGTCTAACATACATACATAGTACATGCACCAGCCCAATGAGCTGCATATTTTGTATGTGGAGAAACTGAAGGAAGGAGTTCAAATACTGAATATTTTCCTCTGTTTGTAGCAAGTGGAAAACCTGTCTCATGACTCCCTGATCAGAAGAGCAGTCTCAATGGTTACGGACAGTTCAAGTACCTTCCTCTCCCAGACCACCTTGGCTCTCATAGATGCCCTTACAGACTATTCAAAGGTAGGTTTTTCAATATTATGTGAAACATTTCATCCACATCTTACGACTGCCAACCTCAGTCTGAGAGTTTAATTCATCACTGGGAAGAAATTATCCTCACAATAGCAGGAGAAAGCACATCTCCACACTAGAGAGTTCATTAACGTCCACATTATTAAGTGAAAATGGACATAGACTTGATGCAATCATCATGTTTTAAATCTCTACATCTATACATAATTTCATGGTGAGGATAATACCTGTAAGAAATGACACTGGCTACAGAGAGTGTCTTGATGTTTTTGCATTAATAAGAATTTGGTTTGGAGTCATAGGAGTAAAGCACTGAATCTGTTAGGTAGACAAAAACTACTGTAACATTATTTTTTTTTTAATAAAGCCCTGTGCTGTCCCTGACTGCCTGTCCTCCCTCTGTTTGCGAACAGGGTGTGCACACACGCATTGCTGTCCAAAGACGGTATTTAGCCTCACTGGGAAAACTGACCCCAGCAGAGGAGGATTCATTCCTGGAGGTGATCAATGGCCAGCGTGCAGAGGTTAGTTTGTGTTGTCCTCTTTGTAGAAAAGTTGAAAACAAACCTAAATGAACTCTATAGCATTCCGTTTCCTGTTAAAATCAGCTATCACTCTCTGCTAAAACAGTAAAAAAAAAAAAAAAAGATGCATTTATTTTACTGAGTTTGTTTCATGTCTTTGTCCTGACAGGTTAGTGACAGACTAGCTGAATGCAAACGCTTTGAGTCAACCTGGATCAGTGCTGTCAACTTGTGTAAAATGGCAGCTGAGGCAGCACACACTTCAGGTGGGTAAAATGTGTGCCTGAGTACAATTGTATTTCTTGAGGCTTGTGCTGAAATACTATATTTATAACGAATAATGAAATAATGTAGAGATTAAAATCCTATTTTTCTGCTGTCTGTGGAAAATGGACAGATCAGATGCTGTCACTCAATAATTATTAATTTAAAACAAAAGTGATTTAGTGGACAGGACGGTTTGAACTTAAGCTAGTGTTATGTCAACCCTTGAACTTTCTCAGCAATTTGACAGAGTGTGTGTTTGCATCTGTGTGTTTCCAGGAGCCGAGCAGGTGTCCATCACAGTGAGGACAAACATCCAGGTGGCCCAGTCGCAGGTGGAGGAGGCACGGAAACTGTCAATGGATGCAGATAAGAAGTTGGCCGAGACTAAAGTAGAAGAGATCCAGAGGATGGCCGAATATGCCGCCTTCCTAGGTGATAGTGAGGAGCACGAGGTGCATGAGGCTTATCTACGAGAGGACTAAGACAAATAGACATACAGATATTGTAAAACATTAAAAAAAAAAAAGTGCATGCTTTCACCTTCAAAAGCTTTGAGCTTTCTACGTTCTATTTCCCTATTATGTCTCTCTTAAATTTTGAGCCTGTGATATGTGTATATGTTTGCATTTACACAAAGAAAATCAAAATTTGAAAAGGGAATGAAATAAATTGATAACAGTTTGTAATTTTTTTCTATTGCATAAATCATTATTTAAGAGTATTTATTTGATTAGTGAATGTCAACTGTTTTTGGAGCTTCTGGAAAATGATTATTGAATTTCCAGTATATATTGTATGGCAGTTGGGCTCATCTAACATCGGATCACAGTGTTGAATGTATGTTTTGTAACTATTGTTTGCACCCTTGTTTTTTCACTGTTCACATAACAGAAAAAAAATAATAAAACGAATCTGTGAGTATTTCATTTAATATATGTGTTGATGTGTCCTTGTTTGTTGCCATATCATGTAATCCTAAATCAGTGTGACATGGCTCATTTACTTGGGCTGTTAACTGCACTTAATGAACATTTGCCTGCGGTCCTGACTCCTTTCACGACAGCGACAGAGCCTGTGGAAAACTGTATTAGTGACTTAAACTCAGCCTCTGTCTACCAAAACTACACCCTGGTTTACAGATAAAACACACAGGTTTCTCTAAATATCAAAGGTAGAAATAATCGTTTATTGTGTATATTCTATGGAGGAGGTCTTATTCAGTATGTAAAGTGTTATTAAAGCATCCCAAAAAAACAAAAACAATAGAAAATGGGTGGATTGATTTTATTTGAAAAGTGTTACAAAGATTTGCATATATCAACATAGATTTAATTTAGTTGTAAGGGGCAATTTATTTGGTTTCCATTTACAAAATGCATACACAGCATAGTCCAACTTCTAAACGCTCAGCATTGTAAACTAATTAACCATAAATAGGCTATATATTATAATAATTATATGTAGAGTTTAGAAATCATAAAATGCATTTAACAATCTATTGGCCACCTCTTCTCATTTGTTTTAGCCGCATTAGCTAACAAAACAAAACCACAAACAAACAAAACATCAGTTTTAATTAGTCCACATATCGGATTGTCACTTTTTCAAGAAGTCAACTTGTAATTTGTTCAAGTGGATTTGAACGCAACCCATACAGCGTAATGCAGTGAGAAACACTCACTGCTGGACCACAAGGCAAACTACTTCAAGTAGTCTGTTGTGCTTATTATAGACTGTACATTTTGAATTCGAACAGGTCAGGAACAGTTCGAATGTTACATTCTTTCCCATGTTAAAGGCAAAAAGTCAACATCCTCACTAGTTGTTTATCCTTGCAGAAAACATGGAAATGAGCAGCATTGGTAGGAATCTGCTGAACCTAGACCCAAAGCTTTTCAATATTTTCACACAACTAAAGCCTGATGAACCTGAAATAATTATATGTTCATTCATATATTCATTGTGTGTGAAGTGATATATACACAACAGCACATATAAAGTCAGAAACTCAAAACAACACAAAGATTTGTTTTCTAGACACTCCTACTGGAAACAAGTAGATAATCTGTATTTCTCTGGTGTTTTGAAAGCTGCAGTTTATCTAAATACATCGCCTACGTATAAATTACAATAGCAATGATGCAAACGGTAATGTTGCACAACTCAGGTTTATTTGTAGTTTAAATGTTAATGCAAATTTGATTTTCTTGATCAAAAGCCATCACATATTGTCCTTGAACTGTGCAGCAGATGTTCATTGTAGCAATATAACATTCATAATCAAAATTGGGTCAGACATATTCAGAAAAAGGCAAACATAATGAACCACAGTGCTTAACAAGTAGTGAAGGTTGATGTAGAGTAATATCTTTTACATGTTTAACTTTGATAAGAATATTAATAAATATTAGCATGTATTTAAAATGAAGCAACCGATCATGACACCAATTTGTTAAACAAAACTAATCTGCACATTTTTTACAAAATGAAATCCAAAAGGGTTGTTGTATTTTAACGCAATAAAAAACTTGTCATCCCTGAGGCCATAAATGAGAGGACTCAGACATCTTGGAGCAAGATAAAATGTGATATAATTAAAGTACCTGACATTAACATATAACATAAAATCAATCTGAAGGACAACACTTTCTATGAATGGGCACCACAACTGGATGAGACAGAGCAGCAGCTGGAAAGCATGAAGCATAACTGTTCGGAGCCCTTTCCATGTTGACTTTTTATTTTCTTCTTAAGCAGCTTTGGCCACTTTCACTATTTCAATGTAGGAGAAAATGATGGTGACAGACATGATTAAGAAGTAGCTCTGATACACAGCTAATTTAACATGATCCTGCCAGCGAAGAAAAACAAACATGTCCATGGAACATATCTTGTATTGGGTATACAAGCTATTCGAGGTTGATGCAAAGAAGATGGAGAGAACAACAATGCAGGGTACAGAGCTGAGGCCATGAATGATGAGGATGCAGCGCAGAGCGCTGCGTGTGGAGCACAGCTCTCCATGGCGCAGGGGCATGCAAATGGACACGTAGCGTTCCAGGGTCATTGCTGTCAGAGTAACTGGTGTGACAAAAGTGTATAGAATCACAACAATATAGATAATGACACATAGGCCAATTTGCATACTGAATCGCAAATAGCTCAAGATGAGCAGGATATCAGACAAGATTAATATCAAGCTATCAGACAGCAGTGTAACAGCAAATAAGATGTAGCGCATGGTTGTGTAGAAGAAATCCTTTGAAAAAAAGGTCACAATGAGCAACAAGTTGATGCAAAGGAAAATTACCACCAGAAGCTGCACTATAATGACCTGTTCACTGATCTGATGCCGCAAGGACTGACCACCAACCACTGAACTGTTATCTGCCATACTGTGTACATATATAAAATGTTTAAAGGACTACCAAAAGTCAAATAATACACCTTCTAATATAAAAATAAGATGACAGTCCCATTACATTAAGACCCAAATCCAATGTCAAGCATCTTTTAGGTCACACGATGTTGGTGTAAATATAGCCACTTACCAAACCCTCACTGCAGTAATGTGGCATAGTGGCACACAGACAAATATCTTCTGTGCAGTCTTCTGAGAGATCCAAGAATAAAACCAATGAAATCTTGCTCACCACAGTGTCGTCACTGCCCCTTAACTGCTCATAGCACTCATTGGCCATCCAGAAAATGATTGCTGGAGAGCAACTGAGTGAACTCAATAGTTCTTCCAAATTTGTTTTCCAACAGAATTATTATATTTGTTTTATCAGATTTGTTTATAAATTGTTCAGAATTTATCTTGTCTTTGTCATGAAGTCAGACCAATTTACTGTGAGAGGAAAGTAAGAAAACTACAATGTTTTATCCCTAACCCTTATCAAGACTTTTATTTTATCTTAAAATTAAAAAAACAAATTAAAAAAACAATAACCCTGTGCCATCCAAGCCTGAAAGGCCTCCTTTCTCAGCTTTACGGCCTCCTTCACCGCTGGTGTCCACCAGCCAGGTTTTAGGTTGCCACCACAACAGGCACAGATGACCTTTGGAACACAACTCCTAGCAGCCGCCACCACAATGGAGGCTTTGAACATGGCCCATCCAGATTCCACGTCCCCAACCCCCGGTATGCATGAGGAATTCTTCTGGATGTGGGAGTTAAAGACCTCGAGGACAGGGGCCTCAGCCAGACTTTCCCAGTTCACCCTCACTACAAGTTTGGGTTTTTCCAGGTCTGTCTGGATCCCTCGCCATCTGATCCAATTCTCCACTAGGTGGTGATCAGTTGACAGCTCTGCTCCTCTCTTCACCTGAGTGTCCAAGACATATGGCTGCAGATCTGATGATCTGATTTTAATTTATTTTTTACCAAATGCACTTATGGATCACCCTATGCTCAAACATGTTTGTTATGGTCAATCCATGACTAGCCCAGAAGTCCAATGACAAAGCACCACTCAAGTTTAGATCGGGAAGGTCATTCCTCCCAATCAGCCCCCTCCAGGTTTCTTCATTGTTGCTCATGTGAGCATTGAAGTCTTGCAGCAGAAATATAGAGTCCCTAGACAGTACCCTTTCCAGGATCCCACCCAGAGAATGTAAGAAGGCCGGATACTCTGAACTGCTGTTCCGTGCATAGGCACAAATAAGAGTCAGCACCTTCCTCTCAGCAACTCGCAGTCGCATAGAGGCGACCCTCTCTTTCTCCAGGGAAAACTCTCTGGAGTCTCTGAAGTTTACAAGAACTGGCTAAGCGATAGGCAGAGTTACGAATGTTAGGGAACAAAGGCTATTTTCAAATGCCCCAGCAGCCCATGTAGTGGTATCCGTGCAATATTGCCTGTCTGGCAGAAAATGTAATAGCACTTAATAGTTGCTCATTTGCACACATTAAAAGTGACAGAATTAGTTGTGTAAAGAATGAAAAATGAGAGCTAGTCAGAGAGGTTCAAGCTCTGTCAACTTTCTCACTTCCACACACCTGGCTAATCACTGTGTAAAGTGCGTGTGAATGTCGGATGGTTGGTTCTGGAAAGTTACAAAACATGTTGGATGCAGCCCCTCCAGTTGCGGAGTCGGAAAGGTGTGGGGTTTTCCGAAGCTATTCGACCATCCGACAAACACTTCTGATGGAGTATAGTACAATCACATACCTTTGAGTATAGCAAAGACTGTTGTAAAAAAACACATTAAAAACAATGAAGAAAAGAGGGAGATTGTGTGCGTCACTTTAATTTATTGTAAGCAAATGTACAGGGAATGGGAAGGGACATTCATCAGTGCAATATAATCACACACATGCTCATGAAAAGCAAATGTCAACATCCCCAAAAACATCTATGATTATTTTTTTTTAGCATTTTGTTGCTGTTGCAAAAGGATCCACTGAATATATTTTTCTGTAAAATAACAATATAAACCAAGCTAGAGATAGATATTAAACATATTAAGCGGTATAGAAAATGGATGGATGGAACAACATGACTTTGATTTATCAATCAAAATAAATCAGATGATGTTTCTTATACAACCCACAGAGAGCATAGCATTTCATTGCCTGAAAAAACATTTCATCCCTGAGGCCATAAATGAAAGGACTCAGACATCTTGGAGCAAGAATAAACATTATGTAGTTAAAGTACCTGACATTAACATATAACATTAAATTAATCTGAAGTACAGCAGCTTCTATGAATGGGCACCAGAGCTGGATGAGACAGAGCAGCAGCTGGAAAGCATGAAGCATAACTGTTCGGAGCCCTTTCCATGTTGACGTTTTATTTTCTCCTGATGCAGCTTTGGCCACTTGCAGTATTTTAACATAGGAGAATACAATAGTAAAACACATGATCAAGAAGTAGAATTGGCTTATAGCTGACCTAAGATGACTGTGCACAACTGTGCAAAATGAACATCTCCACAGAGCATATTCTGCCCTGGGTATAGAAGCTGTGGTTTGCAGATGCAAAGAAGATGGAGAGAACAACAATGCAGGGTACAGAGCTGAGGCCATGAAGGATGAGGATGCAGCGCAGAGAGCTGCGTGTGGAGCACAGCTCTCCATGGCGCAGGGGCATGCAAATGGCCACGTAGCGCTCCAGGGTCATTGCTGTCAGAGTAACTGGTGTGACAAAAGTGTACAGAGACAAAACAATATATATAACAAGACACAACCACATTTGTATGGTAAAACGAAAATAGCTCAAAATGAGCAGGATATCAGTCATGAATAAAAACAGACAATCAGACAGTAATGTATTAGCAAATAAGATGTAGCGCATGGTTGTGTAGAAGAAATCCTTCATAAAAAAAGTTGTGATCAGCAAAAAGTTGATGCAAAGGAAAACTGATACCAAAACCTGAACTAAAATGACCCGATCACTGATCTTGTACATTGAGGATTCACCACCAATCAGTGAGTTATTGGTTGCCATATATTTCTCTGTGATAACCACGTGTATAAGGCTTTTAGACACTGCCACAAATAATTTAGCTCTAAAGATAGATCCAAAAGTCCAGAACGTTCTGGGACACAAAACTCAAATTATTTCAATGAATCTGACAGAAACACATCATCAGGTCAAAGTGCAGAAAACCCTAAGATTACCAGACCATCCCTGCAGTAATGTGGCATTGTGGCACACAGCTCCAAAGATATCTTCTGCTGAGCTCTGTGCAGCCTTCTGAGAGAGGACTGTGTACTGTGAACGTTATGGGGCGACTATAACACAAGGGGACAACCACATGAAAGTTTACTCACCACAATGTCGTCATCACTAGTTACTGCTAACACACTTGATAGGCTGTAGTAACTATAGTTACACACATCATGTGCTGGAAAGACTTTTAGTGATCTAAGTAGTTGTGCTTCTCCAAATAAGTTTTCCCACAAATATGTAAATACACAGCACCTCTAGACACCTTAACTCTACAGGTATGTGACGAAGAGGCCTCATGATTCGTGACATATGGATTCAAAATGTGTAGTCTACCTTTACTGGTAAATATTACATAGAATAATCCACACCGTTTGCACAGTATAACTGATAAATAAATGATCATTTTTGGCCAGTAAAAATGTCAGTAATCAGTACAGATTCAAACGTGCCAAAAGTTGAGAGAGCATTCCTATGGAAGCCCAGCATTCATGTAAAATGATGTTTTGACCGATCGCTAGGCCCTGCAGTGGGTATCAGGGAACTGGGCCCCACGACAGGCAACACCATTTTCTAGCCCCCACCTAACTATACGGGGTGGGGGTGGGGGGTCTCAGGGGGTCTTGGACCCCCTAATTAACAACTAGGACCCCTCGAAGACGGCAAAATCAAATTTTGAGGGGGTCTCAAAATTAAGCTAATTATTTACTATTTATCTGTATTGTACAATTTATTTTCATGTTTAAATATTGAAAGGTAAGGAGCAACACAGAAAATGCGACTGATGACAGTGAACAGGCAGCTGATGTAGCCAGCAGCTCCTGAGCTCCTGACATGGTTACTGGTGCCGGTTGTAATTCTGCGGCGCAATAATACATTCTGACTCCGCAGTTCTGCTCCTCTTCTCCATATTTGAAAAAACAGATTTATGTCTTATGTTCTTATTTATCCAACAGAGGAAGTTTTTAAACAGTCCTTAAATCTTGAAACAAAGTAATAAAACATGAGGTTTTACTACTATTCTACACAGGATGCCGCTGTATAAACTGTGAATCTTTCAGAGTATCAGCTTTGGCTAAACTGTCGGGTTGGCTCAACTGGCTTGATAGCAGTATCATCTTAAGACCATGGCCTCCTCAGTAGTCCAGCCACCATCCCTACTTATCTAGCTCCACTAGTTGCAAATAGTTACTAGTTATATCAGAAAACCTTTCACACCATTGTCTGAGCTAGTGCATCTTTAAAACATCCTTGATTCCTATCCTCACCAAAGCAAAGCACAGATATTTGGCTGCATGACCCGGCCTTATATAAATATAAATATCTACATTGTATCTGCTCAGGTTAAACTACTACTACCCACTCAGTTGTCCAGTCACCATCACTGTATAACTGGTTCCACTAGTCTTACCAATCGCCACTAATTAGCAACCCCTCTGGTGCGTAGAAGGGGTAGAAACTTTTCTTGAATTAATCCCTTGACCTGTCTTACCAAATTAAGGAACTTTGTATCAAAATGAATTTGTGTGAGTGTAAGAGTTCAGACAAGTCTACAGGGTCATCAGGCAGGCACCCTCTCAATAACTGGTGTTTCGTTGAGTTGCGCCAACGACACCAAAAAGGCTCAACAGTGTGTTCCAGCATCCCAGAACCACCCCCCTCTTTACCTGCACCCACACACTCAATACAACCCACCTACAACCAGCTAACACCTTGTCAAGCTAGCCAGCATGCAGCTATGCTGCCCACACCGGAGGGGGAAACAATTCATCACTCTCTGTTTACTTTGTATTGTGTGAAGGTGTCTCCTTGTCACTTCGGTCTCCTTAGCAAACAACAGAAACTTGCCTAAAAGCTTCTTCTATGTGTAAAGTAACATGATGATATAACTACACATAACTTGAACTGGAAGCTATAATTCAGTATTTGTATAGTGAAATAGGCTCAGCTCAACAAATGAATGGAGAAGAACAGAAAACAGTGGGACTACTACCGTAAGAATGCCATCTGAGTGACTAGAGTGATTACTAACTGCAAAACATTGATAGATTAAGCAATATTGTGCACAAGGGATTGCTGTGGTGCTCATAATTCAGTGGTCTGCTGTGACTGAATAAAGGGGAATCACTGAATTATATAACGACAGTGGCTAAAAAACTGTTTTTAATACGAACTGTAACATCTGGTCTTCAAGAGAGTCAGTGTGTTTTGTCCGTGTTTAGGAGGACACAGTAACATGGCATACATGGAAGCAAAGGCTTAAATAATGCAGTCATCTCAAACAAACAGAGATACAAGAATATAAGAAGTATCCAGCCTCAACTGGGGCTGAAATTGTAAACACCATCATACTTCTTTTGCAATTAACATTTAATTGAACCATATACAACAATCAAACATTACAAGTGAAAACATAACAAACATTACAATTTTAAAAAGTGTCAAAGGGCTGTTAGCATTTGTGAGTGACACATAAAAAGAACAAGGGGCATTACGAAGCAAAATTACACAAAGGATTAACAATGCATCAACAGCAACAACAAAGACTAAGAGAGCATTTCCATGCCATGTGGATGAAGGCACCAGGGGCCTTCATAGGACATAAGATGCATGATGGATCCTTCAGTTTGCCTAAAAGATGTAGATTATGTGGATTCAATATGACCTTGGGGTTAATAGTTTAACAGTGTATTCAGTCACAGGTGAATGAAACTGTTTGGAGTTAATATTCACTGAGACAAAATGCAATATGCAATAAAGAGTATATTAAACATTATTTTCTATAGCAAGATTAGGGCTCTAATTTGACAAATTAATATGATTATTCTTGCACAACCCACAGAGAGCATAGTATTTCAGTGCAAGAAAAAACTTTTCATCCCTGAGGCCATAAATGAGAGGACTCAGACATCTTGGAGCAAGATAAAATGTGATGTAATTAAAATATCTGACATTATTGTATAACATGAAATCAATTTTAAGGACAGCACTTTCTATGAAAGGGCACCACAGCTGGATGAGACAGAGCAGCAGCTGGAAAGCATGAAGCATAACTGTTCGGAGCCCTTTCCATGTTAACTTTTTATTTTCTCCTGATGCAGCTTTGGCCACTTGCAGTATTTTAACATAGGAGAATACAATAGTAATACACATGATCAAGAAGTAAAACTGATTTATAGCTGACTTCATATAATTCTGCCAGTCGTAAAAGATGAACAACTCCACGGCGCATATCTTGTATTGTTTGTAGAAGCTAAGGGATGCTGATGCAAAGACGGTGAAGAGAATAATAATGCAGGGTACAGAGCTGATGCCGTGAATGATGAGGATGCAGTGCAGAGAGGTGCGTGCGGAGCACAGCTCTCCATGGCGCAGGGGCATGCAAATGGCCACATAGCGCTCCAGGGTCATTGCCGTCAGAGTAAATGGTGTGACAAAAGTGTATAGAAATGACGAAGTGTATAAAATGAGACACAACCATATTTGTATGGCCACACGAAAATAGCTACAGATGAGCAAGATATTTGTTATAATCAAGATCAGACAGTCAGACAGTAATGTAGTAGCAAATAAGATGTAGCGTGTGGTTGTATAGAAGAAATCATTCATAAAAAAGGTTACAATTAGTGTAAAGTTGATGCAAAGGAAAAGTGTTACAAAAAACTGAACTATAAGGACTTGGTTATAAATTACTTGCATTAAGGCTGCATTAACAGCCAATGAGTTATTGTTAGCCATAAATTCCTCTGGTTTTAAAGGTTTTACATTTTGATGCCCAACTTTACTGTGGGGATTAGGTCAAATAAGTTCAATATGAAGGAACTCACAGCTGCAACCAGTAGAATTTGCATTGACCATGACAAAAACAATACACTCCAGTAGCATACGATATACATGTACAATACATTTGACAGAACCACATCAGCAAGTAAAAGGGCACAAGATCTTTAAGTTTACCAGACCATCCCTGCAGTAATGTGGCATTGTGGCACACAGCTCCAAAGATATCTTCTGCTGAGCTCTGTGCAGCCTTCTGAGAGAGGACTGTGTACTGTGAACGTTATGGGGCAACTATAACACAAGGGGACAACCACATGAAAGTTTACTCACCACAATGTCGTCATCACTAGTTACTGCTAACACACTTGATAGGCTGTAGTAACTATAGTTACACACATCATGTGCTGGAAAGACTTTTAGTGATCTAAGTAGTTGTGCTTCTCCAAATAAGTTTTCCCACAGATATGTAATTACACAGCACCTCTAGACACCTTAACTCTACAGGTAGAGTTGGCCTCATGATTCGTGACATATGGATTCAAAATGTGTAGTCTACCTTTACTGGTAAATATTACATAGAATAATCCACACCGTTTGCACAGTATAACTGATAAATAAATGATCATTTTTGGCCAGTAAAAATGTCAGTAATCAGTATAGATTCAAATGTGCCAAAAGTTGAGAGAGCATTCCTATGGAAGCCCAGCATTCATGTAAAATGATGTTTTGACCGATCGCTAGGCCCTGCAGTGGGTGCCATCATAAATCTACTGGGCCGCATGACAGGCAACATATACTTCTGTTGAATACGTACCTACATGCGTGTAATGCAGTGGTAAATAGAAGGTGGGCAATCTAATGAGCCACATGGGATTTTGGGAGAGATATGTGGATATACTTTGTGGATGGCTGTTAAACTCAATATATTATCTTTGACATCCTTTATATGTGTTTTATTGTGCAACAGATTGTTTCTTAATTCGTCCTCACAAATCATTGAGTCGGTGAAACAAATTGAGTTCAAATTGTGTTTAGTAGGACAATAAACACAAGCGGTTGTAAACAAGCTCCCAGTTTGGCCATGTTATCTATCCAGACATGAAAGTAAAAGTCAGTGCACATGAAGTTTGATGAAACTTAGTACAATGCACTCAACTATTTCTGTATGTGGCAGTTTGTTTTGCAATCACATTTTCGATTGTCATTGTCTGGTCTGTGTACAGTTACTAACAGCAGCTAACACAGAGGTATCATGAGGGAATATGATGGTGATGGTGGCACTTTGCAGTCATGGTTTGTTTTTCTCCATGTGGATTTAGACTCCAAACAGAACAGTGATGCTAATGAGCCAATCATTGCTATTCTCTCATGGCGAATAAAGTCCTATGAAACTCAATAAAGGTGACGGTTAATTGGTTCATTAATTATTTAAACTATCCTCTGTTGACTTTTGCTCTTAGTGAAGATGGATGACATAACAGGTAGAAAAAAAGTTTTTAGTTTAGTTAGTTTTTTTAGTAGTAGTTTTTAGTATTGATTTGTCTTGCAGTTTCTGTAAGAATTCAGTATTGTTATCAAAACTATGATCAACATGCGTGTATTAGATTTTATATTTACGCTGCAAGATTCAATTGTATTTAAATGTCCATTTTAATGGAAATTTTGCAACCAACACCAAAACAACACATTATATTAACAAGACTAAGAGTTTGCAGCGCATGCTATCAGCTCTGTGAATTTGTTCTTAGGCACAGCATTGCTTTGAGCTAACGTTCACGCTAAGATGCTCACAGTGATAATGCTGTCATGTTGATGTTTAGCATGTATAATGTTTACAGTATTAGTTTAGCATGTTAACATGCTAACATTTGCAAATTAGCACTAAACACAAACTAAAGCTGAGGCTGATGGGAATGTCATTAGTATTTAGCCGGAAACCAAATTATTGGACAACCAGAAATTTTGACCTGATGATGGTGCTACATGAAAGGTCAGGGGACAAAGGTTTTTACAATTCATCCCTCTGGGGACCATGAACGTCTGTACCAGATGTCACGGCAAACCATCCAATAGTTGTTGCATTAATTTATTGAAAAACAAAAGTGCTAACCTCTTGGTGGCATGAGAAAAGGACATGTTGTTCAGACATTTAACTCTGAACCAAGAATGTCAACTTACTGGTGGTGCTAGAGGAAAAGTCAGAGGGTCGCCAAACTCATTAGAATACGTCTGGGAACTATGAATGTCTTTACAAAATTTGGTGCTAATTCATTAAGATATTGAGATATTTCACTGAAGAAGTGAAAACTTTGACCTCCTTATAGCGCTAGAGGAAAAGTCAGAGGATCACCAGCATTATTAGAATTCACCTCCTAGGAAACTTGAATATCTGTACCAGATATCATAGCAATCCATCCAATAGTTGTTGAGACATTTCACCAAAAAAACAAATTGTCAGCTTCATAGTGGCACTAGAGGAAAAGTCAGTGGAATACCAATATTGGTAGGATTTATGCTCTGGGGACCATGAATGTTAAGTACAAACTTTCATGGCAATCCGTCCAATAGTCGTTTCACGGACCAACCGACACACCGACAGGCCGACCCCTAGAGCCATGCAAGAGCCATGCCGCTAGCTTGGCTAAACATCATGTAAATAGTGATCTTTTACTATTACTTTTACTATATATTGTACTAAAAACAATTTCCTGCACATGTTGTGTGTGCTTGTTTTGTCCATATTTAGGAAAGCTCGGCCACAGTTTGACAGAACACTCCAAGAGAGTTATTTACTGAGAAATAAGAAAATGGATTCAACAAGCAAGAAGCTACAATTTTATTGGTATTAACAAAGATGACAGACAACAAAGGCTGCCCAAAAATCTGAAGACAGAGACAAAATCGAGAAATCATTTATCATTGTCTAAATTGTGTCTGTCAATAAAAGTTTAATATTATTATTTTTATAGTTCAGAAACCTCCTAACAGTTGTAACTGGTAGAATTTGCTTTGACCAGAACAAACACACATCTAAAGTATCTTACACACATAAACCTAACAGATAAAAGACGACAAGATCCCTCAGTTTCCCAAACCTTCCCAGCAGTGATAAGGCATCATGGCTCACAGTTACAAAGACAAATGGTTTCTGCCGAGCAGCCTTCTGAGAGAAACTTTATAGTAGTGAGTAGAACACAAGGAGAACAACAACAAATGTGGCTTTGCACCACAATGTCGTCATCACTGTGCACTACTAACGCTCCTCATACTGTATTCAATTAGATACACTGAGTGCTGGAAAAAGTCAGTAGTTGGGCTTCTTTAGTTAGTTTTCAGCTCCTGTTCTTTTTTTTTTGGTTTGACTCAGTGCCCAAGGCCATTATCACTCTGTTGTCTAAAATGTGTATGTGTGTATGACACATTCTCAAATATTCAACATTACATAAACACATCTACAGCAGAAAATGTCTTTGACTAATAAAAATCACACAGGACACTTTAACCCAAAAGTCATTAATTATACAAACAATAATACATAGTTTTCTGCACTCTATGATGCAGTTGTAAGCACATATAGAGATGGATTTAATTATCTATTAAGTAAGTATTAAGTACTTAAGTAACAGATTTCACTTGATGTGAACGCAGCCTAAATGTACCCACTTGTTAGGCAGTGATAAGGAATCTTATGTACAAGAAATAGGCCACTGTGTGAACACACACTGACAAATTGAATTTACTGATTACTTGTTCATTAAATGAAAGCATTTTAAGAAATAAGGTACATTCATATTAGGGCTGCAACTAACGATTACTTTCATTATCGATTAATCTGCAGATTAGTTTCACGATTAATCGATTAATCATTTAGTCTATAAAATGTCCAAAAAATGTGAAAAATGCTCATCATAATTTCCCAGAGCTCAAAGTAATGTCTTCAGATAGCTTCTGTTGTCCAGCCAACAGTCCAAAACCCAAAGACTCTTCATTTATGATCATAAATGACAAAAAAACAACAAAAAAAACCCCCCCAGCAAATCTTTCCATTTAAGGAGCTGGAACCAGCGAATGTTTGACATTTTTGCTTGAAAAATGACAAACGATTAATCGATTATCAAAATAGTTGGCAATTAATTTTCTTTCGATCAACTAATCGATTAATCGACTAATTGTTGCAGCTCTAATTCATATGCAATAAACAGTCATTTCTGTGGCAGAAGCATAGTTTTAATTTGTCAAATGAAATAAATCTAAAGATTTGTTCTTGACAAAGCCACAGAGAGCATAGTATTTCAGTGCAAGAAAAAACTTGTCATCCCTGAGGCCATAAATGAGAGGGCTTAGACATCTTGGAACAAGACTAAACATTATGTAGTTACAGTACCTGACATTAACATATAACATTAAATTAATCTGAAGTACAGCAGCTTCTATGAATGGGCACCACAGCTGGATGAGACAGAGCAGCAGCTGGAAAGCATGAAGAATTACTGTTCGGAGCCCTTTCCATGTTGACGTTTTATTCTCTCCTGATGCAGCTTTGGCCACTTTCATTATATTAACATAGGAGAATACAATAGTAATACACATGATCAAGAAGTAGAACTGGCTTATAGCTGACCTAAGATGACTCTGCCAACTGTACAAAATGAACATCTCCACAGAGCATATCCTGTATTGACTGTAAAAGCTATGAGCGACAGATGCAAAGAAAACCGAGAGCACAACAATGCAGGGTACAGAGCTGAGTCCGTGAATGATGAGGATGCAGCGCAGAGCGCTGCGTGCGGAGCACAGCTCTCCATGGCGCAGGGGCATGCAAATGGCCACATAGCGCTCCAGGGTCATTGCTGTCAGAGTAACTGGTGTGACAAAATTGTATAGAGACGACATAGTAAACATAATGAGACACAACCACATCTGTATAGTAACATGAAAATAGCTCAGGATGAGCAAGACATTTGTCACAATTAAAATCAGACAATCAGAAAGTAATGTATTTGCAAATAAGATGTAGCGCATGGTTGTGTAGAAGAAATCCTTCATAAAAAAGGTTGTGATCAGCATAAAGTTGATCCAAAGGAAAACTGACACCAAAACCTGAACAAAAATCACCTGGTCATTGATTTTTCGCATTAAGGATTCAACACCAACCACTGAGTTATTATTAGCCATATATTTCAACAAAGTGAGTAAATACAGAAGGACCTTAGGTAATGCCACGATTACTTTGGCTCTGAAGACAGAGTCAAAATCAAGAAATCATACATCATTATCCAAACTGTATCTGTCAAAATAATCGAAATATTTGCTCAATATTAGTTGTTCAATAAAGCAAGATGCGTCGCTTTTCTGTAAAGTTCAGAAACCTCCTAACAGTTGTAACTGGTAGAATTTGCTTTGACCAGAACAAACACACATCTAAAGTATCTTACACACATAAACCTAACAGATAAAAGAAGATCCCTCAGTTTCCCAAACCTTCCCAGCAGTGATAAGGCATCATGGCTCACAGTTACAAAGACAAATGGTTTCTGCCGAGCAGCCTTCTGAGAGAAACTTTATAGTAGTGAGTAGAACACAAGGAGAACAACAACAAATGTGGCTTTGCACCACAATGTCGTCATCACTGTGCACTACTAACGCTCCTCATACTGTATTCAATTAGATACACTGAGTGCTGGAAAAAGTCAGTAGTTGGGCTTCTTTAGTTAGTTTTCAGCTCCTGTTTTTTTTTTTTTTTTGGTTTGACTCAGTGCCCAAGGCCATTATCACTCTGTTGTCTAAAACGTGTATGTGTGTATGACACATTCTCAAATATTCAACATTACATAAACACATCTACAGCAGAAAATGTCTTTGACTAATAAAAATCACACAGGACACTTTAACCCAAAAGTCATTAATTATACAAACAATAATACATAGTTTTCTGCACTCTATGATGCAGTTGTAAGCACATATAGAGATGGATTTAATTATCTATTAAGTAAGTATTAAGTACTTAAGTAACAGATTTCACTTGATGTGAACGCAGCCTAAATGTACCCACTTGTTAGGCAGTGATAAGGAATCTTATGTACAAGAAATAGGCCACTGTGTGAACACACACTGACAAATTGAATTTACTGATTACTTGTTCATTAAATGAAAGCATTTTAAGAAATAAGGTACATTCATATTAGGGCTGCAACTAACGATTACTTTCATTATCGATTAATCTGCAGATTAGTTTCACGATTAAACGATTAATCATTTAGTCTATAAAATGTCCAAAAAATGTGAAAAATGCTCATCATAATTTCCCAGAGCTCAAAGTAATGTCTTCAGATAGCTTCTGTTGTCCAGCCAACAGTCCAAAACCCAAAGACTCTTCATTTATGATCATAAATGACAAAAAAACAACAAAAAAAACCCCCCCACCAAATCTTTCCATTTAAGGAGCTGGAACCAGCGAATGTTTGACATTTTTGCTTGAAAAATGACAAACGATTAATCGATTATCAAAATAGTTGGCAATTAATTTTCTTTCGATCAACTAATCGATTAATCGACTAATTGTTGCAGCTCTAATTCATATGCAATAAACAGTCATTTCTGTGGCAGAAGCATAGTTTTAATTTGTCAAATGAAATAAATCTAAAGATTTGTTCTTGACAAAGCCACAGAGAGCATAGTATTTCAGTGCAAGAAAAAACTTGTCATCCCTGAGGCCATAAATGAGAGGGCTTAGACATCTTGGAACAAGACTAAACATTATGTAGTTACAGTACCTGACATTAACATATAACATTAAATTAATCTGAAGTACAGCAGCTTCTATGAATGGGCACCACAGCTGGATGAGACAGAGCAGCAGCTGGAAAGCATGAAGAATTACTGTTCGGAGCCCTTTCCATGTTGACGTTTTATTCTCTCCTGATGCAGCTTTGGCCACTTTCATTATATTAACATAGGAGAATACAATAGTAATACACATGATCAAGAAGTAGAACTGGCTTATAGCTGACCTAAGATGACTCTGCCAACTGTACAAAATGAACATCTCCACAGAGCATATCCTGTATTGACTGTAAAAGCTATGAGCGACAGATGCAAAGAAAACCGAGAGCACAACAATGCAGGGTACAGAGCTGAGTCCGTGAATGATGAGGATGCAGCGCAGAGCGCTGCGTGCGGAGCACAGCTCTCCATGGCGCAGGGGCATGCAAATGGCCACATAGCGCTCCAGGGTCATTGCTGTCAGAGTAACTGGTGTGACAAAATTGTATAGAGACGACATAGTAAACATAATGAGACACAACCACATCTGTATAGTAACATGAAAATAGCTCAGGATGAGCAAGACATTTGTCACAATTAAAATCAGACAATCAGAAAGTAATGTATTTGCAAATAAGATGTAGCGCATGGTTGTGTAGAAGAAATCCTTCATAAAAAAGGTTGTGATCAGCATAAAGTTGATCCAAAGGAAAACTGACACCAAAACCTGAACAAAAATCACCTGGTCATTGATTTTTCGCATTAAGGATTCAACACCAACCACTGAGTTATTATTAGCCATATATTTCAACAAAGTGAGTAAATACAGAAGGACCTTAGGTAATGCCACGATTACTTTGGCTCTGAAGACAGAGTCAAAATCAAGAAATCATACATCATTATCCAAACTGTATCTGTCAAAATAATCGAAATATTTGCTCAATATTAGTTGTTCAATAAAGCAAGATGCGTCGCTTTTCTGTAAAGTTCAGAAACCTCCTAACAGTTGTAACTGGTAGAATTTGCTTTGACCAGAACAAACACACATCTAAAGTATCTTACACACATAAACCTAACAGATAAAAGAAGATCCCTCAGTTTCCCAAACCTTCCCAGCAGTGATAAGGCATCATGGCTCACAGTTACAAAGACAAATGGTTTCTGCCGAGCAGCCTTCTGAGAGAAACTTTATAGTAGTGAGTAGAACACAAGGAGAACAACAACAAATGTGGCTTTGCACCACAATGTCGTCATCACTGTGCACTACTAACGCTCCTCATACTGTATTCAATTAGATACACTGAGTGCTGGAAAAAGTCAGTAGTTGGGCTTCTTTAGTTAGTTTTCAGCTCCTGTTTGTTTTTTTTTTTTTGGTTTGACTCAGTGCCCAAGGCCATTATCACTCTGTTGTCTAAAACGTGTATGTGTGTATGACACATTCTCAAATATTCAACATTACATAAACACATCTACAGCAGAAAATGTCTTTGACTAATAAAAATCACACAGGACACTTTAACCCAAAAGTCATTAATTATACAAACAATAATACATAGTTTTCTGCACTCTATGATGCAGTTGTAAGCACATATAGAGATGGATTTAATTACCTATTAAGTAAGTATTAAGTACTTAAGTAACAAATTTCACTTGATGTGAACGCAGCCTAAATGTACCCACTTGTTAGGCAGTGATAAGGAATCTTATGTACAAGAAATAGGCCACTGTGTGAACACAGACTGACAAATTGAATTTACTGATTACTTGTTCATTAAATTAAAGCATTTTAAGAAATAAGGTACATTCATATTAGGGCTGCAACTAACGATTACTTTCATTATCGATTAATCTGCAGATTAGTTTCACGATTAATCGATTAATCATTTAGTCTATAAAATGTCCAAAAAATGTGAAAAATGCTCATCATAATTTCCCAGAGCCCAAAGTGATGTCTTCAAATGGCTTCTGTTGTCCAACCAACAGTCCAAAACCCAAAGACTCTTCATTTATGATCATAAATGACAAAAAAACAACAACTAATAAACTAATACAAATCACACAGGACACTTTATTTTAACCCAAAAATCATTAATTATACAATACTTGTCTGCACACTATGATGCCGTTGTAAGCACATATAGAGATGTATTTATATACCTATTTAGTAGTATTGTGTTTTAAGTTTTAAGTACTTAGAACAGATTTTATTTTCATAGATCTCAGCGCTAAAATACATTTTGATGAGCTTTTGGGCTTTGCACTGCACTGTGGTGAAGGTTGAGCCATGTTCAACTTTTTTGCTGGATGACCTTGCATCAGGGATGCCGCTGTCTGAATGAATGAGGACATGGTTGTTGATTGTTGATGTGAACGCAGCCTAAATGTATCCACTTGTTAGGCAGTGATTGGGAATCTTACGAACAAACATCTGGGGAGTTTGAAAAAGATAGAGAATAACATAACTAATAGTCTAAATCCTATCAAAAGCTGCACACATGACACTTACGTGATGCTGCAACTCTGAAGAGTGATGTACTGGTATATCTTGTGTGTTGTTTGTGTTGTTGTTTTTTTTAAACAAGACACATAAATACATGAATCCACACAAAATAATGTGAACTGAATGGAACTGAAATGTAATAAATGTACTTTTGTTAGGAGTGTCTGCAAATGGCACATTGCATACGGATCTCTGTGTACTGGCATGAGCATATACTCAGTCACACACGCACACACAAACAAACACACACACATACATACACCAGGAAAATAAAACATATTGTGATGTAAATGCATAAGATGAGTATTTGTATTTTATTTTACACTTTGCTGCATGACTGCCGACAGTGTGTGGCCCGTACAGTCATCAGCTTCTGACAGTTAACTCTGAGACGTCATGAGGGGATATTACATCGATGGTCTGAAGTCTTGGCTTGTTTTTCATCATCACATAATGTTTTCTTTAATGTAATGATGTTGATAATTAGCTGTTTTTATTCCTATGCTTAATAATAAACTCCAGTGAGAACTAATTAAAAGTGATGGTTAATGGCATCATTAATTATTTAAAAACTGCTCTGTTGATGGAATAGTTTGTTAACAGCTCAACATTGTTCACAAAACTTTAAACAAAATGTTTGGTTTTAATGGTGGTGTTAGAATATGTTCCATTTTGTATTTAGATTTTTTTTTTTGATAACCAAAGGCATTAAAAACATTACAGTGAGGTAAAGTCAGTTTGTAATGTTGTTGTATAATACATAGGTGCAGTAGGTGCGACAGACCATACTGAGTTATATAAGGTTTCACAAATAATAAATGAGGGTAAATTAATCTTGAAACATGATTTAGTTGCATCTTACCTTTCACTTCAAACTAACTCAAACTCCTCATGTGCTGTATTTTTTGCACGACTGCGAAAAATATTATGATGCAACCAGCAGCAGACATAATTTCCCTCTTCAGTCCATCACATCAGCATTCACTGTGAATCCTCCATCATTATTTTGGCATACCGTTTTAATCTGAATGATTTCCCTTCAAAATCACCCTAATTTCTCTTTAATTCTGTTTTATTTTTTGTGCCAATATTATATACGTTTTTCTTGGCTCTTCACTCTGTGGTCACAGGGAGATTGTAAAGGTCATGGAAGGGCCTGATATTTGCACAGTGCTGTTTCATCATTACATGCCTGCTTGTGACTAAGCTGACTACACACACCAGACCAAAATGTAGACCACTAAAATACCACATGTATAACATCTGTATATCTGTCAATTTTAACAACGCTGTAGTACCTACTGCACTTCTGTAAATATTATACTACATTTCATTGGCTTTGTACCTGTACGCTGCACAATGACAATAAAGTTGAATCTAATCTAATGCATGTCAAAGCCCAACCCTTATCTAAAACTTCTCCCCAATATTAACCCGAACCTCTTAAAGGTTTTTGTTGTTGATGTTGAAATCTACCCTCATTTCTCTTTGGTTCGGTTTCATTTCTCTTATCTTTGATGCCCTGAACGACACAACTACACAGAGAGAGGAAAGAACAGAAAAAGATGCATTTGGACAACATGTTTTTTCTCGCCACTGAACAAACCAATGCATCTTGCACTGTGTAATGATTACTGGGACTTTACAAAACCCTGGGGGCATGACAGGTTGCTGCTCTCACCACGAGAAGGCAGCAGTGTCCAGTCTGTCGCAGCAGGGGAACCTTTGCTCAGTGACGACGAACACTTTATTGTGGCGGACCAACATGGCCGCGCTGAGGAGGGTGACAACCTGCCTCAGTCTCCTCAGGTAGGATGTGTTTCACAGTTAGATAACGTTAGACTGGCGTCGTTTGTAATTTAACTTATACACGACATACTAGACTAACAGTCTCGTAAAAAAAGGAAGCGCGGCCGTCGACTTTAATGTGGGAAAAGGAGAATATGTTGCCTCAACAACCGGAAGTTGTCAGAATACACGTTAAACTTGTTTTTCGTTGCCTAAAATCTGCCTTTTGTATTGCATAATACAGAAGAAATGCCAGCAATATGCAATATATTTACAAATTAGCTGCTTTGGTCTCTAGTGACACCGCTTAAGAACTCAATTGCAGAAGTCTTGAATTTGCCGGGAACCGGTTTCTTTGTCTTGTTCAGGAGTTCTGCTCGAGTCCTGTTCAGCAGCAGAAGACCTGCAGTCTCCAGGTCGTGGAAGTGGACCAGCACCCTGTGCACCGGCGCTGCGTCTGTCGCCGTCGGCGGCGGGCTGTGCGCTACGCCTTTCAGACAGGTGGGTACCACAGACGCGTGCACGGTCACAGCAGCCATCCACAGCAAATGACTCACCTTCGGCATCTCCGTGGCAGGTTGAAAACCTCTCTCACGACTCTCTGATACGACGAGCTGCCTCCGTGGTGACGGACAGTTCAAGCACGTATCTCTCTCGGACCACCTTGGCCCTCATAGACGCCATCACGGAGTACTCAAAAGTACGTTTTGCTCTTGTGATAAACAGAGAAAGTGTGGTGTGTTTAGTGTAGGAGCTCTGCTGCCACTCCAATACAACAGAAATTAATAGCATCAAAATTCATTTATTTCTAGAAGCACTGTCCTAGCTGGTTGTAGGGATAATCTACAGACCTCCTTTTTATCTGAGTTTGTCAGATAGTGCCACTCTGCCTCCACAGTTGGTCTTTGATTTTTTAAATGTACACTGTGAATGTCCTCCCTCTCTTTGCTAACAGGCCGTGCACACACTCATTGCTCTCCAAAGACGATATTTGGATTCACTGGGAAAAGCGGAAGAAGGTGCAATCTGGCAGGTGATCATCGGCCAGCGTGCAGAGGTTAGTTTACGTTGTCAAAACAAACCTGAGCATAGCATTCAGTGTTTCTGTTTATTGTTTGCCGCATCGTAAATATGACGGCAGACTTGCAAACCCTAACAAAAAAAAAAACAAACGGGCCGTTGTCGAGCTGTTTGAGTCTGACTTGGGTTTTATAATTCTCTCTGTCCTGACAGGTTAGTGACAGACAAGATGAATGCAAACGTTTTGAGTCAACCTGGGTCAGCGCAGTCAGGCTGTGTGAAACGGCGGCGGAGGCAGCATACATCTCAGGTGTGTAAAAGAAACTGCCTGAGTTTGGTTATATGGCCGTGTGATTGAATAGTTGGGGTGTCATGGTTGAAGTGTTGAGGCAGGTTTTCTCAGGGCTCTTGTAATGATGAATACAAGTGTTTTGCTGTGAATCATCTTCTCAAAGCTTTGCATGTTGTTGTCTGTGCCTGTTCCTATTCAGCAGCTGTCAGTGTTACACTCAGTGTATGGATCATTTGCTGTCACTCAGTAGGGCTTTGTGTAAAACAAAATGGAGACGATGGACAGGAGTGCCTTCTTAATGACCACACCTAATGTCTGAACTCGAGGTGGTGTTACGTCCACCTTTGAACATTTTTCAGCAATTTGACAGAGTGTGTGTTTGCATCTGTGTGTGTCCAGGAGCTGAACATGCGTCCATCACAGTGAGGACGAACATCCAGGTGGCCCAGTCGCAGGTGGACGAGGCACAGAAACTCTCCGTGGATGCAGATAAGAAGTTGGCCGAGACTAAAGTAATGGAGGTTGAAAGGGTGGCACAATATGCTGCCTCCTTAGAGAATAATACTGATGAGGAAGAGGTGCCTGAGGCTTATCTAAGAGAAGACTGAGACAAATACCCAGAGGTATCAGAAAACAGAAGAAAGCACAAAAAGGTCTATTTGCTGTCAAAGTAAATATTAACTCTTTGTCATCCCTGTAATGTTTTCTTTCTTTTTGAGTCAGTAACATGTTTGGCTCTGTGATTTGTCCTGTCTCATTTGTAGTAGATTGTGCTCAAAGTTATGCGCTTACATCTGCACATAAACTGCAATGCTGAAAAAGTGAAACACACAAAATGAGGACAACGTCTCCATAATTTAGCACTTTCTTTTTAAGCGTTTGGTCATTTAAGACTATTTATTTGAATAATGATTATCAACTACATCTGCCACATAGAGGATTCTGTTTTCTCTCCTCTGTTTATTGTATTATGTCTTGACCAGCCTCAGATTTTTGTGTTATGTTTTGTCAAAAATCATTGTATAAATAAAGGCAAAACACAACGGTTTATTTTTGGTCTTCACTTGTTGCAATAGCATCAGAAAATGAAACCTTTTTTTCGTGTTTACTCGAATATTTTGTTTACTGAAGTGACAAGGGGGTTAGATTCAGTATTGTGTTGCCAGGGCTTGTTTTTGTAACATTGTGTTGATCCAAATGACTGAAACATTTAACCAGTGCTAAAAATGAAGAGAAAATAGTGTGTCCACTTCATGTTGTTGCCAAAGGATGAAAGTTTGAATCCAGCATTCACCAGATTTTTTCTGACTGAATTGTTGGTGTGAACGGATGTTAAACATGAGAGGTGCCAACTATGTGAACACTAGAATGTCCCCTGCGGTCATCTTGGAAGATATTGTGTTTGCTAAAGCGACCAGAAGCCACTTCGTAAACACAGTAAAACCCAGAGACACCACACAGTTGGCTGACTAACACTGTCTTTGTGAAATTCAAGCAAACGGCTCTGAGAAAATCTTGAATGTAGTATTGCTTTACTTATTTGTATCTCTCTTTTTCACTCAACAACTCTACCTTCACTGCAAATTACCCATGTCCTGACTCTCTCCTGTAGAGCTTTTAGGCCGTCTGTCAACTCCATCCTGTCATCACTTCATCTACAGCGTCACCTCTTTCCACACTGTCGCAGAACAGAAAACAAACTGGTCTACCTCTGATCAACGTAAAAAAAAAAAACCCAACTGGTTGAACTGTGATGTTTTTTTGAGACTTTTTAAAATGGAAGACAAGAATCATTTCCTAACTGGATAGTTTTGTTTCCAGCACACAAGTTACAAAATGATACAGATTTCTCTAACTCAGATTTAGGGCTAAGGTGTGGGCAGGTGGTCTTCATTTGCACGTATATAGGATTTCACAATTTGTTTTCACTTTGGACCAATTTCCCAGAGCAACATATGATTTAGAGTTTCAGTCAGACAACAAACCACATTTTGTTTCTGCTGAGAATGGACCAGACCCTTATCCTATATAACTGCCTTGCTTTGTAAGCTTAAAGCATAGGTTCACAATTTTTCAAGTCTGTCTTAAAACAGTAGTCAGGTGCCCATATGTACACTGAAATAGGTTTTGCTTGCACCTGTTCCTTCTGTTCATACTGACCTTTAAGAGATTTCTTAATATGCTTCCGATGTAAGTGATGGGGGGGGACAAAACCCACAGTCCTCGATCTGTGCAAAAACATATTCGAAAGTCACTTGATTTGTCTAACTCAGAACTTTGGAATATATTTTTAGACAGATGGAGGACTGTGGATTTTGTCTCCCATCACTTACACTGAAGGCACAATAAGAAGTTTTAAGACGGACCTGTAAAATTGTGAACCCATCCTTTAATTCCAGCAGATGGCGATCTAAATCCATTTTTATTTTTTATTGCTACACTTGGGTGCACTGCGTTTGCAGTTTCATTTCTAGTCAAGTGAATTGTATTTATTTGAGTCACTGTTTCACATTGTGCTACAATAGATGTGACCTACGCTATTTTCTTTGGGGTTTATGATTGTGATTAAATGGGAACCCCAGATTGTTAGAGAAGCTTTAATGTGAATATACTGCATACCCTGGTGCATATACCTACATTTGCATGTGGCATTTTTTATCTCTAAACCAGCGTGTGCATGTACAGTACAGTATGACAACACTCATTTCTGTTACCATGTTTTAAATCAAATTAAAGGTAAACTACACTTTTAAAATATACACCTAACCTGCAAGTCTGTTACCAGATCTACTCATTGTAGAAGCCTTATCCTTCACTAATGTGAATATGCTCTGTAACAGGTATGCTGTCTTTATTGTCTTCACGTATGCCTTCCAAAGGTCAGTGTGTACTGCACAGGGTCATTTCAGGGGGAGCTCATTATGGGGCAGACCTATGTGGAGCTGCAAACACAAGTGTGTAGCGTCAGCAGTGAGATGACCTCTCCCTGCTCTAGATGGTCAAGCCTTGGCAGGGGATGGGACCATGAGAGTGGCTACAGAGGGGGAGGGGGAAGGGGGTGTGTGGGGGGCGGGGGGGGTTGAGGTGTGCAAGGACTGGCTCACCAATGTGACTGGTAAGGAATGTTGTGTTTAACAAAGGCTGTTTTCACAGACTGTAAAACCAAATGTCCCAGACAGTCTGTGTGGATGTGCACCCACTGGTCACAGGGGAGGTGGTGCCAGGGCAGCCTTGCCTGCCTGGAAGAAAATGTAATAGCGCTCGAGTATTTTTGCAGCATGAAACTTCAATGAGGTAACCACAATTACAAAGGTCATGGGCCATAAATGCTCATTTAGTGCTACTGAGGGGGTTTTGAGCATTTAAATGCATAATTTTGCAGCACAAGTTATGCCAGTGGTGTGAAAAAAGCCTTGCGGAAACAATTTCGCCCAAATTGGTGATTTCATTAACACATTAAATGATTTGTGGAAGAAAATAAGATGTAATTTATCATCTCATAAGTACACAAGCCTCCTCATTGCACTGACTTTACTGTTCCCAATGCAATCCTGTTCCCCTCCCAGGAGGGGAGATTGATTGGTGAAAAGGGCAGCACTTTCACCTGGGGATTTATAGCTCTTTGAGGATATAAATAAACCACCAGAGGGTATAAAGGCAGGGGGTATGGTGTGGTGACACATCATGGGTCATGCTTTAATCACAGTGAAGCTGGGCTGTAGCGCTGGGAGAGGGAGCGGGTTAAATTTTGCAGGAGTTGCAGGCTTCCTGGAGAGTTCACTTCCCCTGATGAGGACACTAATACAGGCTATGAAGACGTCACCGCAGAGTGAAATGGGAAGCTCATCATGAGGGAATCACATTAAAACGAGCATTTTCGCTTATCTTCAGTGAATAAATATGTCTGCCTAAAACTGCTGAGGGAGCATGTTTATCAGTTCAAGCTACAGTGCATGATAATAACACTCTGCTGCACACAACGCCGGATTCCTGAATGTGTAAAAGCTGTAATTATCTCAAAGAAAAGAACAATGCAAGAGAGTGTTTCATTACCACTTTGTTTTAGGACAAGGTAGTCACAGTATGCCTGTGTTAAAGCTGGTGGGAACACACTTTTTCGCTTTTACAGAAACAGAATTCAGTGAAGCGCTTTAGTTGCATGTGACTGCTTCGTCCTTCAGTAGCTGGTCTCCTGGGTTTTATATTAACTTTCACATTCCCTTCCTCGTTTTCTCCACAGTTTCAGAATACTTTAAAAACATCGGTTAAACAATATGTGCCTCAACAATCAATGATTATCATCATCATGGTGGTTGTCTATTCATTTAAACATTTAGATGTACCATTTCTGGAGAATCAGACCTTGTTAATGGTACAAAAATGTTAGTATTTCTCATGTGTGGCTGTTTATTTTTCTTTGACCCTAAATTTATTCGAACAATAAATGTGCTAAATACAGTGTGGTAAAGGTGAGTCTTAATAGGCTCAAACGTGTATATTTCTACATTTTCATTTCATTTAGGAGAAAGAATGAACCTGTACAGAATGTAGTTGTGGCCTTCGTGGTAGCAAAGAACGCTTAGGCTCTGTAAACCTGTGATTGATTGACTCTGCTATAGGAGTCCGAGAGCCCTTACAAATGTGTAAAGTGAAAACAACACTTACATCAGCTTACAATTTGAAACCTCCATCTATAAATAGGCTGGGCCTGGTGGTTAGAGAGACTACTGTGTAACCGGTTGCAGGTCTGATCTCCACAACACCCTTGGGACGTGCCAAAAACAGATAAAGGTTCAGTGTCTCCTTGAGCAAGACAATGAACCTTTATCTGTTCAGTCACTGCTGTGAAGAATATAATCATGCTTAAAAAGTAAACCGTTATTGGTACAATTAACAGTTTCATTGCAGTTTAGTGTGCATGTAATGCCAGTTTTCACAAGTGCGCCCTTGGAACAATGGGATTCACTACTGATCCAAACTAAATTTCACTTTTATTTCATTCTTTTTAAAACAAAGAATGGGAATAAAGATCAATATTTTATAATCCCCATTAAACAGTTATCCACTTATATACTGATTTCTATCCAGGGTCTGATGAACACTCTAAGGGGCCCCTACTGACCCTCCCAACCCTGTTTCTCCCACTGTCCCTAAATTGTGTAAGCATTAGTTAGACATGAGTAATTATTTTGTGGTAACTTCATTAAGCACATTTGTGGAGGAATATGCATAATGTGCAATATAAACTGAAATGATAAAGGCTGTAAAACTAGATTTTAACTCAGGGCCCCTCTACAAGGAAGGGCCTCAAAATTATGTAACAAAGCCAGTGTGGCAGTCATGGCAGTTTAGGTTGTGCTTCAAACGGTATTACTAAACAAATGTTCACTTAATCAGATTACCTAAAATGAATTGCCACATTGTGAACCTGGAGTCTTTGGCCCCCCCTGAGGTTTGGGGCCTCAGGGCAGCTGCTCACTTTGCCCAGCTGGTTATCCAGACTTGGTCCTATATTCAACAGTCAACAAGTCCTCTCTGATGTTTTTAAGACGTCTCATGAATGAGTCATGCTAGCTCATAGTACATTTACGTGTACTTTACTTGAGTATGTCCATGTCATGCAACTTTATACTTCTACTGCGCTGCAATGCAGAAGGAAATACTGTATTGTATGTTTTTTCCATGACATTCATTTGACAATTAGTTACTTAACATATGATGAAGCATTTTAAAATATTCTCACCTGTGTAAAATAGCTAAGAATAGCCTCACTTTGACCAGCTACGGAGTAAATGCTACTTACTCAGTAAGTCTTGGATACTTTTATTTGTGATACTTTAAGTATATTTTGCTAGGTAATATTTTCAATGCAGGACTTTTAGTTGTAATGGAGTATTTTTGGAGTATGGTGTTGCTACTTTTACTTAAGCTAAGGATCTGAATAATTCCACCTGTAGCCAAGTAGCATTAACCACAATGAAAAAATACCCTGTTACAAGTGAAAGTCCTGCATTCAAAATCTTACTTAAGTAAAAATATACAAGTATTAGCAGCAAATTGTACTTAAAGTATCAAAAGTAAAAGTACTCATTATGCAAAATGGCCCCATTCTAAGTGTTACATTTATTTTATATTTACTATTGGCATTTTATTCCTGATTAAATTACCATCTAAGCAGCATCTGAATGTTGTCAAGATAATTTTAACAACCATATATGCTGTTGGGTAGTTTCATCTATAGCAATGCATATTGTATGAACTGATCATATGTTTGACTAATCGTAACTAATGATGTCAGATAAATGTAGTGTAGGAGTAAAAGTACGACATTTCCCTCTGAAATGAAGTGGAGTAGAAGCGTTAAGTAGCATAAAATGGAAATACTCAAGTACAACATCATTGAATTAGAGGGGATTTAATGTGGCTTGTTTTTTGTTTTTGTTTTTTTTACACTGACCACAGAAAAAAAAGAAACTTTTTACACGTATGCAGTAATAGTATTCCAACTAATACCAACTATGATACCAAATTACTGTCTTACTCGTTACGTCTCACAGGTGTCAAAGTGGGACGAATCAAATCAAATGGGACCATGTGCGCGCTTGCGTAGGCGACGTACGTTTCTGTTTGTTGTCCTGCAGCAGTGGTACGGCCCACGCGGATCGGTCGCTATGGAGAGCGCCAGCCAGCCACAGAGAGCGGGGACGAGCGAGGAGCGAGGAGGACGGATCCGGGAGTGCCAAAGCGCACAGACAGACGGCGGTCATGGAGAAAAGATCACCGCTCGGGGGCACTTCGCCATCAAACGGACTGCGGTTTTTAACGTCACTCCTCACCTTGTACGGACTTACCTGTGAGTTAACGGTTTCTTTGTCGTTTTGCCCGTGCTTCTTCTGAGGCCACTGAAAGAAGTTGCGGTGGAGCCGCTCCGAGTCTCCGCCGTTAGTCACCGACACACAACGCCAAAAAAACCGGCCAGTCCTCGTTGCGTTGAAGCGGGCTGTGTTCCGCTCAGAGCCAGCTAGCTTTATTTAAGCTAACGGTTCTTGTCTGCGGGCAGTTATCCTAACATTACGTCGGCTGGAAAGTAGTTAGCTGCTGGCGTCAGTTCGCCGTTAGCTAAGCCTCGTCTGTCTTTCCCATTCGCGTACAACTTCGTTAACGTTACTAACAATAGTTTGTGTTAACTTATACCACACGGAGCAACTGCTAATTACACACAAGCTACCTCAATTAGATTTTCAGCCCATGTGACTCCACTCGGACAGGCGACAACTTTAGGCGCAGCACTGATTTGGAGGTGATTATGCGCACGTTTTCTAGCTAACGTTACTCCCAGTATGTCACGTAATGGCTTGGCTTACATTACTCGGGGAGTGTGGAGGAAATACCGGCTGGTTTCTCTTCCACTCAGATGGCTAGAAACTCATTGAGGAGCAGCAGTGATTCGGGGTGTGCGAAAACAGACGCGCAATTGAGTATTCTGGGTGTCACTCGTGGCGAGCAAAGAGGAGCTCCTTTGTGAAAAGTTTGCCAAGTGGTTGGACACAGATGGGGGGGGATAAACGTTATGTGATACAGGAGGGGAGAGGCAGCGCAGACCTCTCCGCTTTGGGCGTGAGGGGTGGCAGGGGAAATGAAGACATATTTCAAGGGAGGCACTGCAGTCGCAGAGTCTCTGGAAGTATTGACCTGCAGTTGGGCTGCATGCCAGCCAGAGCACCTTCCAGTCACTATACTGTCCCGAGTTAGTGCAGCTGGAGAGCTTTGCTGTATCCCAGTCTTGAGCTGGGATTTACAATACACGACAGGCCTGCTAAGACAAAAAAAGAGACCAACAATGATGGATACTAAAGTAAATACTGCCCAGGAATGCGCCATTTGTTTTTTCATGAATGCAAGGGCAATAAAAGCTTTTCAGATATGTCATGGTAGCAGTTTCTAAACAGGACCATAAAACCTATGGGGCTGCAACTAATGATTATTTTTATTCATTGATCTGCCGATTAATTTCTCAATTAATCGATAATCTCTTGGTACATTTAACAACAGAAAATGCTGAAAAATGTCCATCCCAGTTTCTCAGAGTCCAACCAACAGTCCAGAATCTAAAGGTATTCAGTTTACAGTCGTTAAAGATTAAGGAAACCAGCAAATATTCACTGAGAATCTGAGAAGCAGGAACCAGAGAATTGTTATGGCATTTTTCCCTAAAAATGACTCAAAACAATTATTTGATCATTAAAATGTTTGCCACGTACTTTTCTGTTGACTAATTGATCAACTAATCTTTGCAGCTCTATTTTACTAAGTGTAGCCGGACCGGTACTGGATTTTTGATGCTGATACTGATATCGATATTTGACAGTTTACGGTATTTGATAATGGTACATGGGCAGATATTCATGTTTTTACATAAACGCATAATATAACCAAACATTTTTGATAAGCATCATTAAAATAGTTTTTTAATGAATTGTGCCCTTGTACTGAACAATAGGCTACATTTTACAGTTAAAAATAAACTCCTTAGTGTTCATTAGTGGACAAACTATATAATGGACTCACAGTTTCTAAATGACCTCAAACATGTCTTTGGCATTTCTGTACTGCAGTATCTTGTTATGTATCAGCAGACACATTTTCAGATACCGTTATATCTGCGATAAGATAATAGTGGCTGATATATTGGCCTGACAGATTCATCGGTCAAGTTCTAGTATGTTGTGTCTCTACAGCTGCCACCAGTGTCATCTGTCATGCTTACACACACACACACACACACACACTTGCAACACATACTTTTACACAGTCCTCTTCATACCGTACTTTTTCTGTTTGTACCCACAAAACACTGGTTCATAAATCAACACAGGGAACTGATAAACAACGCACTTTTGCAAACTAAGCTGATTAGCCTCCAAACGTGCTGTTTGGTGCCGCGCGTGTGTGTGTGCAGGTTTTCAGTCCGACTACTCGCCTCGACAGCCAAATTAGCTGTAGGACAAACTAGCCAGTGAAAGGTCAGTTTTGGTGTTGTGTTTGGAAGAGAAAAGCGTGCAGGTTTTTGACTCTCAATAACATATGGTTGGAGCCCATGTGGCCTGGGCATACTGTTGTGTGTTTAGCAGAGCACAAGTGTGCAGGGGGAGTTTGTGACAAAAACAGTGTCGATGCCAGTTTCCTTGACTGTGTCATTTTCAGATTCCCTGTAGTGTAGACAGGGCCGTGAGGAGGGGATTCATTCAAGGCGTGGTTACAGGCTGCGAGGTCTGTAATTGAAGACCATAGTTTTGAGGTTTTTTCTCTTGGGGCCGCATGATTCATAATCTAAATAAATAATATAGTAATGGAGCCACCTAAATTACAGACTCAAAACAGAAATAGATTTAAGAAAGCAGTGCACTGACTGAGCAGATTTGGTCCATTACATAGGTTAATGTGCTTCATTGGTTATTAATTGACAGCAAGATGTAGCCAAGAAAGTAGGTTTGTCATTTAAAAATATTTAATTCAAATAGCTACAACTTTGTCACCACTTGGCATAGGGCAAATCAGGTCAAGACATTTCTTTGGGGACTTCTTTTGGAGAAGTGATTGGATAACTTAATGCCATTGTCAGTCTGAACATTAAATTTGTGTAGAGATATAGTTATTTGCCAACTGACCTGGCTTTTCTGGAAACTATGTTTTATCAAGGTAATAAACCCTCTGTCACAATAAATTTTACTTGATTCACTTGATACTTTTACCATTTTTCCAGTCAGTCTTCTCCAAACGATGATTGGTTAACTTTAATCATAACTTAGAAAAGTAGACCACTGACTAAATTTGTCCCCAGATGCCAACATTTTGCTGATGCCTGGTGTTAATTATCCACACTAGTTATTTAGTATTGGAATTATATGCAAGAAAGGGCTTTAAAGTAAGTTTTAGCATTTGGATGCACATCTGTGGGTTGCAGCTGTAGCATTTATCTGATCCTCTCATTTGATCTTAATCTCAGTTGTGAAGCAGCAGACTGAAAACTCCTAATCACATTAAATGCATGCAGTGTTTTCTTTTTGAAGGAAGGCCATCAGCAGATGAGTTGGCTGCTTTGTTGTGGGACATGGAAGCTGTGTGTGTGGGGTTCAGGGAGCAGTCTGTGGTCACCAGCTTCTGTTGACTCCACCCTTTGCTTCCTTTTCCCCGACAGATGTGACTGACTGTCAGAGGCTTTGTATGGCAAGCTGCTCCCTGGTGGTCCATTAGTAAATTCAGAGCTGTAACCCCCAGTTTTAGGTTATCCCTGGACTTGATTACTTTCAGCCCACTGCTTTCACAAGTCTATTTAGGACTGCCTGCACTAACCTGTTCTAGCTTGAATTACCCTAACTAAAGATACTGTATAATAGGAGCTCTGTAGATGGCACCAGTTCCCATTCATTTCCATCATGACAGTATTATATATTTTTCTTATTGTCAACAAATCCCATGAAAAGACAAAACCAACAATGAATTGATTTTACTAACAAGTAGCCTGATATGACTTATTCCTCTATTGTTGTCCAAAAAAATATTAAACACATCAATGAACCATTGCACCGGGTGACATGCACCTACGTCACCATGATCGTGGCCGCTGTAGGTTATTTTGAGTCAATCCCACATACACAATGCTGGAGCCATGAATGCTAGCTAGCTACCAGATGTGAGGTAATAGTCGCCAACAAATGCACTCCACATTTACAGTGTTGAGTAACGTTTGCTAAAAACTACAGTGCTCAACTGTTTCAGGAAATATCTAAGCTTTTTTTTCTTTCTTTTTAATAAACTTAATATTTGTGACCCAGCTTTTAAAGATTTATATCTTCTGTAGGAATGAATGGGCTTGGGACTGCGTGCCACAGACAGAGTAGGGATATTGAAAAGCACTGAGACTAACTCATTGTTGAATTTGGTCTTTCCATGAGATTTAATGATAATGACACAAATGTAGAATCACGCCAGCATCAACCTTTAACCCAGCCGTCTGGTTTCATGAGCTAATCACAGGGCTTCTGGTGGCATTACTTCCTCCCCAGGCCAACACTGGGAGTTGCCAGTCATTAGGACCATAGTGCATGGGTAATTAGCCATTCAAAATTGGGAGCAAAAGGTGGAACGTGCAAAAAATACATAGAAAATGCTAATATTAGGGATGCTTTTTCACTGTGTGTTAGCCAGTATGTCTTGTCTACTGAATAAATCTTGGATAGACGGGAATTGACTGTTTCAATCACTGAGTCATAGGAAACTGCACTGTAAAAAATGGCTTCCAGATATTTCCATGGTTAATTACCCACTGTGAATGAACAGAGGGGAACCTTTTTAAACCGTTTCTTGCCTGCCGTTTCCAGGAGTCAGGGTTTTTCCCTGAAAAAACAGATCACAGTATGTGACTGAGGCTAGGGTCACTCGGATACACTGTGGCTTCACGGTGCACATTAAAGAGGTATACATGCAGGATGTGCACAGTCAGCAGTTGAATCCCCCAGGAGAGGTGTGCCGGGGTTATGGGAAACAGGTGTGGCTGCTTTTCACCGCTCAGTCTTATTTGTTTCACTCATTCAGCTGTCAGGTGGCTATGATGTTTGGGATGAGCACACAGTCAGTTGTATGCATTGACACACCCCCTACCACCCAAGTGGGAGATAATTAACACCCACCAGTCAAATACTGAGAAGTTCTGATTGTAGTAAGTAAGCTACCAGTGGTGTTGTCTTATTTGCTTGTACACAGGGAATGGTGACACGCAGTATATTGTAGCTAATAGAAGGAATCTCTTGTTTTTCTGCCAATGTTCTCGCCACACCCGCAGCTTGGATCCATCAGTATTACACTCACCTGCATCTTGGTTCTTGGCTCTCTTGCAAAATGTTTATCTAAACCGGTGATGTGTGTTAAAAATGAAATTAGACATTTGGCTCAAGATATCTGGACAGTTTCATCAAAGTCATTCAACCACAATTCTGGCTTTTGTTTAAAGACTTCTAATTCTCCTCCTGCAAAGTTGATCTAGTCTGTCTATCTGTGTTCGTTATGTCTTTATCAACAAATATTGATCATCTATGACATACAGTACAACTGAATTTAGCAGTGAAAACACAAGTATTGGACTTACTGTCCAGAAATCACAGGTCCAAAACCATAAGTGAGCAGGAAATGTTCACTGCATGCATTATTTACAATAATGGACTTGCTCATGAGTGACAGTCCAAAACTGTTTCTTGTAGTACTGAGAGTACTGAGGTTTCAGTCGGGAACACTCACATCATTTGAAGCAGACTGCCTGTGACTAAATGAATCAGATATGACACCGTTGGATTTCACTTGGAGTTTTTACTGTTTTATCAGAACTTGAGTCCAGGTTTTCTAGGTTTTAGCACCCACCCTCTGTCCTCTGTGTGTCCGATAACATCAGACAGCGAAACTGGCTGAAAAAAAGGGCTGTCCCCTACCTCAGAGTTCCCTGAGTTGGCTTGCTGGGCAGCCCTGGTCCTTGATGCAGATAATGTTGAGGTAATGGCTTGAGTAGGATTCTGCACAACTGTCCCTGCTGGTATTCAGCCAAATTATTCTGTATTCCCCTGCTCCACCACCCATGTCCACATTACCCCATTATAATCAAGTTCCATGCTAAGTTACTGATGCTCTTTATTTTCAAATAGACTACAAAGCTGAATACATTTCCCCTCTTTGATTAAAGCTTTAGCAAATAAGACCAAATATACTGCAGGTTTTGTTACCACTTAAAATAAATTAAGGAAGGTAAAATATATACTGTCTTTTTTTCAATAGCTAAGCTGCTCTTTCACACAGGGGAAGAGTCATAGATTACTGCTCACTGCTGACAAACATGATAGTTCAATGTGGTTGCTATTTTTTGCCTCTACTTTGCGACTTTGGATTGCGAAAAGGATCACAACAAAACAAGTGGCCAGTTCTATTTAGAGCTTAAAAACAATGTTAGAATATCGGATATTGCACAGATTGCATTACATTTTAAAGAGGAGGCATCAGAGTTTAAAGGTTTACTTACTCTACAACCCAGAGCTGTTAGACCGCCTTTATGCTCTCAAAATATTTGTCTTTTACATCCAAGTGAGCTTCATCTTATGGGAACACTGTCAAACCAGACATGTAACCTGAGTCCCAGAAAAAATATACTTGGATGTTGTCTTACTGACTTTTTCTTTAGTCTTTTAGCAAATTGAATCTCCATGGACTTTAAAGTTGTAGGAGGGGAGTGTGTAGTACGAAGGGTGTTTTCAGTATTCCCCTTTGATTGAACTGTAGACAGAGTTGTACAGGATGTAGGGCAATATAATGTAATCATAGACAAATAAATGTTTTGCACTGGCATGTTGTCAAATACATATATTTGTGTTTTCTTTTGTGAGGTCACTCTAGATGTGCCTTTTCTCCCAAATGTTCCCAAGTGACCTAGGTACCTAAATCTCCTTGTCACTGCTCAAGGTGGGTGGTAAGTGTGAATCAAGAGTACCGCTTTAATCTGTTGCAGAAACAGGGTGAGAGTATGTGCTGGGAAAAGTGGGTGTGCCGGGAAAATGAACTCCCTCTAACCAGGATAATGCTGCTGAAATGCCACACTGACCAAACTACTTACTGTTTTTTATTGACCACTGGATACACACAGTACAGAGGCAGATTTTTGTTGGACTGCTTTACTTCCTCCCCTGTTGTGAAGTGGTGATTGCTGACATGTGCAGTGATGCTGATTACTCAAGAATGCACAAAACAGCTTCTTCCATCGGTGTATTTCTATGATACATTTGTTCATTTCTAGAGACTATATTGATGGAGGGAGCTGCATCCAAACGTGGCAAAGCTTGGGATGCCAAAAAAAGTAGAAAAACCTTAATAAGTAAAACCGTTTACTGAACACTAATTTAAAAAATACCATTATCTTATAACAAAACATCTTAACTCCCTACTAACACTCTCTAGTGCTACTAGCTGATATGGCGCAAAATCTGTGTAACTTTAATATTTGACAGATAAATTGATGTATTAAACATAGCAAATAATCCCTCTTAACTTCCAGGCCCCATTAGAGCACATAAATAAGATGAGATGCATGCTGGGAAGATCTAGCACTTAAAACAAAGCCTGACCATTTTTTGTATCAATAAAAAGGGCTGTAAATATGTTCACATGGCAAATTTTTAACTTACGGTTGTTTGCTTTTAGTCTGCATTGCATCTTACTGGATAAAACAGTACAATTATATATAAAAATAGCAGTGTATTATTCATCGCCCACCAGTATTCCTAGCTCTATCTCTTTTGCACCAAAAACATTACAAATCTCTGCTCAGATACTGCTAGTCCAGTGTGTGTAGCATTCATGTGACGGTCACTGACATTATGTAGATCTCTTGGGGGGGGGGGGGGACGACACAACTACATGTTGTCGCTGGTTGTTGGCAGAAACAGACATCATACAAGAAATCTAAAATTGGACGATCATGGGAATCATTTGAAAGAAAAACAGTCTTAATTCCCTCCGGGGTCTCTGTGGCATGTGGGGAAACTGTTTCCATTATGTTAGATTGGCCTAATGAAAGTACAGTAGCCCATTTAGACCCAGTCGAGGGCAGTGGAGTCTGTGATTAGTACAGCACCCATTCTCTCTTCTCTGCAAAGCCCCACCCACCACCTCCCAACAAGGGCCTGATCTATTTCCATCCTAATGAACGAAAATTCAGCATGGTTGGTTTTTATAAGATTTCTTATCAGGAAATTTGTCAAGTCAAGGAGCGTGACATGTAAATGTGTCTAAAAACAACAATTCTTGACTGAGATTCCCACATTTAAGCTATCCATATGCGTGTCTGTATGGTTCATTGCTGGAGGAGGATATTTCTCTTCATTTCACCCAACTGTTTGGGAGTGCAGTTGTGTGGGACATGTTGGTTGTGTCTTCGCAGTAGGGATGGGAGCCCACGGATGCAACTACAGTGAGTCAAAGTTGAGCAAATGCCAGTTTTGAATATGAGTCCAACATACAAGTTATCTATTATTATTATCCCATAGGCTAATGTGGAGGGTTGGATCTCCATTTATCACTAGGGAGCCTGTCTATGCTGTCTTTCCTTTGCTTGATGGTAGATTTTAGTGGATGCTGTGAATAATTTACTATAATCAATTAAACAGATAATAGGCCAACCATAAAAAACCCTTGTTCTGAAAGTATAGATGCTTCAGTTGTTTCTGTGTGATGTCTGGCTAATTGTTTTATAAAGTAAATGTCTAAACATTCATTCATGGCTGTCAACTCCTGAGACAAGATAAAGGTTTTTTGAGAACACTCAGCTATCTGAAAAAGGACAGGAGCAGTAAGGATACGCTTGATGAGCCAGCAGACCCTGACATGAACATTTCTACCCCAGTGCAATTTTCAACACTACTGTGGAGTGATGGTGAGTGCAGTGCAGTGTCTATTAGCATCAACATGTCAGGGATGTCATACACTTAAGTTCTAATTGAGAGACTCCCATTGTAGCATCTCCTTCAAAAGAAAACCTCCAAAATTAAGTTACTTATTAACACAGCAGTTTGTAAAATGCCTTCCCTTTCCTCCTGTAACCATCTGACTTGAGTCTTTTCTGTTCCAAAATTATACATTTTCTACTTGCATGGAAAAATAACATTGCTGCCCTTCTCAGAGTCCATAGCACTGTGTGCACATACTGAAATACCTCAACCCCCCACAACAAACGATAACAAAGCCCACACAATAAGGCAGGATGCTGTAGGAGTGTTTGTGTTGCTTTCATACACACTGGCAGACTTGTCCTTCACAAGTTCTACAGCATAGCTGTAGTTGACTCTGATGAAGGGTGGTAACCTATCCCGACACTTTGTATGTCAACACTATTGATCTCTTTCTTTTACGCATGGATCTTTAATGAAATGTGACCTGGACGAGAAGGGCACAGAAGTCCACATTGCTATGGGGAGCAATGAGAAAAAGGTTTTGAAGAGGACAGTGACATGTGAAAGAGGCCCGCCTGCCCCTTTTTAAAGGCCTGTCAGCCTCTGTTTGTCTCCACCATGAATTAGCCCACTGAAAAAGCCTCAAACCCTCACAGGACACAATGCTAGGAAGGAAGGGGGTAGATTAGAGCTGGTGTAGGGACTAATGATTTCTTCACACTGCACAAATATTTCTTACGATAAAGACATGCTGTAAAACAACCAATTCACCACTTGGCCTGTCCTGTCTCTAACTGATTGAGACAGTTATAGGCCTTACAAAAATAAAGCAAAGGTCTGGGGGGGGCCTGTATTAGGCATGTAGTCATTGTCTTTTTTTTTTTCCTGGTCACCTCTTTAGAGAGTAACAATACCAAACAAATGGCTCCACACTGCCTATTGACTTCTTTGAGTTTGCAGTGTTGGGCACAGATGACTCTCAGAAAATGCAGGCTCCAGTGGAAGATTTATGGATAAAATCTCAAGTGCTAAACAAATTCACAGCTGTTAAAATTTTTGTTCATTTTCCACAAATTTCCCTCCTACGGCTGCTGCAGCACACAAGGGTCTTTGAATTGCCTTTCTTAGGATTCTTCCATTTTTATATGTATTTACATATTTTTCTGCTTGTACACTTGTATAGCTTGGATTGGGTTGGGGACACTTGCTGTTGTGGGCTTTAGCCCATTGAGTCATTATTGATTAATTATTTTATGACTATATCTAATAGTGGTATATTAATCCATATTCATAGATTCATTTGGATGATGTTTTGTGCGAGGTTGGCAGAGTTTGCATGCTAATGAACATTTTTGAGATGTGACCTTGAGAATCAGATGGAAGTTTAATAGTCAGCTAATGTTGCCATTGGCCTATACTAGACTAAGGGACTTAAGTGCCTGGAAGGAGTATGAATTACTGCCTCATTAAACGGTGATGAAACACTGCCCTTCAGCCTGGGCCCACCTCCTCCACACACTTGGAAATTACAGAAGCAGGGAAGAGGGCGAGGACTAGGCTAGGTCTGGTGCACCCCAGGTTACCTGCTAACACCTTGGAGAGGAGAATGACGGGGGGTAGCCAAATGTACCTTCCAGCATTTCGGGGTTTTTAATATTTCTTTAATTCAATTCAGTTTTATTTATATAGCGCCATATCATAACAGTCATCTCAGGGCACTTTTTCGAGTAGAGCAGGTCTAGACCGACTCTTTCTTTAAATAAGGGCAAATAAGGGGCACAAACGTTTTGTCAAATTTGGTCAGACCACCTTAAAATCTAGTGTGATGTCCTCAGACAGGGCGGAATCAGCTTTGCAGCAATTGTTAAATTCCCAAACCAGGCAAAGGCGTCTAACTCCAGTTTTAATCCCCAAAAACAGCAATTTGAGTTTTTATCTTCATTGGGTTTTTAAAAAAAATGTAATTGCTCCTTTACAGGATAATTCTGGTTCATTACTACTTGGATCTTATTGTCATAGGTTTTGCCATTGGTTCCATTGGTTATGATAACATCATGCTCAAAGTAACTGCTGAAATCTGGGAACAAAGCAACTTCACTAAAAAATAGTTCAACATGGTAACAAACACCAGATGATTATACAAGGTTAGCCAAACGTAGGTGGGAGATAAAACAAAAGGGAGCAGTAAAATTGAGATCCAAACTGTCCCTTGTAAGCATCAGTTTGCAGAACTACAGTACCTGCTGTAGTTGTACATGTCCACAGTTTTCCCATGCAATGAGTGGTTATTGCTGACATTCAGTTTTACCTCCCAAGTAAAGGTGTAGATAATAACCATGACCTAAATACTACTACTGAAGTGAACTGACAGTTAACAGATCTCATGATTATAAATGCAGACACTATAATGTCTGCACAAATTAACTATCCTGTCTTTGTAGTGCATACTGTACATGTGTTTGTATCTGTAGTTTTGACCTGGTTCAGCAGAAATCTTGGTGGTCTGAACGACCGTTATTTCCTGCCATGTAGTAATGAGTTTGTAAAAATGATTGACCCTGCCTAGTTACATTTTTATGTCTTCACATAGTTCACACTGTTGCTCAAGTCTTTTCTTCTGTCCATCTCACTCCTGTCCTTCCTCTCAATAACTGTCCTATTTCTTGCTGTCTTTATTCATCTTCACCCCTCTGTATTCATTTCTGAATGCTAAGCACTCAGAGTTTCCTCTTGCTTTAGTCCTAAACCACACTCCCTCCTGCACAGATCTCATGTCTGCATTCTTCTCCTGTGAGGTCTTCAGATCAGTCCCTCATGAGTGCTGTTTGACATGATAATCTATGCATGGAGTTTGTCTACATGAACATGACATATTGTCTATTTTGTTGCCGCTTGTGAATGTTTTTGGCCTTGGATCCCTCTTGTCTCACGCGGTCCCGACATGCACTGCAGGCTTCATTGCGAGGATCTCCAGCCAGAAGACAGCCTCCTCTGGGGAGGTCAGGGCTGAAGCTGGGTCAGGTCTGAGAGAGTAGGTGGAGATCTTGGCTCACCATGCGGCCGACGTGGATTGTTTGAGCCGGTTGCCGGGCAAAGAGGAAGGTTTTGATTTACCATTGCGTCTTTCGAGCAGCTTGTCGCAATTAGTGATGTCAGGAGGGAAAGAAACAAATATGAAGCATTTCTTCAAAGGGCGAACATATCCTTCCCATGAGTTCATTCTTTCCTCGGGTTTCTCAAGGAAAGAGGGGCAAAAGTGCAGCCTACTTCTCTTCGGTCAAATTAGGTTTTGCAGGCCAGGGTTCTTCCTGTTCTCTGCTGCAGGGTGTCTCACTTTGAGTTGACTAAATGGGCTGCCAAGTATCAAAACAGTGACACAGCATAAAGATCACAACAAAATATAGTTTATCCTGTTAAAATCTTGAACCCTTTTTGTTTACTGAATAAGATGGATAACTGGTAATGAAACTAGTGACAGTCCTGAGCTGTGCCTCAGCTCTGCAGCAGTACGCCCATTTCCTTGATGAAACAGCATGACAGCTTTGTTTAACGCACTGCTTACATTTCATTCGCCTGCAGTATCTTGGATAATATTTCGCGGTGCTCTAGTTTGCGAGCCCTGGCTGTGTTCTTCATGGTCTCGGCTAGCAGTGCCAAGTTTCCCCACTCTCTCCTCCTGGCTGTAGGTATCCCATGCAGAGGCCATCTGTCTCTCCTCCCCTAATGGTAAGGGTGGAGTCCTCTTTAAGCACTTCCCCCTTTCTCTCCCTCCTTTCCTACTTACTCCCAAATGCACACTGTAAAACAAACAACATAGCATGGATGGAGTCTAGTTTCTTTGTATGCTTTGACAGGCCTGAAAGCTGACACACTGAGAGAGACAAACTACGTACGGTAGCAGTTGGAGTGTCAAGTAGCTGCACTATGTAGAGCATGTTGGGGAGAAGCCTGGTCTGAGACGCGTGTCTGCATGCATCAACGCAATGTCACGCATGCCAAGCATGTTAGTTTACTACTCAGTAAGTGCTGCAGGAGGATTTTTATCAGCCTCCCATCTATATTCTTGTACCAGTTATAGATCTATATTTGCAAACATTTATCTCACTGTCAAGCTTTTGTCATATTTTGTCAAGCAAAACAACTGAGGTGCGCTAGTAAGGTGACAACAAACAGCTGTTGTATCAGCTCAGATGACCGTGGAGTGGAGAATGCAAAACCCACACGGCTCTGACCCTGATTCTCCCCCACACCAGTGCACTCAGAGGACTCTGGCAGACGCAATGCAAACACAGGGTAACGCATGCACTGCAAAGCGCATTATAGCAGTATGGGCTTTTTTTAGACCAGGTCATGATTCAGAGGTGGGAAAAAGATGTAAATGGATCCCTAAATTATTATGTTGGGGAAATGGAATAATAATCTAAAGTGACTTTCCCAAGTGTCTTTCCAAGTGAATGACAAATAAGGCAGGCTGAGTTAAATACTTTAGGTTAATAGGTTAAAAGCCTAAATACAATGCAGACCTGTGCTAGATTAGTTTAACACAGTACAGCAAGAAACACAAGGAAAATATTTTGAAAATGTGGGTCCGCAGAGGGAAAAACAAACAGGAAAGCCCAAGTATTATAGCACAGCATGACACTTCATAACACAATGCAACATACATTTAGGACTCAGCAGCCATTCAAACAAAATGCCTGACTCTTACACACATGGTCACACTCCTATTCCTTATTTTGGAAGAGAGAAACTGTGTGTGTGCGTGTAATCACTAAAATTACAGGGAACGTAATGGAGCACGGGGAGCCTCAGCCTCCTTTGGCTTTATTCCTCACAAACCAAGATAGCATTGCTGTGGCTTACCACTCACATTCATGCCAAAGACTCAAAATACCAGCCAGTGGACCACTTTTTTTTATAAGCTTTACTCCATACACATCCGAGACTTCGTACAAAGTGGAAATTTATGGCTCCCAAATATAGCTTACTCCGACTGCAACCGTGTCATAAAACTGAGATGTACTGTTTGAATATTTTGAATGAAATCGAGTTTTTACATTTTATTTATAAAACTACAATTTTCACATGGTTTAATGTGGATCTACTCTACAGTTCACGTTTGAATTTGTATAGCCTCTTAAAAATGTTTAAGCGTACATGTTTTCTATCAATGACTCATTTGTGATTATGCTTGCAAAAATCTGAGCCTAGGATGGATTTTTCTTTCCCTATTCAAGGCTATAACCATAAACTGTAATTCAGGATTTATTTCCGGTTAGTTTTCCAAGATACTGCATTCATTCCCACTGAGTTGGTTGTTGTTGTTTTTTCTTTCTTCAGCCCAGTAGCACGTCTATCAGCTGTGACATGCAGATTACTGTCTATACAGCTTGCACATCACAGATGCCTCTCTCTCTCTTCAGTCTTGATTTCTCAAAGTTAGTGTGATTTTCTTTTTGACCACTCAGGCATTTGTTGTCACATGCTCATCTTGTCTTGCTTGCTTTCAGGAGTTACAGCACTCAAATGGCCATATATGTAATGTTCAAAACCAAGTTTAGGCTACATGTTGTCGTAGTTTAAAGTAACTCATTAAAAAAAAAAAAACCTGCGGTGGGCTTCAAGTCAAATGAAGGGCCTCATAAAGAAGAGGGAATAAAAGCATAACATTGCTTGTTTTGTTTCATCTCCTTCCAGAGGTTTTTTTCTTTTCTCTCCTGCTTAAAAGGTGCTCTGATGATTAGCAAGCAGGACAGTCTGAGTGTCCTGCGGTGAAAGTGTGTTGCTTATTAAGAGGCAAAGCAAAGCACTCAGAGTAACCCAGATGAAGTCTGGTCTTTCTTTTTTTTTTTTTTTTCCAACCTCAGGAAAGACATGTCTGAAACAAAAGATGGCTGTTAATGAGTCTATGGGAAGTATGGGAATGTTGAAGATGAGAAAGCTAATCAAGAATTTAATTTTAATCTGAGCCTCACTGCTGCTTTGATATATGGATCAAAATTTGAGGTGGCAATAAGGAAAAACTCTTAATATTTTTGGCCTATCAATGGTTTCACTTAATGTTAAAGTGCATTATTAACATCAGAACAGACTGGCGGCAACACCACGCATGCAAAAAGTAGCATCTATCTCTGCCATGTAGATAAATAATGTCCTGTTTCCCAGCGTCAACAGTGGTCAGTAATCCAGAAGCGCAGCGGTGTTCTCCACATTAGCTCCCAGCTACTGTACTTTGAATTCTAATCTTGTCTGGTCCATAGCACGTCGTCTTCGGTGGTGTTCTAGTTGTCACAGTGGATGAGGAGAAACTTTGTTTGACAATCTGAATCCAGATGTGAATTCACACTCAATTTCCTGTCACCGCTAGACACCAGAGAATGAAAAGTGTAATCTCTCTGACAGTGTCATGCAGTATATTTTTTACAATTTAATTAAAGCTGCAGCAATGACATGTTACTGTTTATCTGAATCTCATCTCCTTTTCTCTCAGCAGGTGTGAGCAGCAACCAGGTGATTGTTCCTGAGAAAGTGAATGCAGTGCTTGGGAAGAACATCACGCTGGGCTGTAGAATAGAGGTGGGCTCCAACCTCAGTCTCACACAGAGCTCGTGGGAACGTCGTCTTCCTTCAGGCACCATTACCTTGGCAGTGTTCCACCCTGAGTTTGGTACCTCCATCTCTCCAGAGTATGCCAAGCGCATCTCGTTTGTTGCCCCTTCTGTACGAGATGCTACCATCACCATTGAAGGAGCTGGCTTTGCAGATATCGGGTCCTACATCTGCAAAGTGGCAACATTTCCTCTGGGCAATACACAAGCATCAACCTTTGTTAATGTATTAGGTAAAGTAGAGCTCTGTCATTTCCTTTTTTCATTGTACTTAGTGCTTCTTCATTCACTTCTTAAATCTCACTTTTCAAAGCAGACATTGTTGGTTGTGATTTAAGCAAAGCTTAGGTGACCACTAAGTGTTTGCCCTGGAGGAATAAGCTACCCCCTGAAGCTACCTAGCTTTTTAAATTACTACCTGGACAGAGTGCATGTAAAGTTAAATCCCTATAGGAATCTGCAGCTGTGCAGAAGCTGCTGTGGTGTGGTCCCACTCATCTCACTCACCCCAGTGTCAAAACTGCTGTCAAGTTTAAAGTCATTTCACTGAGTCTCAATAAGGTCCTCCATAAGGCCACTTACATACTCCACACAAAGTGCACATATTAAAACTTGTATGGACTCTCTCCTCGTGTAGCAACCATGTAAACAGAGTGCAGCAAAGTTCAAACAGTCCCAACTTGATGCAACTAGTTGCATGCAACAACAAGTTAATTGCAGGTTGTGATACAGAGTGACTCTCGTGACATTCAGTTGCATTTAACCAAGCTGCATGAAAAAAGTTTCATATGTAGCACAGGTCTCGAAACTGTGCAGCTTTTTCCCTCGAGGCAGTGAGGATTGTTGTTGGTTCTGCCCTCTTTACCCTTTGTCACTGATTATGAAATCGTACCTCAGGCTGAGTAATTGGCATTTGTAAAGCTCTCATGGGCACTGAAGAAGCAGATGACAAACTTAGCAATCTGCAGTGTAAAAAATATAATAAAAGGTACTGTACTTTTAGGTATCTGCACATTTAGCTTCACCATAATTTTCTTCTTTTTTTTTTTTTCTTTTTTACTGATTTCTTCTATTGTTGCTTATATGACATCTGTATGTTGAGGCTATTTGCGTTTCCTTGATAAGCCCAACAAAAAAAAAACATGGCCACAGTGTATAATAAATACCAAAAAAATCAATAACAAATGTACAACATCACATCCAACACCCACTATACCAAATATATATTATCTTTTCTTGTTTTCCCTAAGTATTGTGTACACAGTATAGAGCTGTTCGAGTGTACATACATATTCCACACTGTATGGACACATAACATTGAACTTTCTTTGTGGTCAGCGTGTGTTTCAAGCCCTAAATGGGTGGTTGTATTACACTCAGGCAGAGCTGAAAGTAGGAGATTGCACTGTAGGCAGTGGTTTCTTGTCTCCCACTGGAGACTGAAGGAGACTCTGATGACTAATGAGTGGTACATTAAGTGCTGCTGCAACAGCCACAGTGTCTGGGACCTCACAGAGTTCAACTACACCTTGCTCTCCTCTCTGAGCAGCTTCTCAGGTATGTTTTTTTTGGGCTCACACAAATGCATACATGCACACCCATATACAAATACATACTTGGGCCTACTTTACAATTCAGATGTAATTGGGGTGTAATTATGGAAGAAATATATGTTCTTTGCAATTGGATACATGTCATGTGGGAATTAGGTTATCCCATAGGGTATTTTTCTTAGAGAGTGCACATCACAATTACAAGACCTAAAGTCAGCACATTCAAGTTCCCAAGACGGAGATGAAGAGTGGCCTCTTCATCTCCGTCTTGTTTTGGCTTGACTTGTACCTTTTTCACAAGGCTGTTTTTGAGAAAAGCACAAAGTGGCTGTAGCCCAACAACTGCGTCATGCATCACATCAGTATATGGACGATATATTTATGTTGAACCCCAGTTTATGCTGTGTGTATTGTATTTGTTTCAGTTCAGACTAGTTTTTTTTTAGTCAACTCAGTGTTCCCAGTTTTGATTCATGTTTATACTTTTGAGGGTTATGAGAGAGCACTTGACATCATTTTCATTCCTTTCAAATGAACTAAAGTAAATCACTGATCAGAGTCAAACCCAGGAATAATAGACCTAAGTCACGACACAGATCATAATGATTAACAGGTGCAGAGGGCATTGACTTAATTAAAAATAAATCGCACTATTGGTACAAACCTTGTCTTGTACTTAATCAGTATCATGAGAAACTCGACACACAATATTTATTTTGGCCCAGTGCTTTGTCGCTTTCTCTTTCATCCTGCCACTTCTCACAGAAAATACCAAACATTTAAGGAACAGTTCAGCAGGAACTGAGCTACAGTGCATAAGCCAAAAGTTGCCACCAGTAAGCAATAGGAAGGAACCAGAGGAGGAAAATATGACACATAAAGTGAATGAATTAGAATGACCCTTTGTTTGAAAGTGCTGACAGGTGAATGGGAAATCTAATGAACGGCAATTGACTTTCTCAAAAACAAAACAAAACATGCACGCACATTAAGCAAGGCAGACTTAATGTGCCTTAATGGCTGTTATAGTGATGAGCAGAACTGCTGCAGATAATTCTTAAACTTTGTAAGCTCCGAGCATTTGAGCTTTATCCTCCAACTATGAACTGCCTTCTTTTGTGTTTCAAGTTGTCTGTTCGTTCATGTGGCCAATAATGCAGCTCTTTTTTTTGCTGAGTCATACAATTGAAAAATCAGCCCCACAGAGAGATAGTTAAAGTTGCTTCCTCACCGAAGCCACAATCTGAAGCGTGTCAGTTTTTTTCAGGGGAGGTGAAAGATGTTTCATTTCTCCTTTCAGTCTAATCAGATAATTCTGGATTTCCCCGCAGTTTCTGTGAAGTATGTGTCATAAAGCCATATTTTGCTTGCATGTCGCTATATGTCCTGTATCTTTTGTTGTTCTATAAATGATCAGCTAAGGAGGCCAGCCTTAGCTAACTGCTTATTTACAGATCATTTCATTGATCTTACCTGGCTGCCATGTGTGGCTTTATTTGAACAATGAATTAATAATAATAATAAACTTTATTTATATAGTACTTTTGTTAACAATATTACAAAGTGCTTCACAAAAGGATAAAATACAATAAAACAATAATAAAATATAAATGTGTGTAAACTTTAAAAATATAAAGTTTACACACAATTATGGTTGTTTTACTTCACAAACTTGCTTTTGGTGCTTGACAGCATTTAATTTTTATCTAAGCTCCAACTTTTGCATCGCAGCTTCCAATATCTAAAACCCAAATCATAGCTGTTGATTTCAGAACTGCTATAGATCATCATACAAAAGTGACTGCTTTAAATGGTAAAAATGCCAATTTATAGGTTTTTGATGCTAAATCTTACTGTAAAAATGTCCAGATGTGATGCATGACCAGTGAACATCCAGTTAAATCCCCTCTTTCTAGGGGTTCCCACTCTGACGTCAGTGTTTGGTGTACATGTGTGGACCAGTGTGTATGTGGTGCCGGAAAGGGCCAATGCAGCCAGTTTGCTGAAGGGAAATCGTTACCCTTTCCCCTAAAGCATTTCCACTCATCCAGAGTGTTCCCCTCCCTTCCTGACAGCAACTCAAAATTAACACGTCTCTGATTTAGTTATTCTGAAGCTTCAGCCAGCTCGCCTCCTAACATAGAGCTGCTACTGTTTATAGTCAGAGGCCTGTAAGGAGGGGCAGAGAGAAGTGAGTGAAGAATGTGAGGTGGATGACTGAGAACGGCGTCCCCGCCCATGCACTGGGTAAAGGAGACGCCAGGTTATTTTTGGAAAAAAGGGGTGCCGGGAGTTATTTGAATTTGTTGTTGGACCTCCTGCTCAACTGGGGAGGAGACGGGTGGCAGATGTCTTAAAGGTGATGGCCTGGTCTTGTGGATTAGGCTGGTGTGTGCCCCCACACGCTGCCTTTTTAAAACTGTCACCATTGCAGTAAGTGGAACAGCTGTTAGTGTTGTTTTAAGAGGGACAGAGATGGAGGAGGTGGTGCACTGCAAACCAAAGAAGGAGAAATGAAAGATGGAAATTCTAGTATCTGATGAGTCTGTGTAGCCAGTTTACTTCACTACCCCTCCATTGTGTCCTCCCCTCCCTCAGCAGACTATCTTTTGTATTTCGACTGTCCTTTTTTTTTCTCTTTTGTCTCGCTAAACTTTCCCAAGTGTAATTTCTGACGGTTTGTGATTATTAATATGGTTATTTTAGGCCATTGCAGCATAAGAAACTGTTTACTGCATTGCACAACAGGTAGAGGGGTTGCGTTATTCTGGTCACGTCCCTCTTGCATGGATCTGTTTTGGCTCGCTGTTGAGAAAATCCGTGTTACGTCTAAACCTCCAGTTATTCTCCGGAAGCCGGTATAACATTACACCAGCTCTTCAGTGCTGAGAGGTGTACAGTAACTTTGCTCCTCATCTTCCAGTACAGCAGTCAAATACAAACACACCACTGTGTTGACTGTCAGTAGCCTCTGATTCTGCAATACTAAGGGTTTTTAATCAGTCATATGTATACTCATGCAGTGATATGCTTTGCTAGAACCGTACAGTGGGACCAATAGACTGCCCTTCCACAAACACACCATATGTTTGACGCACAACAATAAAGACAGCTACGTCTCCACTGAAATGCCTCCATATGATTGAATAGCATGGTTCATCAATTTTTAATGCATATACGTGAAATGGATGAAGTCAGTCTGCTCTCTCTGGCAGTTAAGTATACTAAGGCCACTTCCTTCTGTCCATATACTGTATGATGGACATTATTTATTCATATACATACACAAAAAGATCAATATTCATTTTGTAATCTTTTCTCCATTCTGTCATTTCCTCTCCTCCCCCTTCTCTCCGTCTCTCCCTTTAACACAGTGGAGCCAAAGGTCTATGTGTCCGCCGGCCCCACTGCTCTGTTGGACGGTGGGAATGAGTCACTGGTGGCCACCTGCATAGCGGAGCGCGGCCGTCCCGCGGCTGAGGTTTTCTGGGAGACGGAGCTGTATGGACGAAGTGAGAAGCAAAGTCAGGATGAGCCCAATGGCACCAGCACCACGCATGTGCGCTACATGTGGCAACCGCAGAGCTATGCCCAGGGGAAGACGCTCACCTGTGTGGTGCGCCACCCGGCCCTGCAAACGGAGTTCCGCATACCCTTCGTACTAAATATTCAGTGTAAGTGCAGAATTATAAAAGTATTGCCTGTGTAACCAAAGGCTGATATAGTTTGCTACATTGATGTACCATAAACCTCCATAGTTGTCCAGAAACTACTGACTGGCATCACTGTTAATCCTCCCTTTGAAATTTCAACTGTAGTACATTAGGAAAAGTACAACATTTCGAGCCCAAATTGGCAGTTCGTCGGGTACAGAGGACGATGTTTCTCTAAAAGAAATGTACTTTTCCCAAATGTAAGAAAATAGAAATAATAAAAGGAGCACTTAACAATGCTGCGAGTCCTTTGGAGGCTGAAATTACAGGGTTTTTTTTGGACAAGTAAAATGTGAATGTGTTTTGCACACTGATTGCCTGAAAAACACATCATTGCACTGGGTGAAGATGAACATGTGCACTGTAGTTTACTTTGAGTGAATCCCACATGTGCCATTCTGCTGCCTTAAGTAATCCCGGTCCCCAACAAAAGCACTATTTACTCCTGTTTCAGTAATGTTTATATATAACAAAATAACAAAAATATAGAAGATCTGCAGCCTTAAGTCCAAAGAGATACAAATGAAACAAAATTTGAGTGGTTTTGTGGCATCATGCTATCACCGTCTTTCACCAACTACACCAAACTGCTTCTGATCATGTTGCTCGCCACCTTGGATTGGGTTAAGCACTATGGCTGCTCAATTAGTTGTGTAAGGTTATGCGGTTTATTGATATTTTAGTTATTATCATCAAACACTTGTTGAATTCTGATTGCCCACTGTTGTTAGTCAAAAACAGAGCAAAAGGATTCTGTTTCTGAAATTACCAAGTTGAATAATTATGATCATTATATGTAGCAAAGTAGTGATTATTATAGCTCTAATTGTGCAGCCCTAACAGGTAGAGTATATCTTTATCAATATTAACCCCTGCTGATAGCTTGATTTATGAATAGCCTGCTTACTACCTTCCCTTCTTCGCCCATAAAGGGGCCATTTAAGAGTCATCTTAATGTTATAATCATTGATGCATACTTCCTTGGCGACCAGTACTACGGGTTAGTCTGTGTTTGGACTGTGTGAGTGCAGGCTAATGAAGGTATTTTATGAAATATTGATCAGGCCTCAGCAGCAACACAAGTAGCAGGGGGCTGCTGGGGGCAGCGGATGGAGACGCAGAAAAAACAAGGTTAATACAGGAAGAAAGAGGCTTCCCAGCTCAATAAATCATGTCAAATGCAGAGGCAAGGGATTTTAAGTGCAAAAGAAGCACAATTTCAACGTTGAGCTGCGTGAAAAGGGTCAGTGGACACGATGAGCCGAGGCATCTTCCTGTGTGCTGTAATGAGTTCCTCATTTGTCCTCCAGAGAAATTAAAATGAAAAATTGGATATCTAAGTCCATGTTTGCCATGTCTTATTACAGTGGCATGTGCTGGGCTTCATTTAGGCATCTTCCTGCCTTCTTTTGTTTCTTTCTTTGTCATGGTGAGGCAGTAGAGTTTATTATTAGCTGCAGTACATCTACTGTCTGAGTGAGTCTGTCATTTTCTAACTTTCCACCAACCCAGGGTCATTTGTTTGTTCTCTTGGCAGTCATTCACCAGCAGTTCCTGTACCCTGCTACAGTCCTGCACAGCCTTTGTTTTTGTCATCGCTCGCTACTGTGCTTATAATGCACGCTTTGTTCCTTCTGGAAAAGCTCATTTGTCATCAGGCTGCTGGGATCACAATGATGGATTATTGAGTCCTAGTCTTTTACCCGTTTAAATAAAAATAAAATAAAATACATTTTGGTCAGCGCAACCAGCCTTACTGTTTAACATCATAACCTTTTTGTTTTATTTTGTTTTACAGTTGCACCAGTGGTATCGATAATAGGAATTGACAAAAATTGGCATGTGGGTCAAGAGAATGTGAAGTTAACCTGTGGTGCCAAAGCCAACCCACCTGCTCGTCACTTCACATGGATCAGGTCAGTATCCCCAAAAACTCAGATAAAATCTCACTGATTTTTGAGAAGATCACCCTAGAGGTGAGGAGGATAGGTGTAGCAGGAATTCCAAAACCGTTCTACAAGCAGTTGAGCTGATGAAGCATGGTGGCTACTTTAGCTGTTTTGTTGTTGTTTAATTGTAAGATATTACGGCTTGTGGGGGTGGGTATTTTGGAGAACAAGATTTAGGTACATTAAAAGTCTAAACCTGGTACCCTTCACTGTTTCACCAAATTGTTATGCAATGAAACATCAATATTTGGACCATTTTATTCAGAAGTGCCCCTTGCACTTTAGCTGCACACATCTAAATTTGGAGTTTGGGGGTCACTGGGATGATGCCGCAGCCTTTATCAGGGGCTCCATCCTTTGAAGGGTCTCGGGTACTGCTTGGTGTTGTTGTCCTCCTTTTTAAAGACAGAATATGTCAAAACAGGCTGACATATTCTGTCAAAGTTTCTTGCAAATGTGGCAGCTCTCTACATCCTAATTTCAGAGGACACAACTGTTATCTCCTCTGCAGCCCTCATTACCGTTGAGTGCAGTCAGTTGTTAAAAGGTGCATTCAGATGGTCCTTGACAACTCATAAACTTGAGAAAAACGTTTGATATTTGTCTTCAGGTTGTCAGCAGCTAATGTCAAATTACATTACACGATCTGGACCATTGCAAAAAGCCACTGTAGAATGTAAATAATGGAAGTCAGGCGTAAATTCCACTAGTTGTTCTTTTTAGCCTGGACAAGTTAATAACTCATCATGTGTTCAAGCAAAATCTCACTCGGTTAACTGGGGTATAATGAAAGTTGACTAAATTTAACACTGGTATTTAGCGCTTTGTTGGCTGCAGCAACACATTTTGACAAAACTTGAATGAATTTTGCTTAAATGAGTTTTTTTTGTATTTTTTTTTTTTGTATGCCAGTTTGTTTTGTTGATCAACAGTTTAGTGGCAAACCAGCAAAAGGAACATGTTTGTCGAGTAGCTAATGTTACAGCAAGTACTACGTGACGGATCAGCTGCTGTTTGGTTCAGTTGCATGGATCTAAACTGTGTTTAAACAAACTTACATGAAGCAGCGAAGCTTCTGTCTATAAATTACCTCTAGCATAACTTTGGAGCCCGGACACTGGCGCTGTCGAATGCACTGCTGCACCCATCAGGAAGACTCCCTGCTATAAATAAAAGATTCCAAATGGTTCAGAACAACACTGGCCTATTGGCAGCTCTTTGTCATCATCTTGCTTTGAAAATAAGAAAAATGGTCTCATTTGAGCAGACAGCACCAGTAAAGTCTAGACAGCCAAGCTCTTTATTTTCTTTTTCTTTTTTTGCCCTGACGTTGAGACCTTGTGTTCATGTAGAAAGCATTTCCCCTCGACTGATGGAAGTGCAGTCATCTTAAATTATGGCAGTCATGTGATCATATAATAGTTGCAACAGGCCTACAAATCAACACAACCAGCGGAACAGCGACATCACTGCAAGGCAGGGATAGGTTTTTCGATTATACTTTGAAAATGATGTCTCTGAAATGTACAGTAACAACATAATGTATGAACTTTGAGTCTTTGTACACTGAGATTTATGTAATGTTTGATTTTTGCACAGGTTGGATGGATTGATGCCTGAGGGTGTTGCGATTTCAAACAATAGCTTTGCTTTCACTCGCCCGTTGGAGCACAATGACTCTGGAGTATACCGGTGTGAAGTGATGAACGACATCGGTCTCCGCAGTCAAGATGTAAACCTCTGGGTACAAGGTGCGTTTTGACTTTTTCACTCAGTTTCTTAAATAAATTACCTTTTAACACCTGAGGTTGAAAAAGCAATCTGTGGCTTTTGACATTCATCGGCCTCTCTGATGTAAGATTACCCTCTCGGTACAACCAGCCCTCAGTTCAACACTTCTAGCAGAGCTAAGCCTCCATATACATGTCCCTGCCCAGATCCACTTTCACACATTCCTGGCAACAGAGGAGCACGGAGTGCAGATAAAGAGTATCAGTACCAAACATTTCCACTGTTGTGGTTTTGGCAACATTAGATTTCTCAGATAAGGAAGAGGGTGTTTACCCCTGCTGGTTCAGCAAAGTATTCACCCATGTAACCCTTTTCTTTGTTTTGTTTACGGTCAGGTTTCACAGCGGGACATAATGAATTGTGTTCACAGATTTGCAGTACACAGAAGTATGTGCGTGTACTCCATAGAATGTTATTCAACAGTATATTGTACTCTTAAAGCTGTTCTGTGTGAAATGTGATCAAGTTTAATTCAACATAGCCAGAGATGGGACTTCCCTGGATCATCGAAAGGGGTTTCCCTGCATTTGGATTGGTTAAATGCCGTTGATTCATTGACATAAATCCTGGTCAGAGAACTCACAGGATACCAAAGAACTCCCATCTGCTTCCTCTGTCTGTCCATGGTTTGTTACTTGAGTTCATTATTGTAAAGTCAGGGCGTGGATCCTGAGAACTCTGCATCTCTTTATTTTCATTTTTCCTCTGCTCCTTTTTAATCCTTTTCCAAACAAAGCAACTGCTGCTTTTGGACACATACGCCGCTAACACACACACACATACACAATCCTTTTCATTTCTCACTGTCGAGAGGGAAGAGCTGGAAAAGCCCCAAAAAAGGCTGTCAGGCTCCATCTGTGTTCGGGCCTGGTTTGGAGTCCTGCTCCAAACGAAAGCCCAGCTGACATCCTGTCCAGGACGGACTTGCACTGAGCAATTATCTTGCTTCTCTTGTCAAATATTAAGACTTGGGCATGCGGCCTCTCACTTCCCTCCCCTGTGGAGATAGCCAGGTTGAGCTCAGCTACATTCCCTCCCCCTCCGCGGCTGCTTGGTGTTGCTGTTTCACATTCCCAGTTGTCCGTGCAGCCTTGTGGTTTTTGGCTGCTCGTCTCTCAGATGATCAGCTACATGGTTGCAGATGCTCATAACCCATGCAAGGTTAAAATGTCGCGCTGCAGGGTGGGATGGATGGTGACTGACGAAGGAGACGATTGCCAGAATATCAGTTCACTGACCTTGATCTGTCTCCATTATCCTCTCTCATGCTTTTACTTTAGCCCTAATCCTTTAGGCTCACACACAGTGTATAATTGCAGGTAATTCGATTCTTACTCAGTTACACAAATTGTGGAAATCATTATAGCTCTACGGGGAATCCGGTTTTGATAACTAGTACCTAAAAACCTCCTGGAGATGCAGACCTCTATTAGTGCAAGTCATATTGCTTTGTAGTCAGGCCTTTGATGTGCCTGTGCAGGGATCGACTTGTGGTATCAGGCTGCTCTTAGCCCCAGAGGCTGGAGGTCAAAATGGAGACACTCATCCTGACCTTGAGCTCGACGCAGCCCTTTTTCTCTTTGACTCTGGCTGCTATCACAAACGCCGGCCACCGGAGGACAAATCAGATGCAGGAACCTCACATCGATCACACAGCGTTTCATCTTCTCACATGACTTCCCCACGGCAGGGTTTAGAAAGAAAGGGAGGAGAGCCAATCGCGCTCACTCAGATGCTCATGAGTGCATGTCCTCTGTCCTCTTATCCCTTGCTTGTCTTTCTCTCATGCACACACAATGACATTGAGCACTTAACCTCTTTCTGCCCCTCTCATTTCCCCCCTTTTTGCTCTACAGCACAGCTTTCAATAGATTCTTTAGTCTCAGGAGAGGCATGCCTCTGCTCCGCCACTGCACAGTGTTATAAATTAATCCAAAAACCATTCACACTTACACACAGAACATAAAGTGCGCTCTTTCTCCCCTTTATTTTTATGACTCCTCACTCCATCTGCCATCCTTCCTCTGGTTTAAATCTTTTCATCACATGTTCACTCTGCAGATCCTCCCCCCACCACTGCCGCCCCCACCACCACTGCGTCCCTCCTCCACGACACTTCTGGAACCGGCACTGCTGCAGACCAGCGGAAAGCCCTGTTCACCTCCCCGACCTTGGCCTCCCTACCTGACAGCAGCCTGGGTACCATTGTTAGCGGGGCTGTAGGTGGAGTTTTGTTCCTGATTCTCCTGCTGATCCTCGGCGGGGCCTGCTTCATGCGACAGCGCAGGACCTTCAGAGGAGACTACTACACCAAACAGTACCTGGGACCCTCCGACATGCAGAAGGAGTCTCAGCTGGACGTGCTGCAGCCGCATGAGCTGCAGGAGGTCTACGGGGACAAGACGAGCAAAGGCAGCCAGGAGCTGAAACCCAAACTGGGTGGAGACATCATTTACCCTGACTACACCCCTGAACACAAGGATAGGGATGACTGGTCCGACAGGGGTGATGCCCACAGGGGCCTCAAGGAGGGAAACTACTACCCAGATCACTACAACACCCAAAACATGCACCCCTGCGGACCTCCTGTGCACAGCCCCATAGTGAACAACGGCTCCCCCTACCTCCCGGAGGACTGCTATGACAATGGTACAGACAGCGACTATGTGTCCCACATGGACGGCTCTGTTATCTCACGCAGGGAGTGGTATGTTTGAAGAAAGGAAAAAGAAAAAAAAAACAGACAACTGACTGACTGAGAATAATTTAACAAGTGACAGATATAAATATCATTAAAGGTTGTCATTTCAGTTAAAGGATGAAAACAATTTCTCAGCTCAGTTTCACAATGAGCTCTTTGAACAATACTGCTCTGCCTTGATTGTAACCACTTAACCTTAAGGACGTGTATGTCGATTGTATTACACTTTTGTAGCGTTTCAAGGAGCTACAAATAAGCTGGACTGCCTCAGTGATATTATCTGTGTAGGCTTAAGAGGCTTTGGCATACAGTGAAGTTTCAGCGGATGTGAATGAGGTTTTGTATTCTGCTTGTTTGTGTTTTCACCTGTCTTTAACACAGGTCAGGTGTTAAGACCCTTGTTAGTGAAGTATTTATATGCCTGACTGACTGAGCTCTGCTCCCATAAAACCTCACAACTTCTGTGGCATTTAGAAAATGCTCTCTTGATAGCTTACAGCGTTTTCATGCAGGTGAAATGTTCATCATTGCTGCCTGCAACCAGTATTTAAAGCAAATTATATTGCATGATTTTTTTTTTTTTTTTCTAAACAAAACAAAATGTATCATCAAGTTAAAGGGAAAGTCAGTCACATGATTAAAAGGGAGAATTACACTGGCATTGTACTGACGGAAAAGCAAACTGACGCTTCTAGATTTTAAAAAAAATCAAAACACTGCCCCTTGTAAACCTCTGGTTAAGTTCTTCAGTGGCTTTTGCAAACTTTGAGTATCTTCTGTAAATTATTCATGAAACGGAAAGTCTGTCACCTGACAGTGAGAGGACAACAGAGTAAAAGAGGTCACTCCCTGTGGAAGTTACTTTTAGCTTCAGTTCAGCTTATTTATTTTACAGATATCTCTGTTCTGACAGTTGTTATCCTTAAGATTTTGGTCCTGGTTTATTTGACGACCCCCATGGTTACCGTAGTAACAGCCAGTGTGGTTTAATACTGCAGCAAACACTCCTTGAACAGCTACTATGTCAGAATTACAAGAGGAGCAACTGGTGCAACCAAACAAACTCGCGCTGTTTTAATAAAGAAGTCACTCAATAATAGTTGAAACTGATCTGATTTCATGCAGGTTAATACAGCTCAGACACTGTAAGAGAAGGCAAACAGTCAACAGTGAGGCTGATATCAATAAGATAAAATTGCGCTTGATTACATGCATGCATTGTTTCCTCTGAATCCATCGTGCTTAGGAAGGCTATAAAGAGATAATGCAGACCATAAATATCAAAAATGGGGGTTGGATTTCATTAAAGAATCTTAAGGATTATAACTTTAACCAAATACAGTATCGTCATTAATGAAATGTGTCAATCCATTCACTTTCCTTGAGTGAAAAAACACAACTCCGTTATTACAGTTGTCAGTAAACATCAAAGGAAGCCAACCAGGCCTCGGCCTTCACCACTTAGCCATGATAACAGGCTGCATCGCTGTCTTTTCCACTTTCCCTCCTCTGTATCCTCTGATTTCCGTCTGCACGACTAACACCAATTGGTCATTATAGTTTTTATTTTAAACGTGGGATCAAAGCAATGTGTTATAAATACCAGATGTGACTATCACAGCTGTCAACATCTAATGTTATGTGGCTCCATAAACCACCGGCAGTTTCACCGCTCCCGCTCGACACTCCAAGGCCGTGATTCATGACTGTAAATAAGCAAAATAAAAGGTCAAAGCACAGAACGAGGGGCACTAATAAACAGATCCCTCAGCTTTAGTTTGTATGTGTTTTGAAGTGTGATTGCGCGAATACCTCACAGCACAGTTGGAAACATTGTGAGCGACTGACATCACTACTGATCACAGAGCAGACTATAATGTTGGGGTTTGGCTCCTCAGCAGCTCCTCTGAGGATATACAGCAATCATGGAAACTAGAAATTGAATCCACGAGTGAAAAAACTGGTTTAAGAACCATGTAGGTTAGAGCTGTCTGTGTAATGGCTCCCCAAGGGATTTTTTTTTTCCTACAAACAACAAACCCAGTGACATTAAGTTGAAACAAAAGGATTGACATCATCAGTGATCTCATCTCTCACTGCTTTATTTGACCTTACACATTTCCACTTAGAGCTTCTTTTTTTTTTTTTTTTTTTTTTCCTCAGGAATGATACTTTGATCAAAGTGGCCTCTGCAAAGTCTCACATGAAAGGGAAAATGTACCCTTTTTGGAAAAGATCCCCTTTCAGTCATTCAGGGTGTTTGTTGCTAGAAGAAGGAACCATATATGTGTATTGCAGTCAGATCAGGACAGGGGGTTGGGTGTATTTTGAGGTCTCCTTCTTTCTTATTGGGGGTTTATAGATTCTGGGTGCACATTTTCTGTTTTTTGTGTTTTTTTTATTTTAACCCTTCTCCACCCTCACTTTCCCATGCCAGGGCTTTGGTCAAAGGTTTAGATGTCTGAGAATAAACTACTTTAATCTCGCTCTCACTCTCCTCGTCGCACACACGCACCCGGCCACCACACACATCTGCCACTGCGGCCCACAGTCGAAGAGCAGTCCTCACCTCAGACCTTCAGCTTTTTAATTAACTTTTCGTCTTTTCTCATCACACTTGGCAACTAGAGCGCTCGAACTCTGTGATTTATAGCACATTCGTGTCTGCATGCACACATTTATTTATATGGCTGATCCATAGACGTCAACATGTTTCTTATTTGGTGAATTTGCTCCATGCAAGCTGCTGCCTCTGCTCCAAAAAAATTTTTTTTCTGTCTCTGCTTTATCCCTAAAGACTGACTGACTGACAAAAGCAAAATGAGTGATGAATGTTTTTGTGAAGTTTAGCTTTGGTCACTCATCAACTGGTTGCATGTAAATTAAGTTATTCGCAACCTACAGCGTTCATTATTTTTCATCACCAGTGTTTATATACATGTACATAATGCTAATAGGTTGGCGTAGGATTAGCTCTCAGTTTGATTTATATGTTCATGTACAGTTTGTTCTGGTTTCTCCCCTACTGAATAGTTGGTGCCCTAGATGGGCTGAGCAATGCACAGAAACTTTGAAAAATGACAATTTAAGTATTAACAAAGGATATCAATGTCATTGCAGAGGAGGACTGACTGGTCCCTTAACGTCTTCCATCTTGATATCTAAGATTTGCTGTTATCAAAACACCAAAATAGACAAAAGGTTGATTGTCTTGCCTTATACACGTTGAAAGGACACATGTAACACGTTAGTTACTGAGAAAATTGTAATAAGTAAAGTTTCACTGGGAATTTAGGCAAGCCAGATTCATAGAAAATATTATTGTCCTGTAAATATGCTGGCTGTTTTTTTGTTTTTTTTATTATTGAAAAAAAATCTTATTTTTTGTATGAGGTCTATATGAGTCTGAGTATTAGTTTATCTTATGAGCATTCGAGGAGTTCCTGTCTCATAACATAGAGGGCGATCCTGTTTTCACTGCATTTTTATATTTGTTCTCGAGAGTTTCTGACCAATTATTTTATATGTTGTTCTTTGAATGATTGATGCCTTGCAGGAATCAGAGATGAAAGTGTGGTAGATTGTATTTTGTTCCTTTGTTTGCAATAAAAGACCATCATTATTGCACTCAAATGTGTCCTGAGATTCTGCTTTCTGAGAGTTTATTTTCCTTTTTATTAAGTTATTTAACATGCATCAGCATTTGTAGATGAATACTGCATTAATAAAGTATTTAGATTGCCCGTAATTATCTAGAGCTTTACAGAGAGATACAGTGGAGGACAAAATTACAAAAGCAATTTACTAAATAGTTCAGTACCCCTGCAGGAATATAGCTATGAATGTCATGATGTTTAGTTTTGGTTCAGAGGTCATTTCATTTTTATTTTTTTAGGTCGTAGTTTGTAGTCATAAGAAAATATCTTCTTAAATGGAAACTCTGGCATTTTTAAACCTGGGCCCTATTTTTTACAAATTTTGGGATCTAAATGACTAATACTTACCAAAAGTTTTGGAGTTGGTCCAGTAGATCGCGTCCGCCGGCATCCGCAAACAGGCTGCAATGGCTGCAACGTAATGCTTTGGGGCAACTGTGCCTGTAAAAAGTACGTCCACTAAAAGTGCTTGTTTTTGCCACTGACGGGCTCAGACTGTTATTTGAAGTGTCTGTCAACATTATGGAAAGGATCCCTACAGAGACAGTCACGACTTTTAAGCAACAACATGGACGAAAAGTCCTTATGTCCAGGGAAAATAAAAAAGTGAACATCAACAATTTCCATGAAAACTGGGCAAGCTGAGGAAGATCGTGTGATACAGTCGTAAGCTCCAGAACGGCTACTAATGGACCCTTAGGTCAGGATTACAACGGCAGCTACAAAGGGGATGAAATCGTTAGTCTAATAAAAAAAAAGTCTTAACTTCCACTTACTAGATTTCTTCCAGAGCTTTTAGCCACATCTTGTGATAACCACCATTGATAACCAACTGTTGTCATGTGACCAAAGTTCCACACTTGAGCTTTTATATTCAATTGTAGCATTTTGTTTGTTTGTTTTGCATAGATGTAGATTTGTATTGCAAATTCTTTTTCTTTCTTTCCAATTATTTGGCGGTTCCAACCTCTTAAATATGAGGATTTTCTGCTTTTATGTGTTTTCTGTCATTGTTATTTGAATATCTTGGGGTTTTGGGCTGTCACACAGACAAAACAAGCAAACTAAATACGTCACCATGGGACCTGGAAACTTGAACTTGTGATGAGCATTTCTTTGACATTTATAGACTAAACGATTAATCAATTAATCAGAAATAAAACTGACAGATTGATGGTGAAAATAGTAGTTAGTTGCAGCCCCTTGGAGGATGATAGATAGGTAGGTAGATAGATAGATAGATCTATACCCATACTAAGTAAAGGTGTTTCACTCTTTTAGGCCAGTGGCTATCAGTCTCTGTCACCTTCAGCCTCTTCCACTGTCCACACCTGTGATAGTGACTAACTGACCCATTTCACACAGCTCTCCATCCTGTCCAACTCAGCACCCTCTTCATCACCGGTTCACAGAGTGAAGCGAGTGAGGCTGCTGGGGTTTTTTTTTAATTTAATTTTTTTTTTTTTTGGTCACACCTGCATCAACTGACCACCCACAACTCCCTCCTGTCACCCATCAGTCCACAGGGAGTAAGATGTGCCTCCTTAAATATTGTGAACTTATCACACTGAAATTATGCCCTCAAAACATTTACAAAGGAATTTACAATGGCATCCCTAATCCCAGACCTCCCACTCTAAGTGCCTGTATTTAATCCGCAGAGTTAACCTGGCTTTGGAGGTGGCATAAACACTATCAGTATGTGTTGTTTAGCAAAGTGACAATCGTCCCCTCTGCTCCAGATTAAGAGCAGGAGGAGAAACCAGATACGTAATCCTCTGTGGCATGTTGGACAGAAATCTCCCTTCTTGGACTTCACTTTCATCACTTCAGCGTCCACGTCGCCCCGGCCCAAAAGCACTCTCTATTATCATGGCGTTGCCTGACTGGGATAACCCCGGCCTAATCCATCACTGCTACCATCTGCATGTTTGTGCAGGCAGTGTGGGTAAATAACGCTGTGTTGGTGGGCTTGGGTTACCTCTCCTTTTTTCCTTTCTTTAGTTTTTGGCAGATGGCTGCGAGGGGCATTTTTTCACACTTAATGAATCCGTCAGCAAATGTGTTTAGTTTTGTTACCTCGTAAAACAGCAGCGGGTCCTTTCTTAAAACATTCCTAAAGACCCCACCCAAAGAAGTTAAAGTCGAGATGGGTTTCGACATCAAACTTTAACCTTTAGAAACTATTCTTGTAAAAATGCCTGTTTTCTTCATCCTGCCAGTTTGTCAGCAGTGTTGTTTTCTCTTGTTACCTTTCACGATTTATTAATTCAGACTGAAGAAAAGAGAGGTGGCCACTTGTATTTTGTGCTCCTACCCTCCTCCGCCTCTCCAAAAACACTGATTGTGAGCTAATGAACACGGCCACAGCACCGGGGAGCGCACATCAAAGGCCACAGCTGACTGAGCTGAACAGACAAATTGTTTGAGCTCATGGGTTTGGAAATAATGAAATGCTGCAGAGGGTGGGAGAGTGCGGAGCAGTTACAACAAAAATGTTGTCACATGGCCTGTGGTCCCACTGGCCCTCTTCTCGGTGTGAAGTGTGTGAGGCTTCAGGGCAGCAGCCACCTGTGGCTGAGACAGTGGCGGCGAGTACCGGCAAAAAAAAGAAGTAAATATCTGGTCTGTTTCAGTCATAAGCAGTCGGTGTTGTCCCTTTCTATGAGATGATAGTGAGAAGCAGATTTCTCTACTTTATTTTATTCACATTTTTTTAGATTGAAAGTTAATTGTATTGTCTGTTGACAAAACAATCTCACTGCAAGCTCCATTTAGTAGCTGTTCTTGATCTTTCACACAATCTTCCCCAGCAGATAGTTTGCCCACTTGTCACGGATTTCAACTGAGCACTTTAATGACTTCTCATCGGCTTAAAGCTGCTATAATCAATATTTTTATGTTAACAATGGATCAAATGACTATGTGTAATGCGAAAAGAGTCGCTCATAGTAACGAACCTACAGAGAATAATCACCTGACTCCGCAGTTCCCCTCAGCTTTACAAACCTTTATAGTGTCTTTCAGCTCATTGCTTTGGTTTTACGGTCCACGACCTTACCATCTGGTTCACTCTCACCTCTCTCATCAGCATTGTTTTACAGAAAAAAAAAAGCTTTAAAAACCGACCTGTCCAGCACCAAACAGAAGAAAGACAAAGTTAGCGACTAGCTGGTGAACATAGTGGAGCATTTAGCAGCTGAAGAGCCAGATATTTCCCTCAGGAGTTGGTGGAGACCAAAAACAGAGTTAAAAGAGAGTGAAAATTGGACTTACATTCATCAGGTGGACAGAAACATGACTCCAAATGAATTTATAATGAAATAGTAAATTAGCAACTTTTTGCTAACAAGTTGTGTTTACAGTTTGTTTCTGCTGCCCCCAAGTGGCCCCCCAAAAAAGGATTTAGGTCTTTAAAGTGCTCAGAAAAAAATCTGCAATTTCATGATGACAGCTGGACAAACTCCATCTGCTGAGGAACATTGTCTTATACCATCAGACAGCTACTGAAAGGACCCTGCATTGAGATTATTCTGTCAACAGATGTTTTTTTTTAGATTATGGTATAAAGCAGTGCAAGTCTCGTGTTTTCTTTCTTTGTTTTTCAGTACTTAATTTGCTATATTTATTTTCTTCCAAACAAAGGCCACCCTAAACAAATGAGCAAGTAAAGAAGTAAATGATGGAGCATTTTAAACAGTCATAGTTCACTTATAACATACAAAGTCCAAACAATACAAACAAAAACAAATAGACAATAAACCTCCCATTCTTCTTTCAAGGTTTGTAAAAAAAAACATGTAGAATAAAGCTGGAAAAAGCCTGTGGCATCTGGTCTTTCTGTTTGCAGACTGCTACTGTTTCACTCTGCCTTTTGTGATTTACAGGCCACAAGTATAGGGTTTTCACTGTAATGTACAATGGAGCATTTAAATGATGCAGTATATCACCAGTATGACAGTCATATGCAAGCAGTCTGCTTTGTGCTGCAGTGTCGATCTCTGAAAACCTTTCCTGTGCATTTTTTTTTTTTCCATCACAGGCAGAAAGCAAAGAATTATCACATTTTTTCTGATAAAAAATCTCACAAGAGCAAAAAAGAGAGACAGCGTTCTTGATCTGAATCATGACATATTTTTAAACCCTCCTACATGTATCACCTTTAAGCAGTAAAGTTGACTTGCTCGCAGTATAGATGTGTACTTCCATCAAAGACGAGAGGTTGGGCACCGTGACAAAAACCCCCTTTGTGCAGTGACTCCTCTGAGACCGAGAGCAAAGACAATGAAGGTTTTCATCGATGAGCCACATTGTTACTCTAGATTGCACTGAGGGCCATTCACAGATCAGATCCTGTGTGCTCTGTTCCCAGCTCGCTCTGCCGCCGCAGAAAAGCTTGCTGCTCTGAAGCGCTGTGAGCCTGCGTTTCTCTCTGCTGACTCAAAGTTTTCCAGAGACATTTTAAAGGAAAGTACTGAGAGCAGCATATCTTATTGCACAATATGAAATTAAACTGGGATGATAGAGTGGTTTTCTCTGGGGCCTAATAAATAAAGTATAAACATACAGATTGTGTAGTGTGGACGGTGAGAAAATATCCATAGGATCATTCTTCCTTTTGGCAGACTGACCATCCCTGCCGCCCACTGCTGTAACAGGAACCTTTAAAGACAAAAACATGCACATGTTGGAGTGCAAGGGGCACACAGTTACATGGTTTTACATATGAGGCTTTGAGTTTTTCTTATGGAGCAGCCTCTAATTGGGCTCATGGCATGCAACAGGCTCTGATCAGAATGGGTGGGCAGCCATCTTACTGGGCCGTGACAGGGAGACCCCCACATCTCCCTGCATTGTTCTGCAGTGCTGGAGCAGATATAATCTTCAGTGAATTTTAATCCCTGCAAAACAATGCAACGTTCCCTGGGAAATGTTCGTTGGGTTTATAAAAGGAAACAACAACACACAATTGAATGGGGCAGACTTAAATACAGCTAGGACTGGACTGGACCTGCAACTTTATATATGCTAGAAAAATATGTGAGGTGCCTGGAGGAAGTTTACATTCTGCAGTTAACCAGACTAAGAGTCTACAGCCATGCTAGTGGCTCTATGAGGCTGTACATAGAAACAGCCATGGTTTGAGTTGATATTTTACTCTGAACGACAGGTGTCAACCTCATGGTGGCGCTAGAGGAAAAGTCAGGGGATCATCAGAGTCATTAGGATTCACCCTCTGGGAACCATGAATGTCTGCACAAAATTTAATGGCAATCCATCCAGTAGTTGTTGATATATTTCAGTCTGAACCAAAGCGGTGGACCCACCGACATAACGATCCCTAGAGCCATGCTGCTAAAAAAGACTTCAAATTGACATAAGAATTCCACCATCTATCACTTTCAAGGACGTCTGTCTGCATGTCGGCTGTTCTCTGCGCCCGCTGTTGTTATTTTTAGTGTTAAAGCTATGTTTACCTTCACCTGCTTGTGTCCATCAGTCTGCGACTACTACAAGGCCCAAGAAGCGGCATCTAATCTGACTGACCAGACACCCACCACTCCTTCTGCATGCTTCCTGTGAACAGCTGGACCTGGCCGTGTGGATGCAGTCTGACAGCCGGACCGGCCGTCCTCTCTCCGCTCTGCTACCACCAACCGTGCGCATCTGTGCATGTGACGGCGCTCGTCATGTGACTGCTGCCTGCCTCCGTGTCAGAGCTCAGCAGCACAGCAGACCACCACCGGAGGCTCTTGTTGTTGTTAGTTCCAAGTCCTTGGAGCAGAAGAGTGGTCATAAAACCTCACCTAACATTAAGCCCACCCCCCTGCAAGCTCAGCTTATTATGAACCAGTCAGCTAGTTTGGGTTTTATAATGTTTTATCATCTGTTTAGCTCTGATTTGTGTTTGCTGCCTTTATTTTCCTGCCTTCCTCTTCAGTCTTTTATCTAACAGGGAGACCTCTCCTGACTGGAACAGATGAGCCTGTCACACTCAGCTGTTCGTCTGGATGATGTATCACCAGGGCTCGGGTTTACAGTCAGGACATGTGCTTTTTTGTTACAACAACATCAGCACGGCCTTAACATATCTGATTTATAGCTCTGATTTACTGCATGGGCAGACAGAGCATTCACATATATAAAGTGAATATATATGTGCCTACGTCATTACGAGTACAAGCATGTTAATTTCATCACTTATATTGTCACATTAGCCCACTTTGTCTTTGATATTTTAATTATGTCTGTTGCTGCTGCTTGTTTTTCTTTACAAACATATTTTTTCTTCTCTTTTTAAAAAAAATCCACTAACATCTTTTGTCGATTTATTTATTTTTTTGTCATTTTCCCCCTGACATAAGACATTTTAAAGTTCTTTCTTTCTCATTTACTGTGGAACGCTACATGAAAGGAAAAATGTATATGCTTTACATGACAAAAAACACTGTAAAATGCATCACCAGACGAAAGTCTCCACACATACTCATCATAGTTCTCTGGTAACATATACTTACATAATAAAAGTATCACCTCTTGGTGTGCGTTTTAAAGGTAATGTTGTTAAACATAGTTTTTACATCTACATTTCTGTGTTTCATACTTTTTTATTTAATATTTTTCATATTATTTGGTGTATTTGATGTATTACTGTTTTTGTACTCCTTCTCTTTGAGATTAATGTACTTCTGATTGAGTTTTCATTGTACACAATGTGAATTGTTTTAGATGTTTATCACCCTGGATGGGTTTGATGGTTATCTATACCTTTCATCAAAGAGCCAGGTGGCAAATGGACCAAGGCCCCAGACCCTTGGGACCCGAAGGCTCCAGGTTCGCCTTGTGGTGTTTGTGGTAATTTGATACATTGCTATTTGTTTGTTAACACTTTATGCACCATGAAAACCACAATGTCAACAGAAATTACAGAGTTAAAATGTAGTTTTAAAGCCTTTATCATTTCAATATATCTTTTGTTTATCTATGGCATTTGCCTCATTGGTTAATATGTATGTTTATGTGTATGATTGGTTGTCTTTTATATATATATATTTTTAACTTTTTACATTTTGTTGTCCCATACTCATCTTATTTAATGTGTGTTGCTGGAGTTTTGAGGCATATTTCTAAATAAATGTGTTCTTAATTAAGTTACCACAAACGAATTACTGACACATACTGATACATACACAAGGCACAGAGAAACAGCGGACCCACAGCTTATTGTTTGCACCGGGGCCCCATAGAGAGTTAATCTGGCCCTAAGCCTATTTACATATAGGATTAGGCATTTTTGACCTGACAATATATTTCGATAAATCTGTGCTTTGGGGGTCAGTGTGCAGATGTTGCTCTTTTCATTGATTATAATTAATCACACAACCAAAACAAACTCAACTAACTGAGTGTCATTGAGTGTGTAATGGACTGAAAAACAACAATCAGTACAGAAGGAAAGAAGTACAGTATTTATCTGCCGTTTCTTCTCTTTGTCTTGGACTTTGTTTTCTCTTCTTACAATAGTTTCCTGATTGACCTGACCACGTGACTTCCTAATCATCTATGCCCTCATCTTAAAAAGAGGCACTCCTGACTTAATTAAACACAGCCACGATCATATACAGTAGCAGGGATGACAAAAGCCAATAGAGACAAAAGGAGGAGAGGAACTCCATTGTTTCACCACAACACAGGCGTGTGTTGCGGGAGAGGCGAGGACGAGGTGAAGCACAGCTCATGTCAAATCGAATAAATTACTTTCAACAAGGAGGGTCAGGCGGCTGCGGGAGGCCCATTTAGGAGCTTTTAAAGTCGAACAGCGTGAAGTCTTAATTACTGAGACTTAACAGTGGCCAGCGCTGCACTCACGCTGCGGCGGTCAGGAGTTGGAGGCTGCTGCCCCCGCGGCTTCAGAAGAAAGACAGGAGACAGAAAACTGAAGACAAAACAGAACATTTCCACTGTCTCTGCCAGTTGGAGGGAAAATAAAGGTTGATTAAATTAAATTTAATTTCTGGATTGTTAGATAAAAGCAGTTAAGGCCTCATCCTGTTTGCCACTTGATGTGGGATAAAATGGATTTCCAGCCAATTACACTTATTTCCCACCTTTTATCCCTCCTGTCAGATTGAACCTTCATGTACGCTCAGGTTTATTGGCAGTAATGATCCCAGGTTACTCCCCGCTGACCAATCACATGTTAATGCCTGCTGTTCCGATGAAGGAGGGAGGGGTCGGTTACTTGGAAAAGGACCAGAAGCGGTGAGGAGCTCCGGTTCCATTAGTTAGAAGGTGTGACGGTGTGAATGAAAATAAGGATATACATGCTGACCTTTGACCTTTACTTCCTCCTGAGATGTCAGGTTTCAGATGTGCCTTTACTGCTTCAGCTTCACTTCACAGTTTGTGTTTTGTCTGAAAGATAATACCAATTTGGCTTGTTTACTATAACTAAATGTGATTCTGCCCATAATTTCCACCAAAGCCTTTATGGTGTCAACTACGTCCAAAGTCGTAAAGATCACAAAAGGTGTCCCACAAGGTTCTGTAATAGTACCTGTTCTGTTTTCTGTTTTTATAAATGATTCAGCAAAGATTCATTTCTACGCAGATGATACACTCATCTATACAGTTGCCCCCATAAACCAAATTATTACAGACTTCAAATAGAATTCAGTTATCATTTTACCAAATTAAAATTAACCTTAAATGTTCAAACACAATTTATATAACTTTCTATAGGAATCACACCCATTCTCATACAAAGGGTAGGTAACAACTTCGTCAGTAGACACTAGATGGAATTGAATAAGAAAAAGTCTCTTCATACAAAAGCTAAAACCCTTTCCTTTTGTCAACAAGATAACAAAGTTTTGTTCAGTCCACATTTGATCTGTTTTAGATTACAGTGACACCCTGTATGTACATGCATGGCACTCAGTACTGTGCACCTATCATTGAGGATACTGAGCTTAATTTATCCTCTGTATGTAAGATTTTACATACAAAATATATGATCTGTTTATAAAATATGACACATCATAATAGATTATAAACTAGATTAAAATTAGCTCCACCTCCACTAGCTACAACAGTAAAATGCTACTTACACATTAATGCATTAGTTATAATCATCCAATAATATCATATATAACACTGACACTCACAATGGCCATTTTTCTGCATTGAGTACTTTTACTTTTGAGTATTTTTACAGTGTGGCATTGGTCATTATACTTAAGTAGTGAATCTGATTACTTCCTGCACCGCTGCATATCAGGTATTTAAAAAACATTCAAAATAAGTATCATGAGTAATGTTACTGTTTAAATAATCCAGCTTCTCTTCTTCATGCCTCTCAGGTCCTATTTTATTTTTCTTTATGTGTAATGTAAATTAATTGTGAGTGACGTGTGTTAACTTCTCTAAGCTGCTGTTTTGGCCATGTCTCTCTTGTAAAATAGAAAACGTATCTCAAGAGACACCCTGGTTAAATAAAGGTTTAATAAATAACACCTAAACATTTCTGTGCTACTTGTTATTTGGGAATTTTGTGTATTTGTTATTATTATTTATTATTAGAACTGTTTTATTAGAAAAGTTTTATTGCAACTAAACAAAGTCTCACCTGATTTGAACCTCACATCATCATTCTGCACAGTCATGGCTCCTTTCTTTCCTAATTAGCTGAATATCTCCTACGTCTCCTGTGGTGATATCAGAACAAATGTCACGGGGCATTCTTATTTTGGCTGAAGTATGTGTTTGTTCTTGCATAAGGATCTCCCCGGGCTGTGTTACCCTTAGAGGTCATGCGTTGGCCCCTCCAGCAGCCATGAGGATCAGGGGTCTGGTAGCCGTGACAATACACTTTCATTTCAGCCAGCTAGTAATCCCACAATGCAATAAAACTGTCTGGCCCCTGCGTCTGGCTCCAGTCAGACCAACTTTACTCACAAAAATGTCCAAACCCCTCCTCAACACTGTTAAGTGCAATGTAAATCTCAAAATAGAAGTTTAGAGCTCTTTTCTCTTTTTTTTTTTCTACACAAATTCGATTTGTCATTAAATAGCTATTTGCCAGGAGAGAGTCAGTAATTATAGAGGCGTAGAGAGTCATATGTGTTATAATAAGGGAGTGCATCCCAACCAAACCAAGACACCAGCAGGGACAGAGGTCACTGCAGTCTGGTCAGGCTGTGTTTACGTTGGCGAAGGAGCAGCAGCTGTGTGCACAAAGCGTGTCTTTGGGTTTAGACATTATCTCACAGTTGGTTTTGGTCAACTTTACAAAACAAACAGGTGGCTTCTGCACTGTCTTCTACTGTCTTGCATGCTGTTTTGTAAAGAGGAATACCGACTGGATAATAATTGCTAAAATAGTTTTAGTCAGAGGAAACATCACTTTTGATGGGAAAAAACTTTGTTTTCCTCATTTTGCAGAAGCCACTGTGTACATGAATGCAATTTGTGATCTTTAAACCTGCAATAACTGATTGGTTTGGCCACTTGGGGGCAGCAGAAACTAGTTGTGAACACAACACTGACATACTATCATCACCTTTTAAGTTGTTATGACGAACTTGTTAGCAAACAGCTGCTTATTTACACATCCAGCAGTTACGGAGCAACATTATCATTTATTTGGAGTCGTGTTTCTGGCCACCTGATGAATATAAGTCCAATATTAACTCTCTTTTAGCTCTGTCTTTGGTCCCCACCAACTCCTGAGGGAAATATCAGGCTCTTTACTAACTGTATCTGTCTGCTGTTTGGTGCTGAGCAGGTAGTGTACAGTAGGTTAATAGTGCTTTTTCACTGAAAAAAAAAAAAAAAAAAAACAAGTACTGGACAAAGTCAAACTTTGACCTGGTGGTGGTGCCAGATGAAAAGCTAAGACTTCACCAAGGTTATTACAATTCTTCCTGAAAGGACCATGGGTGGCTGTATCAAATTTCAAAGCAATATATCCAGATGTTGTTGAGACATTTCACTCAAAACCATGAATGTCAACCTCATGGCAGCGCTAGAGGAAAAGTCAGGGGATCACCAAAGTCAGTAGGATTCATCTTCTGGGGACCATAAATGCTTGCACAAAATTTCATCCAATAGTTGTTGAGATATTTCAGTCTGGACCGACCGACCACTATCCCTAAAGCCATGCCGCTAGCGTGGCTAAAAAACTCCTTGTTTTCCTCATTTTGAAGAAGCTATGAATGAATAGTATAATATGACTTTATGTATATAACTGTATATGTATATTACTTTTCATCCCTAAAAATAATTCTCAACTTGAATTCCTATTTGAATGTATGCAGCAGTGACAGACTGTCTCAAAACTCAATGCTGCCACACAATATAGAAAATGTGAAACCTATTGATGACTTAAGTTTCCTTAATACAGATCTGTTTCATACATTGTGGCCTGAGTCACTGTAACCCGACCCTCATACATTAACCTTACTTCCTGTATCACATATTCACTCTGCATGTGAGTTTTGGAGCTCAAATTAGATGACCCTCTCATCCTGACATGAACCAAATCTAATTATGCCATTTCAGAACATGAGCCTATATTACATTTATTTTTCTTCCATTCAAGACAGAATTCAGGTGAGTCCGTCTAATGTTTCTGGACATCAAAGTTTTTAAACTTTTTTGTCTCTTTGATTGTTGACTTTGCCTCTTTTTCCATGAAACAGAGTTTAAAACAGCTACATTTTCTTAATTAAAGTAATATGTTGATGGAAAGTCTACCCTATCTACTTTACATTTAAGTTTTGACATCAAAAACTGCCAAAAAAATAAAAAAATAAATAAAAATGTGTTACTTACAACATGAAAACATGTATTAATCTAAGAATACATTATTAAAAGGGACTTTATGCTCCACAAAAGGGCAAAACTCATTGCTCATCATTAACTTTTACCCCTTAAAGGAATCAATTAGCCTCTGATCAGCATGTCCAGATAGCTGGGATGTATGGCCTCAGGCTTTTGAGGCTTTTAAAACTGGACTGATCCTTGACAAATGCCTCTCACACCCACCCGGCGTCACCAGCAGCATAATCACTTAACATTAAGCAGCAAATGCTGAGTCAGTGTAGGTAAAACGAAGGTCAGGCTGTGTGTTACTGGCAGAGGCAGAGAGAGAGCTGTCACTCAGGGACACTGAAGACACCTCCTGGCTGGAAAGTCTCATATGAAACGGTGTCTGTTGATATTTCTCCTGTTGGAGGCTAAAAGTGTGGGAATGTCCCTTTAGATGCTGTTGCCCTTGGGTTGAAACTTGTGTTAACGTGGGCAGACCTACAGTACAGTGTGCTGCAGGAATGCACTGGTTGAGCGGTCATTGCCTACACAAGAGGCGCCACAGGGATTTCTGAGGGCCTCCCTCTGTGTGTGTGTGTGTGTGTGTGTGTGTGTGTGTGTGTGTGTGTGTGTGTGTGTGTGTGTGCGCGTTCACACTGGTTAATAGGCTGCAACTCACCTCAGGAGCCGATTTATTATCATAAACAAGCACTTTTAAATCTACATACTGCATGCTTGGTTGATTTAGGGTTAATTTGATCTGATCAATGACACTAACAATATGAACTCTAGAGAGAGGTGAAAATCAAGGTGACACTGCCCTTAAGAAAACAGATGCATGGGGCGGCTGTGGCTGGTGGATAATGTAAAATTACCAATTCAGCAGTGTAGAAATACTCTTTTGCAAGTAAAAGTCCTGCATTCAAAATTCACTTGATGTAGAAGCACAAAAGTGTTAGCAGCAAGACACTGAACTATCAAATAGCTCCCTGTGTCCACACCAGCTCCTCTCATCAGTGTGTGAATGGGAGAATGAGATGCGAATTATAAATCACCTTGTCCTACTATAACTGCAGTTAATTCACCGTGTCTTTGGCAGGATGGGGAATACACGGGAAACAGTGTAGCTGCTCAAAACTCTTATCAATTATCAGCTGTGCCCGTAGATGGCAGCCATGAGTTTTGTTTAGCTGGAATCCAAATCCAGCACAGTCCGGTTGCACAAACTTTGCATCAGGCACTTTTTGCCTTTCACATTTGTAACCTGAACCTGTACAGAGCAACGTGGAATGAACTCGTACCAGCTATAAAACCAGGTCCAACAGTCAGAACAGAGACTTCACATCAGCTAATGGAGAGGGAAACCATAATCATCTCCATCACAGCAGTCTGAGTGTGTGCGAGTGTCGCCTCTCTCCTCTCCTGAACAGCCATAAGACAGAAAGATGAATGAAAGTAGCAGAGCTGAGAAGGAACATTTAGGCATGATTCAGGTCTATAAAACTGTATTGATTTGCTGCTCGCCTTCCTGCACAGTCCCTGCCTGGCCGGTGCCAGAGTAATTTGTCCCCTAGGTCTAAGGTTGCATGTGAATTTTCTGTTGTGTCAGCTGAGTTTAGTGCAGTGCATGCTTGAGAGGAGGTGAACTCTCATTATCCCACACTGCTTTAATTAAGAGCTCGCTGTCAACGAAAGCAACATCTTTAACTCATTTATTACCTCCTGCAGTAGGCATCTCCAAACGGCAATAGGCAATATTTCATCTTCCACAGTAGAGCGTGCGTAACTTTGTCATGAACACATCTGCAGCAGACAAATCTAGAGCAGAAAATTAAGGTTTTATTTAACAGACAGCATAAGGGCATAAATGCTTCACTGTGACAGATATCCCTCACAGTGTATGTACACAAATATATTATGATTCCACACCTCTCGATTAACGTCCAGTGCCAACGCAGGAAGTAGTGCGTCCTTTATGTAGCCAGGCAGAAAGTGAGGATGTGGATGGGCGAGTAGCACAACTGACTCTCATGCAGGAGGTCAAAGACCGTGTCCCATCACAGACCTGCCATTAACAAATGCCTTTTTATTAACCGTAACCACAAACTTTCCCTAACTTTAAACAAGTGTTTTACTTGCCAAACCCTAAGCATACCATAACAGTTATTTATTTTTCATGACCACAATCTTTCCATAAACCACAGTTACCTTCGTTGGATGGAAAAACAAAAGAACGTAATTGAATGCATTCTGGGGTTTTGCAGAATCTTCCTCTTCTTAGAGTTGTATAAAGGTCAATCAACAGAAACATTCTTACTCTCAGTGGCAGCCAATGGGCCTGGAGGATCCTTTAAGATGCAGAAATTTAAAAAAACAAATGGGCGACTGCAACTAATTAAGGTCCTCTTCATTACTTCCTCTTTATTGTAGCACACATAACATAGATTTGCATTATATCAACTAACATTGTACAGGAAATAATGGCACAGACCTTTGGGGCTGGATGTATTTTATTGAGATTGTTGAACTTTTATGTGTATTAAAGATGTGGTGTGTTGTGTAGACATTGTAGCTTCGACCTGCCCTGTGAAGGAAAACACACACACACTCAGTTTGGCTAGTTTGGTTATTTCAACATGGAATGAAGTCTTCCTTTTTGTGCCATAATGATTGAACTGAATGACTTAATGTTTAAATGTGGATGTATGTGCAGTAATTAAGACAATGTCTTTGTTCAAATCACTTAACTCTGCTGTTATGTGTCCTCTTCAGGCTGTTTGGGCCACCCCTGGGTGGTCGAACACCAATTTAAAGGTTCCAGGAGATACCAAATAGTAATTAGTGGAGGGGTGTTTAGTGTACTTTCATGTGAAGTTCAGATTTCCTATTTTCCCATGTGCTGTGTAAAGTAACTTCAGATAATGAAAGTAGTTGGCCATTTAAAGAATGAATGTAGATTTTCATGTATTTGTTGCGTTTTTGTAGATTTTGATGTAAGTGTTAGGGTCATACCTCCTATACTGAGGTCGGGGTTGAGGTCAACGTCAGATGCCGACTATATAAGGCTGCCAGTCCCCATCAGGTGTGGCTGCTGTCAGGTTCACATGGTACCTGTGGTCAGTATTTGTATTGAGAACAATGTCTATCATCTATGTATGTGTTCATCGTTGGTGAATTAAACACCTGGTTGGTCTGCACCTCACCTTCGACTCAAGTCTCCTGCATTGAAATTCCAGCTGCTTAACTTCATCTTAACAAACTATAAGTACCTAATTTGAATGGGGCACCCTCATAGCTTAGGGGTTAAGCTGCTGACCATGAACGCAACAACCCCAGTTTGAGTCCAGCCAGGGTCCTCTGTTGCATGTCAGTTCTCTCTCCCTTCAGTTCATGTCATCTCTCCGCTATCAGCTTTCTAATAAAGGCATACAAATGCTTCACCTCTCAGAACCTGTATCCACCCAACACTTCACAGCCTGAGAAAGACGGTGTCATGGAAAGTTGTGTGTGATCAAGGAGGCCTCTATGGATGCACGTGCAGTTATGACTAATGCAATGTTTTAACTCTGAACATGTCAATTTGGAGCTGCTGAGTTTCACCAAACATTATTAGACTTCGTAAGTCTTTGATTTTGGCGTCCAAGTCATCGTTAAAACCCTGCAAAGCAAAGCAACCGCTGATCGACCTTTTCACACGGCCACTACTGGAAGTGGTTCCTGAGGTGTGGCCTTTTGGTTCTGCAACAACAACGCAACATCTTTGTGGTTTTCTGTACAAAACAAGATACGTAGCACACACAATTCAAATGTTACTCCCTTAATCAGTTGTGTATCATGACAAAACCTTGATTTTGGGCCTTATGAAGACTCTCTTTGGGTATAAATGGCGCCATTTACTTAGATGGGCTCCAGTAACTCACCTCCTCCCCTGATGGGAGTTGTACAGGTTGCATTAGCACAGACTCACAGCCTGCTAGTTGAAGAGTCCTGTGGTGGGGGGAGCCAGGACGGGTGCCAGGTCTGGAGGGGTGCACAGGCCCAGCCGTGCTCAGCACGTCCCAAACAACCGGTGCACGAACCAGAGCCATCTGCTGTCCATTTCACTTACATTCTCACTTGATGCTCTGCCAGCAGCTTGCTTTTTTCACCCCTGGAACGAGACTAATCCTCCCGTCCTCACTCGAGCCACCAAAGCTTCGGGTTCAGCTGGCAGGACACCACGGTTACTCTTCTGATGTTTGCCTGAGAAAACAAAGAGCTACACTTCCCTGAAACGTTTTTCAAAGCGGTATCATTTATCACAAACCCTCTTCCCAGCTCCATCTTCTACTTACTGTAATGACCAGATTTGCTTCTCCACTCTTCATGAGTGTGTTTCAGTAATTTCCATCAACTAAATAACCATTAAGCACTCAACAATCTGGCCTCAACTATTGAAGTACATAAATGGCTCATGACCTGAACATCAGATGCATCATCTTCAAGACTGGAGCATCACTGCTTGAGTAATTTCCACCAACTAAATAACCATTAAGCACTCAGCGTCCTGGCTTCCTCAACCGTTAAAACACTGGGGCATCGAAGAAAAAGAAGCGATTGATCAGAGAAGTTATGACTCATAGAGAAACAAATACAAAGAAGCAGCAGTAGGAGTTTTTTTTATTCATAGTCATTTGAAAGTTTTCTATTCTGAAAAAAATGAGCACATATTCAATTTTTACTAACTCAGTATGCTTGCAGTTGCATACAACTTTCTATTCTGCTCTGCATCACAAGAAGTGCAAGCGTGAATATGTTTAATGACCTCTCAGACGTTTCTTGACAGTTGTACAGAAATTATAAGAAGCAGTATTTCTGTATGAGTCAACAACGTGCTTTTAGAAAACTATGATTCATCAAGAATCAGAAGTTATCACTATGTGTGTGAAATCTCAAGTTCCCATTTTTTCTCTTCGGGTAATGTCATACTGTCGAGTGATGCATTTGAAAAGCATTAAAAGGAATGGGACTTTAGAAGGTTGTCAGACAACAAGTCATAAACATTCATGAGATGATTATGATTCATTATGGATGTATAATGTTATATAGGAACTGATAAAATGCATCAGTAACCATTATGTGCTCTTAAAAACAAGGTCAGGATGTTTTGTGAATGAATTCAAGTTGTGTGTGTCCTTATATGCATCATAGATGTTATATTTCAAATATAGTAGACTTAGGAAGGTGTTGTTGCAATGTTGGCTCTTATGCTGCATTTAAAGGTGTTAATATTTTCGTGGTTACCAGTGTGCAGCAGCTTCTCTGTGGTGAGCACCTCATCATCACTGCTGTGCACCTCACAGCACTTGTTTGTCTGCAGAAAGTCAGTCAGTCAATCAATCGATCAAATCTTTGTAAACCTCCTGTCATATACATTAGGTGACAAACTAATACAACTAATAAGGCAGAAGATGATAAGTGAAATATACATACATTATAAATACATTTTCTACTAGTTACTTTGCAGATTAGGATTTTACTGACAAGTTAATACAATATGATGCATTGTTAAAGATTAAACAACTCAAAAGTATATAAAGTTGTTAATATAAGCTCCACCTCCACAAGCTTTTATCTTAATGCATCAACAGTAATAATCGAATAATATAATATATAAAAGAATATTGCACTGGGGTTACTTTTAATACTTTTAAGGATTAGGATGATACAACTTCTGTACTTTTACTTAAGTATAACTTTGAATGCAGGACTTTTACTTGTAACAAAGTATTTGTACAGTGTGATACTCGTACTTTTACTCCAGACAATTGTCTCACAGTACTTCTGCTACTGCATAAAACCTTCTAAGCAAAAGCCTGGCTAAAACGGTGAGTTTTAAAGGAATAGTTTGACATTGTGGGAAATCCATGTATTCGCTTGCTTGCTCAGAGTTAGATGAATGTTTGGTAAATGTGAAGTTACTGCCAGGCCAGCAGACGGTTAGCTTAGCTGATTCCCCGTTTCCAGTCTTTAAACTAAACTAAGCTACTGAGCTAATCTAATGAGCTGCTGGCTTCATATTCACCAACAACAGACACGTGAGTGGTATTGATCTTCTCATCTGACCCTCAGTGAGAAAGCAAATAAGCATATTTCCCAAAATGTCTTTTAATACATTTGGCTGATATAATACTTCAATACTTCTTCTGCTACTTCATAAAACTTTTTAAGCAAAAGCCAGGTTAAAAAGGTAAGTTTTAAGCTTACATTTAAAGATGTTTCCTTGCTTTTAAAGCATAAAAGCCAAACGCTGCTTCACCAAGAAAAAGAAAAAATATTATTTTCTTTATTTTACTTGATTCCTATGTGTTTTCCAGACCAGGGGGAGTGAGCATGTGCTCTGAAATAAGAGGCCTTTCCAACCAGAGTCTTTGTCCTTTCTCTGTGGTGCAGACCACACATGTCTTTTTCAAAAGTGACTGGTATTAGATCGTACTTCAAGATATATAGCCCAGAGAAATGTACATGCTGATGGTACTGATGCATCTATTTTGAATTTTTTTAAATGTATTTCTCTTTGTACACGAATGCCAGCAGTGTCACAGGCCAATACTGGTATGTGACTCAGATTGATAGTGGCATATCAATCAGGTTTTGTGTCAGTGTGGAATCTGTTCAAGCGACTTTGTGTGTGTGTGTGTGTGTGTGTGTGTGTGGGAGGGCTGGAGGGTTTGGTGATAATTCAGCTGTAAATGAATAACAGCAGGAAGAGATGGTGCAGATGATCAGTGATTTTCCTCCTCTGAAGAAAGTGATGATAAGGTTCCACAGAGTTAAGTAAGTTACCACACGACCCTTTACTGCACAGACACACATTATTACTGGCTGATCACCAACCAGCTTTTTCCAGCTGAATTTCCGCCACACATGTGTCCATAGAGAAAGTGATAAAAGAAAGCCAGCAAGGTGAAAGGGATGCCAGTTGTACATCTGTGAAACCTATAAGTACCTTGTCTGTGAAATGTTAACAATTCATTGTCAGTAAAATACATTAGCTCGCAGACAGTAGGGGCAAACCCGGAAAAGACTGAAGCTTTCCAGACTCCTTCTCCAAACTTCACCTCCGCCTACCTTCAGGGAATAACCACTTCAGGTAATTTAATTAGCTGGAGAAATGACCACCAGCTCCATGTTCATGTGATTACAAAGGGTTTTAAGAGATAGACTCGACTCCGTGTCAAGTGTTTGCCCCACGAAATCAAATGTTGCATGTAATTTCGGTAATAGACTGAACTGTGTTTTACCTTCCGGAGATATGATCGTCCCCAGTCAGAATCAAGTCGGAGAGCAAGACTGGAAGTAATAAGAGCTTTAACCTTGCTTAGATCATGCCGACAAAACCTCTCTCATCTGTCTGTGCGGTTCAGAAGCTGATCTCTATGATTTGTAAATACAGATACAAAATATCCTAATTTGTTTCCCTTTATCTGCTTTTCAATCGGTCTTATAAGACAAAACAACTCAATAGAAACTTAAAAAGAAACCAAGATATGATACTTTGACTTGATTAACACTTGGACACAAATTTCTTAAAACCCTTTGAAGGGCTTTCAAATGGAGGTTAAGGTGAAATGAGTACCTTTAAGGGATTACACATCTGAATTTGATCCTGAGCAGACAAAAGGCTCTGAATGTTAATTATGCTCCTTCCTCTGATGTTACATAAAGATTCAGGTGTCTAACTCATGAATTTAAGGTGTATTTAAGGGACTCAAACTCTTACCATGCAAAGAAAGATACGACCGAGGCTTTAAATTTAGCATTTTACAGGAGGTGTGTGGATGAAACAGCATTTTAGGCTTTTTAAGGGATGTTTTTGTAGCGTAGCCCCTCCTGCTGTAGTGTGTGAAAGTAAGAAATAGGATGACACAACTATTTTCTTTGTTGTAAAACCACTTTCACAGGCTTCAAGTTTGCTCACTACGGCTGCCAGTTTCATTCCAGACGGTTCAAAAAACCGTTACAAACCACACGCCATCACAATGTGATTTTTATTGTTTTCTTTGTCAGGTCATTTCATTCACTATCATCCTCCTGTGGTCTCGATGACTCAACACTAAAGTTGATCAACTTTAACAGGAAACAGAGACCGGCCTGAGATGCTCTGCAATGCTGAGCCTCGTGCAAAACGTCTTTACCTTTCTCATCCACGTTTGTTTCAGTGCGCAGGGTGACAAATTGTGCTCAGCAAAAAAGTCTGACTGCAAAAAAACCAAAGACACACACAGCTTCAAAGAGAATTAGAGGAGCATTAACCCATAAAACGATACCCAGAAGTGAGTGATTTCCCAAACTGCAGGGCATGAGCAGTAGCGAGATGTATCGCAGACAGGCCGTCTCTGAGTGTCCCGGCAGCGGCGGGATGGTATGAATGATGCATGGCTTTACCACTTCCCAAGGCGCACTGCTATATGAGGTGGCTGAGTAACTGAACAGACACATAGTGCACAGCGACTTGGAGAAAACTCAGAAAGCAGAAAACCATGAGAGACATGCCAATCTGCAGCAACTCTGATACACAGAAGCCCAGTTATTGTTTCAGAAAGCAAAAGGGAGTAGCAATTTTACACACAGCTAACGTTTGTGTGTGTGCACATCCAGTCTGTGGGTGTATGAGTGGCAGCAAACATGCATGCTCAAAGGCACATTAACAACGTCAGTGTCAGCTGTAGGAGAGGGTGTGTTCCTCTAACCATAAACCACAGAACACACATTTACATACACACACACACACACACACACATACACTTTAAATACCCTTACGCCTTACATACAGCCAGTTGATCCAACTCTATTTCACTCAATGACACCATCATGGGATGCTCAGGGCTGTTGATTTTGGGTCTTGTCCTAAATGTTGCTCACTGCTTGGAAATTCTGGGTAAGTCTGCAGGGTTACAATCCGTCTGTGACTGTCAGCTGTTTATGGGCTTATTTTACTGGCCCTTAAGGTCTTGTTTAACCCGTGGCATTTACACTAAACAGCACTGCTATGGTTTCCCTAACTGATTAGTCCAATTATAAATGCACACAAGCAATAAAGCCATATGCTGGATGCATCTTGAAGGCACTAAATAATAACTATTTCTGCAATATATTGCTGATGGCATGTTGGTATTGTCCCTCTGGCAGTCGGTTCATTATTATTGATCAGTGGTGGCACCTAAAACCACATTTGTTTCTTTACAGCCTTTTAAAGTTAATATATGAGGCTTGTTAAGGTTTTTTTCTTTGTGTAAGGGGAAAACCCTCTGCAGGCTACACTTATTTACAGATCCTACTGTACGGTTTTAGGTTCAGTATGAAGTCTTTGTTTCTGCAGAGTCACTGGGACTTCCAGCTGGAGATGAAAGTTTAAACGTGCGAAAAAGCTCTGTTTTTTAAAGTCGAAAGTCTTATTTGTTTACCACATCCCCAGTCTGCAGAGGAAGAGTTGCTGTGTGCCACGGGTGAATGGCTGCTGTTTGGTGAGAAAAAGCAGCCCCTGAGGCTCAGGAAATATGATGCAGTGCATGAATACCTGTTTTTTTTCCCCTCAGTTATTACTTAGTTTGTATCCTTAAGGTGTGCCTTTTCCATGCTTGGCTGACATTTATTTTGGCAATAACCTGGAAGGGCAAATGAATTATAAACCCACAAAGCATAATTGAACCTGTACAGCATATTTATTCTCTCCCTCTGTGTCCTTTCCTCTTAAAAGGCTTTGGAGGCTCTCCACATTGTTTCCATTTGCTGTGATGTATAGTAAGACCAACAGCATTTCAGCTTCAACAGTGTTTGATGCAAACAGTTTAGTTCAGACTGCAGCAGCTGGCTGTATGTTCAGTGGTTTTCCATGAAGTAACAGCAGCAAGCTGTCATTGTTTTACTCATCATGTATCTAAAGCTGAATAGAAGTTCTTGGCTTCAACTGTGTCCTCAAGTGCACTTTGATAAAGTCAGCAGAGGAAGCACAATGAAAGGGACTTGGTATGCATTGGAGTCTGCACACTGTCCTTTCTGCAAGTGCTAAAACCTGTCAGCTTCTATTAAACGTCCCTTCCTCTGAAACCTCTCCTCATCATGGCTGATTTCTCAAGTGTGGAGGGAAGAGGTCGTCGATGTCTGAGAATGGATCAGGGCGTAACTTTTGGACTGTTTTCATTTCATTAACATAATGGAGTCCTCTATTAAATATACACTGAAGGGGACAAGGCCACATTTGTCAAGTGTCATTGTGTGCACAAAGTCCAATTCCTGTCTTCAGCCCTTTGAGTTTTAGAGGATTACTCCATCATTAACTTTCATATCATTCTTTGGGTTGCAGCTCCATGTTTTTTAGCCATGAAGCCGCGTGGCTTTACAGATGGCAACGTTGGTCTGTCAGTGGGTCGGTCCACCACTTTGATCCAGTTTGAAATACCTCACCAACTATTGAATGGATTGCCGTGAAATTCTGTACAGGCACTCGTGTTCCCCAGAGGGTGTATCCTAGTGACTCTGATAATCCTGTGACTTTTCTTCTAGCACCACCAGCAGTTTCACAATTCTCCCTTATGTAGTGAAATATCGCAACACCTTTGGTGCAAAATTTTGTACAGACATTCATGTTCCCCAGAGGATGTATTGTAATGACTTTGGTGATCCCCTAACTTTTCATTTAGCACCACCATGAGGTTGACATTTGTGGTTCCAAGGAAAATGTCTCAACAAATATTGGATGGCCATAAAATTGAGTTCAGATATATTAATGTTTCCCTCAAGATGAATTTTAAATATTTCTGGTAAATGCCCTGACTTTTCATCTAGCGCCACCATCAGGACAAAATTTTAAGCGGTAGCCTATAATATTTTCATAATTGATTTACTCTTTCAAATCTTCTTAGATATGTTTTCATTTTCAATTGCACATTTCAATCTAAGCTTTTGCATTTAATCTTTTAAGCGGGTACAGCTAATGAATGGATGTATCTTAATTCTGGGTAAAATTATCATCTGTATGTTTATGACCAAATACCTGCAAAACTAATGACATTCCTATCAGCCTCTGCTGTACTCGTGCTAATTAGCTAATGTTAGCATGCAAATATACTAAACAACAACATGGTCAATTTTACTTGCTGAACATCAGCAGGTTAGCATTGTCAATGTGAGCGTGTTAGCATGCTGACATTAGCATTTAGCTCAAAGCACTGCTAGCATGGCTGTAGAGTCTTAGTCTTGCTTAAAGTGATTAGTCATTTGCATGTTCTAATTAGGATAAAATGACTGAGAACCTCATAAGCACTGAGACGGTTAATCTGCCTCATCCATCACAGTTTCACTTAACCAGTGAAAGACAATAGGATGTGCAGAAACCCCTTTGATAGGCACAACAGTGGACATCTATCAGTCTGCTGTCCGTCCTCTCAGGAAGAGGAACAATCACATTTTACCCCCTCAAGACATTTCTGCTTTGCCTGTGTTTGCAATTTTAGGCCTGTTCAGGTGAACTTATGACCTCTCGTTGTTACTGAACATTGCATTGTTCCGTTTCTCAGGTCCAGATGGAGAGCCGATTTTTGAGATCTCACACAACATCACAGCGGTCCTGGGAGAGTATGTGTACCTGAGGTGTAGATATCTGGGCAAGGATGACATCCAGAGCGCAGAGTGGCAACGCCAGATTAACTCTAAATTTAAATACAAGCGATTGGCAGGATTTAATCTTCACAAGCCATTTCACCGCGATGACTTCTCAAAGCCAGACTCCATTACCAACCTCACGGTTAAGATGAATGTGACCAGTGTGGAAGCAGAGGGACAATACACCTGTGAGTTTAAATCAGAGGAAGAGTATTACTCTCACAGCGTATTCCTCACTGTTATAGGTAAGCAAAGCCAATAATGTTATTCTTTTATTCATTCACCACTATGTGAAGAAATCATCCCGATGAGGTTGCCATAATTTAAGATAAATATTTCTAAATTTAAAAGGTCATAACTGCTGCTCCATCAGTCTGATTTTAATGATGTATCTTTGACTCACAACATGCCTACGTCATTAAATGACATGTTTACATGCTCATTAATTTGCAGCACAGCCTCATATCCAGATCCTGGTGAATGCAGAGAACATAAACGGCCTTCACTACCAGTCAGTGTCATGCTCTGCTGTCGGTGGCAGGCCTATACCTCAGATCAGCTGGTTGGTCGACGACCTTCCTCCCTCAGATTACCCTTTTACTGTGAACGTGAGTGAGACGGTTCACTCAAACGGCACCTCCACCCTGAGCAGCGTCCTCCGCTTCCCCACCCACCTGCAGGACGAGGACAGCGTTATCTGTGTGGTCCAACACCCGACCCTCCCAACCCCCAAACTCACCACAGCGAGGGTGGAAACGTACAGTAAGCTCACACTCACAGCTGAGCGTGTCGTTGTGTTTGTATATCTGTGTTGCCAGGTGGTGTCATATTGTGTTGCATTACCACTCAGAGTTTTGTAATCATGCATCATGACTCAGCATCTCACAACACAATAACTTTCTCCTGCTGATTTTTCACGCTGGCCGTTCCTTCTCACTCTGCTCCACATACACAGTGACAGACCATAAATCACATTGCACAGTGCAAAGCATTCATGTGGGAATGCACTCTTTCACTGGCGTCGAGCATAGGGAAAACCGTAATGCAGCAACAACCCAGTAACTAATTAATAACAACAGCATTCCACAGTGCAGCGTGTAATTTGGTGGCTGCAATTCTCCAGTTCAGTATTTTTTTTTTTTTACCAAAAAGATTTTACTCGCATATAAAACAACAACTTTCAACTTCAACAAAGTTCTTGCACACAGCATATTTGTTCCATGGACTTTTATCAGGTAAATTTACAACATTAAAGCTGCTATAATAAATATTTTTATATGACTATGTGTATATAAAAAAAAGGGGTCGATCGCAGTGATGAGTCCATGGAGAATTATGACCTGTATCTGCAGTTTCTCTCAGCTCTACGGAGCATTTTAGCATCTTTTCAGCTCATTGTTTTGGTTGTCCGCCCTGCACATTTTTGTTTTGGTTCACTCTTACCAGCATTGTTTTCAGCCACAACAGGCAGCAGTTTGCAGCGAAAAAGCTCTGATTAATCTGCTGTACGCTACCTGCTCAGCACAAAATGGCAGACAGACTAAGTTTGCGACTCGCTGGTGAACATAGTGGAGCATTTAGCAGCCTGCTGCTGTCAGACTCTACAATCAGTACAACTCCCGGTAATCTACATACGACTGTCAGTACGCAGACTGTTTGCTACTATACTTCATCTGCTGCTGTGCATTATCTTCATGCAGATATTTTATTCATGATGTTATCTACTTCATCTGTTGCTGTGCAATATTTTCATGTACATGTACATTATATATGTGCAATATTTTATCTTATCTATTTGTTCATACTTACAACTGCACTCAGTCACTTTATTATTTATTTCTGTCTGTACTGTGTACAGGACTATTTTTCTATTTATTTTATTCTATTTCTATATAGGACACTCTTGCTGGCTGCTGTAACGCTGACAATTTCCCCGCTGTGGGACAATAAAGGCTTATCTTATCTTATCTTAAAGAGCCAGATATTTCCCATTCTGGTAGAGACCAAAGACAGAGCTTAAAGAGAGTGAATATTGGACTTACATTAATCAAATGGCCAAAAACACGACTCCAAATGAAAGATAATGTTGCTTCATATAGTATATGCTTAATGTGTAAATAAGCAACGGTTTGCTAACAAGTTATATCAACTTTAAAGGTGACAATATTTCAATGTTGTGTTCACAACTTGTTTCTGCTGCCCCCAAGTGGCCAAAAAATAAAATAAAATCAGATAATGCAGATCGAAAATGAGCAACTATTTATATAAATTTACTGCTTTGTTTTTTATGTAGCATAATTTGTCCTAATTTTTCCTAATTTGACACTTCAATGAATTTGCACTTGTAAATGTAACTTGAAGGCAAACACGACTCATGCAAAACTTCACAGCAAAACTTTAGCACATACAACTCAGGCTGATTAGAAACAGCTGTTAAAAAAAGATACAAAAACCCACACAAGTTTGTTTTTGGGTCAGTTATCTCAGGAACTGGCCCAGCGATGTTCAAGTTCACACCCCACGTGTATGCTCTGGTTCCCATGGCACATGCACTGCCTCTAGCACACATAAGACAAAATAGGTGGCCCAAACAAACCAAGTAAATACTCTTGTGTGGTGCGGCATATTGCCAATCGTTAGGACCATTTCAATTTGGTCATCAACCTTGAGATGCTCTCGTTATGCCACCATACTAAGATAGATTACATTCACGCACAAAAACAGCATCAAAACTGTTTCAAATTGTTCTTGAAATGCCCTCTAGTGGTCACAGGCTACTTATTGACTTTGAAGCATAAGAGTTCATACGAGTTAAGCTTTTCTTCTTTTTGTGGTTAATTAATTAGTTTACTTTAATGGCCTTTGCATCCACACTTTAGGCAGTGCAAAGCGTCCAGATCCCTGCATGGATACAGTGAATGTTCTGTTACCATACGGCAGTATGAGCCAGGTCAGCCAGCTCATTTTTCCATGATATATTCACACTCCACTGAAGTACTGCAGCTAAGGTAATTTTCTAACTGCAGTGGTTAAATCCACATATAACCGTAGGTGTTAATAGATGGAATTTTTAAAGCCAAAGTGCTTTAACTCACTTTAATCGTACATACCCTTCCCCAACACCCGAGCTATTATGAGGTGTTAGCTCACTTGTGTCTCTCATTAGGGATGGCTGGCTATTGTGTGTCACCACAACTTTTATGTATTTGATAATAGACTCTGATCTCTGCTGATTCCCTGTATTAAAGCCTGCGGTTCTCTCAGCTTTGGTTGGACAGCAGCTGGGCCAGACATCTGCTCTCAGCTGCAGTCCGGCCAACAGATGAGACAGGTGATAAGCTTAAGTCAGCACTCTCCAAAACCCAAGCAGATGCCCCTAACGGCCTGTGTTTAGCTAACATTCAGCTCATCCGGCCGCGGCTTCCTATTTAACAAAAACACCCTGAGCCTTCACTTGCTATCTGACTTTTTAATTTGCTGGAAAAAACATTAGACCTTGTGAAAGAATAACTCTTCTTGCCTTTCTTCCTGCTCTGCAGTGAGGCCAAATGTGACCATTAAAGCAGAGATGGTACAACAAAAAGGAAGTGATTTCTGGGTGGTCTCTTGCATTTCATCTGGCGGGAGACCTGACACCGACATCTCCTTGGCTTTGAACACCGGTGAAGAACTGCAGAGAGAGAACAACACAGACTTAGGCGTACAAATGACCTCAGTCCTCCTTCCTGCAACCGTGTATGAGGGCTACAATGTCACCTGTGTGTTTGACCACCCCAAATTTACACACAAAGTGTCACGAGTCATAACACTGCCGTCTTTCTGTGAGTATTATCAGTGTTTCAAGTGTGAAAAGCTCTGCTGATGCTCATGAGGTAGAAGTTGCAGAAAACAGAGAGGTGCTTTCTATTCTGCAGATTTGTCAGGAGTTCAGTTGCTGCACTCAGAGCTGGGAAGCAACAGTGACGACTTCCAAGACTCTGAATCTTTAGAGCTGCAGGAAGGACAGAGTGACGCTGTCATCAGCCTGCAAGTCGCCGGGAATGTGCCACATTACAATGTTACCTGCAAAAAGTAAGAAATGTTTGGTGTTGAAGGAGCACTCCATCGATTTTACACATAAAGTGCAGTTCACCTGCATAGACAGCACTAGTCAGTCTGTGAAAACAGTAACTCTTCTGTCAGAGATTTTATAAAAAATGTCATTGTCATTTCTTTTGGAGACTTACAATTTGTAACAGAAAGTCTGCATGAAGTTTGAAAGGCGTGTGCTATTACCAGGCAGGGGAAGATGAAGAAAATATGCTATTGAGCTGCATTATGGGAAGTGTAGGGTCCAGCTTTTTTGGAGTAGAAGTCAGGATATCTTTGCCTCAGCTGCTTTGATTTTTAGCAGTATTTTTTAATCTGTCTCTTGAGAGTTTCCTAACTTTACATTAAACCTCTGGAGCAGCCCTTTAAGACAGAATGTCTTGTCTCATGTCTTGATTTCAATGTGCTGTCTCGCACCGATTTGATCAATGATCAATTTTTCTTTAATTGATTATATCCTTAGAGTCATTATTTTGTATACTGTAGAGCCTATAATGTATGTAAATGTATTTTTTCTTTTTGTTTTGTTACGAGTGTCTTTTTTCTTTTGCTCATGGAAAAAAAAAGAATAATATGGGGAAAAAATATTCAGAAACAGGTAGCATCAGTAGTGTTTTTTTTCTCATGTACATGTAAACTGAAACAACCTACATATCCTGTGGAGGATGTGGTAACAAGTTCGGTGGCACCAAACCACAAGTGACAGACAGCAGGAACCAGATTTAGACATGTTTCCTGGCTGAAATAATCATTATTTATTATTATTCAAGATTTAACTGTAATATTTTGATATTGGTAAACTGAAGCATGACTTTGTCTTTGTATATTTGCTTGTGTTTCCTTCTAGAGATGATGGGCCCCTGCCTGAAGGAGTGGAGCTGGTTGGCAGCAGCTTCACAGTTCAGGGTCCTGTAGGGCATCAACATGTTGGCCTGTATGAATGTTTCCTCTCCTATCACCATCTTCAAGCAACTCTGAAGTTTAATGTCACAGTTAAACCTCAAGTAGTACAGCCTGGTAGGTGAAACTCTTTCAGTTTTTCCTCTTTCATGAACACATTTTGAATTTTCTGCATTTTCTGACTTTGAAATATTGATGTGGAACCTTCTCTCCGTGCCCTTCCTTTCAGTTCCTCCCGCTATACGAGTTGATTTGCAGACTGAAGATGGACACAGGGTGATTGAGTGCTCAGCAGCTGATGCTGTTCCTGCAGCCAACATGTCCTGGCTTCTACCAGAGGGTGTGTCTGGAGTCTCTTGGTTCAATTTCACATCTCATAATGGAAGCCACTCTGTCAGGGGAGTTTTACTCCTCCCTGCCTGCTCGCCTTGGGAGCTCACTGCAGAGTGTGTGATAAATCATCCTGCGTTTGAGGAGCCAGAGAACAGAAGCATAACGCTCCCTCTTTGCGGTATGTTCAACAAATCAAGCGATGGATAATTTTGTCTGAGTAGCGGAGACATATTTGGCCATGCAAGCGCACCATAGATTTCATCTTTCTCTCAAAATAAACCCCTCACTTCTTGTACTTTAACTTCTCTCCCACGCAGCTCGCCCTAACATCACCATCAGCTCCGGCACTGAGTGGAAAGACGGTGACGAGTACACAAAGGTGGACTGCTCTGTGGACAGTGTTGCCCCTGCAGCAACCATAACCTGGCATGTTGGAAACAGTGACAACAGCATCAGTTCTCTGTCGGAGACTGAAGTCCAGGCTGATGGTTGGTTATCGGCCCGTAGCTCTGTGCGTTTCTTGTCGTCTTTGTATTCTGGTCAGGATTTGACCTGCATGGTGGAGCACCCAAGCCTGGAGGCACCAGAAAAAAGAACAATACACATTCTTGTGCACAGTGCGTTATTTCTTTCTTTGAGATATTTCTCTCTGTGACACACACACATACTCACACAGCTGCTCATCCCCTTCCTGTCACCCCTTGTTTTCTTTTTCAGAAGTCCACCTGCTGAGTGTGTCTTTGGTGAGACAGCAGGACTCTCCCCTCTGGCTGGCAGTGTGTGTCTGCAGAGGGGAGGGTGTCGGGACAAACCTCGCCTGGGTCCTTCCCGAAAATACCAAAGACCAAACATCCCTCCAGTCAGAGCATGAAGGCCGGGTCCTGAAAGCCAGGCTGACTTATCGGTTTCCTCTGGCCCTCCATGAGGGGCAGGACCTGACCTGTGTGTATCGTTTCCGACATGGAGCCACAGAGAATAGGACCCTTCACATCCCCAAATACTGTGAGTTTAACAGAAACACACCTCAGTTATTCCAAATGTAGAAATTCACATAAATGCCTTCAGAGATCCAAACATACAAAGTTCATCTTCAACGTTCAACTGACTTTTCTGCAGATATCTCTTCTGTGAGAGTCCTAAACCACACGACTCCTCTGCAAAGCCGCTACGGTGGTAAACCCATCATACACAGACTGACTCTCCAGGAAAATCATCACAACCAGAAAGTACTGCTCCGAGTTGAAGGCAACGTGCCACAGTACAACCTCAACTGTAAAAGGTAGTGTATCCTCTGTTATATCTACCACCTGATCGTCATGAGGAAGCACCTGTACACACAGTGTTCTATGCAAAACTCAATGTTCGCCCGATTTAAAGGAGCTTATACACTCAGAGTTAAGAATTATCAGCCTGAACATGTAAACTGGATTATTTCTGCAACATGGAAATCATCCAGCATAATTTTGGCATTAGAGTATTAATTTGGAGATATTCTATATTTTTCTTATTGTCAACAAATCTTATGAAAAGACCAAAACCAACAATTTATTGATCCACTAACAAGTATTGTCTGTGTAGCCAAAGCCTGATGTATCACACATCATGCTGCTGTAAGTACTCACCAGAGCACCAAATGTGTATTAATCCACAGCTGAGAATAGACCCCAACGAATGCACATTTACTCCTGTTACGTGTTTGAGTAACATTTGCTAAAAACTACAGTACCCAGCTGGTTTAGAAAATTACAGAGGCTTTTTAAAACAAATGAAACTTCATATTTGTGGCGCAATTTTGAAGATTCATATCTTTAGTGGGAACAGATGGTTCTTGGAATCGAGTAAAAATACAATAAAATATAAAATAATCTTTTAAAAGACACATTCAGTTAAAAGTCACTTGTATTTCAGGAGTGATGGCTCATTTGTCCCGATGGAAGGGGTTGCAATGGTCTTCAGGTCAGAGGTCACAGAGCAGGATGAAGGCCTGTACACCTGCCAGGCATCCTTCTATCACCACACAGCCACAGTCAGCATTGAAGTGGAGGTCATGAGCGAGGACAAACTGTTTGGTGAGAACTTACCATGTTGTATTTTCCATCTACATTCAGAGAACCGAGTGATGTGTTTACTTCTGATCATATCAACCTGCTGAGGCATGTTATCAGACTTAGGTCTAGTATTTGTGGCTTTGACAACCGTGTGTATGTATGTGTTTCAGCAATGGTGGCCATGATCTGCATCTCTTCGGCCCTGGCCATCTTCCTCATCCTCGCCATCACCCTCTGGTTGTGCTGGTGAGTTAAATGCCTGCACAGGTGACAGGTTGCAACTCGGCAGGTGATGTGTTGACGGGCAAATGAGGGCAACGCTGCTGGCGCAACACAATACGAGACAAACAGGATGCGTGGATCGTTAACCCAACTCATCAAAACCCCAGTACCCTGCAGTTATTCACAAACAGGATGCAATGTGGCTGAAGCAGACAGGTGCCTCTGCCACCGCAGCCCTGCGTGTAGACAGGTAGAAAATGTTCCCTCTATCAGCGACAACAACAGATTTATTATCCAGTTTCCTGCTCTGGCTTTTAGCAGTGTTACTTCTGGCAGTTTCTGCAGTCGACTGCTGTTAGTTTGGCTCATTATCATCAATGCCACATTGCAAAAGCCAAGGTAAAAGGTTCAAAAAGTCCAAATCTTCGGAAGTTATTAGGATAATGAAATTCGAGCTTTCATTCGTCAATGAAAAAAAAAATCCACAAATGCATCTCTTAATCTTGTTGATGTTGGAAAAAATCAGTGAGTCACTCGTCTTATACGACTGATGTGGGATATCTGTCACGATCCTAGAACTGTTTATGGTTTCTGCCTGCAGAAGTTTGCACATTTCCACGTTCACTGCCAAATCGAACTTCTCTCAAGAATGTTTGTCAGGATCAGATCAGGCCTCGCTGTGAACAAAGCTGCACTGTGGTTCAGAAGCTGTTTCAATAGGCCTCCGTCTCTGGTCAGAACATTTGGTCAAGGTGCCATTGGTTGACAGAGCCTCGGTGCCATTATCCCTTGCTCCAGTGGGAGGGTCCTGTCAGGCTAATTTGGGAAGGTCAGTCACACAGCCTACACAAGAAAACATGACTCCCCGGGAGAAAAGCTATTTTGGGACTAACGTCAACCCCCACCCACCCACCCTCCCCCCTCCAGTACTGGGGACACTTTTTGACAGCATCAGGTCATAATGTACAAAGTGAGCTGCTGCTTCTGACATCAGAGATCAATGATGAAGACTCGGGTCACCACTCGTCTCCGTTGATATTCCTGTCGCATAATGCGTTCACACCTGCAATTTGCCCGTTTCAACTGACCTGTTGTGTCAGATTAAGTCACAGTGCCATCTAGTGGCGTTGCTCAGCCCTACAAGTTCCTCAACAACAGATCATTCACATGATTATAAACTTTTTGTTTTGTTTTACAGCAAAGGAAATTGCAGGACACAATATCAGGTAAGACTACATTCAGTTAACATGCAAGTTTATTGTCCTGTACAAATATGTTCATAAATAAATCATAAATCATGTTTTTCGTTGAAAATTAATCGTTTTTCTGATTCAGCAAATCTGAAACCAAAATCAAAGTCTCTCAACCTGTTTCCTTCCTCTCTCTTGCTGCTGCACTCTCTCTCTCTGTGATCCAGAAGCAGGAGTCTCTCTCGGCCCTGACAACTCTGATGCAAGAGCCCGGCTCTCCTGAGGTGAAGAAGCCAGCAGTGTCGGAAAAAGACAGCAAGGAATACGCTCATCTGGTCAGTTACTCCATAGTCATTGACGTCAAGAGTACAGTGTGAAGACAAGAAGTGCTCTGGATTCCACATTCAGCTTTACGTTCAGCACAAACTAGATATGAAGGCTTACTGGAACTGCAGCATTGTTTATGATTTCAGTGTATTTTTTGCAAGAGTTCAGCATTAGAAGTGAAAGGATCCTGTTTATGTACTGAAATATGTTCTTTTTAAGGTTTTTAGTTTTGATTGATTGGCATTAATGATTTTAAATGTATTACTTTTGCACTTTTTTAAATCTTACTTGAATTTTGTACTGTTTTTATGCACATTGTATTTTCTGATATTTGTCAATAAAATCATCAAAATAAAGGTTTTTTTTTTCAATTTGGCCTTTTGTTTAATTTGTTACCATGACTGTACTACAACAAACCCATTTCCAGATATAGTAGTGGTGACTGACAGACTTGGCTGTCGCTTTAGCTACGCACGATCTGCCCTTGTGATATCTTTGGTCGACTAAATTAGCGAAGGACCATCTGCTGTGACAACAGGAGTAATTCTATAAATAAAACAGTATATGATCCAGATGCAGACAGACTCATCCTCAGCTCATCCGCCCACATGACGTTGCAGTGTTGTTACACCCTCTTGTGGCAAATGACTGCACACACAACTGAGTGAATCAGGTTTGAGTCACGACCAGTCTGTGGTCGCTATGCATACAAGAATCAAGTTTTCACTCAGAATCCCTCTAACATCTATTTGCTATTAAGGTTTCTGAAGTGTCTTGGAGTAATTAAAAATATTACAGAAAGAAACTGTAATTTTCAGTGTATAGGTTTAGTGCCACACAACTGCTGTACTTTCCTATAAAAAAAATCCTGAATATTGGTGCTCCTAAGAATACTGTGTATCATACAGTCACAAGACGGATTCATTTTGTATGTATGATAATGTATATTTTGTTTTTCACTTTTTACACATTTTCACTATTTTTCAAAAGACAATCTGAATATTTATACAACTTGTTTTCTTATAAAATTTACTAAATTGGTGGCCTATATATAATGTGTGCATGTAGGTTTTCATTCCAACAAAACACCACACAGAGTTATTTCACTGATCATCTTAAATCAAAGTATAATGGAAGTACACAATCTGCAAGCACTTGATGGCACATGATCACAGAGCCCTGTATTACATGAAACATCATGTACAAATAATGCAGATAATTCAATTCTCAAATCTGTGAGCAAAAAACAGATTACAGAGGCTTCAAAATGTAGCAATCAATAACAATATGTCTAAATGTACAACTACTGCTTTGAAAAACAGTAAACCCACGCTGCACATACACAAACATACAGCTTACAAAAAATGAGGAAAATGTTGCAAACAGACAGATTGTTTGAATGAAGTCATCTCTTCTTGTAGACACAGGGCCTCAACTGCAGTCCAAATTTCTTTATGTTTTCTGGAGAATGTCCCGTCTTCACAAATTCAAAGGAGTAGAAATGAGTGTTCTCTGTGCCCTAAAAAAACAAAACACCAATCATTCTTTACTTTCAGACAGTCACTATGTACAGGCTAACTTGAGTAACTTAGCTACTGTCCATCATGTGCTTAAACTCTTATTCAGACCGAGCTGTTTAAATGATGTTCATCTACCTTTAACACAAAGTCTCTTTGTTTCCAACAATAAACCAGTTCACTGAATACTGAATATTCTTTTCTACCTGAGGTTTCCTGCCCACAGCACCACAGCCACACGCTATCAATTATAAAAGATGCAGCTGCCAGCTACTAACTCCCTCTTTGAGCAAACTGACTTCTTAAAAAGGAAAAATAAATTACCTGTACTGACAATAAATATGGTTGCATATTTTTGCATGTTTAATTAAGATTGCACAGCTGGAAACAAAAGTGTAAAATATAGATATTTACATGCAAGTCTAACCATTTGCTTCATCTTAATCAGGACTCTCATAACTGGAGAATGAGCTCACCATTTCAGTTTGAAACAGCTGTGACGACGCATGCAACAAATTGGTCGAGATTTTAAAAATAGTGCATTAGGGAAGGTAGACAAATAAGAGAGCGTTTCTCTGTCCCTGTAAACATGGTCACTGATGTCATCTTGTTTGTTGCCTCACCTTGGACGCCATCTTGAATCCCAGACCCGCCAGTGCAGTGACGAAGCTCCGCACGTTCTCGAACCTGCTCGCCACTTCTGCTATTTTAAGGACACCCCTACAATAATTGTGCAAAACAGTTATACAGACATATAGCATACAGTATACAAAACTGGCTTTACTGAATCAATATTACATGTTTTACCCCATCTTTAAGACACGATTGGCCTCTGCTAGAAAATCTGCCAGGTTGGTTCCCATGAGAGAAAGGCAGAACACAGCGATGTCCACAGAGCCATCACGAAGTGGCACCTGCTCAGGGAGAATGTGGGTTTTATTTTCTAACAAATCACAGAGGCTGTAGTACATGAATTAGCAAAACAGAAGAACTACACACTCACGTGGGCCATGTCACACACGGTGACAAGCTCACAGGCAGCTGCCAAGTCGAAGCTGTGCACTTTGTTCTTCACGCTGCGCGCTATTTTACAGTCACCACAACCAAAGTCTGCAACCACTAGAGAGGAAGGTCTGAAATAAATGATACACTTGACACGTTTACAATCGCAGGACATTAGACTGACAGGAACAGCCCACCTTTAAATGAAATCTAAGTTACGATCTACACAGAAACAACCAGCGGGTGTCGGCCAAAATTGCTCATCTTCTCCCAAACTGCTGACATTAACAAGGCCATCTTCTCACAGCAGCTAAATGAAGCATCAATTAAACACCCACAGGGCAGGATTATCTCCTGCATTACTCCTCGCTGACAATAAATCTTCAGCAGAGTAATGTATCTACTGTTAACAGCAGATACATGATGTAGATAATGGGAGTTGTGGACCGACAGCACAATTACCTGCCTGAAGAAGAAATGTGAAGGACATCTTATTTGTTTTTGTTCTTCTGGAGGTGTAAAGAGATGGCCCTGTTAAAGGCTTGGGAAAAGGCTGACACTAAACGAGTGTGTCTAACTCACAGGGGAGTAACAATGCGTTTTATGATACTGTATTGATCACTGCGAGGATCTAACATCAGCACACCTGGTGAATCAAATGAATCACCACACCACACTAACAAACTGTGCTCAAAAGGTGTGGAGTCGTACAGATGTTGAGCTGAAATGATACAGAAAGTGCTGCTTTTCATTTTCTGAGATTCTCTATGCAGCTTAGGAAGAATCTAATTCAGGAAAATTAATGTAAAATTGAAAAAGGAAAATTCATTCCCAGTCGTGACTTGTTTTAGCTTTGATGAAAAGGTATTAGATCACGACTCCATCGTCACACATTGAACTTAAGTGTAAATTTTTGTGACTTATAATATTCCTTGTAATTCGTTGTGGGTCTCGTTGTCCAACAAACCTCAGTGGAAGAAAACTAACACATTTTTTAAAATGGACTGAACTGTGATGTAAAATCACTGTCAGAAATATGTGTTGAAGGTGTGTTCAGAGACTCTTCAAATCTTATGTGTAACAAAATCATCTAAGCTCATAGGTCCACTTACTACCTTTTTGTAGCTTCAAACCGCATCCTATGGTCTTCTTCAGCGAATGGAGCTGGCTCAACTGTCCTCAGTGTGAGACTTTGATTTCAAGTTGTTGTATAGGGGTTGTACTTGGTGTCATGTGACCCAAGTCTTACTCATAGGTCACATGAGGACATCTGAGCCAGCTCCATTTGCTGATAAAGACCTTGAGACATTAGAACTTAGATTATTTTGTTATACATACTGTTCTCGAAGGTCAAGAATGAACGTCCATGCTGAAATTACAAATGTTAGTTTGATTTTATGAGCTGAGATAGTGATTTCTACCTCATAGCATCCCTCAAAAGTGTTGGATTACACGTAAAAATAATGACATTGACTATAATATCTCACTTTAGTTGAATGTAAGAGATGATCTCATCCACTGGGTTGGCGGGCCACCTCTGAACCTGCGCCGTGTATCCCCTGTGGTAGATCCCGAAGGCCTGCGGATCCTGTTTGAACATACGATTCGCCTCGCCGCTGGTCGTGCTGTACAGAACTTCGTTAATGTAGCGGAAACGAGCCGACTCCAACCGCTGCTCCATGCGGGACCTGAGAGAGGCAGAGCGGTCCTGTTTCACCTCTTCTTCTGGTACCACCTCTTCGTTGTCCTTCGTCTCTGCAGGACTCTCCCGTTGGGCCCTTTCCTGGCTGTGCAGCATTTTCCGTAGCTTCTCTCTTTTCAGACTCTGTTCTTTGCTCAGCTCAGGTTTCAGTCTTTTCATGGGTAACTGGTGGTGATCGTCTGTGATCTCCACTTTGGGTTCATCTTCTTTCTGTTTTGATCCATCAGCAGAAGATTCAGTTGCACCTTTTTCATCTTTGCCACCCTTTGTTTTTTTCTCCTTTTCTTCTCTGAAAAGTGTCTGTGTTTCTGTTGTGCAGGATATGTTGGTATTTTTCCTTTTCTGTGGTTTAAGTTCCTTTTTCTCAGCTGGTGTCTTTTCACTGTTGCTGTTGTTGCTATATGAATCCGTTTTGACTTCTTCCTTTGGCTTGTGTTTCTCCGCAGATTCTGCTTTATTGACTTCCTCCTCAGGCTTATTCTGGCTGTATTTATTCTTACATTTCCTCTTGTTCTTCATTTTGTTTTTCCACTGTTGTCTGTTCAGTCTCTCCGTGTTCTCTGGATTGTTTAAATTCACCTTTTCAGATTTTGTAATTTCTGTATCCTTTGGCTTGCCCACAGATGCGGTTTTTACCTTCTTACCTTTAGGAAGAAAGAAAACATTTGAATTATTATTGAATGATCTCATAGTTAAATTGAGTGAACATCAACATTGTTCTGTTTCTGAATCCATTAAACATGTATTAACACTGTAAAATGTAAATGAAATGTATGCAATGAAATGTAAGCCTTTAACCAGTTAATTACTCACCAAATTTGTTGTCTTTCTTCCTCTCTGTTGTTACAAATTTCTCCTCCTTAACAGTCTGATCAAAGTTGCCACTCTTTTTCTGCTCTCCCCTTTTCCGTCTCTTCTTCTTTTTCCTGCTGTGTGATGGGGCCACTTCTGTCTCACTGTCACTGTCCTGCTGATGCTCGTCGCTCTTCCACTCTGGAACTGATCCCAGTGTCTGCAGGGTCCGCAGCAGGCTCTTCTTTCCAACAACCTTGGACTGATCAGGGGATATATTCAGATAATAGAATTAGTCTTTTAACAGTCATGTGCAGCCGAATGTTGAGCTGGGTAATAAATACTCTATCAAGATAAGCAGAAGAAGACTGTCCAATACTGCAGCGGTGTCACTCTTTCTGTGTAACTGTGGAAAAACACATTTTTAAAATGGCTTCCTGTGCTTCAAACTGCATTTCTTGGTTCTATCTTTTTCTTAAAGGAAAAACGGGGCTCGTACAAAGTCTTGAAAGTTTTGAAAATGCTTAATTTTAACGGTTGTTTTCAAGGTTAGGAATATGCTTGAATTCAAATATACTCCTTGAAAAATGCTTGATTTTCAAAATAATCTGGTGTTTCATCAACTACACAATCACTCATATAAACCTAAAACGTTTTAATATCTGAAATGATAATAATAATGTTCCTGCCGTCATATTTGTTTGCTGTCTCCTGGCATTTATAGTAACAATTTGGATGTGATGATAAAGGCTTCAAGATCCTGGAAATCTTTGGTTTAGGTAACTTGAAAATGCTTGAAAAGCGCTTGAATTTTACTCTGAAAAAGCTGTACGGACCCTGGAAAAAGGATGTTTTACTCTAATATAACATTTGTTATGTTACCAACTTTGCTCAGGAAAGGACCAACATTTTAATACTTGTAATCGTGTCTGTGTGTATATACTGTACATTATATGTGAATGTACCTGTCCAAACTTTTACCGTATGTGTATGTTTTGCAGCATATGAAATGTTTTCATGTTTGACTGTCCCCCAGAACAGGAATCAATGTTTTTACTTTTGGACTATTGTTTGGTCATTTTTGTGATTGCAGACATCCATCCGACATAAATCAGACTCCCTAACTACTTTGGATTTTGGATTTAAACAACATAGGATACTAAATAAAGCCATACACTGTATATCATTACCCATTACAGATGGTATGGCAATACCGGCTGGCCCTGATGTCAATGAAACTAAACTAAACTGGATCAGCATTTACCTTGACATTAGTGCTGCTGTTCGCCTTCTGGGTGTTACTGAGGACCGTTTTTCTCAGGACTTGAGCGTCTTCTTCGTCATTCCAGTCTTCATCCTCATTAAACATGTTTCCCCCGAGGACTGTAGGGAACAAACACACACCTGTGAAACACTGCTGCCACTGTCACTTCTTCTCCATCACCGCGCTAAAACTCTGCTAATTCACTTACTCGCCGGTTCTCGTCTGAAGCAGCAAAACGTTGTGAAAGCTGCCAAGCGGCTTGTTTCGTTGATGCCGGTGTTTGTATAACTACGTTTAATAGCTGAAAAGAAGTCTTGTTAAAAGGAAAAGCCACGTTGGCTCGGGCTCATGTGCGTGAAAGAAGCAAAACAGAACTACACGCGCATGTGGATGACGCAAGCACACCAGAGATTCATGGGATATGAAGTTTTTCGTAGTAACTTAGCTAGAAACCACAAATATAGTTGAACCTACATTTTCTGTTGTTATTCAGGATTTGTAGGGTACAAATTCAACCATTTGTATTTATAATAATAATAATAATAATAATGTTATTGATAGTAGTAGTAGTGTAATTATCATTAGCAGCATCACCAATAAATATGAAGTTGTCTGAAATGTTTATCTATTGCCTAACGATGAATGAATGAATAAAAGAATATAATGTTACCAGCTTAGTTATTACTCAGTATTTCAAAATCACAAATGCATTTTCTCAAGCATTCTGGACTTAGATGAATGAATAAAACAAATGACAATACATTTTGAACTGTAAAGTGAATATGTACAAAATAAAAGGCTGGAAATCCTTTCTAGTTTCAAGTTTATGTGTATTTTTCATTTCAACTATATAAAAAAAAGACTGCTGAAATAAAATATTGTTTCTTCAGTACCAATATTTAAAAACTGACAAAACATTAAACATTATACCATAGTGCAATATAAATTGTGTTGTGTTTTAGTGTGGATTTTCACATAACCAGTGGTAAAAAGTAACTAAGTACATTTACTTAAGTACTGTACTTAAATACAGTTTTGATACTTGTACTTTACTTGAGCATTTCCATTTTCTGCTATTTTATACTCAAATATTGCAATTTTTACTCCACTACATTTACATTTACTACATATATACCTTTAGTTACTAGTTACTTTGCAGATTCAAATCAAATAATACAAAATATGATCAACAAATAAATTATGATGCATCATTATGGATAAATATAAGACTTGATTAATCCCTTCACAAGCTACCCAGCAGTCTATATAGTAAAAAAACAAAGCTCCACCTTTACCAGCTGCAACATTAAAGTAATGTGCATATTCATGCATCAACATTTATAATTCAGTAAGTAAACGTTTGAATGTAGGCCTTTTACTTGTAACAGAGTATTTCTACAGCGTGGTATTGCTACTTTTACTTAATGAAAAAAGTACTTCTTCCACCACTGCACATTACTTTTATATGGAAGCCCATTTCCGCCAGTAAAAAAAAAAAATGATGAGATAAAAAAGTCGAAATTATGAGATAAAAAGTCATAATTATGAGATAGAAAGTGCGCATGCACCACCCGTAACCCCATGCAAACGATATGCAATCCTAAATAAGGCAACTATAACAGTTGACTTTTGTAAATGTTTGATGTTGGATTAAGTTAAGTTGCTGTTCAATGAAGGTCGCCACCTCTGTCACATTGGTTTTATTCTTTCTACGCCAGAACTGCTTCTTCAATCCCATGTGAATCAGCACGTGAAGTATTTCATTTGTTGTAAAGCCACGTTTAAAGTAGTCCTCAGTGTACTCAGGATCCATTTCTGACAAATTAACCAGGAGAACTCATGCCAAAGAGCTGCTACTCTCATTGTTGTTTTAAAGTATCTCATAATTATGACTTTTTATCTCATAATTTGGCAGAAATGGGCTTCCATAACTTTTAGTCAACAGTCAAACATAGAGAGTTATTCATACACAGGTAAAACAGAAAATACACACAGTCGATAATCAAACTATTTTACAAAGGTGAAAAATTAGAGGCAAAATTTATTTCAACCAGATGAGTGACATTATGTAATTTTACAAATGATAAGATTCAGTGTAACTCTACCACATGACTAAACCATTGCCACTGCATGATACTGAACGCATTTATCTGTAAACAGCTGCATTTCACTGCATACTTTAATGGTTGATACCCAAGACTGGATTTCCAAGAGACTGCCCAAGGGTCCCAAACCCCCATACTTTTACCTTAGCTTTGTTGATAACTGTGACCTGAGGCGGTGAATATTTTGACCTCCTGCAGTTCCCCCTGCCGCCTGTAGGGGGCGGGGCGCTCTCTTCCTCCACTCGACGTTAACCGCGTACGTACGTACGTACGGCGGCGGCGAGGGTGTGGACGACGTTGAGTCCAGGGGAGACAAACATAACGCTGCTAATAACGTCTGCGTTAGCCCCGCAACGGGAGAACATACCTGGTAAGTTTGTCGCCACGGAGGCAGATTTGTCGCCGCTTTGAACAGTTTTTAAATGACGTTTCGCGGTGTCCATCTGAGTCAAGTCAGTCGTCAAATGAGAGGAACGGGAGTCGGTGTAGTTGGTTAGCTTGTTAGCCGTGTCTCGTTGTGTTAACCCAGAGGATGCTTAGCGAAGGTGTGGAGCTAAACGAGTCACTTTTAGTTAATCGAGTGTATTGAAAGCACACGGTGGTACTGCCAGGGGCGAGCGGGTTAACCAACCAACCAACTAACTAACTAACTTAAATGAGCCATCCCCCCCGTGTTGGCTAGATAGCAGGGCAGCTAGTCTGCTGTAAAGGTGAACTCATTACTGTGACGAGGTTTGTAACAACTACATGAACAAATCCCACTAGATCACAACGTCAACCTCGAAGTCTGGTTTTATTTAAACTGCGGATTAATGACAGGTTAAGTTGAACTCATCTATCATACCCTTTTTTTTTTTTTCCAAATTTGAGTGCTTGGCTCATTCAGACATTAAACATTTTTTTTGTGTATATGTCCATTGATGGTGATTGCAATTTAAAGTCAAACATTTTGATCCCCGTTACAATCTGCTGGCTTCAGTAATGACTTGCAGTTATGGTTTTTACTTGGCCAGCAAATAATTTAATCACAGTTCAGGCTGTGTGAAATATGAATCATTCACACTGCGTTATCTGCCTGTATACATTTTGTTTATTAAAATGTTGTTACACAGTTTGATAAGCAAATTATTATGGCTGCATTTCCATTATCAATTAATTAATTTCTTGATTAATCAGTTGGTCTATAAAGTGTTAGAAAATGGGGGAAATAATAATGAAATAATCACTCAAGACAGAGACGGAGAAGCTGGAACCATGTAATGTTTGATCAATGTTTGCTTGATAAATGACTTAAACTATTGATTTCCTGCCAATCAGCTAATTGGCGAATCAAATGATCATTTCAGTGCTAATTTAAATATTAAGGAAGTACAGAATTTAGCATGACGCTGGATGAGAGTATTTATCTAGCCTAGTCTACACGGTGCTAGTCACCGGCAAGTGCTGTGAGTCACAATGCCATAAACTGCATATAACTGTGGATAAGATGACGCAACACTAGGTTTCTTGGTTGCTTAGCTTTTTTTTGTTTTTTAGGTTTGTACAACAGGGTCATATGAGACAGGAAATACCTGTCTTGAAAATGTGTTAATGTAGGAACTCCCACTTTTGTGTCCCATTTTTCAGGCATTGTGTGAGTGCCGCTGAGCCGATCTTGATTGTGTCCCCTCCTTGTCCCAAATGAGGGACTGATGCTGGCCAGGACCCCGCTGTCCCAGTTTAGTTCTGCATTGACTCCCACGGGTGCACCTATAAGAGAAGAAGAAGAATACAGCAGCCAAAATGGATGATATCTTCACGCAGTGTCGGGAAGGCAATGCAGTGGCAGTTCGCTTATGGCTGGACAATACAGAGAATGACCTCAATCAAGGGTGAGCTGAGGTTTATTTATTTGTGTATTTTGTTGTCAGTAGGATGTTAATGGTATCCAGAATTCACAAATCACTTCTATCTATGGCTAATGAAATGGAATTAAAAAGTAACTCTATCGAGCTATTAAATGCAATATCTATACAGACTGAAGAATCATCAAAAAGTTACACAGACACTTGCTTAGTGTTTTGAGATGACCTCATAGGGGGTCGTCTCTCCTGTACCTTCATTTTTCATCCAGTGATTACTTTTGCACAATTGTACTTCTGTCTCCGTGAGACTTGCCACAACATGAATTTGTGATGCCAGATAACGTGAAGCAGAACCTTATGCCATAGTCTGGGTGAATACTTGATTCTGACTGGCTGCAGGGTGTCCAATGGACACCTATCTTGCTCTAGGAAATTGTAATGGGTGTTTTTCACTACTCTCAACGTTTATATAGAACAAATGATTAACTGAGAAAATAGTTGGTCATATTAATCGTTGATGAAAATGCTTGTTTGCTGAAGCCCTAGTTCTATAAAAGTATAAAAGAGAGGGCTGAGTTCAGTGCTCTTGTGTTTTCTTCGGCCTATGAGTGTGTAATCGTGGCTTTGACGGCTATCTGTATGTAGCCTTCTCAAAATATACTAGTTTGAGCAGAACCCTTTCCTTTTCACTCATGATTGTCACAGACAGCACTTACTTTTACCATGTTGTTAAGGTCGAGGCTCCTTGTATGGGAAGGAGGTAGATTTACAGTGTGTGAATACTGATTTTATATTTAAACTCTTAGGTGGGGGCAGCAGTATGAGCCTGTTGCCCTGCAATGGTTACCAGATAACGTGAAGCAGAATCTTATGCCATGGTCTGGGTGAATACTCGATTCTGATTGGCTGCAGGGTGTCCATTAACTCTTGACATTGGACACCTAATTACTAGTTCTAGTGAAACTGTCTGTTCACCGTTCTTAATTAATGCGCTGTCTACATAGTATCAGCCTAATGAGTAACCATAGCAATGGGGAGTCAAAGCCTCCATTTACAATTTATTAGGCAAGACAAGACAAGGCAATTTTATTTGTATAGCACATTTCATACACCAGGGCAATTCAATGTGCTTCACAGGGTATTAAAAATACAGCAAGGTAAAGAGATGTACAATATAAAATTGCAAAAAATACAGGCACGCGACACAAGAGAAACTAGTTTTAAAAGTAGACAAGTGTAGTTTAAATACGTAGGAATAAAAGACAAAAGAACACAGAAAATGCTCCCACATATAGATGCATAATTAAATTAAGTTAGAAACAATGAAAATAAAATAAGATTAAGGGGGGAAAAAAAACCAACATGTTCACAAGCTAACATCTAATTACTACAATGAGTGACTTCAACATTTCTTTTAACCTATTTGGAGAATATGACAACTTTGGCCGACACCTACACATGGCCTATCATTTGTTCGTGAAAATCTTGATATTGATTTGGGGACAATGACATGGCTGGATAGCTAGATAGTCTTGTTGTTAAACATACTGTCAAATTATATTTACTCAATGTTATTGACTTTGAATGTTGCTAGCATAACGTTAGCTTTCAGGCTCATAGCTGAGCCAAAGGGTTCTATGAGCTGTGCGTACTAGAAATATCTTACGTTGCCAAGTCGTATCTAAGGTTCGTCCTATGTACTGGATTGTGAACGGCATTGTTTCAGGTATTAGTCAAACCAAAGTGACCATGGTATAAGCGGGATAATGCCCTTCGATGTGTCCATAATCGGGAATTAATAGATGACGGGTAGGCCAGAACAGTTCGACGGTCATTATCCCTTACATGTTGCATTTTCTAACCCAGTTTCTAGTGCAGGCGGAGAGCCCGCCTTTTCAGTCCCTGACGAGATCGTGGCCTGTGATTGAAACCATTTCCTTGTATGCACATGTTTACGTCCAGAATGCCAGCGGAATAATTCAAAAGCGCGATGTTGGACAGGAAACCTGCTGTGATGGTAGAGTTAGTCATGCTTGCAGTTGTTGCTGCCATTAAATTTAGGCCTTAAAGAAAAAAAAAAGCCTGGACATACATACAGAGAATGCTCCCGGCTTCTGTAAGAATTGACATGTTTATTATACAAAATATCCATTTGATAGTTACAGATCATCAGTCCGTCCTGAGCTGCTTCTGTATCCTCAGCTGACTCTGTGGAAAAAAACTTGGCAAAGCTTGCCAGTCAAGCAGTGATGGCCACCCAGGAAGCTTCTCTTGTGGACCTTTCTGTCTTAGATTTAGACTACCGGTATTTGTTTTCAGAGCAAACAAGGGGAGAATGAATTAATCTATTTAATTATGAACACTGTGTACCTTGGAGCTGCTGTCTTTTTACTTTATTTTATTTTTTCTTATGTTTCAGTACATTTATGGTAAGAAGGTTGAGCACATTAACATCTAGTTGGAACAACTTTGTTGTCAAGTTTCAGAAGTTTTAAAGAAACCAGTAGTTGTCTAAAAATTTTAAGTATTTTTTTCTTTTTCTTTTTGAATACTGTAACATAAAAATGTTCAACTAGTAATGTGCCAACCCTCTAATTTCACATGTAATAATGGTGAGAAAATGATTGATGGTTTTGTTTAAGAGGTGTGACTCGGATAACATCAAGAAGTGAAGTAGTCAGTCCAATGTAATTGTAATATGATAAGACAGGATATGAAAATACAGAAATGTTTTGTTTCCTTCTGAGGCTCAGAGATGTCTCTAGGTCCATTTTAATGTTGGTTGGAAGAGTACATTGTTGTCATTTGGTCAGTGTTGTGTTTTTCTTGTTTGATGCATTATTGCTGTAAAGACAATATTACAATTTTCAAAAATAGTTTTTAAAGTTTATAATATGCAAGAAGTTATACAAGAAATTCAGCACAGACAAGAGAAGAATAGTTTTAGGCCTTTTTCCCCCCTTTTTTAGCTCAAGCTTTTGTGGAGAAATTAAGACATTTGTCTTCTCCTTTTAATGGCTGCATTGACTTTGTGTTTGCTCAGTTTTTCCTTTATTTGTTTTACTTTTACCATTGTTGTAAGACTGTATGATTGCATCGAACCAGTGTTGATACACGCACCCCTACATGTGACCCGTCCATTAGCTGATTGCATGTCAGGTTCCCTTTTCCGGTTGATCTATCTCCCCCAGTGGTGAAACACTCTTATTCTTGCCTTTTCACTTCCCTACAGAACTCAATAATCTCAATACAACACAATAATCTCAGCCTAAAAGAGTAGCAGATCCTCACTGAAATATTGGCTGTGCTCCTCGATGATGGTGTGTTTACACTGATATAACTCCCAGACAAAGAGTAGTAGTGGAATGCTGAATGTCCTTACAAGGAGTAACACACAGCCCTCGAGGGAACCATCTACCACCTACCAAAACCTACCAGAGAAGGGGAGGAGATTATTGTAGTGGGGGAGGACTGGAAGAGTTATGTGTGACAAGACAGAGTATCTTTGTGTGTCTGGCCAAATTAGTGAATTTTTCAAAAGAGAAATGCACAGTAAGCCATACTAGAGCACGTCATCGTCCTTCCCCTCCTCCACTTACCGTGTTTCCGGTATTCGTGTCCCAGTGGTATTAGATAGATAGCTCCACTCATTTCCCCTCAACATTTCCTCCAAGTTTAGAAGAGTTAATTGCAAAGTTTAAAACAAATTCTCCTAAATGTTTACATAATTTGCGGTCTGCTCTGAATATGTGACACTGCTACTTTACTCATTGGTGCATAATAGTTAAGTTTTGTGTTGAAAATTAGCACGGAGGTTTATCTGTGGTTTTAAACAATTTTAGGGCCATTTGGTTTTTAAATTCACGTTATATGTAGAGCTATATGTAGTAGTCGATAAATCGATGAGTTTAGGGCTGCAACTAGACAGTTATTTCCATTAACAATGAAGCTGCCGATCAAATATCAGATAATAGTGAAAAATGTCCATTATACTTTCCCAGAGCCCAAGGTGATGTCTTCAGATTCCTTGATTTATCCGAACATTAAGCCAAAACCCAAACCCAAAGATACTCAGTTTACTATCACACATCACAAAGACAAGCAACAAATCCTCAAATTGTAAAGTTTAAATTTAAATAATGTTTGGCATTTTTGATTGTAAAAAGGACTAAAACAATTAACAATTATCTAAATAAATTAGTCTTTGTTAATCATTGAAGTTGCGTTTTTCCAACCTTGCTGCTTTTACTTTTTTTAGATAACAATAAATTGAATACAGTATCTTTGGGTTTTAGATTAACAGTCAGACAAAAGTCCAAAACAAACAATGTCATCTTGGGCTCCAGGAAATTGTAATGGGCATTTTTCACTATTCTCAACGTTTATAGAACAAATGATTAATTGAGAAAATAGTTGGCCATATTAATCGATGATGAAAATACTTGTTTGTTGAAGATCTACTTTTATAAAAGTAGTGTTTATTACAGATGTAAGTGAATGAGGCACTGTGCCCGACTTCAATTTCTCACAGTGCCCCATTTGTGTTGTGCTTGGTCTCAAAGAGAGGGCTGAGTTCAGTGCTCTTGTGTTTACTTTGGCCTACGAGTGTGTAATCATGGCTTTGATGGCTGTATGTGGCCTTCTCAAAATGTACATCCAAAAGAAGTCGAGTACATGTGTGAATAGCAGTTTGAGCAGAACACTTTCCTTTTCACTCATGATTGTTATGGACAGCACTTTTTATAGAGTTTACCATGTTGTTAAAGTCGAGGCTCCTTGTTTGGGAAGGAGGTAGATTTACAGTGTGTGAATACTGATTTTATATATAAACTTTTTGGAGGGGGCAGCAGTATGAGCCTGTTGCCCTGCAATGGTTACTATTGCAAGCAGCCAGTGGTCTGGAGGCTCATTGAAGCAGGCAGTAATGGTTTCAGAAGAAGCTGTGTCAGCAGTTTTTTGAATGAGCCAACAAACATTATTTGTCAGACACTGCTCGGCTATATTATGAATGGGTTATTAGAGATGCACCGATATGGAATTTCATAATGATAACCAAATCAAATCAATTCCTCCTCTGCACCATGAATTCTGCTCTTCTCATGTACTGTATGTTCAACATTATTTTATAGAGCATAAAAAGTTTCATTGACTTTTCATGACGTGACAGAATTAAGAAAAGAAATCCTACAAAAGTTAGTTTCTCCGGTGTAAAAACGTTGCATCAACTACTCAGATGGCAGCAGAAGTGACAGTTTTTAGAGACTTGTTTATTCTGCTTCTGTGGATGTTCTTTTCATTTGTTTCCCTCGTCTGACGCTTGTTATATGACCTGGCGGGGATGTCGGGGCAGAGACATACAGGGTGCAGACAGGGGCTCTTCCTCAGGCTTTTCCGTCTGCCAAACTGAGCACTGTTGGCAGGTGGAAGTGCCTAAAATAAATTACCGCAGCCAGTGTGGAGGGGGAGAGCAGGAGAGCACCCTGGCACTCAAGTGCCTTTGGGTTGGGGGGATGAAGCTAGCTTAAAGGGAAAATCTATTCTATAAAAGGGGCCCAAATAGAAATACACCCACAGAAACTGGAGGCCTGAGCCTCACTTTGTGTGTAAGTAGTACATTTTCAGCAGTTCTATGTGGATTTGGGCCCCTTTTTTGTTTATGATAAATAATCATCAGTCAATTACCAATTGGGGCTGAATGATATTAAAACTTTTGAGAAAATAACAATTCACTTACTCATCACATACACATCATACAGATAGTGATATTACAACAGGCGGCATCATTTCTCAAGATATAAGCACACAGGAAGAAAAAGTGTTGTGTTTTTGGTACATATTATCTGTTTTGTTAGGAGTGCAGTGCACTCTGAGAATGATTGGGATCAGTCATTTGCTGTGTAAGCAGAGTGCTAAATTATGTTTTTTTTTTCAAATGGACTAGACTAGTTTATCTTTGCTTTGCATTTTCTGTTTGTGATAAAATGGATTATGTAGGGTATAATTAGATTATTTTATTACATCCTTTGAAAATTGCTAAAACAACATATTCTATATTTCTATTACACATTTTCTGGCTTTAGAGCAGCTTTGAATTTTGTCTTTTTTTTCCTGATTCACAGTTTTAAGAGTGCATTGCTGTACTTTGTATTGCTGCAACTAATGAATAATTTCATTATTGATTAATGTGCTGATTATTTTCTCAATAAATCAATTGATTGATGGGTCTATAAAATGCCAGATTGTGACTGAATGTACATCAAAGTCCAAGGTGACGTCTTCAAATGTGTTATTTTCTCCAACCAACAGTTGACATTGTAATAAAACAGAGAAAAGCAGCAAATTGTCACATTGGAGAAGCTGGAACCAGAGAAAAATAGTTGCACAATGAATCGACCAATTGTTTCAGTTCTAGTTATTTGCAACTCTTGCTCCTAAAGAATACAGCCATTTACTTCCTAACTCTACTTCCTCCCCTAAACAGACTCCAGTTTAACACAGAAAACTAATAAAATCATGGAAGTGAGTCTGGGGGGAGTTTTTCTCTCATAAACATAGGCTAATTAGTTTTTAGGATTTGGCCTTTTGGTCTGAGAGGAAATTGCACGCAGAGCAGATCTTGTGTGACTGCTGCAGGTCAACCAGATGCACAGATAGATGTGTGTTGTGGGCCTGAGGGTCTCTGTGGGGCTCTTGATGCTGTTTTGAGCAGAGCTCTGCAGGATGTGTGAATACAGGCCAGTGAATAGATGGCGGGAGGGGTGGGGGGGGCAGAGGGTTCAGATTCCTGCAGATTCATAATACTCCCTCAGTTCTCAGATCACATTATTATGCTGTCTGCCTGCTCATAATTTCAGAGCAAGTGCATAACTTTATTGTCTGGAGGATTGTGCTGTGTCTGGGCACAAACAGTGAAGCCCACATGGAAAAGGAAAGTGGAATATATCATCAGTACAGTCCAGCTGTTTTAGAGGAACTGAGAGGGAGAGGATGGGTTTGAATGAGAGGATGTGGGAGTGGAGAGACTCAGATGAAGGAAGAAACTTTGCAAGAGAGGAGGAAGAGGTGACCACGGTCAGGCGGAGAGGGCAGAGAAATAAAGAATGACACAATCACACACAGCAGCTGGAGTGTATGCGTGTGCTGCGCTGCTGAAGGAAGTCTCACTAGGCCTTTATAAGGATTGCAGCGAATGCTCGGCTTACTGTTTTGTTTGTTTTTTTATCAGCCTTTTCCTGATTGACTCTCTGTCACTCAGCTCTTACTGTCTCTTAATCTCTCAGTCTTTATCTCTTTTTCTCTGAGGAGGTACGCCATCAGTCATTCTGCCATGTAATCAAGGCTACTGCCCTACATGTGTCACTACCAGTGTCACAGAGACAGACAGGAGTGATGGGCGCTAGAGGCCTATTAGCTGTTGCATCAACTTCCTTTTTCTGAGGAAGATGACAGAAGTACAAATGTGCTCTCAAAGCTGAGTGTCACAGTACTGAGTAGCCTAAAACTACTTAATGCTGTAGTTTCACATAAATACACTCAGTTTATTAGGTACAACTAGCTAAAACGAATGTAGGCTTATACAACAATCCTGCAGTAAATTCTACCATCATGAAGGTTATAACATTGAGTTTGTGTTGAAACTGTTTTAGAGAGATGTTGATTCAGCTTTATTATAATTTTGGTGGCGGTGAAAGTGTTAGAAACACTTCTCAGTGTAACTGTATATTTCAACAGCACTATAACGGTAACTGCCAAAATGACATGGTTGAATCAACACCTCTCTAAAACAGTTTCAACAACATTACAACCTTCATGAAGGGATGATTCGTAACAGGACTGTTGTATTAGACTGGTTTTATAGGTGTAGGTGTACCTGATAAACTGGCAAACTGTATTTTTAAGTCTTATGAACTGAGGCATTCTTAAAGGCACTCAGAGTTTGTATACAATGCGTTAGGCCATAACAAAACAGCTAATTGAACTGATATGTATTTTTTATGTTGACCCACCCAGTTTTTCAATGGTATGCACACTTGTGCAAACAGCATAAGCTCCAATAAACAGTCCCAGTTTGTATCACTTGTGCCACAGAGTTGTTTGCAGGGAAAATGTTATTGTGGATAGCAGAGGGGCTGAAGCTGGTATACTTTTTTCTCCCTCAAGTCAACACTTTTCCTGCCTGTCCTGCAGTTATTCTAAGTCCTTGCTCTGCTGAAGGTTTGTGTGAAATGTGCTGAATATGAATCCTCCTCTCTCGCTGTAGAGATGACCACGGCTTCAGCCCCCTCCACTGGGCGTGCAGGGAGGGCCGCTCAAACGTGGTGGACATGCTCATCATGAGAGGGGCTCGCATTAACGTCATGAACCGAGGGGACGACACACCTCTGCACCTGGCTGCCAGCCATGGACATCGTGACATCGTGGGAAAGGTAGGGTTCATGTAAACACACAGCATGCACACAGTGATGCTGGAAAAGGTCTCCACAGTAAAACTTTTATTCTGATGGTTATGAGCTTACCTCCCTGTTGTTAGAACATGACTGACACTCTCTCTCTCTCTCTCTCTCTCTCTCTCTCTCTCTCTCTCTCTCTCTCTCTCTCTCTCTCTCTCTCTCTGTGTCTGTAGTCTGTCAGAATAGTTCTTATATTGTGCCAAATGTTAAACATGTCCTCGCTAGATATCAAGTCAAAAACTGACTCTGAGCTGTGACACTGACACTAATACCTCCTTTGCACACACAAATCTCACTGGCCAAAATGAAGATGTATCTATTAAAGTTTGCTTCATAAACACAGGATATTATGAAACCTAAAATGATATCATCTGCACTTATAAAGGCAAAGGTCTTGTCTGTTCTTGCAGTTCCACCATCAGCAATTTTAAACTGAGGGAGCACTTAGTAATTTGTCAGTGTCAAGTGTAAATATAATGTTTCAATGGCTGCAAAGTATGATTATAAAACCTAACTTCTAACCACAGTTATTAAGCAATTTATGATGTGAAAGAAGTAGTCATTATCCTCAAAAGATGTCGATTAATCCTTTATTTATTCAAGGACAGTCAATTTGCCCATTTGCTTATTTTTCATTTTTTTTAAAGGGGTTAGACAACAGGACAAATACATCAGCTGCAGGCTGAATCTAGGCTGATGGACAATTTTATTCACCAAAATAAGTTCAAATAAGTCACCATTTAAAGGCACAATTTGTGCACAGTCAGTAGCTGCAATGTAACCAGCAATACAGGGATTCATTCACTGATAGTCTGTGCTTGCACAAGCTCCTATGCAGCATAAAAAAAAATTCACCTTGGCCTTTTTCAGATGCATCACCTGGGTTCACTGTAGGTCATGTTTAAAGGCTTTGTAATCCACTGGTTTGCTTTTGGAGATGCAACATTCAGTGCAGGTGTGTGGAGCTCCATGTGGCTGCGACATTATTCTGTAAGGTTTTGTAAAACAGCAGGTCTGGTTGGTAAAATAGAAAAACATAAAGTGAACTGTCAGATTTTTGTATTTGTTTAAAAAACATGAATTTTAAACTAAATTAAAAACCACAAGGATGTCTTTTATCTTGGTGTACAGTATGCCATAATGCGATGCTTCTGCTCCAGGGTGTCTGATTTAGAATAGCTGCCAGGCAGCTATTGAGTTTAATGTTAGGCATGTCTCAATACCTCTGGTATGTCTCCACAGGCAAGACGAACCTCCACGATTTTTGTTGGCAGCGTTAACACTCATCCCTGTATACAGCCCAAACAAGATCTGACCAGCCTTGTTTTGCACATAATCCTTTTGTTTCTGCTTCTCTTTTAGCTGATCCAGTGCAAAGCAGACACAAATGCAGCCAATGAACATGGGAACACACCACTGCATTATGCCTGCTTTTGGGGCCAAGACCAAGTGGCTGAGGTTAGTGCGCCCCCTGGTGGTGTAAAAGCTGAGACTTACCTGTTTTTATGTGTAACTCCACTGGCCAATCTAATCTGTCCTTTTACTCAGGACCTGGTGACTAATGGGGCTCAGGTGAGCATCTGTAACAAATATGGGGAAACTCCCCTGGACAAAGCCAAACCTCACCTGCGGGAACTCCTCAGAGGTATCCTGACTCCCTGTTACCGCTTGCATCATTCTTACAGGTTCTAATGCATTTTTGATTGTCTTTGTATTCAATTTTCTCATTGTAATTTATTCCTCCACCACACAGACAAAGCTGAGAAAATGGGACAGAACTTGACTAAAATTCCCTTCAAGGACACGTTCTGGAAAGGCACCACTAGAACTCGACCCCGTGAGTCCCAATTCATTATCTTACCAGTTTCCATCAGTTGATTTGGTCAAAGTGCTGCATGAAAGGGAAAAATGTTCCACACTGGCCTTCCAACCAGTCTTAATGTGGTGTTTTGAAATTTCCACCGCTTTTCTGTCTGCATAGTGTTGTGCTAAATTTCACATGAATAATGTGGCTTCTGTCTGAGCTTTAACTTGCCATTTAAGTTTGTCTCAATCTTGTGTTTTTAGGCAATGGCACTTTGAACAAACATGCAGGCATTGACTACAAACAGCTCTCTCTCCTGGCTAAAATAAATGAGAACCAGTCTGGAGAGGTACTTTATGTTCTTGTTTTCACTCTTTTATTTTATTGTAGAACTGCTGACGATCAGTTAACGGTACACGTCAATTACTTCACTTCTTGTATCTTTATTTCTTATCTGTAGCTGTGGCAAGGGCGCTGGCAAGGAAATGAAATTGTCATTAAGGTGCTAAAAGTTCGTGACTGGACCACAAGGAAAAGCAGAGACTTCAATGAGGAATATCCCAAACTCAGGTTAATATTTAATCCAGACTTTTCTACAGCCTCTGCGTTCCGTGCTGTTGTGGTCACTCATTTGTCTGTTTGCGTTGTGTTGAACCAAACTTTATTGTATTATTTCTTTTTGGGGGTGTTGCATCTCACACGAGCCGTCTGTTTATGTCAAATCCTCTGTGGGTTTGCCTCTTTTTGTCTGTCTGTCTGTCTCCCCTGTCCTTCCCTCTTGGGCTTCATCCAAGGATATTTTCCCACCCGAATGTCCTACCTATGTTGGGAGCATGTCAGTCTCCTCCCGCCCCTCACCCCATCATCATCACACACTGGATGCCTTATGGCTCCCTCTACAACGTGCTGCATGAAGGCACCAGTGAGTACTTCTACTCTGGTCACAAAGTCTGTTCTTGTCACCATTTTTGGTGTGATTTGTGATTTATTGCACTTACGCATTTGTCATTATGTTGCCATCACTTTTTGTACGATAGCAATTTCACTGTCACCCTGTTATGCGGTAAAGGTAAGGGTGGCTGAAACCTGTTATGATTTTTCACTCATCCTGCTGTCAGACTTTGTGGTGGACCAGACACAGGCAGTGAAGTTTGCGCTGGACATTGCTTGTGGAATGGCCTTCTTACACACACTTGAGCCCATGATCCCTCGCCACTATCTCAACAGCAAGAGTGTTATGGTAAGAAGAAGTTGTGGTTTCAGCATTGCTTACAGGATCATACATGTATCCAATTGTCATATGATGACTGACCCATCAAAGGAAATTGTGTTGCCTAAAAAAAGAAAACTGCAGAAGAAGGAAGTGATGTCCGTTGTACTTCAAAAGTGACATCTCAGTCAGTGTTCCTTGTTTCCACAGATAGATGAAGACATGACAGCCAGGATCAGCATGGCAGACGTCAAGTTCTCCTTCCAGTGTCCTGGCAGGATGTACTCGCCTGCATGGGTAGCCCCCGAGGGTAGGCATCAGTCATACAGCACAGATCCAAAGTGACAGCTGAAGCCACACAAGCTCGAGCGTGAATGATGGATGCAGGGAACTCCAGACTGCCTCAGAACTAAATTTAATCTGCAGCTGATTTCCCTTTGAGATACGGTGAAAGTTGGAAACATAAAGTGATTACAAAAAGTGAAAATAACCAGGGAACTTTTGCAACAGCAATCCACAGAAAAAGGCTTTAAGTTAACTGAACAGTGTATGGAGCATGATTAGCGGTGACTGCATGGGATACAGGAGATTTGTTGCTACCAGTTACCATAGAAACAACCTCCAATACAGCATGCGTGTCGTGGGTAGTGAGCCATGAAATTGAGAGCACAGAGAGCGCTGCTATTGATAAGGCACAAATGTACTTGGCTAAGGTGAAGAATTTCAATAGGCCTCATTTTCAGCAGAGACGTCTTTGTAACATTTAAACCCTGTAACATAACGGATAGAAAGAGCGATTATGTTTAACAAGTACGACAGATTAACTCTTGCCTTTCACGTTTAAGTAATATGTGTAGTGAACGTTAATCCTAAATATAATGTACATTCTAATAGAAGAAGCTACACGTCCCTCATGATTTATGTGTAAACAATTACTTTTTGTTCAGTGTATCACTTATTGGAAAAGATGGAAATAATAGATTTGCATGAAAAGGAGCTTAAGATTTAATTTGGATACAAAGACACTGAGGCCTGTCAATCACTGGAATTGCTCGGGCAATATAATGATATTTCTGTTTTAAAGTCAATGATTTTGAGTGTTTTATGGGATTTTTTTTAATCTTAAATGATAATATACAGTTTTGTTAACCAAGTTAGCAAAACAATCTTACAGAGAGACTTTAAAAAATGATAGCTCAGTTTCATGCATCATGCAGTCCAGTGTGATGGACTGCTAACTGACATGTGATGTGTTCAACAGATTAGAGGGTTTTCTGATGATTGTTTTCTTTTTCATTTTGCCAAGCCTTTATGACTACATCACTTCATTGTGTTGATTGATATTGTAAAAGTGAATCTTAGTAAATCTATTAAAGGTGACATTACATTTTAGGAGATAAATAGAAAAAGTTATTTGACCATTTTTCCTCTTTCTTGCTGCATATTTTCCATTTTGTTGTCAAAGTGAAGTCCTTCACTTTATCCCCATCTATAACATCCACTACATAACCTTCACTTGCTACTCTTTGTGATTTCCAGCCCTGCAGAAGAAGCCAGAAGATATCAACCGTCGGTCAGCAGACATGTGGAGCTTTGCTATCCTGTTGTGGGAGCTGGTGACCAGAGAAGTGCCGTATGCTGACCTCTCCAACATGGAAATTGGCATGAAGGTCAGCAGAGCTATCTTTCGCTCATTAGATTACAAACTGAGTAGCAAACACTTGCAGGCAAAATAAACTATTACTCATAGCTTTAATGCATTCAGGAATATTTTTCCTACATTACTGAACATCTGTCTGTTTTTGGCTTTCAGGTTTCCTTGGAGGGATTGAGGCCCACTATCCCCCCTGGCATTTCGCCCCACATTTGCAAGCTCATGAAGATATGCATGAACGAAGACCCAGCAAAGAGGCCTAAATTTGACATGATTGTGCCAATTCTGGAAAAAATGCAAGACAAATGAAAAACCTCCTCTGCCCTCCTGTACTGAACCGTTGAGTTACCAGATATCGTACCCCAAATATCACTCTTGATATGGTGGTGTGGTGCTTACCAGTATTGCCTTAAACTCTTACTCTACCGCTGCATTCAATTCAATATCAATTCAGTTTTATTTATATAGCGCCATATCATTCAACTCCACTGTAGCTTCTGCTTCTGAGATTAATTCAGCAGCAGTCACTTCTTTTATATTGTTGTTGTTTTTTTTTTTTCAATGAGATATCACCTTTTTATTAGTGTCTTCATCTTTGTCACTGATCCGCTGATGCTGTCTCTGCAGGAGCTTAGTATTGACTGTTCATCTTCTAAACTGTAATCACTTGGACTGAATACAATCTTCTTCAATGTTCCAGACTGAATAACCTGTGGAGGTCAGCATGACAGTCTCTTGCATTGCTTCAGTGGACTTGAGGCCTTATTTTGTATCTGGAATTGGCTCACTATAAGAAAAAGCCACCCTGTAAGGAAACTGCTCCTCTTTAATGGTGGCTGTTAATAAAACAAATAACATATTAACTCAAAGCTTGTCTTGTGGGGAAATGTTCATGTTTATTGTGTTAGCAACAGTCTGTATACAGCTGGGCGAGCATGACAAATGTCTGAAACCGAGCATTTAAACATGTAAGATTAAGAAAATGTATACCGGTATGAATGAGTGGTGACCATGAGAGTACTTGCAGTGTTGTACCACTCAGCTTGGCTTGTGTAGTGATGTGTAGAGCTTGACCTGTCTTGTGCACTGGTCCCTGATGTTGACTGATTTGTATCCTGTACAACCTGCTGACGATGTAAAACCAGCCATAGAAACTTTGTTTTTTGCTGCAGCAAAAATATGTTGATTTCAAAGGAAATTTCAAAATGCACTGCAAAATTGCTGATTTTTTTTTTGTGAATTGTAATAATGTAAATTCAATTAACTAGATTACTCAAATGTATTACTGAAATCTAGTTTATTTCCCCTTCAAAATCTAACATAACAGTTTTATTATGATCTGAATTCAGTTAGCTGTGCTATTCAACAAAGAGTATAGTCGGTCTCTGTTTCAGGATGTCTAAAAGTGTTTGCTTAACTCAAGTGTTATTTTCATGCTGAATACTGACAATCTATGTAATCCAACATGTAATATCTTGTTTTCCTTGTAGTGTCAGGAATTAATACTGCAACCCAGACTGTAATTTATTCATGGATAACTTGGGTACAGTGGTAATTAGTCGTTTTGTTGTCGAGCATGGGGACTGCCTTTCTTCTCAATCTTTTGGCTACATCAGAAGCAGCTGCCAACAGAAGGTGACTGGGACATTAAGATCACTCACTCATTTCTATTATCTTGGTCCTCTAGATGACCTCTGACTTTATATCAATCTCATGGGTTGTTTCTTCTTCTACCTGCATCGTTTCCGTGCCTCCACCAGCTTGCTTGTTTGTGCCGAATCACAGGTTGAAGCCAAAATCAAGAATGACTTATACAAATGTATGTATTTATATATATATATAAGTATATTAAAAAGGAAAAATATGGGCAACTTGTATGTGTGAATTTATAGTGGGAATTGGGCATTTTTTGGTAATTTGGAAAAAGTGTAAACTTTACAATTTTTCAACTTAGTTGTATTAAAAAGCAACATGAATATCAGGCCATAGTTATTCAACTGCTGATATTTAGCTCAGTGTGGAATGGTGCTTTTGTGATCTTTTTGTGGGGTTGAGTCTCTTAATATAACTGTCAGATTAGCAACAGAAAAGGCATAAATGTTTTATAGTAAATGACATTTTTACTTGATATAACTAATTAATGGTTAATCATTTAATGTTTTATAGATCAATTAAAAGCCATTAAGAACAACTTGTAGGCTGGCAGGTTGTGAAAAAATCTCTAGCTGGTGGGTCACTTACAGTTTCTTACTTTCTAATAAGCTATTAATTCTTATATATTTCAATAAAGTTATTAAATAAGCATCACTGGTTTCTCACGTTCTAATAAGCCAATGACACATTTGTCATTAACGGCAATAAACCTCAAGCACGCAGTTACAAAAGTAAGTCAATGTAAGTCATTAATAAAATATTCTTATGCAATAATCAAGTCTGCAGTTTTAAATGTAAATGAATAGTTAAAGGGATTCTGGTCCAGATTATTGTCTTCTTGCTGATCCATAAACCATTAAATAATTTACTAACATTACAATTTATAAACACTCTATGAAGGGTCATTTGTTATAAAGTGGTTATTCAATGTATAGATATATGCCATTTGGTGCTGAGTCCCATGCCTATGCAAGAATCAGACATTATAGATACTGCTGTTGGCTCGGAAGCGACGCATTACGCTTATATGACTGATCCGAAACATGCATCACCGGATCGACATGTCCAAAAAACAGTCTGAAAAGTCTTTTTTTTTTTCTAAAGTAAGTTCCTGTCCTGCTTTTTGCCTGAGTGGCAGCAGTGGGCTCTGGCTGTGACGTCAGTCCGTGACGCAGGTTCGTCCTCCATCACTGGTCGATCCCACTGACAGAAAACACCACCCAGGTACGAAGCGAGCTCTCACGATTCACGGAAACATGTAGTAAGCTCGCACACTTCAGCATATTTCGACAATAGGAGGTTTGGTGCAGCTGGTAAGTCAAAAATACTCAACATAAGCTTGATAAATCACTGTCACCGCACTAGCTTTGATTTTCCCGTTTGGAAACGTTAGCGAGCTAGCCGAGGAGCTAACGTTAGCCTAGCCAAGATGACGACGGTGATGGTGGCGGATGGATCCCGTTATTTCCAGCTGCGGCGATGGCACCCGACAGATATCGTTGTATTTCAGCACGCAGCCTGCTTTTAGAACTGGATTGTAGTCAACAACCAGCTGTGTGAATCAAAATGATGCACTGAGCTCTTGTCTGGCTCTACATTGAGCTAAATATCAAGAGAGAAAAAGGTCGTGTTGGCAAATGGAAGGTAAATCTGCCGAAGTACGTTTCATATTCGCCCGAAAAATCCAACAGTGAAAGTAACCGCAGTAAGCCAAGCCGGCATAGACGAACAAGAAACAGACTTCAGTCTCCAGATTGAAATGTTGCTAGTTGCAGTTACAGTCAGTTAAACTTCAGCATTTTTAGTGATACTGACATAGTTGACGCTAATGAATATATTCGTAGCGAACAGCCACGGCACATTTTCTCGAACTCCAATGAGAAACTATTGACCGAATCTCTCCGTTATTAATCGCTAGCCTGCTAGGTAGCACGCTAACGGTACTATGCTAATAAATCTCGACCTCTTTCTCCGTCAGAGCCGTTGTATGGGACGTTACCATGGGTGGCCATGACGATGAAGACATGTCATATGTTGTGAATAAACAAAAACAAGATGAAGAGCTGAAGAACAAGCTGAACGACAGCAGCCACTGGTGCGACCAGGAGTCCACTGGCAACAATGCTAAGTGGGTCAAAGAAGGCCGGAACCAGCTGCGGAAAGTAGCCGAGAACCAGCAGGACCAGGACCACAACTGCAATATCAGCCAGAATGGGAACAAGGAAGACTTCCCTCATCAGACCACCACTCAGGAAGAACAACAGGGAAACGAGGAGCAAACCAAGTCTCCCAAAATAGCAATGACCCCTGGTCTCAGTCAGGAGGAGTCCAAGAACATCCTTAATGAGCCGCTACTCATCGACACTCTGGAGTCTACAGAAGAGAAAGAGAGAGAAGAAGAGGGTAAAGAGAAGGAAAACAAATCAGAGGAAGATGAAGAGACGTCAAGCGATACCAGAGGAGTGACCGAAGAACAGAGTAATGTGGAGTCTCAGAGGGAGGGCAGTGTTGTGGGGAGAAATGCCTGCCTCCTGTTCTCCAACATGAATGGGACACCACATGACGAAGAGTCCAGCTGGCCTGCGCTGTCTCAGGACAACACAGCCGACAGCTCTCCAAATGGCAACAGAGGTAAATAGAAATACGTGGAGTCGATGTTTAGGCACGCATTTGTGGTATAATGCAACAGTAGGCATGCCTATAAGAGCAGTTGGATGTCACAGCTTGCACAGACAACAACATGCATTCAAAAGAGATAAATGCTGCACAAAACAACATAACATTATGGAGAAGACATGGTGAAAACAGCAACACCTTACTTTCACTCCCCCTTTTTAGCATCCTGTGAAGCACATACAAGTGGAGGCTGGTGCATAAGTATTAATAATATCAAATATTAATATTATTACTGATGAAAGCAGGCATGTTTGGAAGTTTGACTTTTTTTCTGCTGCAAATCTTTTCTTTTTCTTTATTTTGTACCCTACTTGGTGTGAAAGTGTTGTTCATTTCATTCAGATTTTAGACTTTAAATCTGATTTAGCCTTGGTGTGCAAAGGCCTATAGCCTGTATATTGTTTTTTTTCTAATCATTTACTGATCACAATAAGAGCCCAAGAACCTCTTTTTCATTCAGATTATCTTCAAACTCAGTACTGTCAGTATTTGTCAGTATTCAGTAAAATTATAGTAGTACATAGTAATGTATAGTAGTTGAGTATAGCAAAGAATAGTGTATAGTAGTAGTATGGTAGTAATTGAATCTCATCAGTAGTCAGTAATATTGTTTGTCACCTGGTCTCTTCATGACACTTAATACCAACAACAATGAAGTGAAGCAACTTTACAAATGCAACACTAGATGCTAGTCACCTGTTGTTTGGCCAAGAGGGAGTTATGGAGTTTATCTCTAACAATATCGTTAAAACCATTTCTCTTTCTCATTAGTAATCTGATAAAAGGAAAAGTCAAAACACTTAAAGATAAATACAAGCAACAGAAGATAACCGCGGTTATTCGTTATCCCTGTGTTTACATTCCAATTTATCTGATTGTCAGACACCATATCTAATTTCTTTAATAATCAACTATTTCAATGCTGCCAGAATATATATATATATATATATATATATATATATATATATATATTACAGAATCAGTGTTTTGTCCTTCAGTGTTTCTTTTGTTCTTTTTCATCCAGACATTAAACATTTTCCCTACACTGTATTTCTCCTTTGCTGCCTGCCTTTCAGAGTCCTTTTGGGATTCCAGTGCTTTTGAGACAGACACAGACCTACCTTCAGGATGGATGAGGGTGCGAGATACATCCGGCACATACTACTGGCACATCCCCACAGGCACCACCCAGTGGGAGCCTCCTTCTCCCCTGGGGAAAGTTGGCGACTCCATGATGTCCTCGACTATGTCCCTGGAGACTACACCCTGTGAGGAAAATGAGGTGAGGTCTCACGCACATTTTGCTTGGATAGAGTCAATGGCATGCAAGTCTGTAGACGCTAATATCTTCTGTTAAATTTGACAGGAATCCTGGGCCCAGCTTTCCAGCACAGATGAAGGAGCTGGAGAAGGGGAACTATGGAAAGTAAGTTGTGACAAGAATGTAATTGAGTGTACTCAAAATACATGGGAGATGAGTTTGTACATATTTTCACATTTAGCGACAACAAATAATTTTGGATTATTATAGCATATTCACGCAGCTTGTGGTTAAGACTATATAAAAAGATAAAAACAGGTTTGCACTGCAGTTTCTTTTTACAAATCTGCACACATGGCAATGCTGCTATCTGTGATAAGCTAATATCAACTGATAATATCAGCCCTCTAATTCATCATTTTTCCATTGGCACAATATTTCAGGAACCCAGCTGTCTTATGGGCACGTGTGGTTTTTGCTCAACTTAACAAAAACACAAGTTATGTTCAAGTGAACATAACTTCACAGTGTATGTTCAGTGAGTGCTGAAATGTCTCTGTCTCTCTCAAGGCTGAAAATGTTATTAGAACAAGTACCTTTGTCTGTCATGTTAACATCCTCTAGCTGGAATAAGTTGAAATCTCCATGGTTATCTGTGTCTTCAGGAGGAGGGAGAGGTTGCATCTGATCAAAGTCTGAAGGAGTTTGAGGGGGCAACTCTACGCTATGCATCCATCAACCTAAAGTATGCGCTGCTTTTTGATTAGTTAGTATTTAGTGTATTGTCACCTGTTCTTTTAATCTTTCTGTTACTCATTCTTATCTCTCTCTCTACCATTGCAGTTACAATTGCTCCCAGTCTGAGGAAGAAGAGAAACTCGCTCCACTCTGCACAGATTTAGAAACTAAGGTAAATCCGTGTTTCAGTTTGGATTTTTCCAATATGATGAAAGTTAATCTCAAAACCAAACCGAGTATGAAGAATACTGTCATTGCTCTTGAGACAAAAGACTGGCCTCAGAACTGGTTCATGGGTGCTGAAAACTGCTCTGAAACATTTAGGATGGGTCATATTCAGAGGGGGAAATCTTTCCACAGGGATTAATAATGTACAACTTAATTTATTAGTTCTTTGAAAAAGTAAAAACACATTACCAATTTCCTCCAATGTTTTGGGCAGGTTGAGCAGTAAGTCCAGATGATAACTTTTTTCTTGTGGTATTTGCATGTTTGTATCTAAGCAAGCATTTTTCAGTTTAAAGTGGAGTAACCAGCACCACTAAATGAGCGTAAAAGAGGGGAAATAAGCAGCATTAACTCATAGAGGACCCAACACACCTCAAATTCCCACCCTTTCCTAACTTCATTGTTCTTCACCTTCCCTGTGCAGTCGTGTTTTGTGCTAACGTGCTGCGTGTTTGTGCTGTCAGTGTTTTGCAGTGCGTTCCCTGGGCTGGGTAGAGATGTCTGAGGAGGACATGGCACCCGGCAAGAGCAGTGTTGCTGTCAACAACTGCATCAGGCAGCTCTCTTATCACAAACACAACCTTCATGACACTGTTGGCATCTGGGGAGAGGTGAGGGTTTTTCCTGAGTCGCGCAGACACTCCCTGTAATGTCCACAAATTGTAAAAGTTAAAATGTGTACTAATGCATGCATAGATATCTTACTAGCAAGCCCAGAAATTACTCTGATAGGTCAAATGTTTTAAGCCAGACTGCTCATACTAAGAATGTGTGTGTGTGTCCTGACAGGGTAAGGACATGCTGATGGTCCTGGAGAATGACACTATGAACTTGATCGACCCACTGGGCCAGACTCTGCTTCACGCTCAGCCGATTGGCAGCATCCGTGTTTGGGGTGTTGGCAGAGACAACGGCAGGTCAGTATCCACAGTGCAAGGCCAAAATGAAGATGGCAAAACTACACATGATTTATTTATCTAACTTTTGAAATTTGCTTTAAACAAGCCATGCTTCAAAAAGGCTTTGTTTGATCATTGGCTAGTTATATTTCATTTATGATTGTACTAAAAAATTTTAATCTACCATATATTTTTCATTTGACATGGAGGAAGGATTTGATTTTTATTCACTTTCAAAACATAACATTTCTAACTTTTGCTTACAATTAACTGAACTTCTAATAGGTGCATTATGGTAAATTTACACAAGTGAAATTTAATTTTAGCTTCAGTCAATGTTTGTTAAATATCCTTCCTGACTTGTGTTAGGACAGACAGCCTTTTCTCACACGTTTGAACGTTCTGCCATAATCCCGTTGAGTGTGCATTTAGTGGTTGATTCCCCTTTAAGATAACACACAGCCTCCTGTAGCCTTGACTCATTCATGGCTCAAGAGGCTTCCTTCAGAAACTTGTCATAGCAAGCAAACTGTGCTCTTGTGTGTACTCTTCTTATTGCACGCTGCTGCTCTCTGCTGGATTGTTAACAACACTGCAGACAAAGATAACCCTGAGTGTGTTTGCCTGCTTCCTGTCTCACTGTATTCTAACAATCGTGTTTTTTCTTTCATGCTGCATTTCCCATCATGAACAGGGAAAGGTATACATTAGTGTTTACTATCTTTAAAAGGTTAATAAAATTATTGTTTTGTGCTGTTGTCACTTGCAATAGCGTGCGTGTGTGTGCTTTATGTGCACATAAAGCATATATTTGTTCAAACTGGCTCACACATTTATGCTGTATTAATGATCCAGTATGTTAATGTTACCTTATTCCATTTGATTCACCTGTAGGGATTTTGCTTATGTGGCTCGAGACAACCTGACCCAAGTTCTGAAGTGTCATGTTTTCCGCTGTGACTCACCTGCCAAGAACATAGCCACCAGCTTACATGAGATGTGTTCAAAGGTCAGCCACTATTGGATTTAACTTCATTTCATTATGAATTCAATGCAGTTTCTTGGTTCATAATCAACCATGGATTTCTTGCTTGAAATTTTTAACATTTTTTCCTTCACCCAATTTGACATAGATAATGATGGAGAGAAAGGCGACCAAGCCAGGGGTGAGCAGGCTCAGCTCTGACCCGAGTAACCCTGTGGCCATCCCTGTTGAAGGTAAAGCAAAGTCCCTTCAGGCCCTTACACACTTAGAATACCCTCACAAGTCAAAGTATGGAAACAGATCACCTAATGCTTCCTCCTTTCTTAACAGAGTTTCCTGCCCCGAAAAATGAACTCTTCCAGCACTTCCATGTTTATTACCTTGGTTGTGAGACTGTGGCCAAGCCAGTTGGTAAGAAAACACCTTCAAATATACAGCGGTTTATGTAAACACTTCAGCTGTTTGTGCCTTGAAATGTTAACTACACTTTTTGTGTCCTGATCACGATTTTGATTTTCTATGGTAAGGTTAATGTAATGTATCATGTGCTCTTGTGCGCATTCCTCAGGTATGGATATAATCAATGATGCGCTCGAGGTAGCAGTGAATAGTAAAGATAAAAGTGAATGGACTCCTGTCTCTGTGAATGTCGCGCCAGCCACCCTCACAATACTTTCAAAGCAGGTAACAGACTAACAAACTGAACATGACGTGGACTTGGGGAGGGTGATATGGTGATTTTAAATAAGGGGCTGAAGTTTCATCAGGATGTGCCTTTACAGGGATGTTGGCAATGTGTTTCAATGTAAAATGTTCTTGCATTACTTTCAGCATGCACTGTTTACATTACCTACTTTTACTCAACTTTGACTGCATAGTTTTAAAACGGTCAAATGATTGTAGATATGTGTCAACTGTGATTGACCTTTTTCTGTTTTTTCTGTTGGGAACTTAATATTATTATTATTCCAAGATGGAGATTAGCTTAGCATTTCTTGTTTGTGTGTTTTACTTCACAAAGTACAAATGTTGCGAAAAAAGAAGAGATTTAAATAACATATTGTCTTGACCATAGAGAACATAAAGTGTTTAAATTGTACGTTGTGAATTCTTTTGCTGTCATTTATATTTCTAACCCCAGAATGAGGAGGTGCTGTCAGAGTGCAGGGTGCGTTTCCTGTCTTTCATGGGTGTGGGAAAAGACGTCCACACCTTCGCTTTCATCATGGCGGAGGGTCCCCGAGATTTCACCTGTCACATGTTTTGGTGTGAACCCAATGCTGCCAGTCTGAGCGAGGCTGTGCAGGCTGCCTGCATGGTGAGTTATGAACTCATACATGTGAGGAAAACCATACAGGTGGAGATCAGATAAAGATGTAAATGACTTACAAATTATTCCTGAGGAAGACACTTGAGAAATGTGCTATTTGTGTTTTAATTCTGTCAAGACTTTATTTCTGTCCCAAAGTTGAAAGCTAATTTGGCACTAATTTGAATCACAGTTGTTTACATGCACAAGCTAGTGTTTGAGTTAAGTGTCTGTAATACAGTGAGTATAGAGAAGTGTGACAATCGTGCTGTTTATGTTTCCTTTTTATAGCTTCGCTACCAGAAATGTTTGGATGCACGTCCGCCCAGCCTAGCCTCCTGCCTGCCCACTCCTCCTGCTGACTCTGTGGCTAGACGGGTCAAGAAGGGGGTGCAGAGTCTGCTGGGCAGCTTTAAGAGCTACAGGTCAGGCTCTCAATCCCCTTGAGTTTGAGTGAAGATGATCCACAGTCCATTAAACACAAGGTCCATCACCACATCCCTTTCTCAATCTCACTCCTCCTCCTCCTCTCATCCTTCTGTCACAGTTTCGCCTTACGACCGTTTCACTTGTCTAGTCACTAGTCTAGTGTGTGGAGTAGTTTGTGAGGAAAATGTGTGTGTGAAAAGATTGCATTTATTTCCTTGTTTGGCTTTTACTTTATACAACAATTTTAAAACTCCCATCTCCAAACAGATGAACCCCTGGCATCTTTTTTTTTTTTTTTTGCTGGGATTCTTTCTGTGAATCTTAACAATTTTTGTGTTTTAACAAACAATGCTATGAATGTTGGATATGGATGTAATATATTTTACATGCAGATGCTAGAATTTGCTTGAAAAAGCGGTTGCTTGATTCTCTCACAGAAATGGTCTTGTTCCCCTTTTCCTCCTTGGTGCAATTACCGTCTCTAACGCTCCTCTTTTTTCTACTTTAAAAGAAGTTAAGGCATTCGCTGTCAGTTGGTGTCAAGTATCCCAATATTGATTTTCTAAAACATCATTGCACCTCTCTCTCTACGCCACCTTAGGTTGTAATACAAGCGCTGTAGGCGTCTCAGTAGTGTGCCACGTAGTTATATGTCCCTGACCCTCCCAGACGATGTATTTTAGTCTTCCAAAGAACTGTATGGTCATCTGTCACATAGTGAGCAACCACTGATTTGAGTGTAGTGTGTTTCTCATACATTCTGCATGAACATTTGCAAGTTCAGTGCTAGTGTGCAATAATCAGATGTTCCTGTATGGTGTGGTGATAAGATGGCTGCCATGTGATTATTTGTTCACTTTAATGAGAGTCTGGCTAGATTGAGTGCGAGGCTAATGGAACAACAGAGCCATGTTGAAAATCATTATCTTGTGATAGAAACGATAGTAATAAAAATACAAAACTCTGGGTTTTCTCACAGCCGTTTACCACCAACAACTACTGACTAGTACTGTAGAAACTTGCCACAAGCTGCATGTTTTGATAGCTTAGAGTTCTTTGCTGCTTGCAGCAGTTTAGTGCTTAAGCATCAATGTATCCTGTAAATTCCTTCTCTGTGTTTCTGTATGGTAAGAGGAGGCTGGAGTTGATGTGTAGTTTCGTGTTTCATAGGCATGTCACTCTAGTTAGTGTCAGTGTATCATACGCTAGCAGTAGAAAGTTAGACTTCCTGTCAGTTCCTTCAGACTGAAAAGATGAGAGCAGGTTAATGTTTGTATTTACAGTTTGTGTATATGGGAAACCTAGAGATGATTTCTCCAGTGGTTTACATTTTTATTTTTTCCTTGGCCACATTTTGACATATGTGGGTTCCGGCCACTCCAGTTAATGTATTTTGTATTGTTAACACACACTACAATGTACACTGTTAAGATGGTTTTCACATTAGCTCGTTAGATTTACTTTTTATAAAGAACACACTAATTAGCCAAGTTGTATTTTATCTTTGTGTCTGTCAGTGATCAATACTGTATGTAGCACAAAAGTAATAGTCATCTAATATTAAAGATGCAGTTTGTAAGATGTTTTGGTAATGTTGACCTCTGCAGGGCATTTGTTTGGCCACGTTGTCTGAAACATTGATAGCTACTTACTAGAAATCCTCAGGCTAACTGACTCCGCTACATAGAGATAAAAATAAATCTACAAATAAAGACCAAACCACATCAGAAGGTGTTGCCTTACAAACATTATTTTAGAGCAAAGGTATCACTCAATTAAATTACAACAGGAATATATAGACATGCATAACAAATACAACTTGTATTAAATAAAATACATGAAACAGTGAGTCCTTAATGAATAACATTATGCCCACTAAATCATGCTGATATAAAATGAGACTTTGTGTTAAATGTTTGAGTCTAACTGGTGCATAATGATATATCTCTGGTCTAAAATAAAGCCATTTTTTAATAATTAATCATTTTAATTAAGTCTCATTTACCTGCTGTCAGAATTGAATTGTTCACAACTTCAGATGTTTTATTTTAATTAAAAACACTCATCTTTGATATCATTTCTATATTGCAAAAAGCAGAAATCACTCAAAAGAGTGCAAAAAGAAGTTTGGTACTTGTAAAGTATATAGCCACAAAATATAAGGTTATGTTTGAAACCTATGGATTGGGAATGAATCCCATGTGAGTATAGAGAAGTGTGACACTGTTCTTTGAGACAGATTTCCAACTATAAAGCTGTCATGGAGTCTGTTCTGTTGTGTGACCTTATTGAACGACCTTGTCACCCAGTTTTGAAAGCAAACCAGTGCTTTGTGATGACTGGCCCTTCTCAAACTTTCATTCATGGATTCCTGTAGATGTTTTTAACATTTTAGAAGTGATCAAACACTAAAACTCTTACCAACTGCTTCTTTATATGTGTAAGATATAAAACTAATGAAATATTAGACTACATTGACTCATGTTACTGCCTTGTCACTTATGTGTCACTTGGAACTATTTTGCTTTTCTCCTTGAAAGTTTGCGGTGTCCCACCAGTGGCAACACTAAAGCCAGATGAGTTAAAGAACATTAGCAGATTAATTTATTTCTGTTCATGTAAATTAGGTGTATAAAATGTATGTATATAAAAGTCACTGCACAATAAATGTGAACATATCATAACTGTTTATCCTGTGGTCTTTTTAATATGTTGGCAGCTTTTTTGTTTGTTTGGTTTTTTTTTTTTTTTGGTTGTGTGAAGTTAAGTGGGTCTGAAGAGAGTGGCTTTCAAAAGGCAGGTCCGGGTCCTATAATCTGAAAATGTCTCCTTTGGTTTCTAGTAGTGGAAGCATAGAGATTTTTTTTTTTCATTTTCTATAATTGGCTTTATCTGTCATTCCCAGCTTTTCCATTAAAATGTAAACGCACACACACAACCTGTCTGTTCCTTTTGCATATGCATTAAACCAGCTGACACTGGTTTTACCATATGTATTGACAGACCAGCCACACAGTGCATGAACAAAAAATGCAAAATTTAACCCACCCACCCCCCTCCCTCGAGTCACCTGTTCAGTTCATATCAGCACTGCTGTCCCCACCTGGTGAGTTCAAAAGGATGGGTAGGGCTGGGTATTGTTTCCCTAAGAGATGGCTTTTGGAGATGAAAGGTGCACATAAAGTGGAATCCACAGCAGCCACAGACTGCTAATAATTGGCTTCACCATCTCCACAAAAATATCAGGACTGCCCTGCCAGCGGGATCCTGGAGCAGTGGGACAGATCAAGGCTCGGGCTATAATCGCTTCCTTTTGAAGAGATAGACTGGGTCCTCTGCTAGGTGACTTATTGACTTGTGTTTGTATAAACCAAACAAGTCCACAGCTGTAGTCTGTCCTGTTGCATCATATCAGTGGTGTATTTTAAAATAAAAGTGACTGTTGCTTTAATACACTGCAAGTTTACACTACAGGAGTCATCTTGGGCAACATGTAAGTGAATCTTTACCATCTGTTGACAGATTATAGCTCATATTTACAGTCAGTTATCAGTTCATTAGGTACACCTATCTAAAACTAATGCAGTTTAATACAACAGCCCTGTGATTAATCCTACCTTTTATGAAGGTTGAAAAGTTTAGTTTTTGTTTATTTATTACATTTAATGCATTTTTCCCGAAAAATTCAGCCACTGGATATGAGACATCATTTGCATCTTCCAAGGTTTAGAACAATTTCTTCTTTCGGATAACGAGTATTTCGACTGTGAAATCTGTACCATCGTATTGCAACACAATCCACCTCTCAAATTGTGAATATAATTTGAAGCTTATTTGATGAGCCAAACTACTTCAGTTTTGTTCTCTCTCCTTGTGTCCTCTCTAGCTTTTGAATGCCATAACTTGGCAGCAGTTCACACAAGTGAATCTTATGTTTATTTTTTTTTCTATATATATAACAGTCAAATCTAATTTTAGTTGCCATAGTTTTATTTTTATCTTTGGTAAGATGCCTTTATAAGCTGCCTATTCAGTTTTTCAGCCATTCTAGCAGCATGGCTCTAGGGATAGAAATGTTTGTCCAGACTAAAATATCTCAACAACTATTCGATGGACTGCCATGAGACTTTGTACAGATATCCAGGATGAAGCCTACTGACTTTGGATGGATTGGAATTCGGTACAGACATTTATGTCCCCCTCGGGGTGAATTGTAATAACTTGTGCTAAACAACAGCATGTTTTGTCATTGTGAGCATGTTAGCATGCTGGCGTTAACATTTAGCTCAAAGCACCGCTGTGCCCAAGTGATGTGTGCCAAATCCATACTACATACTAAGCAAGTTTGGGTATGTTACCACTGCTAAAAAAAAAATCTATACTCAAAACAGTCAGTATGTGTACTAAAAAACCCTTAATTTTAGAATCTGCTTGTTGATAGACACCATTCTCCCACAATGCAATGTACAAAGGAGCTAATCACAGCTGGAAAACATTTAAATAAACACCAAGAACACCTCAGAAGACAAAAAATAACTGGAACAACACGTTGCTGTCTCTTTGAGCACTTAAAGTCGCAGTGTGATTGCTTTTGCACGGTGCACAAATTGCATCATTTCCTGTTAGTATAAAACAGTTTAGAATGTTGATTTCTTGTGTACTAACTGCAAAAAGCAATACACTATCAAGTATAGTATACAGTATGCATGTAGTATAGAATTGGGACATAGCTTGTGTCTTGTTTGAGTCTCACCAGCACAATCTGTTTTATTATCTGTTGATGTGTTGTGCTGTTCTGTTTTGTGGCCACTGTGTTAGAGAGGTGTTTATTGAACTTTATGGTCATTTTGGGTGCTGTAGTTTGTGGTACTGTTGAACTGTATTGTTTTATAGTGACATGTGCTTCTAATACTATATTTATTTATAATATTTACACCTCATTTATATCAATAGGAGGAGACGAACAGCTTCAACAAAAACTGAAGATTATAACCTACAGTTATATGAAGGTAGGATTTATTGCAGGACTGTTGTATTAGACCTAATACCTAATACCTGCAACTGAGTGTTTTTTTGACTGTTTATTCCCTATACTAAAAACATACAGTAGTTGTGTATAGCCATGTCTGTGTAGCTTGGATTATGAATGTGCCGTGGTGGCATGTTTACAGCCACCCATGCCCTAAATCCCTTTGTCGCCTCTGTATTTCTGATGCTTGTTATTGTGCTGCAGTGTGTGTACACGTATCTCTGTAGACAGATTTATGCACTCTGTTTTTGCCGGGTGTCAATCACAATTTACATAGGTCGGCCCATGAAGAAACTAATCACAATTATAATTATTCCTATAGCCTAATTATGCATATGGCATTTGTTTAATGGAGATTTATTTGGAGTAATGAATGTGTAGTCTTGTGGAACATTGCTTTCCCTCTCCGTGTGGAGGAGAGGACTTGCGTCTCTTCCGCTGGGCTCTTCAATCTAATCACCAATCTCAGGCTAGATAAAAGGAGCTGGTGCAAGCGCCGTCTTCAACCTGGTATCTAGGTCTGAGCTGAGAGAGATGATGGAAATCCCTGTAGGGCCTTTTTGGACTCATTCATATTGCAATACACCTCTTTGTACAATGATTCTCATATCCTCTGCAGCCTTTATTTCAACAGTGCTTACCCACTTCTGGGTTCTGCAGAGATTCTTGGTAATCTGAGACGACACCACCGAGTGCTGAGCTCTGGTCAGGGCCACAGCAAATCAAACACGGCCATGGGAGGTGTGTGAAGGCAGCTGGATCAGAAAAACCAAAGGAGAGGATAATACTTCCTATGCTGCCACTGTAGGGAGTGTTATAAGAAAACAATTCCTGCTTCCACAGTCCTATAAAATTCAAAATAACATGAGATACATTAAAAAACATTAAACGACAGGTCAGAGAGAACAAACGACAGACAATACAGTTGCAAGACACAAATGTTGGTACAGTCTCTATTAACTTCCTGAGGCATTCAATTGGGGATTAAGCGGTCTAATCTCAAAATGTTCAGTAATTCATTCTCTCCCAAATAACACAGTGATTGCTTTGCCAGTGGGAGCAGCCAGCAACCCACTGGTGTCTGAGTAATCGTTTCTCCAGTGGTCCTCCAGCGATTCCAGCAGCTCAGCGGCGGTTAAGTAGCAGTTCAGTGCACACACCAATCTGGGAGGAAGCACTGTCTTTACTGACTCTACCGTACTGTAGCATGCAGCACGTGATGATGCACGACAGTGTTAAACTAGACCATAACCTAAACCTTACATACGCCCCAAAACACATCATACTCTTCTATTTTAAGACGGGTCAATTTTAAATTCACTTATAAAGTGAAAAGAGCAAAGTAAGAGCATTTTATTTGTAATTTCCAGTACAGAAAGAAGTATTTAGCTCCTTTACTTGAGTGAGAGTACCGATACCACAGTGTAAAAATACTCAACTACAGGTCAAAGTCCTGTGTGCAAAATCAGAAAGTATTCAGACCCCTTCCCCTTTTTCAAATTGTGTTATGTTGCAGCCTTATGCTAAAATAGTTTTTAATTTTTCCCTCATCATCATCTACACTCAATACCCCATAATGATGAAGAGAAAACCGGATTTTAGATTTTTTTTGCAAATTTATTAAAAGGAAATATCACATTGACATAAATATTCAGACCCTTTGCTATGACACTTGAAATTTAGCTCAGGAGTCTCCCAGTTCTCTTGATCATCTATGACATGTTTCTACATCTTGATGGAGAGTCTGCCTGTGGTAAATTCAATTGGTTGGACATGAAGGAAAGGCACACACCTGTCTATATAGGTGTGTGCTGACAATGCATATCGGAGCAAAAACCAAGCCATGGGCTTGAAGGAGCTGGCCGCCCAGCCAAACTGAGCTAACGGGGTGAAGGGCTTCGGTAAGAGAGGTGACCAAGCACCTGATGGTCACTGTGGCTGAGCTCCAGAGATCCTGTGTGGAGATGGAAGAAACTACCAGAAGGACAACCCTCACTGCAACACTCCACTTTGGCTATGCACATATGTTTACAATATTGGGATATTAGATATTTTTTAATTTGAATTCTTGAGAGAGAAAAGAGAGATGCATTGTGGGGAAAAATGTCCCCCGTTTGACAAATATTCCATTGATCTTCCCACCAGTTACCTAACTCTTATTAGAGTTTGTCATACATCTGTTTGCAAGAAATGCATGGATGGAAATGCAGCCAATATCTCAGTATGACTCACTGACAAGTCCTGTTGTTCTAAGACTTCTCTGGCGCACCTTGGCCCCCTCTCTCCCACCTCCAATCAGTAATTTCTATTAAAATTTGTCAAATTCCATAATAGAGTAATTGCTATGAAGAATAGCAACTGTCAAACTGGAAATGAATGGTCTTTATATTTGGTGCTCTGCCATGTCACTGGAATCTTTAATCATTAAACTTGAGATGACAGACAGCAACCAATTCATATTCATACTGTGAGATGATTGGGGTTTGTCAGGCTGTAATGTTCAATCATTGGAGTTAGTGCAAAATGACATGTCTCATTATACATGAGGATGAAACACTCCCAACAGTGTTACTGGGGTTGTTACAAACACAATGTTTCCAATGTCTCCTCATTTCCAGATAGTCAAATAATGATCCTTTTTCTTTCTTTTTGGAGGTTTAAAGGAGCATTTCCACATTTTGGGAAATACTCTTAATTGCTTTGTTGCTGAGCGTTAGATGAGAAGATTGATACCAGTCTATCAGGTATCAATCTTCTCATCTAACTCTTGGCAATAAAGCGAATACGTGTATTTCCCAAAATGTCAAAAAAAATTCCTTTAACTCTATGTAGCTCTGTGTTGCTGCCGTCAAACTGAGGCCCCGCAGATATAGAACAGTTTATTGTCTTACAGGTGTAATGATTAACAGTGAGATTAATTTACTTGCAGACAAGACTCTCTAAGAAGACAACAACTTCCCAGCCTGGTCTCCTGCGAGTCTCTCCACAGACCCCAACAATCTGACGGCCCAAAACCTCCAAAGGCATACTGCAGCAAATTGCATCGTTACTTTGCAAATTTGTTCAAGCAATCAACTCAATCTCACTTGGGGTACCAATCTGACAACAGGAATGATTAGAATCCTGGGCGACTCGCCGCTTGTCACTTGGGACCGAGATGAGAGCGGAATTACAATGAAGCCTGAAATTGTGTGCTATTGTTACCTCCCTGTGTTCCTGTCCTCTTTCTCCATCCACCCTTTTCCTCATGCCCACGTTTGTCCCCTCTATTCTATCCTTCAGAGATGTGGTAACAAGGTGTGACTGCTGAAGACAAAGCCAAAGGGCAATTGTCTAGGATGGGAGACTAGAAATAGCTCCTGTCCCATCTTTTATTACAGAGCACACCTGCCATCACCAGAGTGTAAAAACCCCTGATTTGGGAGATGAAATATGCAAAGTTTGAGTGGAAATGCGATAGAGGATTAGACTAGATGGACTTTAATGTAGTAGTGGTGGACAGAGAGAGCTTTAAAAGAGGAATGAATACTTCATCATGGCATATTTTGGCAAGAGAAGCGGCTTAGTCGAGTTCCCTTTAGGTTTGGACAAAATACATTAAAATGACCTCAGGAATTGTGGCGAAATGCAGAGGGCAGAAGCAGGCGGCTCTCAACTTGCTTCATATTTATCAGTTTCTCCTCACATGTTGCCTTCGAGGGGATGGTTGGGGGGGTGGGGGTGAAATGACCTGACGGGAGCTGAGGGGAGGAGAAGCAGGCTGTTGATTCTCATTTCACCGTTCCCATCTCCCAGCAGGATTGTCTGAGACATAGATAAATACTGCCAGCACTGCGATTTATAAGCTGTGCAGCAGACACAATTTCACCCATTACCTGACTGGCTCAAAAGTCCAACACGCTTGAGTCCCCTGCATACAGAGTGCCGTGATTTCAACTGCTTTTGCCATTCTTCTCCCCCTCCTTTGCCTTTCATCTATCTGTCTCTTGTCAACACCACAGGGGGACAAGAGAAATCTCAAACTCTGAATGCTTATTCTTTTTGAGACTATAACAGTGATGTGCTTTGCATAAAAATTAGTATGTGTTTCATTTGCTGTGTCTCTCAATCAGGCCAAGTCTTCTGTTTGTTTAATCTCAAATCACAGAATTTCAAAGGCTATACTCACTGTAATTACAGTATTTGTGTGACTTTGATTATCCAATCAATGCCAAAGGGTCTGAAAGTCGGCCTACAAAAATGACGCTTTGCTAATGTTGCAGTACTTTCTAGTCTTCAAAGTGAGGGTGCACATGATCATGATCACATTTTGAGTCAAATTCTATGTAATCTGGAAGCAATCTGGCCACATTTTACAAAGTAATGTAGAGAGATAGAGGGATGAGAAGGAAGGTCATGCAGACCCAGATTTACCAGATCCAAAATTAGTCATTTCTTTCCAAACACAGACAGATAGTGATTTGAAGCAGATCTCAAAAATCACATTGAAATGATTTACTGTTGCCTAAAAAGCAGGACCTGTGCTTCAGTTTTCGAATTTCAACAGCATTTGGGCTAAAAACAATCTAATGCTTGAACAATTTCCGTCCCTAACAGAAACTCTGTTTTCTCTCCATAGCAGAGCTGAAGGGTCGCTTCACCCAAATTACAAAAAGCACTTTTTCTGACCCCTTTAATGGCCCTTTAATATGGAGATCATGCCATGTTCCACTTCTGCCATTTGTAAAACTACTCACCATAGACCAGGCAAGGTTAGGATGTGATGAACTCTAGCCTCTACGTATTACACTTGTCTCTAAATGCTTCTTGAATGTTCTGTTTTTGTGTTTATTGATTCTGAATAGACTAGTCGTGACGGGTCATGGTTGACTCTTTAAATGCACATGCTTGTGTATCTATTTTTAAAATCACCAAAGAGAAAGATCACCCTTGAGCACTGCCTGCACAACTTTAAAGGATAAGGCCATACTACTACTGGTAAAATCACTTGTTGTTAAGCTTTGGTTATACTTCAGTACGGATGCAGACACGCATGTGTTCCTATAGATGCTGCAATCAGGGGTACATACAGCAAGAAGAAGGCTCCTTTATTTGTTGTATTTAGCTGAACAACAACAAGAATTCAGAAAAAAAGAAAAATGGTGTGTGCAACAGCTTAACGAGAATGGGACACAGGATGAGCAATACAGCACATAAATACACAAAACAAGCGCCCAGTTAGCTTTTCTAGTGTAGTTAGCTTAGTGAAAGACACACTTTTTATATTAGCCAAAGTCTGATATATCTTCGTAGATCACCATTGTAGTCCGAAGACTAAAAAACACATCAGTGAGCCACACTGACAAACACAGGCACTGTTGTTTATTTTGAGTCAATCCCACATACAGCGTCCTGCTACTGTAATTCACTAGAGCACCAAATGTGTATTCATCCGCAGCTGAAAATAGTCCCCTATATGATCCTTTTTACTCCTGTTTGAGTAATGTTTGCTAAAAACTATAGTGGCCCTGTGTCTTAGGGGATTACTGAGCTTTTTTTTATAAAAAAGTGGAAGTATATATATTTGTGACCTTTTTTTTCAAATATTTATGTGTTCAGTGGGAACGAAAGTTTTTGAGTGCCACAGACAGGGTAGAGAAGATGAAAAGTACTGAGAAACGGACTGATACACATTTTGTTTTTGGTCTTTTAATGAGATTTTTTAATAAGAAAAATATAGTAACCCTAGCATTGTCCTTTGGGGATCGTTTGCTTCTAATACTGGTTAAAAATTTCAGTTAAAGTGTTGGTGACTTCTGTAGATAAGCTCCCATTTATCCAGTGTAGCAGTAATAGAAACCACTTGAATACAAGTTATATTATTGCTCGAATGAAATAGTGGAGTAAACATTATCACTCATTTAAATCCTATTTGGTGAAGTGCTTTAACAGTGGATTACTGTTAGCATCATTTTAAATATGTAAAAAGGATTTAGAGACATTGTTTGACGTTAAATCTCTGGTACCAAAAGCAGCAGACAGGCTCTTTTCTGAACTTGAGGCTATTTTGTTTCCAGTAGTATTAAATATCACCAGCTTTCCTCCCCATTCTCATTCAAAGTCAAATTACTCCTTCAAGGCCTGCCAGTAATATGGGTTAATTGTTCTGGATGGCTGGATCACTTCCAAGCAGTTCATCCAATTTCCATTTAAATTGAGCTATCGGAGCGTGACATGGGCGACGCTTGGCTCGGCACTGTTGCAGACAGGCGACGCTGGCTGGGGTGCAGAGAAACCTGTTTACAGGTCATACTGGAGACACTCAAGTGGCTTGCAGCAAATGAAATGCAAGCACACACCTTGCCGGTTCCTTCAATAGGGCTTTAAGAGGGTGCAGAGAAAAAAGCCTCATATAGTCAAACCGGTCAAGTGTATATATACTGTACTTTGCTGCATTGTCAGTCTCCTGTTGGCTGTGGCTCCTATTGTGATCCGACAGTCTGAACAATAGAGGAGGACATGGTGCTCCTGAGTTCTTTCTTTATTTGCCGCTCTCTGGTGATTCTTGCCTTTTGAATAAGAGCTGCTCTCCTCTTCCTCTTCCTCTGTTTAGCTCTTAAAAATCAACATTTTTGGTAGAAGGGTGCCATTTGTTGTCGCTGCCCCAGCAGGACTCATGTTAACACTTCTCAAATTATTGGACAGGTTCACCATCAACAGCACACCCCACTGTTTTTAATTTTAGCTGTTGATTTAAGGCTCGAGTTTCCATCTCTCTCATAACACGTGTACTCTAATGAGCCCTGATTATTTCCTCCCACTGCTATTGTCATACACATCTTTGTTTTGTTTTTTACTCTGGGTATAAAATCAAGGCAGTGCATTTCATTTCAACAATGTGAATAAATCATCTTTCATCATACAAGTCATGCTGAACATTAAAAACAAACTTTCTTTTGAATATAAGAGGAAGAATTCATCAAATACACCACAGGACTCTTTTGTTGCTTTGCTTTTTTCCCCCTTTGAACATGAAGTCAGCACTCACCCTTCTAAATGCACATTTACATGAGAGATAGTGATGTCTCAAATCACAAATTTACTCTGTCAAGTGACAATTTAGCCCTCCACTTTCCCTTTCGAACTCAAATGTTTTTACCACTGCACTTCATGTCGGTGTCAAGGGCTACCCAAAGCATTTGGTGAATAAATCAAGAAAATAGATGAACAGTAGAGGGTGGTAATACAGCATTTAATTGAATGCAATCTGCTTCTAAACAACACAAGAAAAAGAAGAAATAAGAAGTGGTAGAAGAGTTATTGGAGCTCTCCTTTCGACTCTAAAACAAGAAAAGGGGAAGAATTGGGACTAAATGCAGGAATGAAAAAAAAGAAGAAACACCAGAATACCCCTCTGCACACACACACACACACACACACACACACACACACACACACACACTCCTCTTTAAACAGAAATATCCAGCCCCAGTTTGTGCCTCTCATCAACATCACATTCGAGCAATCTTTGAAAAACCCAGAAGGTGGTTTAACACTGTTCTGACGGTATTATCTAACCATCTGGATGAAAAAGATATTCTGATATTCTGTCTGCACAATAAAAAATAATTTTAACTCCTTTTCTAATTTGCACCTTTTTCCCTAATCCAAACAAAGATGGTAGCCAGAAATGTCATACAGTATCTTCTTGCTAAATTTGTTCAACTGTCAGTTCTATTGGTATAATTCTGATGTTACTTTCCGAATATTTTACATGTTCGTACAAAATAACAAAAGATAAATAACTGTTTTGATTGTGTTTTACAAAAAGAGCAAGGACATAATCATTTCAGTTGCAACTTGAGAATTGAGGTTAAAATATTTTTATTGTGCAACAGACAGAATATTTTTTTCATTCAGATGTTTGAAGAGTCTTTAAGAAGTGTGGAAATACCTTCAGAAAAGCGATAAGTGTTGTTAAATGACCTGGGTTTTTCAAAGATCGCTGAGTATTTATTTTTCAGAAAATCAGATGCTTAGCTCTGTCTCTGTCAATATCTTTTTATTGAGTTTTTCCTTAAAAAAACTCATGCCTAGCTTTGTGACATCAATGTAATGGTAATACATGAGAGGCACAAACTGTGGCTAAGTCTAACCCAGCCTCCTGCTTCACTTTGTCTCCACACATCACAAAGGCTTGTGCTCTGTGGATCAGCTTGAATGGCTTGCATCAGTCATACCGCCACACAGCCAAGCCAGCCCGACTTCTCATAAAATCCACACCATTCTGTATCATCGATTCGTTCCCTTCTAGAAATGGGCCCCATGTCACGCGTATTGTTTCTAGATTGAAAAGGAGTTGGCCAACATCTGCTGTAAATCATAAACTCCCATTAACCAGAGGGATCCATTCAGCTCTCTGTCTCTCTCTCTTTGTCCTGGGTCAAACCATTGTCTTGGTTTCATTTTTTACTTTTTTTTTTTGCAACCTTAGCAGGCCAGACCCTCCATCGCTGTCTCCACCATCAGAGGGGGGACTCTGGTTTTTGAACACAATGATGTCGGGTACAACATTAAAACGTTTAACCAAGTGGAGGGGCACCGTGACCCCACACACTCACACTATCAGTCAGGTCAGGATGAGAAAATGGAGGTCACATAACACACAAACACATATTATTCTAAGACACTAAATGACGCTGAGAGGGAGGGATCGTATTTGACCTATTTCATCTCTGTATGGTTTTCCTTTAATTGAGTTAAAGGGTCAGTTCACCCAAACCAAATAAAAAAATTATTTTTTTTCTCACTTTCCCCTTGGTGATATCAAGCCATGAAGATAGTTTCCGTTTCATTTGCTGAGGTTTCGAGGTATCTGTCTCTGAGATTTATGCAGCCCCAAAACCTGTTTTTGGTTTGGTTTATTGACTACATTAAATAAAATCACAACATATTAGACTTTATCAGGTATAGAACGATAAAGTACTGGACTTATTTCCATTATTGTCCCTGGTGTTTGCACAGTCCGCCAACCTTATTGAGACTGAGACAGGTGTTCAATGTCTGACATTAAGATATATTAGAAACTAAGAACTAAAGAGCTAGCAAACAATTAATTTTTTTAAGCTAAGATAAACAGCTGTTGGCTGATACAGTGGTATCAATCTTCTCATCTAACTCTCCAAAGCCAAAAAGTGCATTTCCCAAACACTGAACAATTCCTTTAAAATCTAAACTATCTGCACAGCTCGATATCATTAGCAGTGAGAAAAAACAAGATACACTTTTTTTGTGTGTGATTTTGGTAAACTGATCCTTTTAAAAATTGCAAATAGGTTCAGAGAGGAATTTGGGAATGAGAGAAACAATTTGATTTCTCTTTCATTTGTTGTCAAATATGTGTGTAAATACCAAAAATCGGACACATATACATACATGTTTTGTATCTTCTACACATATAACGTATGTTTATACAATTTCATGCACCACGAGTTATGCTGTGAAAGGCTAATTTTAAACCAGACTCAGGTCTCCCACATTAGCAGTTCCCCTTGAGCTGCCCTTGACTTGAACGCACTGAGCCTGAGGCGCTGGGCTGAGGGCTGGCCCCCCCACCCCCCAGGCTCCCCTCCCCCAAGGACACTCTGCAGGTTGCTGCCTGCAAAAAAATAAAAAAATAAAAAAATACATGTCCAGATACTTCTATTGTTCCGGGCTCTGATCTTCACACAGGTTGCTAAAACAAAGCCCTCTTATTAATATTTATAGCCTCTCTGATGGGACGGGATCAATGGAGAGAGAAGAAAGAGAAGAGAGAGTGTGCCTGAATAATCATCATCTATCTACTTCCAGCCTTCTCTCTCTCTACTCTCCATCCCTCTGAAGTAGAAGAGATGTTTTAGAGAGGAATTCGGCGTGTGAGCGAGAGATGGAAATTTGTTTTGCGATAGGAGAGAAGAATGGCTGTGTCCGTATTCACACACAAGTGTTTGTTTTTGCTTATGTGGCATGCTGGCTGCCACCTTGACAGGGATGTTGTTGAGTTATTTTTACAACAATTTTTCTTTACATTAATAGCTAAATAAAGCCACGGCACACACGGTCTCCCTGTTTGCCTTCATAAGTGTATCCTTCTGTACTGACATCTGTTTAAATCCTAGGCGTATTTTGCTTGCTTCTGTTGACTTTCATTTGCTGTTATTTCTTCTCTTTGCCCAGCTGAAGATGTGTGGGAGAATGTTAAGAGTGGATTTGTAAGAGACTCCTGGTGTCTTCATTGGCAGGCCCAGCATGGTGGATCTCCAAGATGAAAGTCTGACAGCCTGAGACAGTCTGCTCTGCGTCTTCAGTAGGTGGGCACGCTGCCCAGTGCTCAGTAAGCGAATTAGGTGGGCAGTACGCCCAACACTGCCCCTCTTGACTGACAGTGGCCCTGCCGAGCGGTCTTTAACTGCACAAGGAGAAAGTTATTAATGAGACGTGTTTGCTTCTTCCAGCTTTTCCTGCAGAGAGGGAGGAGGAGGGGGGCGAGACCTGGCTTGGTGATGAATGCCCTCACTTCTACGTGTTTCAAAAGTACAGTTTATCCATGAGGAATGGAGCAGCTTGTACATGGGCTGAGGGGAAATTGCCTTTTCCTTTGACCTGCAGCCCAGGGTGAGGAAGTGAATGGAAAGCGATATGAGAGTGTCTGCCCTCTGAGGTGATGAATACGGTGCAAATTAGAGGAAGAGGCCTTTCAATCTCCAGTGCTTTGGCTTTTCCCATTCTTACCGCTCTAAATTGTTTTCTGTCTTTTGCTCCACAGCCCGTTCCTGACTCCCTCATTTTTTTCTTAATCTTTCTTTCCCTTTTCTTCCATTTTTATATCTCCTCCACCTCCACTCCCGCTCCCCCATGCTACACTGCAGCAGGGTTCTGGGGGTGTGCGGGGTTGACAGGTTGAGCTCTGGGAGGTCGAGAGGGCAAGGGCAGCATTTGCAGATTGTGGGACAGAAAGCTGAGACAGCACGGCCTTCAGTGAGAGCACAGTGTGCAGCAGGAATCGCGAGGCCATGCAGAGTTACAGAGAGCTGTGACCTTGAGCCGTGAGCAGAGAAAAAAATCAACACAAATCCATTGAGTCTGGACATGGGCTCGCAGGCCCCGGTGCCCCGCGTATGTGTGCACTCATTGGCATATGGTGTTTTGCTCGAAATGGATTAGACAGAGCCCCTCATGAATTATTGTGAAAGCCCAGGATATTGCAGCGCACCAGTGAGAGATAAACAAATTAATGTTTTTATCATCTCTGCCTTTAATTGATATTCATGAATGCAGTATTTCACATGCAACAAAAGGTTTGGTTCAATGCTAAACATTTCAATTTTGATTATTAATTACTATTATAACAACCCAGCGGATAAGTGCTTGTGTGTGTTTGTGATTAATTTGAGCACATGAGATCCATAATCTCATGTTTTATCATGCAGTGTGTGTGTAGCTTATATAAATGCTCAGAATAATATTGCAAACCTAAAAACTACACAAAGTATCCAACATAAAGCCTGTGGGACATGAATCTTTGAATCATACGTGAGTGGAATAACAACGTGGCACTGTCTAAGAGGAGACTGATGGACTGCTTTAAAAATACATGTGATTCCAACTGGACTCAATCTTTATTTGGAACCAGCCCTGCTGGATTGACACTAATACCAACTTGGGAAAAAGAGTTGGCTCTGTTGTGCTTTTATTTTCAATTTCAACCACTTTGTAGTTCAAATTATTCAACATAGAAATAAAGGTTTTTGAGGAACTGCTTGAACTGTGTTTATACTGTATGTGCATATATTAAACGGTCCTTCATTAATATGTAAAATTTAGCAAAGGCTCCTTTAAGGTGCATCCAGAAATGTAACATTTCTAATCCCCCACAGAGCATTTGGCAGGTAAAACTTTACACCCACAGAACTCCATTTTATATTCCAGTCAAAATGCCAGGTTTCACACCTAATATATCAGGTTGAATTGTGCAGTAATAAAAACAATGTAAAAGACATATAGAATTTTCTGTCGAATTATGCAGTTAAATCTGACTATTTCATTTTAGTGAGGTGTGATGCACTCTATGCTGGAACATGCATGTAGCCTACAGAACGTACAACGCTGTCAAACAGTGTAGAAAATGCTGTCCGCAATGTTTTGTCAAGCTCCGAAGCTACTTATCACTCATGTCATAAGTTTACTTGTGACATGAGTGAGTGATACAAGTGCTACTTGTATCTAGAGAAACACCATTTTAATACACCAAATATTGACTGAAAAATGCCATTTCAACTTCTCAGCTTCTTAACTTTATTGTTCCCAAGTAGGACCCATTAAACATAGTGAAAAACTTACAACTTACAAGAAAATGTTTTTATTAGGGAACGTACAGTATAATAAAACATTTTTTCTACTCACAGTGAAGTTCTGACTGTTTTGAGCTGGTGGTTTGAGTTTGTTGTTGATTGGATTAGATTAGAAGGAGAGGGAGGGAGGGGTATTTGCTTTTGTTTTTTTACCTGTGTACAACCCATGCAGCTGGTTGCTTTTCCTTGAGTCATCATTTTTTGCATCAGTTCCTTGTGCTATTTGCAAAAAAGAAAACGTGACATATATTTTTTTAAACATGCTTCTAGCAGCCTTTTTCCATCTAGCATTGGCATTTGTAAACACAGTGAACAAAAACAACCAAATGCAGTGTCTAAAAACAGGAAATAAGAAATTAGGGGCTTTACTTTACTTCATTCACCCCATCAACCACTGAAACTTTTAAACATGTGAGCTTTAACCCAACAGTTATGATATCAACATTGTGTTGAAAATCACCTTAAATTCAGGGGGAGGAGTGTTGACAAATTCTTTCAAAGTTCCTTCAAAGTCTCATTTAAGGGAAACAGCTGGGCTCAAATGGTTAAAACATGATTAGTTTGCATGTTTGTTTGTTTTTTACAGTGAATCATGGTCACATATGTATAAACTCTAGTCTGGATTTCTGCTGGCCTCTACAGGTGTTGTTAATCCCAATCAGAAAATCAGGAAACTCTGACTGACCCTCACCGGCCACCATACATTACAGTTAGTCAGTAGCTGCTAGTGTGCTCAGTGTGTGGTTGCACTACTGCTCTTATCTGAGTAGGTTCTCAGTTATAGTGTCATTTTGCAACACAACACAGCCTTGTTTAGGTATGATGAGATGCTATATATAGATATAGATATAAAAGACTTAATTTGAAGGATCATTGCTTGGAAAAACATCAACGAGCACCTGAGTATGGAACAGATTGTTTGCCCCTCTAAAAAGGAGCCTGTGGGAGAGGCTTGCATCCAGATTGTTCACCAAAAGTAAGTTGGTCTTTTAAACTATCTTAGGAATGTTTTGCAGCCAGAGAGACTGTCACACCTGTGCATGCCTGGTTGCCTACAGGAGGTTAAGTGGAACATTAAAAACCTCTCTTTTCTGGACTCTTAATGGGGTTTTATTGTCCACTTGGCCAGGCTTCTCCTTTTGTTCAGATCTTCAAATGAAGGTTGAACATGATCTCAAACTCACCCTGAACAACAGCTACTTGCTCACAATGCCTCTCACACACCCACTAGATGTTATAGCACATTTTAAAAGAAGCGATTGGAGAGATCCATCTTTAAAATGAAACACCGCCTCATATCATGTTGCTTAATCTCTTCATTCTTATTTCTGTGACTATTTATTAAATTAGCTGCTTAATGGGTGCACTGATGTATGTTTTCAATTCAATTCAATTCAGTTTTATTTATATAGCGCCATATCATAACAAAGTTATCTCAGGGTTAGTTATCTTTTCCTGTCTAGTGCCACCCTAATGCTCTGGCTAAGTGACACCCCCACACTGTGTCTATTTAAATATGTGTCTTTTGTGGCAGCTGGCCCGAGCTCTGGCACATGGAGCAAATTCCCTACAGTATGTTTTAACCCAAGCAGATCCACAACACCCTGTAGGTACTCACTCACAGATAGGCCATGCTGAGATTGTACACTATCATCAGTCGTGAGCCTGAACTAGGGGTGAACCAGCAGTAAAGATGAATTAATTGTTTCATAGAGCAGCTTCCAGTCATCACAGAATGCATGTCTTTCATGCTGGGATATTGTGCGGGACAGTGTTTTCTCTTCCTCCGTCTGTTATTCTCTAACTACACTGGTAGAAGTCAGAAATGATGTAAAGTCAGGCTCTCTGCTGGGTGACTACTTCCCTGGGAGATGTCGCTCATTTTCTGAATTGCATATGAATATGTGCTGGGAAAGATTGGAGGCTGATGATGATTTATGGCCAACTGGGAAACTGTGGCTGTGATTATCCAAGACTGTGCACATACAGTAGAAGTAAATGTATAAAGATGCATTAGATTTCCAATTTGCCGAACACTTTTGTGACGACTCTAAAGAGCTTTGTGATGATTATCACTTTCTTAATAATACTGTCTCTCTTATAAAGGGATGACATGCACTGTAAATAGTTTTGCACAGCACTGTGGTCCTCAAAGGAAACATTTTTGGAAATACGCTTATTTGCGAGAATTAGATGAGAAGATCGATACCACTATCATATCTGTCTGGTAAATGTAATGCTACAGCCAGCAGACAGTTAGCTTAGCTTAGCATTAAGACTGTGTTGCTATTAATTAGTGAGCTTTAGAGGTGCCTGTAGGTGTGTTTTTACTCTTTGGATAGAGCCAGACTAGCTGTTTCCCATCCTTATGCTAGGCTAAGCTATCTAGCTGCTGACAGTAGGTTAATATCTAACAGATAGATATGAGAGTGGTATTGATCTTCTCATCTAATTCTCGGGAGAAAGCAAATAAGCTTATTTCCCAAAATGTCAGGTATATATAAGTAGTATAATGTCAAGTACATCACAGTAATAATGCAGTTAAAGTGTAATGTTGATTCCTTGATCTCTGCTTATCTCTATAGAGGAGAAACAGACCAAACAAAGGAAATGGCAGACATTCAGTTGTGCTGACATATGTACAAATAATACTGCTCCGAGAAGCGTTCCATATATCACCAAAATGAATTTTGTCTCATCATCTGCTGAGATTTCTGACCATTCATCTATGTGACTTATGGCCCCTTGCTTAGAACTGGATTTGTGCTACCTCAACCTTCACCTCACTTGTATATCTTAAACCTACTGTGCTGTGCTTTTGGTTTTGCCTGCCTGAGCATGTAGTGTAGTGACACGTCCGCTGGGACAGCAGACATGAGTTTAAAGCAATTCACCATGGAAGAAACTGGAGCCTGCTTTGGCACCGGTGAAGTATGGGCAGAGACGAGCACGGATACCAGATGGCAGTGAATCTGTAATTACAATTCTCTGGTGCAAAATGAGGTACTGGTGGAATGAAGTCTTGCTGCAGCTTCAAACGTCCTGCTTGCAAAAGTCTTTGTTTACTTGGCAGAAGGTTCAGGAGTCATCCCATAGTAGTTTCTTTGAGGTGCAAGTCTCTTGTTTTCAGTGTCGGCTGAAGAGTTCAGATGTTGAGGAAAGGCCATTTAGCACCATCGGACTGCAGCAATGTTAGTGTTTTTGTCTGCCAGTGTCTTTGTGGGATGGTATTTACCAGCCTAATCAAAAACAGAATGAAGCTGGACAAAGACAGTTGAACTGAATTTAAATAGCATGAGCCTATAATGGCTCCCAAATGGAGAGCCGGGTTTGAGCTCGCCCCAGAGGGACTCACCTGTGATTTAGCCTCCTTACTTCTGTATGTGATGGGGTGGCATTGTGGCATCGCCCACCCCCACCCCAGCGACCCCGAATGCTCCCTCTTCCGTACTAGGCTGCATAATTGTCTAATTAAATGGAGAGACAACAGCCCCAGCATACCTCATTAAAGGCATCGCTCCATCAGCTCCCGCCTTTCCATTTCTTTTAAAAGACCCTCCTCATCCTGGCAGGAAAGGTCAAACAAAGAAAAGTGCTGGAGATGGTTGCCTGTTCCTCTGGTATCCCTCCTATAGAGTCTAATTAAACAGCCATCTTACGACTATATCGAATAAAGGCTGCTCAAAAATTTATTTCTATAATTGTTGAGTTTCCCAAATGAACTTGTTGGAGCAGCTTGATTTGATAATGACCCATAAACAAACAAACAAATATGGCAGCACAGCCAAGACGAGGCAACAGCACAGAGGAAGAAAAAGGCAGCATTTTTGACAAGATATAGTGTTTGCCATGATAAAATACCGTATGGTACCCCTGGAAATAGTGTTAAGTGGTGCGCTGCTACCCTGCAAATAAAGTGAATGCAGTCACCTTTTTTTTTTTGTATTAATGAGGCATGCGCCATTGAATAATTTCAACAGATAAATGAGCCAGGTTTGAGCTGCTTATAAATGAGGCTAGTTGAGCAAAAGGTTCCCATGTGACTTCTCTGTGCTCAGGATATAGTGAAATAATTAACTCAGAGATGACACCATCTCATATGCATAATAAAATAATTCAGGCATGTACGTATTTATTATGTGGTTTTATTTTGAAATATTAACAGGTTATTTTAGCATTTTACACATGTATTTTAGTATTAATTTCATTATCCGTGTAATACTGTAATTTTGTTCATACTTAGAATAGTGTACCTGCTTTATTGCCACATAAATAAAATGTTGCATGCTGTAATTTTGTTTTAAAAAGACCCCATGGAGAAAATGAAAAACATAGCATACATAAGCTGCATTTGCTAGGTTTGGCATGATCTGCAATTCTACACCCCGGTCTCAAAATCCATGTAAATCTATGTCTGGTCTTGTTCAAGTGTGTGAGAGAGCATAAAGACATGCGCATCAGTATAAATATCGTTGGTGTCTTCATGGTTGTGGTTACAGATGTGACCCTGCCAGATTTATACATCTTTCTCTGTCCAGCTGATGCTAAGTGTAACCTTTCCATGTCCAATTATTTATGAAGTCTACAAACACGTCCTTTCCCTCTGGTTCCCTCCACATACATATATCATAAATATTTGAGAGGATGGATGTTGGGGGTTAACATATATCCCATCTGAAATGTCAGTGGCCCCTCCAGTGGCCGGCATGCTGTTGACAGAGCACCAAACCATTTTGCTTGGGATGTGAGACTCTATTACAGGCGTTGTTTAATCTCCTGGCCTGACATGAACATGGCTACCCTGAATGTGTATTCACGCAGGATCAGTTTGCTCATCCAGGTGTCTCGCATGCTCGAGAGGATGAAAGAAAGCCAATTTTTTCAGTCCCGGATGCAGAGTGGCTCTGTAGACTGTCATAAGTATCAAATGCTCAGCCTGACATCCAGTCTACTCATAATCTTGGACTCTATAGATTTTGTGTCAAGGTCTAGAAGTAGCCGCTTGAGTTCTGCTTTTGGGGACTTCAGGGAGCGCAAATAATCTTCTCGTTTGGAGTGACAGCCTGAGACAGTGGACTGTGTTAACCACACTTGTATAGCTTTATAAAGTGTGTTCGCTGTCTGGAGGGATGTGAGATTGAGGAAAATAATCAGGTGTCTTTCACAAGGCATCTCTCGCAGCCCTATGCAGTTTTTTTTTTTTTTTGTTGAACCCCGGCTTCACTTTCCTATTTAGAAAGTTAGATTCTGCTGCTACAGCAAATACACAACTTTCTGCAAAGAGTTCTGCCATGACATACTTTACAAGTGACTTCCAGTAAAAGCCTTATTCAGTCCTACCACTTCTCTCCCATTTCTGTACTTGTCCAGAAAATGAATTGAGTTCCTTGAGCTCTAGGTAAATTGACTAAATCCATATTAGTTGCTTTTGAAACGGGAATAATAAGTATCCCGTGTTAGAGGCTGCACACTAAATGACTAAACTAAGATTTAGGGCTGACTTTATGTGAATAATTTTGTTTATGTATTTACCCCTGATGTTGATGGATGATTGGGGCTTTGCTGCTTTAGGTCATGAATAATTCATCACAAGGAGAACGTGTTTCAGAAGTTGGCTCCTTGGCAACAATAATGACTTAGGAAATTCTTGAGGATAGTTGTTATCTAATTAAAACAGGACGCAGCAGTCAGTTCAGGGGACACAACAATGCTAATCAGCTGAGCACAGTGTTCCCTGGTCGAACAAACATTAGTTTATAAGATTAAAGAGGTTTTATCCTGCATGTCTTTACAGTACAGTATATTTTCATTATGACACTGGAAAAAAAAGGCCATTTATATGAAGCATCTTATGTAACAGCTTTTTGGCCTGATTTTATTATCCACTTGACAGGTGGATAATAATATTTCTGAACAACTTTAGAAACATTCGCTGGTTCCAGCTTCCCAAGTGTGAGGATTTGCTGGTTTTTCTCCTATTTTATATGATTGTACATTGAATATCTTCAGACAAAAAAAGACATTTGAAGATGTCACCTTGGGCTTTGAGAAACTGTTCTGTATTTTTAAAACATTTCAGACTAAACAATTAATTAATTAATTAATTAATTAATTGAGATAATGATAATGACAGTAATTGTTAGTTGCAGCCCTAATCTTCGGGCATGAATTCAATTATTTAAAACATACTCTCTTTTCATACCAAACCATATACTGTAGAGGTTACAAGGTGGAACCTCTTCAGTGTAAGCTCAATACAATATAACTTTACAGAAAGTCTGGGACATGCATAGAAAGTCAGTCACTGGACCTTTCACCCTTTTAACCTGCTGCTGGACAGAATGCAGATAGTTGCATCAAGGCCAATAGAGGGAGCCCAATAGCTGTGTCCTCAAGCTGAGACAGGGCAAGGGAGTAGCACTGTAGTTTGTTTACATGCAAAATGGTTTAATTAATTAAAAGCCAAATTAACGGTGATGTTCACCAAGTTAGATTCAGGTAGACAGTTTTCAAAAGGATTCAAGGTACATCTCAGGGTTTCTGACATACACTAACTAGAATCTATTTGCTGGCCTTTGCGAAGACGTACTGAAAGCCAGGCGGAGGGCTTTGAAACGCAGAGTCTGTCCCAGCAGATGGGTGGTGAGGGGGGTGTGGGGTCCGAGACAGCTGTGGTCCGTCACTTTTTCAAGGTGTTTTAGCTTTCAGAGTCTTCCAGAGGTTTCCAGGCAGCTATAGGAACCTGTCAGCTGCTTCAGCTCCAGAAAAAGAGACGAAGGGCCTCAGGGGGGCAGCTGGCTTTTCTATTACTACAGTCTTCATAACCGTTGCGGCAGTAGTTACCCCACGATGCCGTCATGCTCTGCTGGTGTCTCCAGTACACACTAGTCTTAAGGTGGCTCTTTACACATCCTCTAAAGATTAATGAGACTATGCGTTCATTGTGACAGATTTGGAGATGATGAGACTGAAAGATTTTATCTATATCAAAAAACAGGATTTTTAAAGCAGACAACTGCAATGTATATTTCACTTCATGAAATGTTGAAGGAAACAGTGCTCCCTCTAAATATTAGTTTTGTAGTGATTTGATCCACATGGCGGGGGATGATTGATGGACTTAATATATTTCATTAAGTCAAGGATTTATATTTCTCTTGTAATGAGTTGCTGTGTTCAGCCCGGCTCTGAGGCCGCACAGGTCTGCTGTTAAACTCCAGACAGCGCAGTCATTTTAGTTTGAAGGGCTCAGGAATATTACTTCAATAAATATTTGATGAAAGAGGAAGTTCTATCGATTCATTACACTGAGTAATATGTGTATGTGTTCATTAGGCTGCCTCTGAGTATCCGTGTTTAATATTCTTTGTTTACAGTGGAGGGTCACATATGGGAGAAACGCATGAATATGGAGCGGGTAGCCTCTGCTCGTCTCTGAGCTTTGCACAGATGCTAGTCATGTATTCTGCACACACACATACTGTATACAGATCAGGCACACATGCACACTCCCTTTCTTTAATTAATGCAATTAAAGAAGGTTTGGTGACATGCATACATTTCCATGATTGACAGAGATTTCACTATAATTTCTTTTATTGCTTCCTGGTAAAAATAAAACCTTATTCTGTCTCTTACAGGATGTAAGCCTGGTTACAATCACCTCCTGACTCATACAAAGGCAGCTTCTGGGGGGAAAAACAGCATAAAGCAACATGAAGGAGGTGTTGAACACAGGGGAGCTGAGTGTCTTTCTGTGTGTGCTTTTCTGCATCCCTGAGTGTCTGTATATTTGTGTGTACAGCTGTGGCTTGAAAGTGAAAGGGTGGGGTGAGGGGTCTGTACCAGGAGAGAGGTATGGGCTTTGCCCCGCAGCATTTGGCACAAAGGGTCTACTCCTATTATGTATGCTGGCGGTATCTGTGAGATAAGGTTTGGTTCTGGGAGATAAGGTCAGGTCCTGCTAATGAAACGCATGCTAAAGGTTTGCATGGAAATCCTCCCCTCTCAACTTCTCATTTTTTATTTTGAAGCATTTCATTCTCTCCATGATATTACTTCATTATCAACCACCTCTCCTGTCTCTGCATTTATATGAACAGACAGGCGCGCACCATTTCATCATATCAGATCATTCACCTGCAACCGCAGCCTTCAACATTTGCATGACTGAAAGTTAAAATAATCCAAGGACGTATAAAAGTGATTCTCGCTTAATTAGGACTGATATTCTGAAATACAGCAGGAGTGCCAGGAAGGTACTCTGCTGGAGCATAGCTGGTTCTTTGTTTATATCCCTGTGCTTTGAGTGTAGCTGGGAGGCATGGCAAGTAGAATTCGCAGGTGATGGGTTTAGTTCGAGCGGATGCAGAGGGGGAGCTCTCTCCTCCCTGCTGACTCTCCCAGCCAGCTCTGGCATTAAGTCAGCCCAGCTCTGTACCAGACGACAGCATGACAGCTGTTTCCTATGACTAGGGGAAAAACACATTGATTCACTCCCTCAGTTGGCCTCATTTGGGAAGAGATGGAGTGTGGCCAAAATACTCTTTACCGGCGCTGAGACGTGGACAGTTAAAAAAAGGTCAGCAGCGGAGACGCGAATGGAAAGGAAGCGCTGCTTTTAAATGACACAACCAATATTTCAGCTGCAAATGGATGTTAACCTTTTCCCATTGTGGGAGATGAGCCTTGATGCTTTTTAGTAATTCTTCTGCTCTGCATAGGCAAAACACTCTTAACTATGTATCTGGTCAAAATTGAGTTTAGACCTGAATCTGACTTTTTTCAGTGGGCTAATACACTCAGTTGCCAGTTTATTAGGTACAGCTAGATAAAACTAATGCAGTCTAATGTCGCAGCCCTGTAATAAATCCTACATTCATGAAGGTTATAATGTTCAGTTTTTGTTGAAACTGTTTGAGATTATTTTATCTCTAAAGGAAAACAAGAAAATTAAGAATAACAAAAGAAATGTGGAATGAACTGTTTAACAGCCTCATTTTGGAGGCTGCAGTTTGTGGTGCTGTTGAGTTGTATTGCATTATACTGACAGGTGTTTCTATTATTTTCTTTATCCTCATTGATATAAATGGGTTGGACATAATGCTAGAAACAATATAATTTAACAGAACCACAGACGCCAGCCTACAAAATAACCATAAAGTTGAACAACAAACAACCTCTCTAAAACAAGTCCAAACAAAAACGGATCATTATAACCTCATGACGGTACGATTTATTTAAGGGTTGTTGTTGCATTAGACCGCATTAGTTTTAGCTAGGTGTACCTAATAATTTGGCCACTGAGAAACCACAGAAACTGCACTCTGGTTTGGCAATCTGTGGGCCGACATTGCAGTCATTGTACAATCTGCAACAGAGAGACAGAGTTCTCTTGCTTTAGTCGTCTAGTTGGCCATCAACTGTTAGCCAGCTGGTGAGGCTAACCTAAAAGCTAAAGCGAAATGATGGAGAACAACATGCAGCTGAACTCCTGCTAAAAGCTAACTAGCTTAGCAGATCTCAGCTTTTGACACCAGTGGAATTCATGTGATTTGGTGCGATTTAAGCTGCTTTTAAATTACATATTTAAAAGTATTAAATAGAAAATTAATGTATTATATTGATTTCTAGATAAATATTAACAGAGGACGGACAGAAAGACACTTAACAAAACAGAGATGCATTTAATTCCTATAAGCTATAGATGTAAATAATCAAAATATAGCTTTCTAAAACAAACTAATTAAAATGGACAAGAAAGCTGAAAGAAATCATTTAGTTTGACACTGCATTTCCCACTTGCTTTCTGTGAAGATTACACAAAGGAGGAATCTGCATTTTTTAGATATTTAAGTTCTATGGCCATTTTTTTTTTTGGGTGAAATAATCAGCCTATAAATGCACAAAATTAGGGCATTAAAACTTGTTTTTATCTGTTAAGCAGTTGTCCAGTCTGCCTAAAAACTTGAAACTGTAATTGTGGAGATTGTGACTTTATGCAACATGAAAATATGACAACAATGCAATATCAAATATAATAAGCCATCAACTTCTGAAGCGTTGTCACAAAAATATGAATATTGTACGGGACGTGCTTTAGAATTAAGTCGGGCAATTTACATGCTGTTGTAGAACCAGAAAGCAGCATCATAACTATTCTGTGTTTCAGGCAGAAATGTTCTGTCTTTGCATCCAGACATTGGCATTTATCCTGCTGTCCGTGGTATTGATTCGTCAAGCGAACTCTCATGCTGACAACCACATTCCTTTTTGTACAGTAAGTGCTGTGAAGGCTCATGAAAAGCCTCAGTGCTGTGCTTAGTGCCGGTCCAATACCTAAATGCAGTCTCACTGTTAATACAAGTTATCTGAAAACTCAGTGAGGATGAAATAGATACAGGAGATATTTTATTTTCATTCAAGATGAGATTTGTTTTCCCAGTTTGTAAGTTTTAAGAGCATTGATACAAGAATTTTAAATAATACCCGATGGCACACAAGCATGTAAACACATTAGCACAAGAAATACAGAAACAAATGTATCCATAAATGATCTGATTTACCGTTTTATTCATGCTGCTGTGGTCTCTATCTGCTATGTTGATGGAGAGGATATAACAAATTCATCAAAACAAATGCTTGTATCATGTCATGCAGTCTAAATCACTGGTATAAGAGATCGTGGTTGTACGATCAATAGTTCTCTCATGCTACTTCAAACATTGATCCTCTCCTTTGAGATGTAATTAGTTCCTGAATATGCTCAGTGTAACATGAATATTGTGGTATAGCTATCGAACGCCGGGATGATCTATACTGCATTTGTCCAAGGATCAATTATGAATGTTGTAATTTGCTATTGATGTAATTGATTAATTTGTCCAATTATACTGGAGACAGTGGTCAGCCCTTTTTTACTCTGCAGCTCAATGAGCGGCCCATCAGTCCTCAGAAGTAACAATAAGCTGACTCCCCTCGGTATGCCACTGGGTAGGCTCGCCCCTTCAATTACATCCTCCACTGCTTGGATTATATTACTAATATGAAAATTTGTTATGTGGAAGGACAATATTCATTACCTTAATTGAAGTGAAATGGATTTTTCTGTGAAAAAAAGATTCAGAAAAGACCCATACATGCATAGGTGGGTCAAAACTTATCCTGGTACTTTATATTTCTGGTACTCCTTGAACTTATTGTTTTTTATTTCTGTCTTCAATTCAGTTTTTTTTATTGATTTCTTAATTTCGTTTTAAGAAAATGCAGTTTGCATGCTGTACTGTATACGTACAGTATACATCTAGCTAAAGAATCAGTCATTAAAAATACCTTATTCATTGGCAGAAACTGTATGTGATTCCATTAGTTAACAATGCTTCCAATGCCAACAAAGATGAAAAATATTAACACAACTTAAATTGGAATTTAATTGAACAACCACCAGAGGACTAAAATTTAATGCAAATTTACTAGTTTAATTACATCTTGTCCAACTACTCCCCCCAACACTGCCATATACCAGCCGCTCACTGAGTAAACCAGCTTCCTGTTCTCCCACAGCTAATTAAATCACGCTGATGGGAAAACAATGCAAAATTACAAACAAATTGAACAGAACCAACTGAATAAATTACATAGAACATAGCAGATAAACTTCACATAGAACCCGCACCTTCAGTATCTGCTCAGTGGCCGCGTTTATCACACGAATAGCTGTAGTTATGCTTAATGAAAACAAAAGTAAAATGTATTCTCAAGGATTTATGTCAATTTTATTTTTGGATAAATGGACACTTGCTGAGAGATGCCTCCAATAATTAAAACTGAAATTATAGAACTTTTAAGTCATTATCGCTGTTGTAAAACTCTTGTCAAACATCTTGCCAATCTACTCAGTGTGGGATCTAATTACTTCGTTTTCTTGCGAGCACTATATTTCTTTTGATAAACCACATCTGTCTGCCTCATACGGACAGCTGTTTTCTCTACACAATAAAAGGCTCATTCTGCTCCAGGTACATCTGCAACTTCACTACGAGTTGTAAACTACATAATTAGATGCACTGTGGTTTACTATTCTGCAGAGCTGACCGCTTTCAAACATGTCTTGTTTGATGAACTGTTTTTACCGTCAGAGCACTCTCACAGCGACTTTCCTCCCTCCCACTCAGGTGTTAACTTTACATCCTCTCTGACTTATTGCTGTTTCCACTGGGTATCTTTGTGCTTAGTGTGGTCTCTATAAAACAGCTCGATCAATCTTTTATCTTTTTACCGTTTTCATCAGAGTTTTCAAGGCTTCTGTGCTGTTTTTGTCACTTGGCCAGTCTTCCTCTATTGGGCAGTTTCGAGGTGAAGTTCGTTATTAAAGGGTTTCCTTTGTACTTGGTAGTTACTGGGGAAGGAGAAGTGTTACTCATTCACTTAATCATGGTCAGTGAGTTAAAATAGAGAAGTTTAAAATCACTTTCTGACGGAAAAACATTTTTACAAATTTTTTAACATAATGTTACATAATATTCAACAGTTATATATAACCACTTTTAGGTAACTTCCCTCAATATCATCTCATGGTGAGATAAACTGAACTTTGTAACTTCCCACATGTTTTTGCTTTTTCCAGCAGTGAGAGGTTATTGAAACGATGTTTCTTAGCAACGATGGCAGAGCTGTTGTCTGGCAGCTTTGAAACTGCCATTGCAAGAACTAATGTGATGTGTCAGGTTGTGGAGGATGATAGTCAGTGCTGTTGACTTTTGAAGCATGAAGGCACATGCATGGTGTCAGATTCATCACTTCCAGACTTTGGTGGCAGTTGACGGTTGTAACATTACAACGTTTCTCAATAGCAGTATGGAGTATGGACAGCTCCAGTAAATATGTCAATTTTGGTGTTACGACGGACACCAGCTTTAAAGTCCCTTAAAACACATTGTCTTAACCAGCTTCTTACTTACTAGTGATGGGGTCCTATATGAACAAACAATTATCTGCCAAAGTTGGCACAGTTTTATTTATTTAACATAAGATATTTATGTCTGTGCTGTTTTGTCTGTGATCATCTCACTGGTTTGAAATGGGCAGGAATCAGTCGGAACAAGGTGATGTCACGTACTTCTGTGCACCAATCAGGATTTAGCAACATGCCACAGTTGTGGAGTTGATTGTTTATGTTGCCACTGTCGATAAAATCTGATCAAACCACACAACCAAGTTTTCAGGGCCTTTTTTTTTTTGTGTGGAGGCAATTATTTTATAGATGAATAATTTTATATTTGGTGAACATTGGTATTCATAATGTGGCAATAAACACAAATACTCCCGTCCTGTCTGAGTATTTCAAACCATTGTGCAGTGTTTTTCCATCTGATAAGCCAAAATTGACTTCCAGGATCATATTTCATTGTATCACCGGTACCTTAAACAACACGCCCCCACCACCTTAGCTCCCTGCATTAAAACAGGGCAGTTTTCAGTCTGAATCCCCGTCTAGACCAGTGGCTCAAAACCTGGGGCTCGGGACACTTAAAATTATGCTGACTTTTCTAAAATTCCTGTTTTTGTATTTTTAAAATACTGGAGAATTTTACTTTTTCAAGACTCTAAAATGATAAAAAAAAAGAGAGGCAATCTAATTAAACAACAGAAACATAACACTGCTTGAACTGCACATACTGTAACTCGGGAGACATATGCAACCTTTAACAAGAGGTAATGAGTAGACATTGCTTCGCTATAAAAGCCAAAAACGTTGGGAATCACTGAGCTAGACATACTTAGCAGTCTAAGTATGTGGATGATCAGGTGTTTAGTGTTTCACTGTGGCACACTAAGTCCATGTGGACATGAGCACCCACTAATACTGATCCATTTGTCCATTTTTAGTTTGCAGGCCTCCGGCAAACTGTAAACACATCGCGCACACTTGATGGGTATTTTATGTTCCCACAAACACTTCCTCTGTCAGTAATTGCACTAAAACGTCACTTCTATTATCACTGGATTGATCACGTCTGAGTTACTTTCGCTTTAGAGAGGCTGCACAATTGTTGTAATTTCAGCTGCTGAAAAACCATCTTTCTTAAGCCTCCCCTCTTGTTGAGTTGCACTTTACGCTGTGGATTGGTGCTTATAGTGGTGAGTGCTTCTCGGGCTGGCGTCCACACAAAGCCCCCAACAGAGTCTTTGATGTTTGCCTCAGCGGATCAAAGATGTTAGAGCGTGGACCTGCCAGGTGCATCGCTCTTTCATCTCACTTACTTATCTGCCTGCTGCTTCTCATTCTCTGTAAAGGGACAGAACAATGTGTCCCATTCAGGCACACCATAATTCACACCAATAAGACTTACTCGATTTCAGGTACTCCATTCAGGAGGCAGTGAATGATTTTAACTGTGGTATGTAGCATGTAAAAGGAAAAAAAACAACAACACAGACACATTTTTATTGTGCTCCCTTTCTTATCATTTTGAATGCCATGCATATGAGTAACAATAGCTAAAGCAACAGTCCAGAGATATGGGCAACATCTTCAGGCTCTATCTTAATCCTTTTACCTCCAAAGGAGAAAAGAACAGGCCGGGGTTTCTTGAAACTCATAAATATTTGAATGTCTGTCACTGCCTTTTGATTGCATGCTCTTTTCTGCAAGAGCAAGTGTAGATGTTAGTGTTGTGTGGCTTTCACACAGAGCCAGAATCCCCTCTGACTGTCCAGAAGATATATATGTGAGATTGCCAAGTTCACTCCCAGTTTCAGCACCAGACGTGTGTATTTAGCATTTTTAACTCATCGCTATAACCAGGCACCTTTTTGATCCTCCCATTAACCCGCAGTCGTTTAGATACAACCTGACCACTCCCACTTTTCCCTGTTTGCTTTTCAGACACGGGAACTCCCAAAGGACACATCTAAGTGCCTCCACAGAGAATTTCCACATTATTGATTACAAATGAGATAATAAAAGCGTGCATCATTTCATAGGCTCTGGGGTAAAGATAACTTGTCTCCATTTACAAATCATGTTCCAATTTATCCCTTTGTATACGTGTCGGCCTGTCTCACCGTCGTCCTCTCCTCTCCACACATGACTTATGGATCATGTATAGCTGGATCCCTGGTTGCTTCAGCTTAGACCATCGATGCTTTGATCTCAATGTAAGCGGATGACGTCCTCATGCATAATCAGAGTATTGATTTTTCCATCCTCTTCCTGGCAAATTGATCGGGAAACTAATTGTGCCCTTTTCTCTCTCAGCAGCATTTTACCGTGGAATCATTTCTCCTTTTCCAAACTACCAATCTTGTTAAAGAGAATATAAGCAGTCTAACAATTTAGCAGGCAAAAGAGGCTATTTAAATGGCAATTAACGTCACACATTTCAGTTAAAGTGTCCCTTCCTGGAGTTGTGGCTATTGTAATTGGGTAAGTAAACATTAGTGGATTTTGCATTTATCCTTAAAGAAAATGAACAAAACAGTGAGCGTCTAAGTGCACTATCAGTATATTTGAAGTCTCTGTGCTTGATTAAAGTATTTTCCATGATGTGGCGAGGTAATCCTGCTGAAGTGAGAAATGGTCTCATCTTTGAGGCAAAATCTTTATAATCCATTCTCTGGACCACAGCAGGAGCTGATTTTCTTTCCGTCTGGTTGCCCAACCGTGCACACAATAAGACAAACAAACGGAATAATGTAAGTGGTTCAGTCCAGGAGAAAATCTTTACTGACTTAGAGTATAGATGTTTAAGAGCTCCTAGCAAGTGGGGTGACATGCTGAGAAAGAAGGGTTCTTGGCATGTATTTGAGAAGCATCAATATCTTAACACAAGCTTCCAGTTTACTCATCAGAAGCTGAAAGAAAGAGACATGATGACTTTAGATGAATAATAGCTCTTGCAAGAGAACAAAATCTAAAGTAGAAGATAACATGTCTATGAAGGAAACAGGACATTACATTCTGTGACATTTACCAGGAGTCCAACAAGTTCACCAAATTTTGACAAAAATGACATAATTTGTCCATGCCTTCCTAAACAATTACTAATTGTTGCAAAAATAAATCAATTTTCTGATCTGACACAGTTGTGGTTAAGGTTTGGTAAGGTTTAGGCACAAAACAACTTGGTTAAGGAAACATGGTTTGGGTTAAATTACTACTTAAGTTTAGGATACATTCGTTGTCATGGTTACAATAACAACCACTTGCTTAAACCTGCAATAACTAGCGGAAACAAGCCGTGAACACTGACATATCATCTTTAAAGATGATATGATCTAGATGAGTTGCTTTTTTACACATCCAGCTGATACAGAGAAGCACTAGCATTCATTTGAAGTTGTTTGTGTCCACCTGATGAATGTAATTCCAATGCTCTCTCTCCTTTTACCTCTGCTTTTGGTCTCAACCAACTCCTGAGGGCAATATGTGTCTCTTTAGCTGCTAAATGCTCCACTATGCTAATGGATAATTTTATCTGTCTGCTGTTTGGTAACCTAAAGTTGTTTTTTAGAGGGTTTTTTTCCACTCAAAACAGCAGCTTGCTGCAGCTGAAAACAACACTATGAGAGCGGTGGGAGTGAACCAAAACAGTAATATTGTGGACCCGAAAACCAAAACAATGAGCTGAAAGATGCTAAAAAACTCTGTAGAGCTGAGAACTGCAGAGTCAAGTGATAACTCTGTGGGTTTGTCACTATGAGCATCCCCTTTCACATGCAAGTAGTCATGTGATCCATTGTAAATATGAAAATACTGATAATAGCGGCTTTAAGTTTAGGGTTGTAGTCAAAAAGAAACGGACGCTGACTGTAAGTAGAAAATGTGAAACAATCAGTGTCTCCCGTGTCAAAGACATTTTGTTGTATAACACTGACACACTATTTCCGTGTTTGCTCCAGACTGACAAGAGGCATCATTTTTTCAGATGCTAGAGGACTTTGTCACTTGAACGTGAATGTATGCCATTTTTGGGAATTTCCAGAGACGACTGATGCTGGCGTTTTTCATGGAAGGAAAGTCTCCAGAAATCATTCAAATCTTGGGAATCATATTACTGGACTGTCAACTAGTTTGGACTGTGAGAACATATGCAGCTTTGACAATGATTGATGGCTGCCTTATGTGTAAGAAATCTCAATAATACTAAAAAAAGACAAGAAAATGAGGTGTGTTGCGAGCCATTTGTTTCTGGGGACAGGCCGGCTTTTGTGTCCCATCACTGCCCATGAAGCCCCTTCACCTTGAACAAACAGATCCAGAGCTCATTTCACCACAGCAGAGAGTGATGGAGAGGGGCCTGTCTGTATTTTGTCAGGCCTTTGATGGAGTCATTGACTGTGAGAGGTATCAGGCATGAAGAGCGTGGATTCAGATGGAGACTCGGAGCTCAGAGGAGAAGAGGGCAGAACAAAAAAGACCCATCCTAACCCGAGGCACACAATATCTCACCACTGTGGCCGCTTTGATCGCAGCTACAGAAGACTGTAGATGGGTTAAGAATCCTTTTAAATTATCTCATATGAAGCAGCATAATGGTGCATAGATGAACATATTCATGAAGGATTATACAACAGCTAGAACAATGGCTTTTAGCTGCATTCTGTCACAATGTACTCTGCAGTCGACACAGATTTTTGACCACATGGTTGTCTGAATAAATAAAATAACACTGAATCCAGCAGGAAGTGGATCTAATGTGTGCACTCAGGTATCCAAGATAATAAATCCCAGCCCAGGGATCTTTCTAAGCTGGGATCATGCAGAGGGATTGCTAGTCACATTCTTGAAAAGGGCAAATCAGACTGCTCCTTTCACGCAACACCACGCTACTTCATACGAGCAGGTGGTTTAGCACTTAAAGGTACAGGTATGTGAAGATGTCGGTGGTAGTATAACTGAGCAAATGTGGAAATGACTAATTGTTTTTTTTTTTACTGCAATTTAGTTTTTTGTAATAGTAGTTTTTAATAATATCTATTGGGGGTCAGTCATTTTACTAAAGAATATTTTGACTGATTTAAATACTGTACTTTGACAAAATGCTAACAGAGAGCCAACAAAATATGTACTTGATGATATAATGAAATGTAGCAGAGACTGACTAAATGTAAAAGAGTGAGTCTGGCTGTACTTTTCTTTTTTTTTTTTTTTTGTCTATCTTTAATCAGTTGATCACCTTTGTCAAATGTGATTTTTTTTTACACTGAATATAATATTTTAACATATCATTATGCAAAGTTACGAGTACGATGTTTTGGTATGTATTCCATATTTCCCTAATACAGGCCCAGTTTAAGCACTAGCAGTCACAATTTGAAAAGGACCCTAAAGGCCTCAGTATGCTTCTAACAAAGTGCAGATTGTCTAATCTGACAGCGTCTGAAACCCCTTCCTGATGGCCGAACTTGGGGGCTGCATCCAACAATTTTTGTGACTTTCTGAAACGAATAATCACGCCCACTTAATGCACCTATTGGCCAGGTGTGCAGACGTGTGAAGGTAGGCAGGATTCTCTCTCAAGCGTTCTTTTTCTCATTCTTCATTCTACTTTTGGCACTGTTTGTATACAACCGAGTGCAACACCTTGAATGCCTTGGAGGAGACACTGTCCGAAAGTGTGATGCTTCCAGAAGAAGCTATGAGAGAAGGCTTTTTGCCTTGCCTTTGAGTGCGGTCATTTGCAAAAGGTATAAACACTTTTTCCTTCAGATGTGGTTGGATGACAATTCAAACAACGTGTTTGTTTGAAACATACTGATCCCTTAACTGTGTTATACTGTCATAGTCAGCAACGGGGTTCAATGTACCGCTGTAAATTGCTTGTTCAGTTGTCAGTGGTAACGGCAGATGAATTTTCATTAATATAAATAATACAATGTTATCGTTCTTTTTGTAAATGGTCTGAATACTGCAGGAGTGGTTTATTATCAAAGTTATACCTGGACTTAATGTTGATGTATCGTCTTTCTCAAATAATTTATCATCATGCGTCTGACCTTTAGAGACAATGTTATCTTTATATCCAATATTTGTTTACAGGCATTGGAAGATAAAATGTATTTCATTGTCCTAGTTAGGAGTGGGCAGTAGAGCGTTGACCATATTGACTGCAAAAGCTGGTAGAACTACATAAGCTGACTGTCAAAGTAATGTGGAGATTCATGAGTAGTAATCATTGCCATAACAATAAATCTGTAGTTTTAGGAGCGTACTGCACAATCCACCAGCGTTCTGCTTTATCTCGACAGGTTCTGTTGGGATTAATAGCCCCTTGTCCTCAATACATCAGCAATATGCAGGATCACTGGATTTTAGCTGCTCAGAGAGCCAAAAACATGCCAAATGATAAGGACTTAAAATGGAAATGCAAGTCATTTAGCTTGAATAAACAGCCTATTTTTATGCTTCATAAAACAACCATTTGACCCACGATTTAAAAACTTCTGCAAAGAGCAGAAGTTGCGCCCAACATATTACAACTAAAGCATGAAAATGTCTTTTAAATTGACTTCTTTTCACTTACCACATTTTCAAAGTGGTACAAAATGTTCAGTGTGTCCCCTGAAAAAAAGAAAATGTAAATATAATCTATGGCTGTTCGATTAATTTTGCTGTCAATTATTATTTTAATTACAACTTAGTAAAGATTATGCAAAGAATCAACCAAAGGCAACCAAAATTGTAAACCTATGGAACATATGACCAAACAGTGAAGCAGAAGCAAACATGACTGAGGGTTAAAATCTTTGCATAAACATGTGCAGTGCATGCTCCGTGAAAGAGGTGGGTTAAGGCTGGCAGGAGTGATCTTGGCTAAAGTATTTCATCAACATATTTGGCAGAAATATCAAGAATTGATTTGAATTTAAAATGTGTTGAATACTGTCAGAAAGCCGGTTTAATTGTGTGATGCTTGTTTCTGAGTCTGATGATTGCTGATACGTTATGGTTATACTGTACTGTTCACTGACCGCCTGTGTTGTGGAAACATCAACAGTAGTTGCCATGGGCAGCAGTTTATCTGATCAGAATGATTATATGTTTGTTGAATACTGAGGTTGTATTCAGAAAGAAAACATAGAAGTCACGAAGGACTTGAGCTTGATTTGGCTGACAAAGGTGGTTGTTTAGTGGTCTGAGCAACAGAAATTGAGCTATATTCTAGCAACTGAAGGTTATTATGAATATGATTATTTTGTATGCTGATCATACAGTGTTGAATTTGACAGCTGTTCCCAATTTGGTCTTTGCTGAGCAAGTGGACATGTGACACTGGCATCTGGCGTTTAACATTTTTAATGTAACACCTGACCAAAAATGGCTTAATTCAAATTTTATTTTAATGTTTGCACTACTTATAAACAGAATAGATGACAATAGCCTTATATTAGCCTATATTATAATCTTGCATGCTTCCATCTCATCTAAACATATTATAACCGGTTGCCACATTCTATGAAACATTAGCCCCTTGTGGCACATCTGATTTTCTCAAGTTTCAACAAGTTCAATAATTCTTTTAATCCACAAACCAAAGGTCAGATGATTTATATCTTTGAGGCGTAGATCTTGCGGGTTTACTCCAACTGTGTGTGTGTGTGTGTGTGTGTACGTGCTGTTTGTTTTGACTTTTGCATATTTATTTGGTCAAAGTTGTAATTACCAAAAAGAAGAAATTAAATATTTCCACTGTAGTGCCCCCTTCATTGTCTGCATCTAGTTTCTACATTCTGAGTGGAGCACAGGTAACACCATTATGGGTCCTCCCAAATGTTGAATGTTGTAAAGAGACAGATGTCTTAAATCATTAATGATACATAACCAACACCATTTGGGCTTGTTGTAAATACAGAAACAAGGCTGTAGTACTATGAAATGCTTCTTTCAGTATCCCATTACGGAAGTTGAGAATGCGTTTCCTAGCAACGCTTGCCCTCAGATGTCAGTCAACCGCTGTCCCATTCATAGGAATGACACTTAGACACCGTTTCCACAAATATGGCCAATAACAGTTTCATCCTAGGAAAAATGTGCACAATAGCTGCGGTAACTTTTATAGGATATGTTTTCTTACAAAACAAGTAACAAGAATTCAAATTTAATTTTGACTTTAAAATAGAGAAAGACCAGATCATAATGTGAGAGGGTAGATTTTTACTCATGTTGGTCACGTCTACAATCAATATCCGACTGGAATTCATCCCGTTTTGGGGGGGGGGACAATGATGAATAACAATAATGGCTTCAACATTAAGTTAGTGTATATGGTGCTTAGCATCTGTTTAAGTCTGTTTTGTTATCCTGTGAAATGGGAATGGAGAGCTGTGTCCTTCCTACAGTCTTTGTTTAAAATATTAACTGCACTTTATAAAGGCCCATTTGTTTACAGTTGCATGAATCATCAGCTTAAAGTTTGGTGCAGTTTAGCACAGTCAGGACTTTAATATGCTCCACAAATATATAAAACTTCTACAGGGTTCCCACTCCCAGTGTGCCTCTTTATGAAGTTGATTTTTATGCCTGTGCAAGCAGCATCACAATGGGGAAGTAATAACAGATAATACACATATATAGTCACCCAGTTCCAGCAATTAAAAGCCCCAAAGTTTTGCTTAACTTATATTATGATCCTTTTCCCTTCATCTCACATTTCTCTTTCTATGAATTATTTCTGCATTAAAATAAACGGGCAATTTATGATTCTTCTGATCTAATCGAAGAGCTCTGCTTAACACTGAGCTGAGGTTTGTAGTCTTGGCACTGAACTACTTGTCAATTGTGAGAAATAGATGGTGGTGCTGCGAGCTGTCCAGATCAGTACACTGGTATTAACCCCAGTTTCCAGGGCTAAAGGAGGTATTTTGGAGCTCAGGAAGCTACAGGGAAATACTCAAAACTGACCTGCAGCCAGTTCACATCTTTCACTGACAATTAGAGGAGTATTTCTGGTTCTTCTTCCTGGGAGCCAATGAGTGAGAGAGAGTTTGTAATCATCCATATCAATTATTGGGCATGTGACGCGGGTATTTACATTGCCAGGGTGGTTCCACTGCTCTGACTAATGGAGCCACCATCTGGACCTGCTCCCTGATTTCACCACAAGGAAAACAGGACGTGCAACCTGAATCACTTCCCATTGGAGGAGGCAGGTGGAGATGAGACGCAGAGGGTTCAGTGGGACGTTAGACTGATGCCTGTGAAACAACATCGTGTTCACAGGTGCTTTTATTAATTTAATAAATAAGTGTATCTGAAGAATATATGTATTAAGTCTCAATAATAATTAAAGATGGATCTGCAGACTAATTTATAATGTATATACTGTCCATTTGACTTGGTTTTGGTAAATACATTGGCATCAGTGTTTGACTAATATACAGAAATAGAAGTGCAGTACAAGTGTAACACTGAATATGTTTCTCACTCCTTGTTTTCTGGCTTGAGTTCTCCTCTCTGCCTCCTTCCCCTGTTAACCTTTCACACTCCATAAGGTGCTATACAACTTGGCTCTCATTCTGATGTGTCCAGTCTGTCTGCCAGCATGGCCATTTTAATGATTTTGTGCTTAATCCGTGTGAACATTCGGCAAACTATTCCCCGACTAGAAAAGGTCATATGAATTCAGTGTTATTGGAAAGGGTTCAAGGCTTTAAGAAATATCACTTCCCTCAGTTGCTCTTCTGTTCATTTCTTCTGGCCAAGAATATGGCGTTCTTCTCTCCGGGCCTTCGCTGACTCACTGAAACTACAGCCACAGAAGTTTTGTGATCGTATTAATCAAGCTGTTGGGGTGTTTTTTTGTTTGTTTTTTTGTTTGGTTTCTGCTTTATAGACCACAAAAAATTGTAGGGAGTCATTGTTCACATTCAGTTTAAGATACTATAGGGCCTTACTTTCAGATGAAGCAGCTAAATCTTTATCTTGAGATCATTTGAAAGAATATAAATGAGAGAAAATTCTGTATTACCAACTGAATACAGTAAATTTTTATTTCATTCATTTACTTAATACAAATATATATACCCCTATTCTGTTGTGTGCATTGAAGACTAAGCATCCAGCCATGCTAGTGGTTCTGTGAGACTGTTAGCATTTAAGTACAGCCCATACAGTCTGTGGTACAGCGTCACAGAAGAGCAACTAAGACAAGTGTGCTGAATGCTAACATGCTCAAATGACCGCTAATGCTGATGTTTAGCAGATATGTGTATCATGTTCACCGTAGCGTGTTAGCATGCTAACATTTGCTAATTAGCTTTTAGCACAAAGTACAGCTCAGGCTGATGGGAATGTAGAGCCGAAATGAAAAGTTTGGGTTTCTGTTCCAGAAGTAAGAAAACCTCATTCGAAATCCCACTGACATTTGTATCCACGCTAATAACTAAAAATACATAGCTAAAATTTCACTGACATAACTAAACTATAAGTTTTTGCTGCCTAAAACTGGACTAAAAATAACAATCAAATGACTAAAATATGACTAAAACTAATGTACATTTTCAAGAAACTAAATCGTGCCAAAATTAATACGGATTAAAAGTGATATTTTAGCGTCTGTGAGAGTGGGGCACCTGAGGTGCAGCCCTCAGGCAGCGTTTGTGATAAACAAGGCTGTGCTGACTGTAACAGCAGATAAAGGCACTTTACTGTCTCCGCTTGCTCTTACCATCCCATAATGCATCTGTGTGATCAATGGGACCCTTGGCTTTGCTCTCATCTCTCTGCCTTCCTCAGTAATCAGCAGCGTAATATGATCACAGACACCCACCTGTCCTGTCCTGGTCTCATGTCGTACAGGACCAAAGTATTCCTTCTGTCATTTCTGACAGTCCTGTGATGGCAGGGCAGAGACGGGGGCTTTGTCCCAGCGTGATATTTATCTTTGACATTGAGGAGTTAGACCTACAAGCGACCACTTTATGTGCCTCATACCCTCTGGCTTTTCTCAGGAATGTCTTTCAAATGAGGAGGATGAAAGATTAAGTGCCTCAACACTGTTGGCCTCGAGATTATACTGCCAGATCTCATTAATATCAAGTTATTTCAATATGCATAAGTATGAGCTTTTACTTAGAAAGATAGCCTTAAAGACACATCACCTGAACAAAGGCATAAAATAGATGGCAAACAAACACTGCCACTGAGCACTAATCATCATTATTACATGGCAGACCCTTCACCATGACTCCCACTTTCAGTGCTTTGGTAAAAGCCTCTTCAGACTGCAGATGTCTAAAAAAAAAACGGGTGACGTTTGGCTTTTCTGCAGAAGAAGAGTAGGCTCCCTCCCTCAAAAGCAGCTCTTAAAATGCTGTCAATCACAGCAGCACAGTGTATGCTGGACTTCAGTTTCCTCTGACACAGTCACCAGGGAGCGTTTGGCTGCCGTTCGCAGACAGTTCAAGGTTAATTGATGTACATCATAAAATATTGATAACCAAATGATCACTTACTACTTAGAGTGAGCAGGATCTCATGTTATGCATGTAAACCAGGAATTTGGTGAATATGTATTGCATTTGAATAGGCTGTAAGATAAGGAAATAATTGCGAAGCCCCCTGAAGTTAGTCATTTGCACATTTTGGAAGTGGGTTAATGAGTGCTGGTTAATGGGAAAACTTTTCTCTTCCCTCAAGAAGCTAATTATTTGATTTATGAGTGGCTGGAGGAGGAAAGCAGCAGCCGATCACTCTCGCCACCTCAGAGGTTTTCAGCCAGGGGTTTGTTTGACAGACTAGCTACTTCTGTGTGCTCAGTCCTCTATCGCATCATTACAGCACCACCCTGAAGAAACGCACAACATTTGTATTATGTAAAAGATCCATGTTTGTTTAATACCAAACCGTCATTCGGAGCAGACAGTGAAATTAGATGGAAAACAAATAATTGTCCAGAGGTTTCACTGAAACAAATCAAAACTGCATTCTGAGCATTATCCTTAATTTGCACTACAGGGATTCTTTTGTTATTTGGACATGTAAACCACAGGACTGCATTAATACGAGAGGACTGGAGAATACTATTAATCACCACACGTTGAGAGGCATTGTGATAGCTTTGTTTTTGTACTTGTTGGAGTTGTTGGAAGGGTAATCTTCTTGTTACTGTAATCCAGCTTTTGGAGCAGACAGAAATGCCTCTTGGTTCATTCTTGTGCTGACAGTGTCTGCAACAGTGAGGAGGATTAGCTGACACCACAAGTCTGAAAGACGCAACAGCAGGCCAAAGGAAAACTGCTTTACCCTTCAACACATTTTAGAATATTTGTAGACGAAAATATACGTTTCTCCTTCTAGCTGCAAGACATTAAGAGAATAATGGTACAATTTGTCTTTGTTGTTCTTTAATAAGGCTAAGTGAATGTGTTGCATGTCCAGAGGCATAATTACGTGCAGAGGTAAAAGGTTGTGGTGCAGTTTGTCAGTGAGAGTGGCTTTGTGCCTCGTGTCAGTGAATGACCGCATGCTGTGATCACTTACGGGAATGAAAAAGAGCTGCTGTGTGTAGAGAGAAAGAAAGATCCTTCCTGTGCAGATGAAATGAAATGGTTTGTCCTAAGTGCTGTTTAATGAGAGGCTGCCAATCAAATAAATGGAATAATTGCTCTGGCTTAATTAAAATTATTCATTGCCAATTTTGTGGAGGATACATTGTTTTTGTCCACTCTCTGCAAAAATTGATTTCCAATAATTTACAGATGGTCGCATAAATCAAAGCAATAAACCAAAAATATACTAAATGAATACGCCTTTTCTTTCTACAGCGTAAACACTAACAGCTAATAACATTTGTAAATATGGAAAAAATAAATATTCATGTTTGCTTTTGGGTAATCTTTGAAAATATGTCAATACAAATATATCTAACACTAATTCTAAAGGGAGAAAATAAGTGATGCAAAGCTACAGTATATGATTAGTCAAAAGAACATCTTTTAAAATAGCAACTTAACAGTGGAAGTTTGGTGCTATGGTGATGAGTTTCAGACAGAATTTAAGAAAAAAAATCAGTTATGTTTAGCATCTGCCTTTCTCTCTGCCTGTGTAAAGTTTAACTTCTTCCTCCTCCCTAGCTGAGGACAAACAGAGAAAGTTGCGCTTGAACCACAGTCCCAGGTTGGGAGTCCCAGAACTGCAGGGCCTCAAGGCCTTGAGTGATAATAACCTCTGACTTTCATACTCTCTGGTTGCCAGCTCTGTCTCACCAGTGTCTTTAAACTTGGAAGGAGAGTGAAAAGTATTGGTTGTTTATTCTTGTTATAGCAAAAATATAATTTTCCATTGACAGTGTCATCATTGATCATATTTAGTTGGAATCACAAAGGACCTGAGATAAATATATAGGCCCTGATGTTTAAATGTTTTCAATTCAAAGGCCTTACACTTTATTTTACCATTCATAGTGGAGAAAGGACAGGAAAGAAAAAGGAGATACTGTATGTGCAATAAATGTCCTTTAAAGCCATGTGTAGACATTTGTAGCATCTTTCAAACTTTATACCGTCTTTGTGATGACATTAGTTTTTGTTTGTAGAAAAGTTAGGCAATCCAAGTGAAAATTGGTGCTATGTGTTGCTTTAAATGGGTGATCCAATCATTTTTTAGCATTGCACTTCCACAAAACTGGGGGGACAAAAGTGCCCTTGTCTTTCTCCACACCCCTAGTGTGGAAAATGTGAAAAAAGCCCAAACCAGGTAATTTTCTCAGACTTTAGGGACTGTACTGTGGCACAGAGGACATTATACAGCTGTTTTCATAGGCTGAGTAGTACTGGTCTTCATGTGTACCTTTTTTTTTTTTTTTTTAATTTTTTATTTATTTTTTTTTTTTTTTAAAGTCCATTCATCCTGTGTCTCCTGGTCTGATCTTTCGAGAGCAGCACGCATTGCTGTCTGCCACGTGTCTTTTTTTATACTACCACTGTGGGGTGCCAAAATCAGAAATGTTTAAATTCTCATAATCATGCTACCTGGTTATATGCTAACGTTTGCTCCTTTGTTTAAACCAGGACTGTAACTCTGCCCGCACTTGAGCCAAACTCAGTCCAAAATAAACCAGCTCCTTTATTGTTTTACTGCAGATTTTCTGTTTGTCCTGACTTTCCTCCGGCTTCAAAGAGACACCCCGTGGTTTCTTGTTTCCTTCTGTCAGACACTGTCCAAGGTTGCCCCGAATTTCTGTTTGCCCTCTGCCTTAGAAGTTGTAGCACACTGACCCTCATGCAGCTTTTTGTCACAGCATGAGTGAAAAAAATATTCGGGGGTCTCGCAAACATGCCTCTTTCTTTTCTTCCTCTCACAGGTTGTTGGTACCCCTCTCTAATACCACCCCTTTTTTTTCTCTTTAGCTCAGACAACCTGAGATTCTGTTTGCCTGAAGCATCGACTCATCTTGGGCCAGAGAGAGAGAGAGATGTTCCCCAAACTCAAGTATAGGTTTCATTCCAAGTTTACGCTCTAACCATCATGGCATTTAAAACGAGCCCAATTAAAGGTATTTTTCAGGTGAATGTCATTTCATTTATTAGAACTTTAACTAACCAGATTTTCTCAGAAATCTCAGCTACATTACTGTAAGTGGGTATGATCCAGTAGGTCATGCAACAGTATCTCAAAAATAAGTTATGAAGAATGTGGTAAAAATCCTATGGCAACTTTTTCTTTTTACAGTCAACTTTTCACCTAATTTCTGAGACAATTGGAGGGAATTTACTCAGTAATGGACTGAGTCCTTGTAATAGAGTGATGAATCTAAGAACACCAAACCTACATTTACCTCTATACGTGTCATTATTTATAGACACAATATTATCCAAAGTATGTGGATACCTAAACAACGTATGAAAACACCAAAATATTACACTCGTGATTGTTGAACATCCCATTTCAAAACCATAATATGCTGCTGCAACATCCTCCTCTCCAGTGGGATGACTTTCAACAAGATTATGGAATCTGGCTGCAGGAATTTGCTCGCATTTGGCCACAAGAGCATTAGTGAGGTCGGCCACTGATGTTGGGTGATTCCCCAAACTGTTGGCACAAAGTTAAAAGCACTCTGGTGTCTGAAATATCATTGTATGTTGTAGCATTAATAGCAAGATTTCCCTTCATTGGAAGGAATGGGCCCGAACCTTGAAAAGCAGACCAAAAGTATGTGGACTGGGGTGTCCATATACACCAAATGTAATTCCAGCAAGTTTCAACAAACTGTAGGTTGTATGTTAAGTTCAACCCAAGTTCTACACCTTTCCAAGTGGATGGAGACATTTTTCTCTATCTCTCTGTCTTTGTCTCTCTTTATCTTTGGCAATCTGTTTTCTGCACTAGGAGGCACTGCAAAACTAGGACGGACAAAGGCTGAAACACGTTGGTTCAGTCTCAATCGCTCCTCTAAAGGGGAACGGACCATAACTCTCTGTCTTACTCTTTCTCTCTCTGACTCCCTCCCTCTGTCTTCATCTCTTTCTCTCTGTCTCTCACCCTCTCTCTGGCCTGACTCCAGATGAGTTAGTGCTCCAGGCGCTCAGTCTCAGGTTGTTTGAGCTTCACAAAAAAATAGGGAGTTATCGGAGAGGGGTGGACGGCCAAAAGGAAAAAACAAACAAACCACAAGCTGAAAGAAGAATGTGTGAGATATCCCAAATATTTTCTTCAATCATGCTGTGACAAAGAGCTGCATGAAGGTCTGTGGTGTAGGATCTTCTAAGACGAAGGGCATACAGTAACCTTAGGCAGCATCTGACAGGAGAAAACACAAACCCACGGGTGTCTATTTGAAGGTGGAGGACTGTGAGGGTGAATACAATTCAGGGATTTTCAAACAAGAAGTTATCTGGTGGAGTCTGTACCGAGTGTATCTCGAACATGCCCAAAATTGTGTTGCACTGTATTAGTATGTGACCTGTGAATCAAGAGACTGAATTCAGACACAGTATTGACATTTGAAAGGTTCAACCTTTCAACCATGAACTCCTGAGCAGAGAGAAGAATGAGCCTCCACCACGTCTAAGGTGAGTTCACGGTCTGCTGTGAACTTAAGGGTTTATATATACAATGCGTCATCTGCCAAGGTGTTCGTACCTTTTGTGGCACTAGCTAATCTTGGAGTCGGGATGACAAGCTGTGATAGAGGTGTTTTGTAGCAACTGAGAATTTATTACACTGCGTTCAACTGTGAAGCTGTTGCAGGAAGCACTGAGGAAGTGTTCGCCAACAGTTCATGGTGAAGCAAAGTAGGATAAGTGTCCTTTTTGTTAATGTAATTGTAAGTACGCTGGAGCTAGAAGTAGTTATTTGACGAAAAAAGCATTAGAAAATTTGAAACCTCGTCCATTTGTACACCCAGGCAGACCTACCAATCACTGCAGAAGTTGTACGAACACTTTGTCTGTTTCAGACAGCGACACAAATGTTTGGAAACATCCTCGACAATTCAGCAATTGGAAAAAGCACTATCAGATGCTACTGACATTCAAATCAGCACTTAATTTAAAGCGTGCAGTCAGTCGCTCAGAGGGGAGTTATTCAGGGTTTTGTTAAAGGGCCATCTGACAATGAACTTTATACTGTATAAGTCAGCTCATTATTCAGTATGAGTCATCTGAGTTTCTTAAATGGTAGCCAACAGTCCAATACTACTTATGCACTCTCTTTATTTAAACTTGGGCTACACACTGTTTCAGTCATTTATTCATATTTGTTGATGATTTGCAGTGTCACCCACCAACAAAGATTACATGTGAATTTAATAGCCTTTTTGCAGTATAATAGAGAATCAGAGATATACAGGACCTCATGGATGTCATCTTTGGAGAACTTTTGCTCACCAACTTTCATAATCACCCTTGTAAAACCCTTGATCTGAGCTCTGGTGGGTGATTATAGACTTGGGCGATAAAAACTGAGCTATTTGTGGCGCAGACAGACCGGGAGAGAGGGCGTGTGTCTTGTCTCCAGTGCTGTGTGTGGACATGCCTAATCAGGATTAGGCAATAGCCCAAAAACAATACAGAAAAGGAGACCGACTTCCCCTCAGAGTCTGTAACAAATGTGAACATCCAGCCAGGGGAGAATATAACTACTGCAGACGTTTCAGGGAAAGTATAACTGGAAGCCTACTCACATAGTCTGACTGCTAGAGACGTGCAGCACTGAGATGGATCTGTTATTGCCCCAGGAGCTGTAGTTATTGCATGTTTATTAAACTAATAATTAACATGAGAGTGTGAGTGTGTGTACGTGTCTGCCACCGTGCTTTTTCATTATACCGCTGCGTCTCTACTCCCTGGCAGCGATCCAAGGCGTTCCAGGCACCGATCAGGCCTGGGTGTGAGATGGCGGACGGAGGAGGAAAGGGGGGGAAAGGTGGATTTATTAGCCACAATTAACATCAAGCTATTGTATAAGGCTCCCGTGGACAATATCAAAGGGCTTGCTGAGCAGAACAAGCAGTTCGGTTTCATTAAAAAGGGCCTTGGTGCTGTCGGAGGGAGACAAAGGTGACACCCATCAGAGAGCAGGGATATCTTAAATGAGACTCGAGCTCCTGCGACACTTCTTTATCTTCAGTTCGGGTGGTGGTTGCAGGGTTTGAGGCCTGCAGCCTCTCTGCTTCCCCAGTGGAGGAACTCAGTCTTTTGTGCTGCACAGAGACTGCAGAGCTGCACCCAGTCATGGATCTGCCTCATGATGGGATATGAATATGTATGCAGGTTAACTGATGTGCTACACTCTAATTGCGATGGGAGGGAAGGAGCCTGAAGTGCAATGCTTCATGGGAGCTGCTTCTTGTCTTGGCATATAGCATATTATTCCATGTAACATAAGGGTGGGACACTTTAGGGGGTCTTTCCTCTTGTCCAATTGTTTATCTAACTTCTTTTTTTTCATGCATTTTCTTCACCATCATCCTCCTATTTAAATGCGTGATATGGTAGCACGGACTAATTTTGCCAGCATTGATCTAATTATATTTGTTGTAGCTTTTGTTGTCCCTCAATTTATGCCTCCTTGCCTCTGCCAATTAGGTTTTAACCAAATGTGATTATGAAGAATAAATGCTAACGTTCAGCTCCACTAGAGGGTGGCACATCAGTTTACCTAAGGCAAGGCTTTCAAACTTGGTGTAGAAAAACCCCCCGAATGAGGCTAATTTTAAGGGCTACGCTTTTGATTTTGAACGTTTGCATAAGCACAGTGGAGCATTTCAGATTAAAATCCCCCAAAGTGTGGCAACCATGAAATCGCTTTAATTAGGCCAGCCGACAATCCATTGGTGACTCCATACACACTGGACCCTAATGGTGATGAAAACAAACCATTCACCTTTACAGTAATTTAAACTCTGGGGAAGGTTACTTAGAAGTTTGGAAATACCTCAACAGTTAGTTTTAAGAGTAAAATTCCTCTTGGATTTATTCACATTTTTAGATTAAAGTGAATTTAAAACAAGTTAGAGGACATCTTCAGAATAAAATACCTCAGCAGCAGACGGCTGGTGGTCAGACAACAGACATCTCGTGAAGGTCAGGTTGTTACTGATGGTTGGACAGAGTGACAGCTGCCAGTTTTTGAACAAAGGTCAATCCGTCAGATCACACCATCGGATCTCAGCTCTTAGATATCACCAGTAATAATTGCAGGAATGCAAACACATTGATATGCATGTTTGCACACCAAATGTTTCAAGCCTTTTTGTCTGAGAAATGTTCACTAAGCTGATCAGCGTGTGAGCAGTTTTGGTACATATCTTCAGTTAAGAAAATAAGGCTGTCTAAATGGGATTTGTTTTATGGAAATCATAGTTACACAAAGCATGTCTTACATCCTTAACACATCCTAACTTCAACTATTAAACTCTTTGTCCAAAGCTGACATTATTCCATTGAAGTTCGTCTAATCGCAGTTTCATTCTCCACATTTGTGCGCATAATGTATTACAACATTTAAATTCAACAATCCAATTTTCCTTGTCATCTCCAAATGTTTGCAAACCACATCATTACTGCCAACATGAAAAAGGAAATTCTATTGACACATTTTCTGTATCTCTGTGCGTCAACACCGATATCTCCCTCTTAGCAATGAGGACAAAAATGTCACTATTAAACACAGAAATTAATAATGTAATGTCAACAAAGTATGAAGAGCGCTGTCAGGCCTTCTGAATTACTAAGGACAGCTCTTCGGGGCATTTGACTTTAGCGTTCAATGTCAGTACGCTCAAAAATCAATCACAAAACCAATCAGATTTTAGATCCAAGCCATTGATTAATGCCATTAATGGATGATTTTGACTGATTTGATCTTTTCACTCTGCACACAAAGCCTAAAGCACATTTTGTGGCCAATACGGAAGTCCAAAGCTGACGTTATTTAACTGTAGTTATTATGGATACACTATATATACCGTAAATGTATACGAAATTACAATGTAATAATGCAACATTACAATAATGCACTATTTTGTTCATTACTGTCAAAATAAAAGTGAAATATAAACTAATTTTTTTTATGTACTCGATAATTGCAGTATTTTCAATTTAAAAACTAAAGTCAGTTTTGACGTTTCATTTCTTTCATGAGGTTGGACTACTTACTGCAAAAATAATGGACATGAACACTATCGGAGAGCCGTTAATGGAGATAGCATGTGAAATGGACCACTGCTATTTAACAAAGACTGAGATTAAGTAGCATTAAGTAGTATTTGTAATAAAGAATGTTCAGATACATCATTTAAAAGCAATAACTGTTGCCAGAACAGTGATAGATTATTAATAAAACACTACATGATTAAAATAACGTATGTAATGTGTTTCTAGTGACTAGTCATTTGTTTGCCCAGAGGGTATCAGCTCGACCCATAGGGACATCAGAGGTAGTCACAGCAGGGAATAATGTGAAAGCAATAAAGCTATAGTGTTCTTCAGTGACTCCTGAGATCTTGCCCACATGCACTGCACAATTTAATTGAAATCATCCGTCCATTGCTCAAGACGACAGTTTTAATTTACAGAGATAAGCACGCTTGGCCTTGACCTTGCTCAGCTCTGACATGGATCGCTGCCCCTGCACCTTCCAAGATGCCTTCAATCAACTCTGGGTTTTCTTTGGACTATACTTCTCATTTTTGGAAGTGCTTCTTATTTTCCTCCTGGCTCGGTTTCTCCTTTGACATCTGCAGCGTGAGAAAAGAAAATCTATGTAAACAGTACTTCAGCCAACAGATCAGCACCTCTTTCTGTTCCGACTGACCAGTGATATTGATTACATAATGCTTTGTTCACTCAGCTGCTTCCCTCCCTTTGTTGCCATTATCAGACGGTGTGCACAAAGCCAGTCACTCTCACCGTTCAGTGTGAAAGAGAAAAGTCCACGAGTGCAATTATGAGGAGAGCAATAGCGGTGGCAACCATGATGGCTTTTGGGCTGGGACTCATGACTTGGAGACTCTTAAATCCCGCTTTTAAGTGCCTTTAGTGGAGTGTGAAATACAGTGCATTGGACTCGATTTATATATGGGTTCCATTTGCCAGCAAGGCTGTGTGGTTTTCTAACTTGTAGACGTGGAAACTACAGTTGTGTGGTTAAGTCACATTAACACATTTTCCTCCTGTAATTGATATTAATTACTTGTCAGCTGCCTTGCATTCAATTCTCCATGCTTGACAGCTCTGTGGACTAACTGGAAACTTCACTGCCCAAACTGCACTGTGAGTGAGTGACTGTTCATCATCTGATCAATAACATTCATATTGATGTACATTTTACCAGGTAGAACTTTAAATTATTCTGCTCTTTAGACCGACACCAGGATACTAATACATGTATAACCTCGCTGACATTTTTTTTGATAGAGAGCACTTTTGACTGATTGAATGAAAACAGCTCCCTGGACACTTCATAAAGACAGCACAGGCATAAAATGGCATTAAAAAAGGTTTTGATTAAATGTTTATTTCCCCCTGTCCTGTATGAGTGTGCGATTATATGAGAGACATTGAGAGGGCAAAGGAGAAGGAGAGAGAGAGGTAGTTTTTCAGCATAAGCCCAAATGAAATGGAGAAAAAAACCCGTATTGCAGGCAGAGAGGAGGAGTTCACTGTCAGAATGAGGGTCCCTCGGCCTCGCCTCAGGCGAAGATGCTGCATTAAAGCTGGCCCACTCTCAGGGTCAGTATTAAATATCTCCCTCAGTAAATATGCACCTGTCAGTGCATTTCACTGAAGTGTTAGTCTTGATATTATGTTTTACCCTTCCTCGCCACTGACAGGTGAGGGAGAGAGAGAGGGAGAGGCAGAGGCAAAAAACGGATAAAAGATAAACAGCATTAGCATTACTGAAGTGAGCAGCTTTGGCGGAGAGGGACTTCTTTGAAGACTTACAGCCTAATCCTATCTGCTGAACCGCCATCTATGCCTCAGCTTTTGTTTCTCAGACTCGTAAGACCTACTCCTGCAGGAGCCACAGAGAGAGGGTCAATGGATTCATCTTGTAGAGTGCAGAGGAATGTGAGGATTTTTGGTGATAGCATTAAACAGAACATTTACAGCTGAATATGCTTTGTTTGCACATTGACCCTTGATAATAACAATAATCCTGAGCATATTTTTGCCATCATGTAATGTGTAGTGGATACCAGGCACTGTGCATTTTCACTGTATGCTCTGCATTTCCCCCCCTATATAATAGTCTAAGAAACACATTTTACAGAGTGCAACACTGATGTGTCTAAAGGTGTGTTCAGACAGAAGGCGAGACGGTTCTTTTTGACCTTCATTCGCGCAAATTTGATGGCAGAGCTTATTATCTGCTTCTAACAGCCAAATATTTCACTCAAGTTCAAACATTTTCAACTCGCGTGGACACATCTTTGTGTATATTGTATGAAGTTACTTGAAAATTAAATGCACTATAATATAGTTACATTCCTTGATAACTGATTGCAGATTGAAATGCAGCCCTTGGAAAATTAAATTAAGCAGGTAATAAATAAGTCTTTGCCCAAAAAGCAACAGTAAATGTAGATTTTGGGTAAAGCTCCATTGTTTTTACCACATGACAACATTTATTGAGATTAGATTACAAAAATCCAAAACGTATATCAAAGCCATAAATGATCATTTATCACTTTTACACATTGGCTAATCAGGTCACTTGGGAGATTTGTGCAGAAAGAGAAATGTACTGTTGGACTTTGTGAAGGTGGTCCAGTAGAGCTTTAAAAAAAGAAGCAATTAACAATTTGAGTTTGTTTAAAGGAAATGGGAAGGGAAGACATGACAGGCTTCTCTCTCTCTCTCTCTGAACATCAAGTGCTCTGACCCACTAACAAAGGCATGAAGGTCCATATGGAATAGCAGCTGAGTGAACATGGTAGGCCTTTGTGGAGGCTTTGGCGCACGTTTAGCCACGGTAATAATGAGGAGCCATTCCTGTGGACTCACAGCACAGTGTTGTAGACTTATGACACTGGCACCATTTATACCTCTCCCATTCAATTACGATCCCATCTGGTCATTGCTGTTTCTGCTGCCACAGCAGTGACGAGAGAATTCACTTTTGAGGACTTCAAAGCTGGTTTGAACGCTCAAAATCCCCCCTATAGCAACTGCAGCTCAAAGCACAGTGGGTACAGCGACTGCCAATTAGGAGTTCCAATGAGACCCATTAGATCCCAAAGAAAAATAGATGTTTCAAAGAGGGACATAGAAGAAAGTGCTGTTTTATGAAGGGTACTAAAACATTTTATGCCACTGGACTATAATGCACTATATCTCTGCCTTTGGCATTAGTTTGTGAAGGACAAACTATTATTTTAAAGGGAGTTACTCACCTGCAAGTTGTCAGATGTTGGAGCTGAGTGCCATTTGATGATACTTTCTAATAAACTCATTGACAGTGCCCTTCAACAACGGTCATCACAATCATAGCTGCAGAAGGTGAGACTGAGAGGCAAAGGGAAAAAGCAGAGGCTCGATGTGCCCCAGTCACACACATAAAAGATTTAACATTGCCCTGAGGTGTTTTTACAGTGCTATTGTACCTTTTTAAAGGTGCATTAAGTAAGATTTTACTGGCCCATAGCACAAATGGCTGTAATAAATCATCAGGGATTTGATAAAGTTGTCACCAGTGACTCAGCAGTTACTTTGCCCGCTGCCGGGATTTCTGGATTTCAGAAAGTCACTTTTAGACTTAACCTACCTCCTCCTCCTTGCACTTTCAACAGCTCAAAGATGATACTGTACAGAGGACAGGGCTAAGAAAAATGTGACTTAATATTCGAGTAGATTAGATTAAAGTCATTAATTGTGAACAAATAAATGGTTTTACATGCTCTGATGAAGCCTTCATGCTGAAACGCGTCAGCCCTTTGATTCACCCAAAGAAGGACACATTATTTTCCTGACTGTTTTTAGGCAGAGAACCCAACTAAAGTTCAGTGCAGAGGAAGCACACCTGCCTCCTCTCATGAACTCAAATGGTTTTACGTGTTTTAGTCCCTAAGATTTTATGTTATGCTGTTAAAAATGTAGTCTAAAGATAGCCTCTTTAAAAAAATTCAATGCAACAAACCAACACATGATGCAAAAAGTCCAAATACTTTCAATAAATGACCTTAAAACAGTGTCATATCATATTAAAGGAGCCCAGCCACACGAGGAAACATCCCTGCTTGCAACTGCATGTGCTCAAAACAATAATGTAACAAATAGCGGTAACAAAAGGTTTACTGTTATGGTACTGGATATCCAGTCTCCAGCTGAATTATATGCCATAAAAAAAAATAAAGTAGCTGCCTGAAAGGTAAAAAAGAAAAAAATTCCAAAATGTTGCTGTTACGCAAAATGGTCAGCAATAATGGTAATTTAGTTAATTGTCTAAAACAAGAGTAAACCCCAGTATGGTCTTTTAATTTGCCTTTAACTAATCAGTTTGTACATAATGTCTCTTGGCTTGATTGTGACTTGGCATGGTGACGGACGTATTTGGCAGCCGTCACTGAACACAGATCAGCACTTCTGAATGCCAGAATTTTTAGGGCTTTTTAAACAACATAAGATTTCATGAGCATATGAGCCCTTTTGTAGTAGTAACACCCTGAGTTTACCAGTATACCTAAGCGAGGGTAATATGACACAGTTGTTAATGGAAGAAAGAAGCGACCCTGCCAGCTCTTTTCATGTGGGTCATCTAACAGGTGAGATCATGCTGACAATCCAGGAGAGCTGTCATACAAATTAATGGACACTTCCAATCTAATTTCACCCCGTACCTCCAGAGGTCCTATCCGTCATTCTGTTTGCACTATGAACCGTTCCACACTCTGGCTTTTCAATCTAGACGTCTCCTGCTGGGGCACTTTTTCTCCAAAACAGAGGTGTTGTTTTTTTGTTGTTGTTGTTGTTTTTTTTTTTAAAGAAAATATATCATGGTGGACAACATGTGTATGTACTGGGTCGTGAGACGTAATCAACCTTTTAATTAGACTTACGGTGAATCTTATTTGAAAGATATCATGCTAGAAAGATTAGTCAATTAATGGATTCGTCGAGCATCAGAAAATTGATATTTCCAACTACTTTCCAGCTATTTTGATAAATTAATCATTTAAGTAATTTGTCAAGCAAAAAAAAGCCAAAACTCTTGCTTGTTCCAGTTTCCAAAATGTGAGGAGTTTCTGCTTTTCTTTGTTTAATTCATTTTAAATCGAATATCTTTGGGTCTGGGACTGTTGGTGAGACAAAACAAGGAATTTGGGAGCATTACAATGGGCTCTGGGAAGCTGAGATACTGAGACAGTATTTTATCGACTAAATGATTACTTCAAAAAAATAAAATTAAATAATAAATATGGAAATGAAGGAAAATAATTGTTAGTTGCTGCCCTAAAAGGAAATGTACTACATAACTGTGAAACAAAGCATCATTTAACATGTTGGCCAAAATAGTGACAACATCCTTCTGTCCTCTTTCCCTCTTTCTTACACTGGAAAACCCTCATGTTTTGAGATTCCTGATTCCTCAGCAATAGATATACAGGTTAAGAATGTAATATAAATATAAAATATACATAAATTGGGCCATATAATAAGTCTGGCAGACCTTGGGCAGGAGTGCTAACCAACCACTCACTCTGTGACTTTTAGTTTATATACAAGATGCTCATTATCAGACAGCTAGAGCAGTACTCTAACATAACTTAGCCAAAATACATGACTCCAATGTCACATTTAGTGTTAATAAATTATTATTAACCATAAATAATCAACTGCTGCAAATGACACATTTTGGATTGCTTATAGAGTTTCATGAGACGGCCAATATCACACACTGAGCACTACATTTGTGAGGCTACAAGTTTAAAACATGGCAGGAGAAATAAAAGTTGGCTAGGTTCATGTCTCTATTTAAAGATTGTGAAATATTTTTTTTATCTGAGATCACTTCTTTGCTGCAAAGTCAAGTCTTACTGCAAAGCTCCTGATAGCACCTATAAGAGCTGTTAGTCAGTGATCACAGAGGAATTTCCTCCCCCTCCGTTTGAAGCTTTGTTTCCTGTCTTTACTTTTACTCAGCGGTCTGAATAGACTTCCATCACCAAGGCAATCATATAAAAAACCTTTCTCTTTCCTGTCAATAATCGGTTCGCAATTAGTTTCAACTTCACACACATCCAGGTTTTAATTCCTCTGTCTTGGAACTTTGACTTCTTATTTGACCCCTGAACCAGTGTGGCCATTGCAACCTTGACTTAACCTTTATTGGATTCTGCCCAACTGACTGTCAGGTTTTTGACAGAAGTGTGGAAACATCATCACAATGTGTTACCATTGAATTCCTATACTTTATGCACTGGTCAATTCCATTTGACAGGTGATTGGTGTGTACCTGTGACCTGGTGATAGTGTCTGTGGAGGCGGCTGGGGATGGGAGGCCTGTATGAGGACAGTGCCATTGGGGTCAGAAGGTCATTTAGTGGTTAGAGACAGCATGCCCCATTTATTGATAGTATCCTGGGAAGCAATTCTGGCCTCCATCATTACCCAAAAATGTCTGAAAGTGTGATTTTCCTTCGATGCAGAATTGGTGTGATGTTCACCACACACTTCCAGGAACACCTTCCTCATGGTAGTGTTAGAAGAACTGTAATAACCGATTACAAGGTAAGAAAGTTTAGCAACTTATGTAAAAGGATCTAAGGATACTATAAATATTATATCAAAACGTACCCATAATTAGGCAATTATGTTTTAAAGTGAGCAATGAAAAATATGTATCATATGGTGTTATTAATATGCACTTAGTAATAAATCATTTTCACCTTGGGTTGGCTTGAACTGTGACAAGCATGGCCAAATTGATTTTCAAAGAAAGTAGCTTATTGACTGTGGAAAAAAAGGAAGAAGACTGGATGTCTCCCCTCGGTCCAGAAGGAGAACATCCCTTGTTGATTAACAGAGGTGTTAAATGTGTTATAAATGATATGTTATTAATGAGAGGCAGCACATTGTGAAAGAGATTACAGATGGATTTGCCAAAGGCGCCTACACACTTGGATCCTTTTGGAAATCCCAACACTGTTTATTTTTAAATGTCTTTAAGGGTTTTTAAAATGTATTTTTATGATAATGTGAGGTGAAAGAAAAGGTTGAATCCCCGCACTCTGTCAGCACTGACTTTATTAGAGAGGCGACACTTCGGTTATGAACCTCCACAGGCGTCAAATTTACAATGTGAAACAACACATTTTTGCACTAAAGCCACAGGCTGTAACAATCAGTCAAAAACAGAGAGCCAAATTTCAAACACCTGAGACAATTACCACAACAATAATTTACAAAGCATCTTTAAAATGAGACAGAAAAAAGAACAGATTAGATTGGCAATGCAAAATAAGTGATTCTTCTCAGCTTCAACACAAGAAAAGCCAGTCCAAGTCTAACATTCACACTGGGAGTATCTTAATTACCTTGAAAAAAACTAATCATGCATGTATTCAAGTATTAGCTACACGTTTTGGGAAATATACGTATTCTCTTTCTGTCCGCAATGTCCTCAGTTCGTCACCTTTCTTGCATGTCATACCTCTCCCTCTCTCTCACTGCATTTCCTGTCTGTATCCCTGCTTTCGCTATCAAATCAAGGCAAAAATGCCCAAAAAACTTTAACAAAAAAAAAATAGTGGAGAGAATTGTTCCAGGAAATATCAAGTCGATAGCCTAACAAAACAAGAAGCTATCAATATAAACCTTTTTCAAGATATCAAAGAATCAAAAATAGTCCACATTTCAACTCAAACATTTTCTTTCACATGATTTTCCAACACCGCCGTCTGCCAGATGTGCATTAACACTTAGTATGATATGCACATACCCAGTGGAGCTAATCCAGATCTTATGCCGTGTAAACAACAAGGGAGATCTTTTGTCGGAACAACAGAAGCAATCTTTACCATTGACCATCTGACTTTTAGAGCTACACTCGTGAAAGAAATGGCAACAACCACGATGTAAATCATTAGGTCAACTCAAGTTCCCCTCAAAGACAGACTCAGTGATTGATGGGAGTAATGTGTTGTTATGGTCATATTCTGCATCCAATTAGTACTGATCTATTGTTGCTGTGTGATGTTTTAATGACCACAGTGGGCGGGAGATGATTGGCCCTAATATCATTTGTCTCCCTAATCATGTGTTTATCACAGCGAGGTCTGCGGAGGGTCTCTAGTGAGGCATGTATAAACCTTTGCACTACTCTTTGTCCTGGATGAACCTACAGCACCCAGTCGAAAAGGAAAGTCATCATTAACATGCAGAGAGGTTAGGAGTATCCAACTGCAGGGGCAGAAAGTCCGGCATGAATCATCATTAAAAGATGACATGGCACGGGGTCACATTTACCGGTTAGCACAGAGGTGGTTACGGTGTAGGCTGAGAGGATTGCCTGCTATAAGACTGGCACCATGCAGCTCAATAGAGATAAACTATCCTGCAAATAACTTGTGGGGGCCTCACTTTTGTGATATTGAACCACTCCATTCACTCTTAATTGCCTCAGTGTAAGGTTAATTGGCTTGTATTGGAGCCAGGAAATCCAATTAGCTTGGTTGTTATTCCATCTCCATCTACTCATTGATCCCCTTGGTTTGATCACAAAATAATAGTTTTTACAAATAAGATCAAGAAAGACAACAGAGGCTGTGGCAGCTGTATTACTTGGCACAGACAAAACTTGACATTGTAGAAGCTAAGCACATTTTGTTGCCTTAGCACCCTGATTTAAATTCACTCTTAATGTGTTTAAATCTCAGACGAAGACCAATTTCAGTCTCCTTTAAAAGTTCTAACGAAAGAAAAAGACTGAGTTGGCAGCAAAGTGGGGGAAAAAAAAGGAGTGGATGGGAGTGGATTCTCTGAACCAGAAAATCACAGTTCTTCACCTCTCCAAATTTTCTTTCCCCACAGAAGATCCAGGCCTCCTGGTGATGCAGGTGAAATAATACCAGACCCAATCTGAAGGACATAATGTGGACCTAATTCCAACAGAGACTCCTCAGTTGAGCTCACTCATGACTGGACTCAGGGTGCCAAAGTATACTGCGAATATAATCAAAGGAATAACGTGAATTGCAAACCATGGAGCTTGCTTTCCACTTGGTTTTTGTCATGGAAAAATGATGGTCTCCCAAGAAAAATCAGTCAAAAGCTTTTCTTTACCCTGACTTTTTTTTTTTAAACAAAGCCTCTGCACCAAAATTGTGTTTTAAGCAATTTGAAAAAAGGCGGACAGTTGGGCTGAGATCTCTATATATAAGAGCACAGGCATTACGGAGGCCGTGACAGATGGATCCACATGTGTAACAAAGGCGATATGAACTGATGGATGGAGAGATGAATGGATGGATAGATGAATGGAGGACTGGAGAAAAGTAGACAGGAATGATAAATGGGCAGAAGATGAATGCTGTAGTCATTCACATACAAAGAACACCTGAACGTCAAAGCTTTCAAGATGACAACGAAAACTTTTCAAAGATATGGGGTCAATGCTGCAGCATATGGATGGCTGCAATTCCGGTATGGTAATGTCTCAGGGTGGATTATTTTACCGTTTGAGGGATTTTATTGTTGATAATGTTTGGTGGTTTTCTGGTCCACTGCAGAGGGGCCGGTGTGCTGTGTGGAGGAAATGTCAATGACGATTAGCATAAGAAGAGGGAAGGGCAGGTCACTCAATGCATATTCCACAGCCCATTGGCTCAAGAGTATTAATAATAAAACAACACAATGAGGGGCTCACTTACTAGTTCACTGCAGATCCATTACAAATCAATTGTATTTTCTCGTGTGCGGGTGAAATATTTATTCTGCACACATTGCTGTGCTCCAATTAAAGGATCTGTTGTTTGTCTATTTATGCCTCCCCGCGTCTCTCTGTATGTAAGAGTCCAAACCACTGACCTCAAGGAGATGCTGAGAGTATTCCTATTCTTTATTCCCCTTACCCCCCCTCCTATATCCATCCCCCACTCCCTTTTCACCATCTCCCCCATCTCTCACTGCAGTGTTGTCGCAGTGAGTCTGTGTAGGAGAGGCATGTATGTGCATACTAACACGGGCCGTGCTGTGATTTCCCTCTATGCCAACACAGAGCGCCTGCTGCCTGCGCTCCGGATTCTTATAAATAAGGGAATAAGCATTGAGCTGTTATTAAAGTTGATGGAGACAGATGGCTGCTGTTGTTTACAAGTTTAACTAAATCACCAGCCGATCAGCTGTGACACCCCGTGGAAAGTTGAAGGGCTGAAAAAAGGAGGAAAGGCAGAGAATGAGAGAGAGATGGTGAACTGATGGCTGCAAAACATCTTTAGTAAATGATCGGCGGTGAGATAATTCATCACTGCCTCTGTTACATCAGGAGCCTACAGTTATTAGCATCAACGTATCACAGAGATTAATGCACCATTCATTTCTAGGTTTACCTACCACTCTATCTAAGCTCACAGAGTAAGCAAGGTCAGTTATTTTGTCTCTTTAAAGTCTCGAGGATCATGTCAGATACAAAAGCATACATCTTCTCAGCATGACAAGTGACACTTATAGATTCAAAGTAATTTAGATGTCCACTTTGGATGCTAATGTATACAACAGACATTGTACTAATGTAGTGATTCATTATTTACTATTCAAAGTCCTCAGGGGTGACGTCTTGTTCAGCGTGGTCATCTTTAAGTGTCTGTCAGTGGTAAAATTGTACATTGATTACAGTGTTTGGTGAAGATAACTTCATTGTCACCAGGACGGCTCCACAGAGAATATGCAGACTCGTCATGCTCATACAGGGGGGGAAAACATCAGGTATGTTCAAAGTGAAATAGTTTGTCCCATCCAAAACTCATAATGAATTGATATTTCCCATTCTGCCATTCTACTCTGTCAGAGGTGACATTGATATTCATACATCACAGCAGGCTCTGTGTCAATTTCCAAGTCTTATTCAAATCTGTTCTGAATGGAGCACAAACCCCTCAGCAGCGCTGGCTGCGAGGATGATAGCCCGTCCTGTTTGAAGAGAAAATTACAAAAGCAATACACCCGGGGATCTTTTCTCATTCTGCGTGATGTCAATGCACAAGACATCTCTGAGCTATTTCGCCCAAATGAAGTATTTTCCTCCATGTCTTTGTTTTTTGTTTTTTTGTGCAGCATATATAGAGTGAGTAGATTCATGCAGCTCGACACATGTGCATGAACTCAAAGTGCCTGTGTTGTAAACATACACACACACATATAGATGCACACTTGCAATATACTGTTGGGGAGATCCTATTACAATCCTTGACCCTGCGACCTTAACCTTCACCCTCATCGCTACACCTAAACTTCACCTTTAGCCTTCATGAAGTAATTTCTGATTCAAAGCCATTCTGTTAAATCCCTGCAGCTTAAAAATATAACTGCTTTCATTGTAATCATAATCCTTTTGGCAAAATGGCTGCTTTTCACTGAGCCATTTTGAGTCATAAAAGCTGGTGAAACATACACATGCATGACCACACACACACACACACACACACACACACACACACACACACACACACACACACACAGAAATGCAAAATAAACCCTGTGATTATTTTACACACTCTTTGACTCCCTAAAAATAGCCCAGGAGTTTTGTTAATGTGTGTAAATGGTTTGACACCCCCTGCTTGATCCATCAGCCCTTCTGACCTCAGGCGACCCACCTCTCCCTGACCTTTAGAAAGGCCAGCTGTTCGCCTTTACAGGATGTGACTGAAGAGGCGGGTCTCCCAGACACCAATTGATTAGAGAAGCATTAATCAAGCTGAGGGATTATCCCTAGCATGGAAAAGGCTCCTTTCTATAGTAAACCAATTATACTTTTTATGGGATGAGAAGGTTAACTGGCTACGTGAGCAATCCGTTTAAACCATTGACACTGCAGGTCTGGAGAGGTGAAAGAGGAGGAGAAGAATGGAGGCGGAGGAGCTGGTCTGTGCGGGACGGAGGGCCGAGGGCACGGAGGAGCGTAATATGGATTCATGGAGGAGTTGGAATTGAGAGAATAGAGTGAAAAGCATAAAATGATATTATTGGCCATTAAAGTTAATTGGGGAAGTTGCAGTAAAGGGTCCATGGAAGCCAAGGATGCATGATGCTGCCCTTGCTGCTCACTATAGCAGTGTTTTCCCTTCATGCTGCATTGAGCATGCAGAAGAAGGAGGGAGGGCGGAGAAGGAGATTCTGCTAAAGGTTCTTTCTCCACTTTAATGGCTCCCATGACTTTAATGACCGCTGCCCTGATCTCAGACTTAATGACCCTTCTAGTTTTAGGGGGGGTAAATTAAACCTGTAAAGAGAAACATCCATTCATTACCACTCCCCCATAACTTAGTCACATCAGTAAGCTGATAACAATTAACACATAAAGCCCTCCATTATAATGGCAGATTTTAGTTTATGGGGCCTAATCTATTGGAGCTCCACTAATGTGGCATGAGCCGCAAATAAAATTGTCATTCAAAATTAATCGGATCAGTTCAGTAGATCATCTTCCTTGGAAACTACTTAGTCATTTGACTTTGTTTTGCTTTATTACACACAGTGTATAGTTACATTATCACAGCTATGCTGACGACTCTCATTTAAACATTTCTGTTGAGCCTGACGACCCTAAGACTTTGACCTCATTTACAACCTGCTTTTCTGCCATTAACAACAATTATTTAAAGCTTAATTAAGACAAGATGGAAAGTCTTTTACTCAACTAGAAAATTTGGCACTTTCAGAGGTTTGTCAGTTTGCCAACTCAAATCAAACCACACGTATGGAGTTATTCTGGATTTTGATATAAGTTTTGTAGGTTTCAAAACTTGGTAGAAAATATAAACCTTGAGATGACTTATGTTTGTTATCCTATGCACACACCACTGACTCCTTGTAGATGAAAACAAAAAAGGGGTGTATTAATCCACTGTCCTTAGTACAAATTGAACTTCACAGAGAGAAATATTATTCCATTAGGAAATGCCGCCTTTCATCTCTATATTCCAAAAGTCCTAAAACACTGTCCGCAACACAGTCAGGAAAACTGCGCAGCTTCACTTTTTATCTATGGAGCAACAAACGACCTTAATGTGCCGGCTGAGTGTCCTAAAATCACCGATCTGTTTTAAAGGGACATGAACATATTTCTGAATTACCAGAAACACATATATAATTGTTTTTACTCAGTGGACCCACACTTTATATAAGATATAACGTAAACAAATGTGGTGAAATATCAGCATATAGTTTTAAAACCTACATCAACACCATTACAAAAATATAATTCTTCCATTCGTGAAACATTGCCAGAGTTCATGCCTTTGTTACCTTGAATGATGCAGAAACATGTAACCCTAGTTCACACCTTCATCTCACCCACACTAGAGTATTGTAATGCCTAATTTAGAGGCCATCCACAACACTCTTTTGACAGGCTTCAGCTGATGCAGAAACCTGTGGCAAGATGGGCAACTAAAACATCAAAGAAGGAGTGTGGTAGGCCAGTTCTAGCCAGGCAGCACTGACTTCTTCTATCTTTTAGAACTGATAAACCTCTAAATAGTACCTCACCTCAGGCTCCACTCTGTTGCCCAAAGTTTAATTTTCTGGCTCCAAATAACTGACACTGTAACAGCTTTTAAATCACCTTTTTAAAAGTAGATTACGTTTTACCAAAGAAAAGTGTTCTTAGATGAGTTTTTCTCATGTATCTTGTGCTTTTCAGCTGTGTATGTTTAATGGGTTTTTCAGTTTGGGGTCTCTGTGTGTTACTCGTGCTTGTTAGGTTTTTATGTGGCTCATTGTTGTACTATTGTGAAGAACTTAAATGGTGAGGCTTCAAAAAGACGCTTCAGAATGGGATTGGTGGCATCCATGTTTTTCTACTGTTTGTGCTCAATGACCCTGACACATGCATATAATATATATATATTGTAACATAGAATATGATATTATTACTTTTTTGGCTTTTGGCTGGAAGTGGTTTAATGGTTTTATAGGAAAATAAATAAATGCAATGCACAGAAATTAACTGATTTTATCTGAGTTGTGTCATGTGTGACACCCAGCGTTGTTAGTAATTATGCTGTAATGTCAGTCTGTTCTTACAATGTTAACATGCCATTTTAAAGACAAACAGCTGTGTCTGGTTATAAGATGAAAATGTCTATTGTGGAGTTGTCTTAGTTTTTCTGTGCGCACTTCAGTTCTGCAGTCTTTTGAGGTTTGTCTGCTCCTTTTCATGTGGAGAAGTAAGGCTTGATAGACGACTTTCAGGAGCTGAGACTTGAGCTACATACTGCTGCTTTGCTTATTCTTGACTGATAGACACTTATTTAATGATATATGAACAAAACAGAGGTTATGATTTATTTACACCGTTTATCCATTTGTTCTTTTTTCTTTTTAAACCATTGCTGCTGTGCAGTTATTCTCTCTGTGCTCAGACAGACTATAAACTTCAGGGACACAGAGAATTATGTTCTCCTAGCTTTAGAAATGGAAAAGATCCAGTGAACGGTCTGTAGAGTATTGGCCTATATCTGTCTCTTCATTCTATCTTTAAGTGCAGTTTGCAGATGACAGATACCAACGTCGGGGGGCCTCATCAGCTACGACAAGTCCATCAGATCAGCATGCTCCTAGATAACAGTGTGTGTGATTTAACTAAGAAATGGGATCTAATGGGGTCTAATGCTAAACCTTCAGAATGATGCTCCTCCTTTGCAAAATCATGTTTTCAGTCAACAAATGATCCATCTTTGATACATGTCGCCACTTCTTTTGGCATAGATACACGTGAAACTTTATACCCTATAGTATACTCGGGATAGAGATCATATAATTTGAGAAAATAAGTTAATCTCTTGTTTTGATCCAGTGACATTTTGACTAACATTCACACACTACACAGCCTGTGAAAACACTCTATGGGATTTAATTCTTTTTGTAAATATTTGTCACTAGTACAACACTAATATTGGTTTGTTGGTTGCCCTTAATTGTTTGCTGATCTAACATGAAAATGAACAACATACCTGCGTATCAATTGGGGGCTAATACCTCAAAATGTGTTGATAAATCCCAACAGAAAATCTGTTGTCTGTGCAGGGCAGCTACCTGTCAGGTGTTCTCCAGTAAAGGCTGCATGAGTGAGGAAACATGACAGTCACAACAGGGTGGACTGGCAGCGGCCCTTCCCACCTCAGTAAACACTTGTATCAAAAGTCATTCTTGTGACCAAAAAATTGAAACAAACACCAATTGCTACCTCAAAGCTTTTACCTCAGATGCCATGCCTGTGGTTACATTCATCCCTGCAATCGTTCACCTCTACACAGTCACATTCTGGTCCAAAATACTAAGATTGTCCTTAGTACAACCCAAATATCCTTTTTATCATTTCTTTTCATTATTTGTAAGCCATTTGTTTCATAGAGCTTAACTGCTGTACCGCTTCCTCTCTCTAAACCAAGTGCAAATTAACATTCTTCAGGAATAAAGGTTGACTGCCTCCGATAAGGCGGCTGTTTCCAGTGCAAATATACTTGTCAAGCAAAGATAATTCTGATCCTGGTCCTGATCAGGGACTCTTTCTGCTGCTCTTAGACTCCCATTCTAATATATTTCCCCTTGATCTCCACTGATCCACTGCAGAAGAGTGTTGGTACTAAAAAGTCACCCTGCAGGTTACTGTAATTGTGCAGCATTTACAGATGTCTCTCCTCCTCTGTTCGCTCCTTACATTTGCTTCACATATTTCATGGGGATGTGTAGTGAGCCATTAAGGTACAAAAGCACTGGTTTTACTAAAAAACATAATTGCTACTGTCACTACTTTTGTCTTGACATGCAACATGGTTATACTTCACTGTTATAACACAAATTAAAGACAGTTATATTGAGGACTGTTGAGAATGTGAAGGTGATGGTGCCTCTTTTCTTCTTGTAACTCCTGTGGAAAAGAATAATAAGTGAATACAGAGTATCCACAGGGTTTATATTTGGCACCAAGGCTGTCACGATAAACTCTCCCACATGGTGAGCGGAGCCCTACAGGTGGATGCACAGCAGTGAGTAGAGTGTGTCGTGTGAGAGTAACAGCACAACTCAAGGTGTCTGCCTGAAGACGCTTGCAGGCTTCACTCAATATAACGTAACCTGTGGTCATGTCCAGATATAAGAGGCGGGTGGAATAATATCCAGCAGGTTATTTTTGCAGTAGTTAAGAGCCAGTCTCTGCAAAAATGTGGATGTTTGATTAAACCACTGACATTTAGAACAGGGAGTTGTAATTTAATTTTGGTCAGACAAATTTACTGTCATTTTATATTGGAGGAAAGATTACGCCTGTCTTTTGAAGAGTGGTCTGCTGTAGAGAGTGAAACCGTTAACTTCCACGTTTTGTTCCAGAAGTAAAAGAACCTCATTCACAATCAGACTTTTGTTATTATTAAATATCCAGCCCTGGAATACAAAACAATGTTGTGTAGTTTGTTCAGTTCAACTCTTTAGGATTCAACACTGGAGAGTTTTACCTCTTCAAGAATAAAAAAGCAGGTCAGACATATGCGACCTGTGACGAGGGGTCGGACGTAGACATTTTCTGTCTATAAAGGGTAACAGGACTCAAAGGTTGGGAACAAGTGCTGTCAATGAATGTTTTCCTGATGTAAATCTAACATTTTGATTATGTTTTAGGATGTTTTAGGGGGATAGTTAAATGTTTTGAGAAGGTTATTTCTGTGCCATGACTGTTTGTCCCTATGGTTTTAAGATTTTAAAGGATAAAACCATCCACTAGACAGGGATGGTAATTATTTAAAAAAGTAATATTGTTTAATTTCCCCATAAGCCCTAGAACATTGTGGGTTGCGGTAACTTATGTGTGGACATGGAGGGTGATAGAGACTAACAGTGTAGACAATTTAGGCAGCAGAGATCACAGCAAAAAATGACATTAGAAGAGTGGATATGGAAGATATCAAGTCACGATAAAGCAAGTACTTTTGCTGCCACACTAGTATATTTTCATGGCAGCTGTAGTTTTTTGTATGCTAACAAACTAATTGATCAGAAATGTTTCAAATTTGAATAGCAGGTGCTGAAGTAGATGCTCATTTATCTTAAAATATAGATCGTAAACCCCAGGAACGTGTTTGACTTTTTTTAGAAAGGCCGAGTTACAGAAGCTGGAACAGAGGCTAGACAGGAAGTGGTGTCAGGAGTTCAATTCTCTATGGCTCAGCTAGCTTGTTTGAGAGGGTCTCATACTCTTTGTTTGGACAAACGTAACCAATATGACTTTACATGGACCATTTTGCCGCTTGGTTTCTGTAACTTAAGGTCAGTATAGTCATCAGATTGCTGTGGAACAGATGTGGTTGAATATAACTGTATTTATCATCCTTATTCATCTTAATTTCTGTCTATTTATTCTGTCTTGTTTACTTGTCTAACATTTTGTCAGTTTGGTTGAATGAGATGCCATTGGTATTTTTGGGCTCTTGTTCAAAGATGATTAAATATTAATTGCAACAAAACTATGTTACCTTTATGATAATCTATTTACCTCATTAAAACCATGCACTATATCACTACACAGCAGCGTGCTCAATCCATTTTACGGCATTTAGTTAATATCTTAACCCTCCTTCTCCATTACTAATGATCAACACAGTATAATAACATAATCTTCACTGCCAAGCCCGGCAGCAAGTACTTTCATGTGAGCAGTGCCATGGAAGTGCTTCAGCTGGAGGCCAGTCTAGCAGTGGGACATGGAGACATGAGCTGCACAGACCGGCTGCCCCCCTACCTTGCTTTAGTCTGGCTGACTGATCATCTGCATACATTACCCCACAGAGGGTCAAACTCCAACTGTCCCACAGGACTTTCATTATTGCAGTTTAAAGCCTATTTTGAACCAGAAATGGGTAACAGCATGGAGACACATTTTTGTACCAAAAATCTGAAAAAAGCCAAAGCAATCTCCAACTGTTGGCTGTTTCGATCACCATGCTCAGGCAATCTGTTCGGGCAACTAATTCAATGTGAACATCACTGTGAATGCAAAGTAAAGTAAAACGGCAACACTCTCAGCATAAGCAGTGCAGATCTTTTACGTATCTTTGCTCCCACAGGGGCGTGCGGGCAGATAGAGGAAGGTGTGTGGGGGAGGGGAGTTGATGAAACATACATGCAGAGATCAGTATAACACATGAGCAGCAGTAAATGCTTGACAAACAATGTCACAGCCGGACTCAGATGGACAGCTCTTCTCTCGGAAAGATAAGGCCACTGACCTTGAGGTTGTTGTTTACTTGTGTGTGTGTGTGTGTGTGTGTTTACCTTTTTATTGCTGTCTTCACATGCTGCTGCAGGTTACTGTCAGGCTCTTAAGTGCCCATTGTCCTCCAGTCTGCCCCAGGCTCTAGAAGTAGAGAAAGCGGGGGGGCTGAGAGGTGGCTGGCTGGCTGTGTAACTCTGGGCTTTGCTTGCCACCTGTCTAGACATCAGGAAGATAACATCCCCACTTTTAATCCATACTAGAGAGCCTGGAGGAGACTCATTTTAGCACCCATGCCTGACTGTTTATCTGTACGCGTCTGCCTTCCCTTACAACGAAATGTGCACTTTCAACTCTACAAGATACAGCACATTGTGAGACAAACGGTACACAAAGTCCCTCGTCGTTGCTTGGCAGTGGCTTGTAGGCTTTGGTGAAGAAAAACCCATCTAAGTGATGTGTCCTGCAGTCGCTGCATTATTTTCAATCACAACAAGCAATTTCTTGCAGAATCACTTCCCTGAGGTACGAGAGCCGTGCTCATACATAGATAAGTCATTCTTTCAGTCATTCCAATTTGTTTGAGGATGTTGAATTGTTAGTGTGACTCAGTTGTCAGTTAAAAAAATAAAATAAAGTGTTGCCACTGGTTAGTTCCACACAGTGTCAGCCTTAGACTTTCACAGGTCGACTCATACAGTAGCTATATTTATTTCATTTCAAGAGCTGTCTTCTAGTTGGCTCTTCTAAATGCCAGCGGATTTAATGATTGGCATGAGAAATGCTTTAGGCTGGTGCTGTACCTGACGGGTTAGTAATTAAAGAGGGCAGGAGATTATTGTATATGACTCAAGAAGAAGATATCAGGAGACAACTCTCTCGTTTAACACTGCAGGAGACACAGAGTCCACGAATGACTTGGTTAAACTTGATCCTAATAATACCCACAGTTCCTGAGTTTTCTTTTCCTTTATCTTATAAAAGCCCCCACGTGTAGACTGTTTTTGGGATTATAGCATCTTTCAAATTATTCTGATGGTATAAGCTTTTTGAATGGAGAAAAATTAAAAATGTATGCAGTCTTTGTATTGCTTTCAGTCCATTCATGTCAGTGTCCCTGGGATGGATCCATGGGGGTGTGGATGACATGGGTTGATGTTACCACTAGGAGCTGCCAAAGTCAGAAATTTAACAAATGCCAAATAACAATTCTTGTAGCACCAACATGTCACATTATTTAATTTTAAACATTTAATTAGGGCTGGGAATCTAGATTTCGGAGAATCTTGATTTAGTCAATGTTGATTTGTGGTGCAATAATTTGAATACAAAATAATTCTTAATTCATCTTGAGTGTAGCATACATCTATCATGAAACAATTCAGGTAAATTTAATATCTATTAACGCAAGTTACATGTATGAGCCCTTGAAAACTTCAATGATTGTTAGTGTTGACAGTGGCTGCTGAGACGAGATCTCTGCAGATATGTGACTGGATCATTTATCCAGGGTCAGGTTTCCTAATACATTATTGGTATAGTAAGCATATGCTGAATAATCAGGCTGGTTTCAAATCATCTAGATATTATTTCACTATTATGGGGATTAAAAAACCCCTGAAAGTGTATGTCTAAATGATTGTACATTTAGGAGTTTATTTTGTAGAAGTATTGATCATACAAAGGACTTAATGTATGAATTCTGATAATTATCTAACATGTCAGCACTGCCTCAAGGTAAATTACCATATGTGCTTTTGCTTAACATTACTCGTGACACACTTGTTATTTTTGTGTTACTTGTGTTCCTTATATTACCTCCAACAGAATTAAACTGTTAGCCCAGTTGTATTTTCACAAATCGAGTACTTGCTGTCTTTATCTTTAGCATTGTAGTTTATACTCTGTTGCATATGTTTTGTTCATAAAGCATCATTTTAAAATTCTGAAGTTTTGTGCATCGACGCTGAATCATTCAACAGAGAATCACAATGCATCCAAGGATTTATTAAACATACTCCTCCAATGGAATATTTGGAATCTTACCCTAAAGGAGATGTCTGCTGATGTCCAAAATAATAAATAATTCATTTGAGCAATATCAGTCATATTTATCCGAGATCTCATATTCGGTATGGTCAGAATAAGTGGAACTAATCAGCGGATACACGCTTGCCCACACAGTTTGAATTGAGTGCCGTGAGTCAAGATGCTCAGACTGTGTGAAGTCTCTGATGGAGAGTTCTACCACCTGTTTGGCCCCCATCTCTTCACTGCTCAGTGAGGCACAAGATGAAGCACTTTACATCTTAGTGATCCTCCTACTCCTTCTCATCACTCTTCATAATACCTTCCAACGCACCCCCTCGGTAATCTGCTAAGCAAAATGAGCAATGCCCCGATCTTTCTGCCACCCCCCCAACAGCCGAGACACGCTTCATTTCAATTCGGCGGTGACAGGGATGAGACAAGAGACAGCCCTCCCCCATCCTCACCATGAGAGAGTGAAACAACAGACACATGGGCTCTGCCACACTGCTCTGTTTAAACTACAGATTCGCTTGCAGCACCAGCAGATGGCTGAGAAGTCCACCGCTGACTTAATGTGCTGTTTAGTTTTCATTATGTGAGGGGACACAAAGCGTGGAATGATCAATGTTTGGGCTGGTGAATAGTTAATTTGTTTTTTGAAGTTGTATATGCTTATAAAAAGCTCCAGATTCTAGGTGAATTTGTATCTGTTGTAGTTTAATTATCATGTAACGCATACACGGATGGATTACTGAACGGCGCTATCGGGTACAGGCCAAGGGGACGAACACAAAGAGACGGCAAAGGACCACAAAGAGACACAAAACAACCACATAGAGAAACGAAACAACCAAAAAGAGATGCAAAATTACTACAAGCACAAACCGACCATGAAGAGACACAAAGCATGCATTTACACTTTACTGAGATCAGATATCCATCCGACCGCCCAAGACACATGAAGTTACCAAGTGTAAATGGGGTCAAAGTGACGCAAAACGTCGACAGAGACAAAATGATGACAGAGACACAAATCCATGACAAGGAGATGTAAAACAACTACAAAGAGAAACACAAATGATGACACAGACAAAAAGCAACGACTAACAGGCACAAAACGAGTGTCTTTCAATTTGTGGGTCTTGCTCTTATGCATGAGGGACGGGGGGCCTTTTACATGTCTGTGCCCAGTGGCCCAATGTCTCATAATCAGTCCATGAGTATATTGAACTGGAGTTTTTCTCATCTACTAAATAAGTGACAAGTTATTTGGTATTATTCAGTGCTAAATACTCTAACTTCCAATAGTAAAAGTCTCAATCAGAGAGTAAAGAACTGACTAAATATAGCAGATTCAGCTCACATAGGCAGCACTTCATAAATACATGGATATACTACGCAAACATCGCTTCTAGAAATCCACAATTCTTCCATCTATCTCAAAACTTTTAGCAGTGCATGCAATATTAATGGGACTTTTTTATGACGGGTAATTTGAAATAATCCATTTAGAGTTGTAGAGAGCCCTGAGGATTTGCATTTTAATTATACATTTTGATTCGCTGGGGTTGATTACTTTCATTCTCTGGCAGCAGGTTAATTGTGTGAGCTCAGTTATGCAACACTGTGGACTTGTGTCATTACTTGTGTGAATAATATAATGAGGTTCTGTTATCCATGAGTCGCATGTTCAATACTTTGGCACTTGTACCATCACAGCACATGCAGTAACATGTGCTAAACATGTTCTTCAATATTTTAAGGGATTCATCAGCTGATTTCACAATCTTTGATGCTGTGACCTCAGTGGTTAAAATGGAGGTTTGCGGTGTGTTGATGAGTGATGTGCTGGTTGAACTTGTTGGAAAAATAGTCAAGCACATACCGCTATTACCATTGCATTCCCCCTATTGTTCTTCGTGGAGGTTTCTCAATGATTTGCATCGATTGACTCCCATGCTTGGCCAGTCAGCTCAGCTATAACCCTGCTCTGCACGGACCTGGTCCATTGGGAGCCCTGCTCAGCTCAGTGTGCACAGAGAAGGGGAATTAGTGTGGGCTTTCAAAGGAGGGATGGTGGAGGGATCTGCTATGCATCGGAAATCATTGCTGCTTGCAGTTCCCAGTGGACAGGAGCAGTGCTGATTTGTAAACACAGTGGGTGGGGAAGGACATGGATGGATCCTGTCATGAAGGTTTGTTTTGTGGTGTTCGTCCATTAAAAATGTCCTTTTTTGCGTTAATCATATTACCATTTGTGTGTTATCTTTGGTCACTTGGGAGATGATGCTGGTCGTCATATCAATTAAACATTAATTCTTTATATTTAGGGTGTATTGCATCCTGAAATGTACCTAATCTCCAAGGGATGTATCACAAACTGTAGCTGAATCCACAATTTGATCAGGGCCAGGCTCTGAGTGAGAAATCACAATCCCCAATAACAAGATATAGATTTAAAGTGAGAGTTCTGATATTGTTTCCTTTAAACAGACTTTTTCCGCTTTACTCTAGCAGCTGTTGAAGGCAGGATTCAGACATCTATATGCATGAAACTGTAAATGATGCAAGGAAACACGGCAGCTGTGAAATGTGATTTCAATTACTGTGACTGGTCAAAGCATTTCCATATCAATAATTGCTTTTTGTCTAACAATGTATTCTGAAATGATGGTGTCTAGGAAGGAAGATGTTTTTCCTTCATTGTGAGTGAAGAAAACTCAATTTGATAAATAGTTAGCAGCAGCCATTGTTTGGTGATGTTATCATGTGCAAAATAGGAGCCCAGGCTGAGGAAAGACTTACGAATGAGGATTGAAGATTTCTTCTATTCTCTGGTTTATTATTCTCCAGCCAGATGAGGAAAATGGCTTGCTGCTGGCTATAGTTGTGGAATTCCATCTACTTTTTTGAACATTTAAGCTCCACCCTCAGCTTGGGGATTTAAGAGGTACTGATAAGGAAACTGACATATTCAGTGCACAGGAGAAAAAGGAAAATCCCATTAGCATCTCACTGTCCTCCTACAATATAACTTTTTCATAGCTCTTTATGAATTCAGTCTTTGTTTGCTCCTTTTATTTGTCCACTGATATTCACCACTTTATATTCTGCTTTCCTTCCCATGTCTGCTGCACCCCTGCTGCGCAGTTCATCGTCAAACATCTAAAATCTAACCTTTCCATCTCTGGCCATCAGACAAACTCTAAATGTCAGTGATGGATCTCTTTCTGAGATGCCCGGCAATCAGGGATACTTTTGATGTACCAGACACCTCATCTTCATTTGGTTTGATTTGAGATGGAGAGTCTGTTGCTGGTCTGTCCCATTGTATGAGGGGGGGTAAAGGCAAGGGCCAGATGAGACCCCATCTGGACAGACCCTGCATCCTGCCAACTCTCACCCCAGTGGCTCGGGACGCTCCCCACTCATCAGCAGCCATCAAAGGGTGCCTGTCCACCAGCGCACCTTGAGTGGGCTGCCAGCTCAACGAGTCCCTCACCTCATTACTGACAAAAGGAGGCGAAAGCAGGGAGCTCCTCAATCATTCAACCACCCGCAGGTCCCAGAGTAGCCACCTCTCACACAGTTTCATAGAATTGTGTAAATAAAACATTGGTAAGCTTGTGGTTCCTTTGCAGATTTAGTGAAAGATTAAATAAACAAAAACACCAAATGCCACAGCCTCTCCAGTGGTAATCAGTCTTTTCTGATTACCGGGTCTCCAGTGTTACATACTGCTTCCAGGCAATAGCCACAGCCTCGCACTCTGAGTCTGGCACCGACAAGGAACCTTATCTTCTCCTGCCAACACACTAAAAATCAGTGTAGCACAGAGGCAATACTTGGTTAACTTTACCCAGGACTCATAGGTAGAAAAACTGTTGGATCACCGATCAAACCAAAGATAATGGGTAGTTGACCCAGTGTAAGACATAAGAAGCTCAAGTTTGACCTTAAAACTGTCACACATTTACTGTTGGTTGTAAAAGAGTATTATTATTATTTGAGTAGTATTATAACAGGTTGCAAAGTTACTATATTTTAGTTTGGGTAAATAACCCATCAGTAATATAAAAAGAAATACTAACACTTGGTCAAACCAACCCATTCTCTTAGATTTGATTGGTGACCTAATGGTTTTCTACCCATGGGTTAACCCAATATTTCAGCAGTGCTATATTGACCCATACATGCCAAACTGCTTCCTGTATACTGAAGAATACTGACGAGACCACTTGGGGGGCTTCAGAGCTCACCAGATTTGTTCATGTACCAGGGTCATAGTAGACTCAGTGCTTGTTGCATGTTGTATTCTTGTGGATACTATTCCTGACTGCCGGCGGAGTTTAGCAACACTCACTGCTGCAGTTTGGTTGATAGTTAAACGTTTAGTGCCTGTTAGTGTTAATAATTGCTTTGCATATTGACTGTCATGATACAAGATACATACTTGTTGGTAGGTTTTTTGTTTATTTACCTGAAAAATGAGAATCAATGTAAAACACTCCATGATTTAATGTTATCAGCTTCATGTAGCCTACAACTTAATATTTTGGAAGAATAATGAAGCATAAATTGCTTTACTTCCTCTCAATACCATCTCATCCTGTTAGTGTGTCCTGTACTACTGCGGCCCAACACCGCCTAATACTTAAAAAAAACAACAACAACAACCTTTTTTAACGTTTGATATGCCTAGAGGTTCGCCCGGGATATACAGAGGCAACATAACCATTGAACTTCCCACCACTTAAACATTGTGTGGGATTTTGAGGTAATCTCAATATCAAGAATCTTTCTGATGTCCAATCTTTGTTAGAAAATTTGCTTTTTTCTTGAGAGAGAGCGACATATCTACTGTTCATGGATCTGCCACATGGGGGTTAACAGAAAAAGGCTATTAAGTATGTCTGCTGATTAAGAACAAAACTTTTCATGGTTGAATAATCAAACACAATATATTTATTACAAAGAGATCACTCCAACACTCCTGAGGAGAAGAAGAAAGCCAAACGAGGCATATTCATCACAGTCGTATGAATAGAGAAGCATGTAAGGCATGACGGTGCTGCTCAGCATGAGGTGCTGTATTAGTTTGCAAAGAGGTTTTCTTTGTGTGCATGCTTCATAACTCATTAATTTTCTACAAAGTTACATGACTGTAATTTGAGACACCAGATAAACCTCAACATCACTATTATCTCACAGATGTATGACTCTTCTCCAGGCAAAACCTGACTCCTGTCTTTGTTCTCCTTTCCTTTTCTTTCAGTGCCACAGTAGACAGAACGATACTGACTCATTCCCACCTAGGACACCTGAGATCGAGTGCAAGGCTTTGTTTCGGAGATGAAAAATACAAATGCATGTCAGGCCAGAATGAACAGCTGTAGTAACCTGAGCGTGCCAACATCACAGCTTTTATCCTCCTATTGAATTACACACTTAAAACATCCATCCATTATATACAGTATACCTGCTTATCTTTCTAACCTATAACAGTCTACACAAAAAAAGCCTTTACTATATGACCACTGACACACAATAATATAGTCATCCTGAAAACTGTAATGTATGCGTGTACAGCTTCTGTTCAGTGACATCAGTACAAAGATATTGGTCTCACCAGCATCTGCTTTAGTGTCGTTTTCCTCTTTAAAGTAATTCTACTGTCATGAAGTTACTGCTGTTATTGGCCATAATTGGGTTTTGTCTCCTTTACTCAAAGCTCTTACCAAAATAGTTTGTGTTTTATTCATTCAACAAGGCAAAATGAAGTGTCGAAATGGAGTCATTAGAGTCCATTAAATCTGAAGTGTGACGCTTTTGCCGTTCGCCCATTATCTTTCTATCTTTGTCTTTTTTTCTCATGCCTGAGCTGATCTTGAGTGAAGAGCATGTTGGTCATCTGGATATGGTATTCTATTACAGCTGTGTGGTATTTTGTTAGACTGTAAAACTTGTATCTGCACAGTTTAAATAGGGAAAGGTTGAAACCGCAGTATCTTGAGTTCAAGTATTTGATATTTGGCCCTAGTCATGCTCCTCTGCACCAGAAACAAAATTCCAAAGAAAAACTCATCAGCTGACTGTTCTCTCAGTTAAAATGACAGCAACACTTGTTTCAGCAAATGCCAAAAACTGACATACATTTATGTTACGACTCTTGACGGTTGGCAGCAAATGACGAAGTCAGGTGACGTTGTTATAGAGTCCGCATAGGGATGAGGGTCTGTTGGAAGGGTCAACAAAATGTTGGACGTTGCCGTTCGCTTCCTGTGTTCTTTTGACAATCGGCGCTGGTTTCTTTTAACCAATGCTCGCATGTTGACCAAGTAGTTATTTTAACCCAAACTATGATTACTTTTTGTAGCTAAACCTAACCAGACCTTAGCTATAATGGTGTCAATCAGAAAACGGTTTTGTCAGGCACTGACAAATGATGTCACCCAACCGATATGGGGAGTCAGATCAGAAAATTACAAACAACGTACTTTGTCATTAAATTTGACTTTTTGGTTTTTCCATAAACAGTGTCTCCCCTGACAATTTCTTTGGTAGGAAATACTATTGACAGCGTGCCCTGTCATTATACAGAATAATGGGGACTGAGATGTTTGCTGTTAGTTTGTAAATGTACAGTAATTTATCACTGGTTTGGGCAATATAGACTGCAATCTTTTGCAAAAGTCTGATAAGATGTCTTTTTTTATTTGCAATTTGGATGAACTGACCATTTAAAAGAGTGCATCACATGTTGGAGAGCAGAGCAATGGAGAGGCCAGCTATCCTCACCTCATAATTTAACTCTGTCCCCTGGAGCCAGTTCCTGGGGCTCTATTCCAGAGACAGGCAGGGATGCTCTGCCCTCCGCCCCCATCGCTTTTTTCTCTGAGGTTCTGGCTCAGCGCACGTTATTACTCCACAGGGGAGGAGGTGTTCATCAGCTGCAGACTCCATCTTAGATTGTTGTCAACTCTATGGAAGGATATGGCCCATATCATTGCTCAGTGTGTTCCACTGTATCTCTGTCACTATCAGTCACTGATGGGAAGAGCTGCTTAGCTGCTAAAACCAGGTGGAAGCTGTGTTGGGATGACTGGATTCACCAAAGACTGTGAAAAGAAAACTATTTCACACAGGTTTTAAAAGAAAAGTTTGACATTTGGATCAACACCACTCATGTCTGTACAGTAAATATGAAGCCAGCAGCCGGCTAACTTAGCTCAGCGTAAAGACATGAAATAGGGGGAAACATCTAGCCTGGCTCTGTTCAAAGGTAACAAAATCAGTATGGAGTATCTGCTGGTTGCCTTGAAAACTGGTCCTGGCCAAGAAATAATTTGGCACATAACGCCTTCTAAAATGGAAATTGTCATTTTTACACTTTATTTTGTACGGATAAAAAAAACAAGATACCGTGTGTTAATTAGTGAGCTTTAGAGGTGCTGGTAGGTGGATTTTGTTATCGTTGGACATAGCCAGGCTAGCTGCTTCCCCCTGTCGTCAGTCTTTGGCTAAGCTATCGATCTTCTCATCAAACTCTCAGCAACAAAGTGGGGAAGTGCATTTCCCGAAATGTCACATTTTTTCTTTAACATAGCTAAAATACAAATACATGTAATGTTTACAGCAGTCATTTCCTATGGATCCACTGTCCTCTGGAATAGCCCTGATCAGTCAAGTTCAACCCCTTTATTCACTGTGAAGTCAGACTGTTGACGGGCGACCTAGGTGACTTTTCCATGGGCCGTTATCAATCACCTTCATCTAAAGTGAATTAATTCCAGATTAGTGAGTGAGGCTGTAATTAGATTTCATGAGCATGGAGTTAAAAGGCTAAAGCAGAGCTTTGTGGTGCGGCACTATGCTATGAAGGCACTGTGAATTAGAGAGTAGATAAGCATGAGTGGGACCTTCAGTTCTTAGGATGGTGAAGATGGGTGAAGGAGGTTGTTGGGTGAAATTTGTATTGATTCCTCAGGGAGGAGGAAGAGAGCCAGGTGATAAACTTGGCCTACTTAAGTTGACAATCAATACAGATTTCAATCCTTCCTGAGGAAATAAGCATCAATTACCTGTAACGCAGCAGAAGAACTGCACCGGATAATTACATCTCACACAACAGGTCAGTGGGTGGACTGACTGTCTCCCCAACCTGACAAGGTGGCTAATGCAATTCAGCATGCTCAGAAGGCAGCCGAATGCTCTTGTTACAGCAGCCACGTACCATTGAACTAGGTCGTTTTCCCTTCAATCAGCTTGACCTTTCCCTCTGTGGCTTTGAGTTCACAGCGCCGCTCGAACGGGGAGAGAACCGTAAGCACAGTTCGCTTTTTGTGGGAGTGTGTGTGCTGCGTTGATTAGGAAGTTTATGATGTGTTGGCCTTGTTCAAGCAGCGCTGCAGCCTGATTTTGTCCCCAGATGGTATTTCTGTAGAAATTAATGAGCTATCCATTGCTGTGATAAATATAATCCTTATCAACAGAGTAGGAGTGAGTCCTCTGCTGAGACTTAGTCAGATTCAGAGACTGATTTAGCTGAGGTACAAGAAGAGGGTGTAAATACTGTACAACTAGAGCAGGTAGTGAGATAATTAGTAATTGAGCTGTGTCCAGCAATGCTAAGAATAAATATTCCTTGGTGGCCTTGATCATGTGTCTCCGTGATGTTATTTCAACATATCCAATTAGTTCATAAGTATTCAAACAAAGGCAATCCAGGATTAACATGCATCTCCATCGTTAACAAGCAGACTTAATCTTTGGCTCTGCAGTTTCCCCCATTGATCCAGTGTTTCTTTGTTTTGTGCTTTTTTGAGTTCATTAAGATGTTTTTCTTTGAGAACTTGGCATGACTAGAGAAAGAATGTGATTTCTTACCACACAGGTTTTCCTCCTTAAATAGCTTTAAGGTTGGAAAAATCATCTTAGTCCACATTAATTGACAGCCACATATGTTCTGTAGCGGCTTCTTCCAGCCTTTCACTGAAGTTATATGATGTTTACACTGAGTGAAATATTCAAACACAAGACTGTGTTTTGTGTGGAAGCACCATCCCATCAAATGGAAATATTCTAGATGTCTTTTGAAGCATTTTAAACATATTTCCCACAAAATTCAGCCTAACATATTTGGTATCTTTGAAAACTTTAGAGAATGTAAAAAAGAGGTTTTGTGCGTATGAACAATTTTTGGTGCATGCTATGATTTATATTGACTGGCCCCCAGGCTGGTCAGTGATATTTGAGGAGACAAACATTTGTATCAAAATGTGTGATTTAGTTCATCAAAAAATTTGACCTTTTACTTTAAATCCAGAAAGCATATCCTGCCATTAAACTAAGATTTTTCCCAAATAGATTGTAATTTCATAATTTTAGACCAAAGAAACATATTTATCATATTTTTGAAAACCAGTTTTGAGTAGTTTACCTGCCAGTGTGTGATTAGCTGTTTTGGTATTTTTATTTTTCTCTATCAAAACTGAACTTGACCCGGACATCACAGCACCTGACTGAGTGTATGTACAGAGTAAACAGAATTTGAGTGGACTCTTCAGAGCCATTAGCTGAGGTTACACTGTAATTGCAGACTGATTGCTGACATTTTTAATGCCTCAGCGGGATAAAGATGGCCTCACAGGCTTTTTTTTCTAAAAGCACCTGCCTGGCTTCTGTCAAACATTTTCGAGTGAGCTAATTACCCTCTCAGCATAATAGAGAAATAGACAAAAGGAATTCTTTTTACAATACAGATCCAATTGTAAAGCAAATTAAAGTGAGTGCGCACCACTTAAGCACCACTGTTCACAGTGAAATAACTCCACTGAAGCCATCTGGTCAGTAACGGCTGCACTGTTGTTGCCACAGAAACGCCAATCACCACCTTCATATCCGAATACTTCTGAGAAAAAGTAGAGACAGCAAAAACACACCTCTGTCTGTTTTGTTAAGTGAGACAGCATTTCTCAGAAGAATTGCCAAATTAAAGAATTAACAAAGGATGAGATATTGTTGGCCTGACTGAATTAAAAGCCTTTGAGGGCTGAGAGAGTGAATAGAGGAGAATGAGTAAGAAAGAGGCAGGAGTGACAGAGAGAGTAAGACATGTAGAGGGAGAGACACAGCTGGACATAAAAGAGGAGTCTGTAGCCCAGCGCAGCTTCCCCCTTCAGCCCCAGCTGCTTTATACACTGAATCTTTTCATGTACAAGTGCCTGAGTCCTTCACTGAGAGCCGGCCCCACAAAGAGCCCTAACAGCCTCGAGCCTGTGGAAAGGTGACACAATCAATAGCCTTTCCCCTCCCGGCTTCTTCATGCTAGCAATGTGGTTGTGGATGGCTGTACACCTCCCCTCCTCCCCCAATTTTACAACTCAATGCAACTTTGAGCGTATTCAAACAAAGTACAACTAAAAATAGGGGAGAAAAGGACAGTGAACACATGGATTCAAGTGGCTTGCTTTCTCTACGTTTCCAGGAATCCATCTCTGAGAGTTCACACTTCCGAGAATCCCCCAAAATTAGAAAATATTCCAATAAGAGGACACACATTCTTCTTATCCCTTTGTATAGAGGTACTGAAATTTGTTCTTGGTTCAGTTATTCTATGCTTTGTTTGTTCAGGTCGCTTTCTCATTGATGTGAGCACAAAGCAAAATGGATATCAACATGTCAGACTTTTCAGGAGAAGTAGTTCAGAGATTACTTTATATGTACCGTTGGGATGCTGCTGTTTTTTGAAGCTATGTGAAGATTCAAATGGAGGAATTATGGCTCCCTCTTCATAAATTCCCTTCTTGCTTATTTTGTGTAGCATAAATCTGTGCTTTTTCTGTTTTTCCCCTCTTACCCTCAGTTTAAAATAGGTCCAAATCCTCATGCACTGTAGACCTTGTGGTTACTGCTTGCTGCTGAAGTTGTATTGCTGCTGTGTGCCTGGTTAGGGTGTAGACCATGGATGTATAAAGAGAACCGGATACAGCATCAGAGGCGGGGCCCTGTTCATTCATTATGCTCAAAGTTGCCAAAAAAGTTCGACTTCCAGGTATAAAATTACCCAGATCTTCCGCATAGCTTCCACATTGTGCGCCACATAGAGCAAGCGCACTAGCGTTTCCTTTAACCCCGCCTCCCAACCGCTCAGACTCGGGCTCACTAACATGAATGACAGTGACTCTATAACTCTGGATTCGGCTATTAGTGAATTTTACAACTTTTAGGACATAATTATTTAAAAAGGGCTATTTAGTGTTTGTGCTGGGAAGTTGATGTACCTCAAATAAAAAAAATATCCACTGATTTACAGTCATCTCTTTCACAATGTAAGTCTATGGGAAAAAGTCTTTTTAGGCCCCACCTTGAACCAGGTAAATGTTAGCCTACCATACTTACTGCATGCTCTAAGAATGTTACTCTTCCTTTCAGACTGCTATCCCAAGCATAGGCGGCACCTTATTTCAAGTAATAATATTAAAAATGAATGATAATAATACCTGACATGCTACATCTAGTAGCCATGTGAATGATGATTCTTGTCAATCAGATGTAAAGGTGATAGTAGCATGATGCTGTCACAGCTACAAAACTTCATAAGGAGGTGGTCAGGGTGGACGTTTGGATACTGTTTGACTTGGACACATTGGAGACAGCTGTTCATTTCCTACCAACAATGAAAGTTGGTTTATTTTAACCATGATGATAATCATTCCCTACCTTTTTAGTAGTTTTTCTTTTAACCAATGACAACATTTGCCCTAGCTGAACCAAGTAAACTGATCTTTCTTTTGCCTAAACCAAACCAAACCTCAAATATGGAGGTGCAAGATCACAAAACACTCATCTGAAACATTTTTGTATCATAATGTAACGTGTTGTTTTAGGAAGGCACTGACAAACATTGTCAACCTGCCGATTGGAGCATCACATGCAAAAAAACTTTGCCTGTTAGAATACATTTGGTTAAAAATGTATTTCCTTTATGTCCCGTAACTGTTAACTAAGTGTTGCCTGTTAATTTGTGCTGTGTCAGCATAACCATCTCAATAAGCTTTAACCTAACTTTATACAAGGCAGTGTGGATGGACAATATCCTCACACCGTGAATAAGAGCTTGCCCTCAGCACCGACTGTTTTTGAGAGAACTCAGGTCTGTTGCATCAAATGGTGCAACACCATTCTAACCTGAGAATTACTGCACTACATGAATGATGAAACTTCATCCATTTAATGAGTTGGATTGACTGTGCATGCCATCATACATGTTGTATAGTATTTCCAGAGCAGGTTTGAATCTGTGCAGAAAGATAATGAGAAAGGGTGTCTTCATTTCAAGGAGTAGAGCTGGGGGATAAATACAGAATGAAATATCACACATCTGTGATTCAATACATCAGTGTTGATGGTGTGATGCTATTTTGGGGTATGACTATTGATGCTTTCACACAATATTCAGGGTGGTTGTTATGGTATCTGAGGGAGAAAAATGGTAATGTGTATAAAGGAGAAGCAGGCAGAAAAACTCGCACTCATTTCACTTTAAGTTCAGAAGTGCATCACATAATGGTAATCTAACTTCAAGGTCAAGAAAGACAACATTTAAGCTATGTCGGGATTTACAGTAATAAACAAAATCCCAGACAATATCTAGTCTCATATCATATCTTATCATATCTTACACCAAAATGGCTGGTGCCATAAGTGTCTTTCCATTCACCTGTTTTTATATCGTAAAAAAATTTTTTATGCTTGGCTGAGGTGGAAAAGCGGTCATATTGATTAAAGCAAAATGACGTACATGAAGCATGTGACCTAAACAGCCACTGAAGCTTCCACTGAAGGGATTAAAAATGGCGGCAGACGATGACTAATGAGGAGACTAACCTTCCTCAAATGTATACATGAAACAAACATAAATGCCGTATTTCAAACATCTTTTCTACATTGTTTTCCATCGTTTGAGGTTTGACTTGCGCTCTTTTAATTACTTCATCTAATTGCGCCCACTGCAATGATTTAATGGCTCCTGACTGGAGAATTAGCACCACCAGCTGTTTATCTCAATGCACCAACTCCTGAATATTTGCACAACAGTAGTGGATGGAAGTGTGCATTAATTCACATTTTCTTTTGCTGATTTTCTGGAAATTCGGTTAGAATTTGAGCTACATGTGGATGGAAACCTGGCATATGATGCACAAATTATAAAACTGTACAAACGGTAAAAAAAAAGTTCATCATACAATGGGTTAAAACTGTGCTATGGGACAGGGCTGCACTTAATCTGAAGTTGATATGGTCAGACTGTGGAAAAGTGATTGTCTCCCTATTTCATCCATACTCCTCAATGAAACCCCTTATAGGTCTAATTGGAATAATAAACCAAATGACACTTAATGGAGTTACATCGGTATTTAAGGACAGTTATACTGAGCTCTGGCACCTACAGTAGGGTTTGAGCCCCTGTACGTGAGCCAGACAGAATAGATCAGTCCAGTAGAGCTCAGTGGAAAATCAAGAATAGATCCCCCAACTGCAAAATTCTTATTTAACTCCTGGCTGCTCTTTGTACGTTTCTGACCACAGGCTATTTGTCTCTGCACCGTTCTGTTCAGCACAAAAAAATCAAACTATGAATGAGATTACCTTATCTTCAGCCTCCAGCATAAAAACCAAATCTTTCCAGTTTCCCTCTTCCTCCCTGCATTCACTATGAATAGATAAGTTGTCTTATACTCTAAGTCACAGTCACACATGATTTCACATTTCAAAAGTTTTTGCACTATAACTGTCCTCTAATCCACAAAAAGATGTATCATCTGACTACTAAACATGCAAACTCAATCTGTCATTTCCTCTCAACATTACTCCTAACAGTCCAGATGTGCTCAGTTTACAATTGGGTGTTGCTTTTAATTTGAAGAGCTAGCTCAGATCATGTCAGGACTCGTAGTGGGTAGAATATTTGTTAGTAACAAGGTTTGATGGATTTGTTGTGGAGGAAGGCCAAGCAATAGTAAGGTTCAGTATGAGTTATTTTATACAGCTGGACTGTGAAAGAGAGATAATGTTTCTGTAGCCTTGATTATTTTTATTTAGTATGCACACACTGTGAATGCAAATTGAACTGCCAGGCCCTGCAAAGTGTGTTTGTATTGTTTAGAGCCTTGCAGGTGTTGACATAAATGATGCATGCGTATGTGTGTGTGTGTGTGTGTGCGCATTTTGCATATAATACCTTGTCTAACTAACAGCAGCAAATGATTGGTACATTCTTACATTGTTTCACTAGAGAGCATGCAGCTTGTATAGTCTTCACTATCGATTAAGATCAAGATTGACATGCATGAAAGTCTCTCCTGGCTTGAAAAAAAATTTATTATTATTTATTACTTTTTTTTTTATTATGAATGTCATAATGGTACAGACCACATACATTTTGTACAAAATATTTACTTATAGTATGATACACATTACTATTTACATACTACTTTAGCAGCAAGAGGGCAGTTTATATTGCACAAAACTAGAACAAATTCAATCAATTCAACAACATTCACTCCCTCAACATGTTATCAAGAGAATAGTTTGTCTTTATTATTAATTATTGAAAAGAGAAAAAAGAAATTTTAGAAAGTCAAACAACTTTTGCCTTTTAGTCTTTGTCATTATGATACTACTGATTATTAAAGTGCATCTTACTGTATTTTATTTTCAGGGCTTGTCTGTCTGTCTTGTCTTGTATCTAATTTTACATGTAATGTGATATTGTATGTAATGGATATCATGTCATTTTAATTCGTTAAGTTAATGTCTTTATGAGTGTCCTATGAAAAACGATAGCATCAATCGATTCAGCAAAGGCCCAAACACGATATTTGTTTACGCTCAAGTGACAAAGCCCTTTAACAGCTGTAGTAATTGTGACTCTTTCGCGTGGGGAGCAAAGGAGGGAAGTAGCTTGATTTTGTTATAGAGCCACAAAGTCTGCAGAGGGAGGAGGTCAGGGTGGATGGATTGGTCAACAAAACATCAGACTTTAACGTGGAAGACTGCTGTTTCTTTCCCGTTTCCTATTGACAGTCAACACTGGTTTCTTTTAAACCATAACCACGATTGTTCCCTAACCATAACCAAGTGGTTGTTACTGTAACCATGATGACGAAGGTCCCCTAACCTTAATGAAGTTGCAATTCTAACCCAAACCACACCAAATTGTTTTTGTGCCTTAATCCAACCAAACCTTACCTATAGCCTTGTCACATCATAGAAGAGATTTAATGTCCCAACAGTGATTTGTAACAGTTTTGGAAGGCACTGACAGTTGTGGCGTCAGATCAGAAAACCCTTGTGTGTGTCATTCTAGAGGGTATTTTGTCATTTAATTTGTTGGACTTTTTGATACGAGTGAAGCTGTTGTTGGCTGAATTGCCAATGTTACTGTGTTTATAGTGAGTTACGTGAAAGTGGTGTTGACTTAAATTGTGATACAGCAGCTAATGGGGACCCAAATAAACCCCAAACAAACAAACTAATGAAATGTATATAGTGTGCCATTTACTGAACAGCCATGCTGGCTGTGTGGTGTGATTGACCTTGTGCCCTTCACACAGTCATGTGTAAGGTCATGTGAGATTGCTTTGTCAAGTGGATTTTGATCATTTACCGTAATCTAATTGAGTGTGTGCACCTGCCTCAGTTCTAGTCATACACTTTCTCAAAAAGGATAGACCCAGTGTAACAGAAATGGACAACTATCAAAAGTTGAGAGGTTATATAACTAATATATAACCTGCTGAAGGCGATAGATGCTGTTCCACTCTGATCAATGTCCAGGGGGTTTTACTTATGGGAAAAACATTACAGAAACTTGGCAAGAGAGGATCAAAATAAAGATTGGCTTCCTGTGTAACATCTATCTTTTAAGTTTGGTTTTGCTCAGGGTTGACTTTCTCTCCACACTATGACTCAGCAGACAGAAATTTGTGCTCATTTAAGTATCTTATTTCCAAACCAGAAATTCCAGCATCCATGAGATCTTAGTCGAGTCAGTAACATGCTGACAGCAAGCAGCCTTTTGTCTCTGGTGAGCTCCAGCTAACAAGGACAGCTATATTCACACGTGTGTGACCTCAGGTTTGAACTGCATGTTTTTGCTCCCAGCATGCGATGGGTAGAGCAAACCTATCATCCCCTCAACAACAATGCCCTTCCCCACAGCCACTGACAACAGGCTGAGGAGCCCTCTCTCAAATTATAAAAAGAACAAGATGAGAGGAGATGAATGTCTTTAACAAATGTCAGTCTGCTGCAGTCCTGTCTGCTTCTTTTCTCTCCCATGGTAAGCCCATGATCCTCCGTCCAGAGGAGATATTGGAAAAATACAAATGCAAATCCTCCGCCTCCCAACAATTCCACCTGGGAGACTCGCTGGCTGTCAGTTAATGAATGGCAGAGAGAAAGCGAGTGTGTGTGTGTGTGTGTGAGAGAGAGAGAGAGAGAGAGAGGGAGGGAGGGAGATAGAGAGAGAAACAAAACAAAGAAACAGTAAGACAGAATATGTATGTGTGTGCAGGGGCTTATAGTTTGTATGTGTGACCCATGAGGACATGGGGTGTGATTGACCATAACCTTTGTGTGTATGTGTGTGTTCCCAGCACAAGAACTGAATGCTATTTGAATTGGGTCCACCTGGGACCCTGATCCCACCAGGCTCCCATCGCCAGCTCAGGTGTTCTATGAATGTGATTTATTTCCAAACAGGGAGATCCAAATGAAGATGAGGCAAGGACGAGAGAGAGAGAGAGAGAGAGAGAGAGGCCTATCTGTATTTGCTTGAGCGGAAAGCAAACTCATTGCGCTCCTTGGTGGCAACTGCACAGCATAAAATGATGTAGATCTATGAGTGTGAAATGAGAAGTAGATTTTTGGTTTCATTGATGGCATAAAATTAAGATAAATGACAGCATTGTGACAGGTACTGAAAGGAACAGATTCTTAACATGTTACTTACAGACTTGATTATCTATTTTCTAGTATATATAGTATTTCTGTTATATTTTATATGTATATATTTGTTTTTCTTAAAGGGAAAATACCAATACCAAGTGCTTTGTGCAACCCAACCATCCACCCCGACCTTCTCCATACAACTTTTTTGAGCTATAAATATGTCACCGTTAGGGTGGATGAGAGTACGGTGGCAGCGAGAGCTCAATGCACTTGAAAACCTTTGCCCTTTAACAACACATATGTCGCTTTTAGGAAGCAAAAAAAATCATCAAATTCATAAAACACAAGCAAATACAGAACACAACACAAAAGTTTGCTTGTGGTTTGTCCATTTTGTTGTGTTTTCTGAAGTTGCATTTCAGTGAGCTCTCTTGACCACCATACACACTTCCTAGGATGAAAAAAAAAAAGTCACTAAACATTTCCTCCACATATTTGGGAAAGCATATAGGAGACACGGTTGCATATGGATGGTTACCCAATAGTAATGCTCACTCTTCGATTATGCAATTAATGACATTTCCATTATATGTTTCACCTGGCACATATGTCTAAGGCAGCTGTCTGGGCTGTATGTTGATGTAAAGGCTATAAAGTCAGAGGCTATATGAGATTCTCAGAGGTTAGAAATCCTCCTTTTCTCTCTTTCTCTTCTTCTCTTGAAACCTGCAACTCCCCCTCCTAACACCAATGACCTCCAGTTTCCACGGGGAATCAGGCAGGGCTGAGGGGGAAAATGAGAAAGAGAAGAGCAGGGATACAGCGATGTGTGAGACACAGGCGTGTGTGTGTGTGTGGTTGGAATGTGAATGAGCATGACACAGGGTGTGAGAAATGAGGATGTTTCACACAATGACTACAAATGTGCCCATTCATTATTGTTCCACTTCTTCCAGTGAGCGTTGTGTGTATGTGGACCTGTTTACCTCTCTGATGCCTCCTCAGCCTTCACATCTGTGGACTTCTCAGCACAGATGTGTCTGCAGTGCGATCAATGAGCTCCTCAGTCTCTACAACCTGACCTGTCAAACATGCTGACGTTAACATGACATGAGTGCATGTTTGAATGGCCAGGCAGCGTGTACTGTACTGCATATTTTGGCTGTGAACGTTGCTGTTCAGTTGAAAAATCTAGCATTCGCTCCCTGCAGGCGTTGGGTTTACACCTGACCTTTAAACACAAACCCCTCAGAGCTGCTGAATTTACACTTCACTCGCCTCTGTCACATGTAATTAGATTGCTGTAATAATGTGATTAATGGTTTATTGCTCGACATGAGTAATGGAAAATAAAGTGTGAGAGATTTATGATTCATTTGAATACAAATTCATATGTACTGGATGGCCATTTAATTAAATGCCAGACTGTGTATATTCGGGGTCAGGTGAAAATTCAAGTGTGTGAAATAGGCAGTGGCCGGGTTTGAATCAAGACGGAAATTAATTCTCTCAGCTGCTGTAAATGAGATGTACTTTATCACAGATATGACAGAGGAATTATGGGGAATGAATTCCGTGTCATCCTGATGATCCTCCTTTCATAGAGTATAATGTGATCCAGAATGAAGAAGTTGAACTGTGTGAAATTCAGTCCTTCTCGCTCGCTCCCTCTCATTGTTGCTCTCCCCCATGTGCAGAACTATTGACCTTGGGACTGGCTGTAAAAGAGCTGACGGCAGACACAACTTTTTCCCTTTCATTCATTTCCTGTCAGCCGCTCGAGAGCCTTTTTTCTCATTCCTTGAGTCCAGTGATGTCAGCCAAAACACGAATTAAGCAAAGAAATGTTAGTGGAATATGTTAGACTGAATTTTAAGAACTGCCATTATAATCACATTGTGACACTGTGGAGTTCAGGTAGGGAGAACAGTTTGACCACTAACAGTATTAATGGCAGTGTTTAAACTGCATCAATTTGAACTTGCAAGGCTTAAAGTGGAGTGTTGCATTTAAAGTATGATTTTTGAAAAGTTTAAGTTAATTTCTCTGAGGCATGGTTCAAAATCGAACGTAATGAACGAAACTAAAATGTTTGAGTTTCATTTCAGGTCAGTCTCCTTGATTTATATCCAGTCATTTACATGAAGTAAAGCAAATTGACATTTAATCAAGCTATCTAAACAACTTTTGCTTTCCTCAGCAAGCAATTGTGTTAAATTTGTAAAAATGTTAAAATTGTGGTTTAATATTTCAAATGTTTTTTTAACTAATTTATTCAGCAAATTCATTCTTGTTTTAGAATTGTAAATATTACAAGTGATCATTTCAAATGTACATAATTGTCTTTGCAGATTATTTTGCCGAGACCTCACCTCACCAGAGAAATAACAGCATCAGTTGCTTGTTTAAATGCTTGTGTTTATGACCTATTTACCTGTCCTTTTTCTGCAAAGGCAGAAGTGGCCCTAACTTAAACCAAGTAGTTTTAATAAAGCAATTTGTGAAGGTGGTTGAAAACATCGGGTCCCTCTTAGGTTGGTTCACAGTAATGAAGTGCTGGGTGGGCAGGTCTGTGTCTTGCTGAGTTTAGATAAAGAGGCTGTGGAGCAGAGGATGTAATTAGCTATATTTACCGCCGCCAGCACAAGGCCTGAAGCACGGGAAAGACTGACTGTGTTACAAGTCAGTAATTACACCTGCCTCCTCCTTACGTTCAGGCAAATCTAAGGGTGAACACAAAATACAGAAATGTGCAGAGGGACGGATGTTCCCTCGCTGTGTCTTTTTGTCACTGGAATTATTGTCCTGCTTCTTTGAACAGACTCAATGTACTAGAATCCCCTGCTGCCATTGTCAATACTGCTCTATAGAAAAGGATTAGTCAGAGTGATGAGCCACCTAAAATCTGTCTTTTGAGCTTGAGGGGTGGATGTAAAAAGTTTGTAGTTTGATTCTTCAGAGGATGGAGGATGTGGTCAGTTTGTGGTCGGGTATCAAAATGTTAAAAACAAAAATCGTTTACCACTCCTGTAGCAAAATTAATTTCTCTAGTGTCAAACCTACAGTAGGAAGTAACTACTGTAAGAGTGACGTATCCAGGAGCCAATCAGTAAACTGCAATATGATTTCAGACAAACAAGCTGGAGGTTTGACAGGCTAACGAGTAAGCTAGGATAAAGTGGTTATGACATGTGAAGAGCAGAAGATTTGCGCTCCATTGTGCGCAAACGGATGTGTGCACCTGCTCACAATCTTGCAACCCTATCTCCTAGAAATGATACTTAGATGGTACTACTTTATTGTTTTACCGAATACAGTTTTGCATCCTGAATCCTGCAGTTGATTAGGTTTGTAGGGACAAAACAACAAGTCCTCCAACTTAAAAAAAAAAAAAAAAAAAAGAATCAAAATATATAATTTGCCCATGTCCTCTAGAATGACTCAAAGAAACATTTTCTGATCCGACGCTAATATCGTCATGGCAACATCATTTGCCTTCCAAATCGTTGATGAAAAATACATTTGCTTCATGTGTTTCAATGTTAATTAAAAAGGTTTCTCTCAAGAAGTATTTATTTGATGTTGCAAATTAGATGTATATATAAACGTAATTTTTTGGAGACAAGTTTGGATCTTGACTGGGTATGAAGAGAACTGAGACAGAAGCAGCGTACTTAGCCAAGAAATTATGCAACGATATGACAGTTTGGAACATACTGAGCACACAGATGGACAGTGAAGAAGTGGATTATGCTGCAGGAGTTGTTTGAGAAGTTTCTATGGACTTTTTGATAGTTTACGTCACTGACCACAGCCTCTATTTGTTTATTTTTCCTGTAAAAGAAGCAAACTCGAAACTTTTTTTTCACAGCCACCTTTCAAGTCTCCACTTTCTGGTGAGGCTCTTACAACTCCCTTCAGACTTTGTGCTGGAGATTTATTTATTTGTACAAAAAAGAGAAGGGAGAAGCTGGAAGGTGATCAGAGATGGGAGAAGGCATCCAGTGAATATTTTAGCCGTGATTCCACTCCAGTATGTCAGCACATTACATGGCAAACCCCCCATTCTGGACTTCAGTATGCGATTGAAGATTGTGCCAAAATCAAGGAGTGGTTCTTTATGTGGTTCTGCATTTAAGTGGTTCTCTAAAACATATCCGGCGATGGTACCGTTTCTGACATTTTAACTTGTCCCACAGATAATATCCATCGATCTATCTTCCTGCCTCTAAATAAGCGATTATTTTGGCAAAGTTATGCTAATTATCCACCTAAGACAAAGGAGTACAGAGCTACAATGATGAATGGCTTTGTTGGAGCAGGTGGGCTTGCTCTTTAAAGATAACCCTTTGTATGTAGAGGAGAATGTGTTATCCATTCAAATGGCCTTATCTAGATATGCAGGAGGTGTTCACAGCTCTGTACTGTTGTAATGAGGAGACAGAGAAAGATGAAATAATAAAATGAGACATGCAGCCCTGCATTACCATATAGATAACAATACAGTACAAGTGAGTTTGCGATCAGTACGTGGGTGTGTTTCCTCCCATTTGTGAATAAGTGAGAAAATACATAGAATTGTTTTGCTGCTTTGTTTTTTTTTAGGAAAAAGCAGCATAAGAAGACAGAGAAATAAGGGATGATCGGGAATATTTTAAGGAAGTAGTTCCATCAGAAGAACACTCTGTTTTGCACTGCTACAGTATGACTGTGTTGCATCAGCCAAGGCATTCACTCATTTTGAGAGGCGCTTTCATAGGGGTGATTGGATAACCTTTCCGGTGCACACCTTGGGCTAAATTGTAGTGCATGTTTATAGGAGCAGATCTCTTGCTCAGACCAGGCCCCATAAAACACATAATCCTTTATACTGACACATCCGATTGCAGAGAGCTTGTCAAACGTTTCTCCAATCCATAAAATGTGCTCAGAGGGGTTTTTACGCTGGAGTCAGCATGGATGTATGACTGCTATTTACAGTATGCTGACCTCCCAGAGAAATGGTCACACTGTAACGGCACAAAAGCATTTTTTTTCTTTTTTTTAATCCAACAACCTGTGATATGGACACTTATTTTACCTTCATTGGGAATTTTCCTCCTCAAAATGATCCTTCATGGGCACATTGAGCATTAGTGGAGAAGAATTCAACACAGAGAAAGGTTGTGTTTATCCCAGTATGTAAGAAATATAATGTCAGGTTTCCACATTAATGCTACGATGCTGCCTTTGTTCAAATAGCACATGTACTAATAGTTCAGTGGAAAGGTTATGTGGTCCTTACTTTACATCCTTTTCATATACATTCCAATTATCTGTGATGGAAGGCACCTCCTGCCAAGTGAAAAGGTTTTGTTGCTTTATTGGGACTAATAATGTGATTGATTTGACTTCTTCTGTTTCTCACTCTGAGATGAAGTCACAATTGGCAATCACCTAGTTACACAAGGGGAGATGGGCTTTCAGGGAGAGGATGATAATAATCAGGAGCACTTCTTCTTTTTTCTTTTCTTCTTTTTGTCTAAATCATTTTGCAGTCTCTGAGAAGTCCAGCATGTCGAATCATTAGAGGAGAACTGTGTTTAAGCTTTATTACTGACAAAGTGTTATGATTAATCATGATTAATGTATTTCAGCATCTATCACAGAAATGATTTATTTCTAAACATATGAGTGATTTAAAGTACCCCATTAAAGTTTTATCATCACAGGCAGCACAGGATGCAACATTATTGTGTGGTGACTAACAAATTCCTCAACCCAGAGCTTAATAAAGCACTGCTGAAACACGAGCACAATCTGAGCCAGAGAAAACAAATAGATGTCTCTTGAAATGTAAGCATTTTAAAGCACAGATACCCTCCATCTGAGGTTATTTATCCACCCAATCCACTATGTTGATTAGTAGACAATGGGATGCAGCTCAATTTACTTCTAATTAGGGTTTGAATTTGTGTTATTAAATACATCACCATGTCCCAATTAGAAAACACTGGGGCCATACATCATTTTAATTGATATCCACCTCGAGCCACATGGGCTCACTGTATTCCATCAGTGTTCCCAAAATGATCTTTGCTTGTAGAGAAGAGAAGTGAGAGTGCAGTCTTTTTATTGGAGCGCACTCATTGACTTTATGGTGTGTGTGTGTGTGTGTGTGTGCTCTGCTGATTGTATATATCTGGATTTGTGCATTTTGTGAGCTATGGGATGTTTGAGAACAGCACTGTGGCTCCTCATTATAAACCACACATCTCCCATGATACCAATGCTTTCTGTTTATTGAATGGTAATGTGTTAGGGGATGCAAATGCAATGTGCTCCATGCATTTTGTTCAAGCAATCACACCTAATAAGCTATAGTTGAGTGCAGCCAGGCAATATGGATATTTTTGATACAGGTTTGATCAATGAAGCTAAACTAAAGTAAATTCCTGAAACACAAAATATGTTTGAGTGCATTGGATTTCACCAGATGTTATCAGGGTGCTGCAATAAAAGAACACAAGGTATACAATATTAAAGTGGCTATAATCAATATTTTTATAGTAGCAAGGGATCATACAGTAACACCACTTGTACAGTATGTTAAAGGGCTCACCATAGCAGGAAGCAAAAAACTTCTTAAAGCCCATAGTACACTGCCTGGTCAGCACCAAACGGCACACAGACACAGTGACTAGCTGGTGAACATAGTGGAGCATTTAGCAGCTAAATAGCCAAATGCTCCTCTCAGGAGTTGGTGGGGACCAAAAATTGAGTTAAAAGGAGAGTGAATATTGGAGCCAGAAACACGGCTCCAAATGAATGATAATGTTGCTCCGTATCTGCTGGATGTGTAAATAGGCAACTGGTTGCTAATAAGTTTGCCTTATCAACTTAAAAGTTGGTAGTATGTCAGTGTTGTACAGCTTTAATGATTGCAAGTAATAAAAGTGTCAGTCAGTTTTTAGATAGTACTATTTCTTCTATTTTTTTCTTCCAATAAACTGTTTTTAATTTTCAAGACCAGCCACAAAACAAGAACAGGCATGAGGTGGAATTCCTCTGACACAAGATAACAAAATTGAGATGATATAAACTGTACAAATGAGAATAAAGTACTCTGAAAACCCATCAGCACCTTTGCACCTTTCTGGACCAAGTTAGATTGCATTGTCTGGTCATCAGGGTTGAGGCAGATAAAGCGACCATCGATCAATAACCATTTCTTATCCCCACCCTTCATCTTCTCTCTATCAAAGGGCAAAAGCTCCTTTCACAAGTGATTCTGCCACAGATAACCACCTGTTCAAGCCTTGACTGGTTCAATCTTCTCCTCCCCTCAGTGTCTGCCAGTATTACTGCAGACGTCTTCCGACTGTACATTATGTCTGCTGGCCCACCACTCAGCCAGGAGGAGGGTGCAGGGTTTATGTTTATGTACTATCTGCTTCTGTCTTCTCCTCCTGCCTTTGTCTCTCTCTCCTGCAACTGTATGCATCTGTACCAAGTTCAAAGTCTACGCAGGGTTCTTGTGCTTGTTGTGGGCCACATATTAGAGAGCTGTGAGAATGCAAATGTGCTCGAGCTTAACTGGCAACATTATTTACATGGAAGATCACGGTGAGGCAGGGCAAACATGTCGCTTTTGTTTGAAGAAGAGGGGCTGATCGGTGAGAAATAAACCAAATAAATCACGTTTAGAATCACAAGAGATGTATTAAATTTCATCTCCTCCTCGCGTGGCAGTTGACTGCTAATGAATTTGTCTGAGAACTTTTACCAAACAGACTAATTAGTCATACAAAAATATTTAAACTCTCCAAGAGCAGAGATGGAGTCTGATCAAGCCTCCATTAGGCCATGTGGGAATCTCCCCATTTCCATGTTCATTGTTTAATTTACTTAACAAGCTGCGCTTTGTTCATCATAATGAAAAAGCCTACACTGACCTTTCCCCATCCCCTCAAAGTATTGTTTTAACGAGAGCTTCTTTCAGCGTTCATGTGGCTCTTCACACCTGGCCTTTTGCTTTTTAGTGGAAAATACAGATAGAATGGGTGGGTGGGGGTGGGGGGGATCCACTAACCTTCACTACACTAAACCTGGAGTTGCTGCATAACAAGTAAAGTCATGTTTGGATTTTCCTCATGAAATCACTCATAACTGGAGTATTTTTTGGAATATACCTCTGCAAAGAGAAGGTCAGTTGGTGAGATGATGCAAGATTTGTGGCTCAGACTACATGCAGGAGAAATAAGGATGTATTTAACCCTTGTATTTTGTTGACATTAGTTTTACTTCTTCATCATTTGGCATCCCATGACTCCACTGCTCTATGTGGACTGGTACTGATAGTTGCAAAGTCAACCAATTTTTTTTCTGATCTTATTAAAATACTGAGTATGTAGAAACGTATTGAAATGGTAACCTTGTCTTTTGCCAAAAACTGGGCTTACACATTTGATAAAGTTGACAAAATATAGAAATGACTATAAAGCATTCTTATTACACCAAACAAGAGGATATTTCATGTTTTATATGCTATATGGGCTATAATAAAATAAATAAAATTTACAGTATGTTATCCTACATAGTGACATTACTTATGTTTAGGGTCAGTTAGACCCCAGATGAACGAACAGTTCAAAATCAAAATCATGTTGACTGTACATGGGATTCTCATGACACTGTTTAATGAGCATAATAGCTTTTCCTAATTTTAAGTATATTTATTGAGCTGTTAAGAGGGTGCAGGCAGGGCCTCCAAACAGAACATTAAGGTTAAATATCTGGGTTGTTTGTCAACTGTTGCCAAAATATTGGGTAAATAATCAATATAATGAGGGAGCCAAAGTGAGCAATGCATGCATATTTTATTAACTTCGCAAAATGAGCAGCCTGTAAACATGTGTCTGTGATTAAAACATCACAATCAAGTGACTTGGATATGAGTCCCCTGGAATCTTCTTCCATTGACTTTCAGTTAAACACTCATCCCCCCTGATTTCAACCTGCTAGATCAATAGCTGGTGTCTGTGGAGTGTGTTGTCCCAGAGGAGCAGGGGCTAGTGGTATGTCTGTCTCCCACTCAACTATGGAGTAAAGCCCTGCTATCAATCTACATTCATCCTGTAGCTCCCCCACATCAAGCTTTAACTCAATACTGCAAGATTGGAAAAAGAGCACACGGTGAACATTTTTACTCGTATCAGGATTATTTGCTTAGCAATATCAAACTGGATATCAGGCTCAATTTATCTCTATATCCCATGGCAATATCATACATGGTAATTTTCTTCTCTCAGAGATGAGAAACCAAATTGTAATTGAAAGTGAGAATAAATGTTTTAACAGGTAAATCCCCCAGTGAGATGTTTGATAATATTTTCTGCTTTGACTTTTGGGACAGGGATGAAGCCTGCTTTCTATAGATTCACATTCAGATGGCACATTAATCTATCCCTCTGCAGTGTAGTACCTTTCTCCCCCGTGTGCCTCCACACCGATGGCTTCTGAAATGGGAATTGGAGGGGCTGGGACATGCGGGTGTATTACTTCGAAGCTGGGGCCCCTGAGCTAAGAGGAGAGAGGGCTCATGCGTTAGATTACTAATGCCCTCATCCTGTCAAAAAAAAGAAAACGCACCTGCTTGCGGCTTGACGTTAATTTGTTTGGACATGGTTTATAATTTAATTCCATGGCAGAATTAACTTCCAATACAAGAAGCTATTTGTGGGAGATGGCGATTGGTAGGGTATCCCTCTGTGCTGCTGTGGCCATCCCAGGTGAATGGTAAAACTTTGATGCTCGCCTATAAAATACCCAATGCTTATGGATTTTGCACACTGCGGAAACCATAATAAAAATCCAATCTAGACTTTTGAGGAGAATCCATCACAATGGAATTGAGTACAATTCCCTCTCCCTTCATGCCTTATGCTTTACTGCATTTTCTGCTAATGGTATGAAGACTGCAAACTGCTTCATGGTGAGACTTGGCTATAACATGCTTTAGCTAAAAAAAACCTAAATGGACCTTTTTCACAGCAGACGTTTTGACTTGTCATAGCAGGAAAAGCACAGCTGTAACATTAATAATGGCTCACTTCCACGTCGGTGGCCCAGTAAGCTGTGCCAGTGAGCCAGCATGGACAATACTGGAACCCTGGCACTGGCGCAAATAAATGGAATGCAGCCATTATTAATGTTATTTGCGGCACCTGTGTTTTCTGAGACAAAACATCTGCCAGGCGAAAGGTCTGTGGAGAACAATCGAAAAACATTTGTCAGAAATGATTGAGGCAAGCAGTCTCTTACCCTATTTTCTCAACAAGTTTATCAAAGAGTCCTCAGCAACACTTGTAGTAAAAATAACAACTTTATTGTCAGTTGTTCCCTTCTCTATGCACCTTGGAAGTAGGTGAAGTTGTGCCAGAAATCCCTCCTCTACTGCTTCTGTAGTTGTACCTGTGCCTTATCTGTTTTACTGAATTCATGCTCGCAGAGGCCCTTCACATAATTCCAACGATAGAGAACACAAACAATACTCCCAGAATTTAAATACCAACAGTATTAATGGTATTAAGTGCACCAGAGGTTTCCATGTTCATTTTATAACCTTATTTTTTATTATCCATACCTCAGCAACTGGTGGATTGTCATGAAATTTGGTACAGACATTCATGTCCCCCTCAGGATGAATTGTAATAATGTTTGTGATCCCTGAACTCCTCATTTGTCACCATCATCAGGGCAAAATTTTATTTTGTCCAATACTTTGGTTTATGACCAAATAACTGCAAATCCAATGACATTCCCACCAGCCTCAGCTGTACTTTGTGTTTAGTGCTAATTATCAAATACTATCACGCTAACACACTAAACTAAGATGGTGAACATGGTAAATATTATACCTGCTAAACACCAGTATGTTAGCATTTTCAATATAAGCATGTTAGCATGCTGATGTCAGCATTTAGCTCAAAGCACTTCTGTGTCTAAGTACAGCCTCACAGAGCTGTAGCATGGCCAGACTCTTTCCCTCTCTAAGCTGTGATTCTAAGGCGCTTATTTATTACATTATCTCACATTTATGTATCTATACTCTGAGGAAGCCCGTCTCCTGCTTAGCCTGTGTGTTAAATGTATGCTCATACAAGGATTTTTTACTTTCATACTGTGGGATGTCTGTTAACTGTGGCCCACAGCATACATCTTGTGAAAGCCAAACTAGTTACTGAACAAACAAGGCAGCTTCCACTGTAGGGGTCCAGACTTACACAGGCAGGCGGAAGTGGAAATAACACAACACAATGCTGTCAACTCTGTGATCAATTTGTGACAACTACTTCAATCTGTTCCATTGTAAACATGGCACTGGGATAGGAGGCAGAGTCTTTTATTTGGAAAAAGGAGGTTGAGGGGGGAAAAAAAGCGTTTTTGTCATGCTACGCCAGATGCTGGCTTGCTGGAGGCTGTCGTGAGGTGAGATGACAGCGTCACAGTCATAAGTGGGCCAAGCAATTAGGACTGCAGGAAGAAGCGAGGGAGTCTGAAATCAGCTCAGAGGCCTCGCATTGTGACAGAATATCATGTGAGCCGAAAGACTAGGACAGAGCATGGCTTTTCTCTTATCCATCCACCCCAGTCAGATAGGAGAGGAGACCACCCCGGGACAGGATTCATAGCACAACTACACACTGCTCAAAAAAAAGGGGATGGTAGATGAAAACCTCTGACACATACTGTATTTCATGTCTTTATCCCACTGAGCACCAACTCAACAGGCTTTCAAAGAGCCCCACTTTTATCTGAGCTGTGTCCTTTCTACAGCTCAGGGATACAGTGGGGGGTGGTAAGAGAAGATTGGTATAGTGATGACTCTTCCTGCAGTATATGTGACATAGAAATAATGAGTAAACCAAGAGTCTTGAACAAAGGTGTCACACAATTGCGTAACAAAACAGATGTGACGATAATCGGCTGAGAGTGAAAGTAACTTTAATGTTAAAGCAGACTGACAAGGATCCACTCAGCCCTTCAAATGCAGCAGAATATCACCAAGTTAGCTATTGTTTTGTTACATAATTATTGTTTGCTTCCGTTATCTTGATACTTGTCAGGGTCGCAGTGCCTACGGGACAAGCAAAGCAGGCTGAACATCCTTTTAAAAAGGATACTCAGTAAGAATCCATATTATGTACATGATGAAACTGCTTAATCTGAACTTAATAGCAATAAACAAAATTATGCTTAAGTATTGGCTACCAGAATTGTACACTATATTTGCATTCCAATACAAGCATTGCATTGCATGTAAACACAATGGGTAAATATATTCTTATTCATCCTGCATGTGGTCTGATTCATACCAGAAGGTTTGTAGTCTTGCATCATCTTGCTAATGAGAAGGGCCTGTCTGTTAGCACCTTAGCAGAAGAGTATTCAGAAAATCCATCCTTGGCGTCACTTGTCATGCAACAAGCACTGCACTGGATTTTTGGAAGTGCCCTTTTCTTCCTAAACCTATATTCTCAGGAATATATCAAATATTCTTACTACTTACTACTACAGATTTTCCCTAGGACCCTGTAGTCTAGGATCAATCCTGCAACCTTCCAGCCATAGATACGTTTTATGATTGTCCTGAGATTATACCGACCATACCTACAGCATATTAATGGCAGCCAAACTTAAACTTTACTTTGACATAGCACATGAAAGCACACAAGAAGTACCAAAATATAAATTAAAGTTTGCTGTGACATGGGTAGAAATATACATACACATGGGACAGCAATATTAGCAATATTCTTCCAGCATTGTTAAATAAACACATTTTGATTTGAGGGCTCTCAGAGGGGCAGTAGCTCTGCTGATATGTGTGCATCTCTCATTTGGACACCACAGTCATTAGATGGAGCTTTGTCCAGCACTCCACCCACTGTCACCATGTAGGCTGCGTATATTGTAATGTGTTATCAGTTATTTGGCACAAGTATCACAAGGCAGAAATTTTTCTCTCCTTTCCTGCAGAATTTTGAGTTCTGTACTGATTTTCTTTCTTGTAATTGAGGTTTCAGGCCATTTGATTTTCAAATGACTCCATGTACTTTGGTCAATCTGAGCTGTCTACAAAACTCTTTGAAACTTGAAAGCTCTTCATAATGCATTGAATATATACTGTACACTATAGGTGTGATTCTTTTCTGGGGGTCTTTCTTGTTAAAGTTACACATATGATGTACTGTACTGTAGAGGATTCTCTTACAATATATTCTGTATTGTAGAATAGCCTGTTTTATTTTCTTACTCTGAACATACAACAGAGTTTTCCTCAGCACGACTAGAAACAACTTTGAGTATTGCCAAATTTGTCCAAAACATCTCACACCTCGGACATGAGAGAAACCCCCCAATGGGGGCTGAGGCGGTGAACAAAAGCGAGTCCAACTATAACTAATTGATGCTTTTCAGCTGACTGCACCAGCTTTGGCTCCTCGCTCCTCAGAGAGGTTACATTTCACGTACTTGGAGTCTGTTTCCATTTCCAAAGTCGGCCTTGTCTGACTCCTCTCTCTCACCACCCAGCAGGTATTGCAACTCTTACTGTTCACTTGCAATTGTACTCGTGACTTGTGTGGAAACAAGTCTTTTTCTGACTGACCCGTCTTGTCCGATTAACCACTATGTATGTTATAAAAGCAGGGGCAACGAAGTACTGTTATTCAGACTCACTTACAGTTTTATGATGAGGTACATCTGTGCAATGCTCTCATTATTCAATGTGTGTGTGTGTGTGGATTGAAGTATTTTTTGCACTGGAACAGGAGCATGCTATTTCTGGCTGGTTAAGCTGAACATGTGGCAGTCTTCCTGGAAAGCTGACCTGTGTCCGTCTGTCTACAAGTTAATGTTCAAGTCAACCATTGCCCATCTGCAACTGCTTCTGTTTTCTCTCCATCTGTTCTTCACACACACACACACACACACACACACACACACACACACACACACACACACACACACACACACACACACATTCTTCTGAAGTATATTGCTGCAAGGTAGCTGAGCTGAAGAGCATAAAATTCTTCATCATTTCATCAAGTACCTGTGAAATTTAGACCTCTGTATGCTGACGGCAGTGATGGTGCAGCATCTTCAAAGAACATAAAAGAATAGAAGCCTTGATCAGATCTCTGCTAAAAGTCCTGTTAGAATCAGTGAAAGGTTTAATCTTGCACACTCCCACCTACCAGCTGCCACACCACCAGCCCAACACAATGTGAGAGACAATGGTTTGCATAAGCTATCACACTAACTATTGCAGCTTTCCTCAATCTCATGAACAGATATTCTAAACACAGTAATGTATTTAATCTGCTATCTGTTAATATTTATACATGGTAAATACCTGAATCGTACGTAGCTTTTCTCTGCAGCACCTGTGTGCCCGAACAAAAAAATGAATAAAAGATCATGGAGTATTACTCTCTTATTCAAGATTTATGCTTGACCTCATTGTGTGTCATTGCTTTCTTGGTTTTATGTGATTAACAAGTTGCAGATGTAGGCGCTTATCCTGCATATCAAGCGTGGTTTCAGCAGCTGACTCCTCAGTTTTCTTCTCCATCCAGGCACACAGAGTGAATGTAAATGGATTTGAACTTTAGCTGCCTCTCAACATCACATTCTGACATATTGCAGGACCTTCGATGGCATGTCACTGACAAAAGAAATGACGTTGCATGGATCCAAAATAAAATGAATACCTTAATGTTGAGGCTGCACTAATCAATATTCCTATATTAACAAAGAACCCACAGAGAATTATCACCCGACTCTGCAGCTCCCCTCAGTTCTATGGAGCCTTTTAGCTTCTTTTAGTTCATTGTTTTGGTTTTCCAGCCCGCAACTCATCAACCACATTTCCAGATGCCACATTCAGTCATTTTTTAAGTGAAAAGCTTTGATAAACCCACTGTATGCTACCTGCCCAACCCCAACAACTTACCTTATGAACACAGTGAAGCATCTAGCAGCAAAAAAGCCAGATATTTCCCTCAGAAGTTAGTGGAGAACAAAAACAAAGCTTAAAGGAGAGTGGATAGTGGACTCACGTTCATCAGGTGGCCAAAAACACAACTCCAAATTTATGCTATGTAGCTCTATAATGACATTATGTTGTGTTTTCAGCTCATAAATATCATCTAATGCAGCTTTAAGTCTAGAGATGGCTGAATGGATTAATTAGTGTGTCATCAATGTTTCTCAGTTAGTTGGCCAGGTGACCACTGTTAAGATTTTAAGGCACTTTTGACATGCACCTATCCTTCTACCTTCAACATGCAACAATTGAGTAACATTTTGATTTCATTCAAGAAAGACTAAAAATAAATCCATCTCTTATTCGCAGAGCTGTATCATTTCAGCTCAGGTTTACAGACCATCATGGTTTATGGAGATTTATGGAGCTGGAATGCATGTTGGGTTGTCCTTTTTCACAAAGTAATACAAGTAAAACACTAAATGACTTGGCATAAAAACATTTGGTGGTTATAGTGTTATTGTTATAAACATAGTGGGTTTTGACTCAGTAGACCCACAGCAGTGTTCCCATTGGCTCTGTTTCCACCTGTGCTGCTCATTGGTGAGATGTTGGTAATAAACCACTTTACTTCAGCAGTATGCAGTTGTCCAATTCAATATTGACAGTCATTTGTCATGTTAACCTCCATACAAGGACCTTGAAGCTAATTACCCTAAAATATAATGAAGCATAATTGTTATTAAACAACTGAACAGGCAGCACTTCTTATCTCTTCGATGCATTTAAATCAATTTAGACATGAAACACCAATGATGAGGTCCTCTAAAGGTCCGTGTGTGGGATTATGAGTTCGTGGGTAGAATTAGGACTGATAGGCATTCTTCATTCCCTCTGGACTTGACTTCTCTCCCTCTCTGGCCACACCAGACAGGCCTGTTAAGATGCAGGGTGAGAAGAGGAGCAGCCTGAATGTCTGCTCAATCCATTTCAAAAAGCCAGCCTCAGCAATGATTGACAGGGGGAGAGGTTACATTTGTATTTACCCTTAAAGAAATACATGAGATTGTAAAAAAATAAAAACATAAAAAACACTGGAGTGCAAAATGGCTTGGCATTGAATAGCCAAACAGGGAGAAAAAGAAATGGGAAGCATAATGCATGAATTGATGGACTGATTCAAGAGGATGATGGAATACATAAATACATCAATATAGAAATTCAATTTTGAAGCTGAATGTTTTGTACTTTACAAGATTTTCCTTTGACAGAGGAGAAAAAAAAGAAACTTCCTCTTTAATTGTAGGAGATTACTAACAGATATGCATTAAGTCTGGAGGTTTTTGAATGGCATTAATGTGTTGTCTGCACTGTACTTCCAAAGTGGTTGCATTTTTTAAATGACTGAAACACTTTAAGCCAAAGACGGATGCACACTTTGAAATGAACCTTTTGGATCACCAGCCTAGACAGCTACTGATTACCAGCCACCTATTTCTATTTCAGATGTGACATTGGCATTCACAACTTATGAATTACTGCATCTATTTCTACATATTTAACAATATTATATATCTAAACTAATCAAAATGTATGAATATGGCACTCTACTTCCAGACAGCAATAATGAAGAATCTGGTCTAAACTCAGCTGTCAATTTGGTAAGCCATTTTCATCATGCACCACTGTGTTTTTCACAGGCGTTTAAAATGTATGAGACAAGCAATGCAACCGAGAAGGCAATAATTAATCACCACACCCTCCTATTTATATTCTACTTTAACCAACGCTTTTGGGCAGAGGACGCTGTGCGTGCACGAGGAAACCTTGTGCAGTTGTGCACGTGATCTGCTAGCAGGGATGTTACCCGCCACAATCAACTTCTAGTAATACTTTACCACCAGGAAGAATTCAAGCACCAACATTTGTAAACAGTTAGCAGTCATTGCAGTGCAGTGGCCATTTAAATGTTGTGTCTAAAGGATTTGATTCTACAGCTGATCTGAGAAATGAAAATGAAACAGGACTATAGCCTGCATCTTATCTGGAAGACGAACAAGCTGATTTTGCTTTCAAGTGACAAACTCATCAGTTGCTCTGCTGGTGGGTGACTTCAGAGTCATCCAACACCTGTGAACACAGAAAACACCAAGGTGAGGCTATGTTTGACTGCCAGCCCACCAAACTGAACAACTGTGTTGTTGAGAAGGTGGTCAATGACCCGCGTGATTATTCAAGTGGGCATCTTCTCCAGAGCCTAGCTTGATGTTTTTCTGCACTTCATGACGAATCAGTTATTGACCCAGAAGTTAGTTGTACAATCTCATAGCTTTAAATAAACACACAGAAAATAATTCATCTGAGCAAGTCATGGGTTTATACACAGTAGCCTAGCCTACCAAAGCCCTATGTTTATTAGATAAGGTAGAAAGACTGCTAGGTGAGCTTGTTCCCGCGTTTCATGGTAGGACTCCTCTAGAAATGACTGAAAGTATCTTGAAACAGAGTAGAATAGAAATATCATTCTGTAAGAAAACATTTTTTTATTCAAAAATGTCTTGAATTCATGTGATTTTTGTTACATTTTGTGTTAGTGTTTGGCCTAGGTAGGATGAAAGAATTGAAAACATTTTTCAGTGTTGTCATTTGATGACCAATGATTTTAAGAGGCTGCTCGCTTACAGTCTGAGGAGGATGATACCGGTGTCATTAGTTTAGCGCAGCTTTAGGACCCGGGGAGGCTGACGCGGCTGCTCCCTGCAGAAGAAGCATGGACAGATTTGTATGCGCTGGCTCTCCACCGCTGCACTAACTGCACTATACATAACAACACAGGATATTCTTTTTTTCAACCTGAAGGATACGCTTTATCAAAGGACACTGCTTTGGTTCGAGTTTCCAATGCTTTTTTTGTAGAAAGAAGGATAACCAGCGTCCACTCAAGTCTCTCGATCACTAGTTGTAGGCTGTACATTTCCACGGTTTTCGTTCTCTACAACGTGCGCAGCGAGCAAAAGTTTTACGGACTCGCCGGTATGGATCACTTCTGCTTTTAAGGGACAAACACGTGCAGCAGCCTTCGCATCGTTTTGGAGAGGTGAGTTGGAATTCACTTGTGTGTGTAAAGAATGCTGAAAATGCTGCGACGAGCGCAGCAGTTTTGGTGAAAAAATGGTTCGCGTTGCTCTTTCTGCCGGTGTGGAGGCTAGCTGTGCAGTGTCTGTATGATTCATACAGGCTAGGCTGCAGTTGTTATGGCTATAGAGACATTTTAGACACACCAGCTCGCATTAGGATACGTAAAGCATGGTGCCTTTACGCAGATCCGGACCTCTGTCTTCGTAGTGCGCAAGGCAAGACACAATACTTTAATTGTCTTTTTATTACATTTTATATCTGATTGAGTACATATTATGTCATATCACGGTGTGCCGCAAAAACAGTCGCTCCATCCACAGCTAGTGTCGTGTTGTGTTGAGATTTGACAGGTGTGTCTGTTACCTGTCAAAGCAGCCTGTTGACAGACTGACTGACAGGACGCTCGTGCTGCTCTGGCGGAGCTGTCCTCTCTCTGTGGTGCTGAAAGTTTCCCAACTGGCCACTCGGCTTGTCGCATCACAGAGCAAGGAACGGCAAGAATAAGCAACATGCAGACATGTTTTAGTTTCTGAAGACAATTATGATTTAAAGGCTAAACACTACCACCGGGCTATTTATCCATTAGCCTGCAGAATATGAATGATCCACGGTTTGGGTATGTAACTCAGCCAGCACTGTCTTGCCGCACTGACAGCAGGTTCTCAGCAGGAATCGCACCGGACAGTGAGGGACAATGAATCAATACAGTTTGAATGAACACAGAGGGAATTCCAAAAACCTGAGTCCCTTCAGAGAAAAGCCAGAAAGGTCTTGCATCTCTCTTTAATTTAAAGCAAAGAGTAACATTTTAGACAGTAGTAGTTATTGTGGGATTATGCATTATATTCAAGTTTATGTAACAGTGTGTGATGGTGAAACCAGTTTTCCCATTTTTTTCCCCAGGGACTTTGCTTTGCAATAGTGTTTGTTAACAGTTTCCTGAACTTACTTTGCACACAATAGTGAAACATTCTGCATGTATTTTATATTATCCATAGCTTTCCCCTTGCCAATCAAAGTGAATAAGAAGTCTAGTGTCTTCTGGGTTATCAAACATACCTCAGGTGTAAAGGGTGCTGTGTGTTTGTCCCTGACACCCAGTGTGAGGAGCCTGCTCTCTGTGATTGCTAGTGTCACTAATCCGACGCTCGGCACTTCTCTGAGATTTACAACATGGCTGTGAGGATTTCTATGGACAGGTGGAGTGCCATCCACGCTGCTGCTGTGGCATCACTTCATATTTTCTCTTTCCTGCTCATGCTCCAGACTGTGATGCAGTCAGCCCTGTGTGATATTGTGCGAGTCTTGCCGGGTCCTGGCAGCGTTTGCCACTGTGGTGCTTTCCAGATTGATTCACTCTCCCAGAGAACTGAAGAGCCTTTTCTTTTTATCTTTTTGCTCTCTCCTTCGGTTGTAGTGATGGAAGAGATGGTGGTGGTGGGGTGGGTTGGGTTGGGGGTGGGGGGGGGGGGGGTTGGTGGATTTTCTAATCAATGCTTTGCTTTTCACTTCACTTTCACTTTTATCACAGCCCCCATTTCTGCCTACTTTGCAGGGGAAACTTTGCTTCAAGTAAGCATTGTGTGGAATTATTTTTGGAGCTTCGCTTTTTCTTTATGTCAAACCATAAATTATTATTCATAATAATGAGATATTCCTCAAGGCCATACTGATTTGAAGTGATTTTATCAGGCTAAAACTCTCTTTCTGCTCTATTACCATAAATCCATTAAATTATCAATTCTTTTGTTTGTTTCCCATTTATTACATTGTAAAGAAAAAAATGCTTTTGAAGAATAACATTTAGCTTCTTTGGTGCAGTGTTATCTTTTCCTTTTCACTGCACATCTGGTCTACACATCAGTATGTTATCATTTTCTTTGTCATGACCACATCCTGAATGACATATCACACTGGATCAAGATGGCGCTAATTAAGTCCAAAACTGAGATCGGATACAAAACAGAAATTAATGAGAAATTAGGGTCATATTCATGTAGAATAATAGCAGAAATGAAAATCACTTTATTTGCAGATTATTCTTGCTTTTGTTTGGGGAATGGGTGACTTTGCCCACTGTGAACTGCTGGTCACACGTCTCTGGTTGCCCGGGTAAATCTCTCTAATCCAGAGAGGCGGACCAGATATGCCTTCATGGCAAATTTGGGGCTTATGGGCAGACTTGGAATTTTGTGTGTGGCAGTCAAAGCAGAACATTAATAGATTTAATCTAACAGGATTAGTGATATTTGGAAATAAGACAGGAGGCAGAAAATGAATAAGACATTAATAATAATTTTGGTGAGCAAAACCAACAGCACTAACTAATGTGTGAATAAATATTCTTTGAAAGGCACACAGACTTTTCTTTCATAAATCCCCCAGAACTGCATTGCAGAATTGATTTTGTGTTTGCAATCACATTTCCTGTTTGTAAAGAGACTCATTCTCACTTATTCATATTCACTGGTAGAGAAGATGGAAATGAATTAAGAGTGCTACAAAACCTGCGCTCAAAATGTGAAATATCTCTAGTACAGAACACATTTCTGCTATAGGAACTGGAAAAAACATGATAACCCTTTTTTAGGTGAAAATGATAGAGGAAGTTACCATCACTCTCCTTCAGTTTCCTTCCACCCTCAAGATGTTTGAATGCCCTCAGGCTGCTGACGATTGATTTCTGTTTTATTGTTTTTATTTTTCATTCCAATGCCATACCGAATGAAATCACTGTCCTGCATGGTTGCTTGATTGAAAAGCTCCAGCTCCCCGTCGTCTGTGGCTCATCCCCACAGAGCCCTGAGGCTGTGGGTCCAACAACAGGGAGATCCTGTTCCCTCTGACACCCGACCTCACATGCAAAAGGTCGAGCGCTGATAGCTGTCGGCAGGTCTCATCATTCCCTCATGACATGGCCATTATGGTGCCCTCTGGATGGCATGTCAGTCACCCATGGTGGCAAGTCAATTAGTCATGTCTAGGGGGAGTTAGAGTATGTTTGCTGGTAGGGTTTTGTCATTCATCTGCAGGTGGGGAAAGACTGGAAGCAGATTACAATTTCTAATTACTTTTTATATACTTACTATATGCCATGAGGCAATAAAGGACCCAAGTATAATTACCGGCTTTAAATTTTTATTTTAATTCAACATTCCTCATGCAAATAATTGAATTATTTTTTACATCACAATTAAGGCAAGTGTTTCCACTTTGAATCAGTGATTACTTTTTTTTATGCTTTTGTCGTGCTGCAACAACTCTCGAATGCACTGAAGACTTCGGCAGAGTAATGTGCGGCGAGTTAAGAATAACCGACTTCATCATCAGCAACAACAACAGGGCAAGGAGAAGAGGGTGAATGATGCAGAGGAGAGTGGGAAATGGGGAAAAAGGAGCTGGTGATCAAAGGCGTGGATTAAAATATCTTCACTTGCCTCTCAAGGAGATTCGGTGTTGTGTAAATCAAACAGACAATCTGCAGCACCACATGGAGATTAATGCTGTTAAGTACCTGGAAGATTACTCTACAAAAAAATCATCATAAGATACTGTGTGTGTGTGTGTGTGTGTGTGTGCACATGCATAGATAGTTACTGTAGCAGATACAGTTCGCATATCACTCATTTTCAAGCACTTAAACTTTTGCCACTTCTGGTTATGACAGAAATAGATCTCGGACTGTGGGTGATACTAACATGTTTTATTAATGAGGGTTATCGCTGATCTGTGGTCAGATATTCCTGTTTGCTGGGCCTATTTGGTTAGTATTTACTGTATGAACATACTGTCACGGAAGAGGAATTTGTTGTGTCCCCAAATCTGTAATGTCATACCGATGTACAGCTCCATAAAGTGTGAAATGGAAGAGATAGAAAAATGTGGCTGGGACTGTACTGGATAACTGTGCATTTACTGCTTCACAACTCACAGTGATATAACCCATATAAAATATGATCTTGATCAGTAGTAGTCGGCACTAAGACGCTCAGTTCCACGCCTCACTGTAACAAATGTTTCTAAAAAATGGGAGCCAATCCTCAGCTGCATGCCACTTAGCATTAAAGGAAATGTATTGGGTGTAAGCCTTTGTGATAGACTGCTGTCCTATCCAGGGGCTTGTGTTGTACACCTGCTGTAAGCTGCTTCATGGCCCTGCATCGGGCGATAAGCTCCTGGCCTGTGAGCCACCTCAGCATGAACAAGGCTTACTTGCATAGAAAAGCTTACAGACAAATGTAAATGCTCAGAAAACCATTCTGTGGATGCAAAAATCCTACATTGTTCACTGCCAATCTCAAGAGATTTTTAGTTTCAGAACATGTCAAATTTTCCAGTCGAGCTGAAATTAAAATTCATTTATGCTTAAGAAAATAAGTATATATATCCTTAGTGTTTGTTTTGACTTGAGATTATGGTTGTTCCAAATTATAATCACCAAAAATATGAAATTGAAGTTGTCTGCCGTGATAGCGCCCCCTACGCTAGCGTTCATAATTGGAGTGGTGCAAAATCTGTATGGTTCTTCTGTTTCCTGATTCAAATCACGGAGTAACGTACAGAGTGCTGTGGTCTAAGGACTACTGTTTGCTGTGGGTTTTGACAGTCTGGTCATTTGCCATCACTGGACCAGCAGGTGTTGAAATAACATGCGCGAAAAGTGGGAATCAGTGCTAACTTTAGCACGCTTCGCTATCTAGCTTTTACTTATCTCTTTTTTCCGAGTGGAAGCTAGTTGGCCTAGCTTGCCAGCTTCCACTTTCTGAGTGCAATACAAATTCGATAAGATGATTAGTCCCCCCATATGTTGAATTTTGTAGAGGGATAGGTGTGTTAACCTAAATTGCTAATCGTACACAACCAGCACTATTTGTTGTTACCAAAGTGGAACAAAAACTTCTTGTATCAACGTTTGCAGACTATACAGGGCTATGACGTCTCCTAGCAACGATGGCTTGCAAATGTCAGTCAACCGTTACCATGGGAAATGTCCACCCAGAAGCCTGAAACAGAGAGGTTTCATCCTCTTCTGAAAAATGGAAAAATATGGATAATTAGCTGCAGTAACTTTGATATGAAATGTATGACTTTAAATGTGTTTATTGCCCTTAAAACTTTCTATTACATGCACACCTTAAAATAACAATAGATAATTTCATCTAGGTGCAGTATCAAGATTAAATTTCATGCACCACTACGTCCCATATATTGAATGTTTTTCTCTACCCCTGTTGCTGTGATGATAACTCTATATTACAGTCTGGGCATCCCCAACATCAGTAGGTAGGCACCCACAGTACCACAGCGTTTGGTGGGTGGTTTGTGGTCTATTATTTTGTGTTTCTTCTTGCTGTAAGGTGCTGCATTATTTAGCAGGTTTTGAAGTCATAAAACAGCTTGGATCCCAGTGGGAGGCACTGAGCTGTACTTGGGGTGTTTTTCATTCCTGAGGTTTTTAAAGTGTCTTTTGATTTGGGACTGTCCTATACTTGGACACAGTTTGAAATGTGGGAATGAGGCAGCAAAGGGCAAATGAGGACTGAATTTTTCTTCAGTGTCCTCCCCTTATTCTTTTCCCCCCTCCTCCTCCTCCTCCTCCAGTTCTACCTTCTCCCTTTCAAGTTCTTCTGATATCAGTGATTGCTAGCTAACTACTCTAGTGATTTTGCTTGGGATGAGAGTCCCTCAATCTCCAGTCTTGACATGTGCTCCTTGTTACCTGTAACTTGCAGAATATCATGAATAATGTGCCTTTCGTGGTGCAGCACAATGAGGAGCTTGGATAAGTAATCCATCAAGAACACAAAAACACACGGCAAGGTCACTTCTGCAGTGTGTCCATGTTAGCTTGGATTCAGGATGCGGGCTGTTATTTGCACACTCTTGTTTGTCTCATGCAGTATCTTTAAACATAGTGGCAAACTTTGTGCATGCTCAGCAGCGGCTCAATGTTTGATGTCAATACCCAATTCCAAATGGGATGAGGAAGAGTACACAGATGGCTGCTGTGTATTGTCTGTCTGTCTCAGATGTCTGTGCTGCTCTAATTTTGTGACATAGTCAAATGTACTTTGTGTATGTGTATGCGTGCACATTCATTTGTATGACGTGTCTGTAAAAATCCATTTGCACACATGAATGTAAATAATGTGTCAGCAGTCAGAATGCATAAGCATCTATTTTCGTGTGTCTGTGCGAGTCTTTGTAATGCATCCTATGAAGTGTATGCAGTCTGTGGGATCAGTGGTAACCCACAACGGAGGCCAGGTCATCAGTAAGGATCACGTCATCTTGTCTAGGCTCCCGGCAGAGACAAAGGCAGCAGACGCCCCATTTGAGGCAGCTGAGAACAAAGCATTAAATGTGCAGGGTTGCATTAAGCCAGGTAGACAAAAAGATACATGGATTAATCTGTGTAGTAGATATAGTGAAATGTGCTCTCTCCTATTCCACTCAAAATCAATGGCCATTATGTTTCCTGGACTGGTGTGTGAAGAGCCCATTTCTCCTCATGTGCGTACACATGCCCTGTGCAGTAGTTGCTTTGCTTAATGATGGGCTGGCGTGGCCCTGTGAATATCGTTTGTCCCCTTTAATTACCTGGAGGTAGAGATTGTTATTCATGGTAAGGGACAGGGGAATAGCCCTCTGTACGCCTCCCCCTTCCCTGAGGCCTACTGCTCATAGCATTGATGTGGGAGGATGTGCAGAAAACAGATGCTACCCCATGATTTCTGAGTGTTTGTACTAATGATGAGCTCCACTAGGCTATCTTTCAACCCTTTTTAATGGTGGTTCAGCCTGATTTAAAGTCAGATTTTATGGATGGAGCAGTGGTTTCCAATCCTGCTCATCACCGAGGGCCATACTGAAGCTCTTTTATACAGCGTGACTGTATTTCTTTACACTGCAATCATTATGTGGAGTTGAGGGCAAGTCTGGCTCGCTGACTTACGTCAAGTCTGGCACCGTTTGCTTTAGAAGCAAACCAGTAGTTTTATCCCATGCACTGCAAACTGTGTATACCATCTTTGAAAACATAGCACAATTGTTTTGGTTGATCTCCTTCCTGTCAGGCAGCAATTGATCGCTATTCATTTCACTGCAATATGAAAATTAACTTGTAGAGACTTAAATCTTCCGAGATAGGTAATCAATCACATTTTTCACCCATATGGCATTCCTTATTGTTAGGTTGGATTGCGAGCACTTTGAAAACCATCTTTGTTGATGCATTCACGGATGTTTGGACATTTCAAATTTCAGACTTGTCTGACATTGCACTGACAAGCTATGTTGTCCTAAAATCACACCCAGGAGACAAACAATGAGCAAATATCCAATTATTGAGAGGACTCATGAGTACTTTGTCATTTCTTGGATTTAAAAGGCTGACGTTCAGCAAGTCACTTCTTCAAGTTTCTGTTTTGAAAATGCTCAGAAAAAAAGTCCTTTGTCACAGCTACATTATCACACAAAAATAAGAACATTTTGCCAAAAAAGAAAAGGGACAATAAGCTGCATCATACTTTAAAAAAAAAACTTAACCTGTGTGTTTACTTTACAAGTGCAAAGACTTCTTAAAACATGATGGACTTTACAGACATCTCAATAATATCACCAAGACACACAAGGACAGCACAAGTATTGAGGTGTTCTTAGCATGGATATTGATATCATTGGTGAGACTGGTGTGTTTTCCCTCCTCCTCGTCCTGTGTGTGTGAGTGTCTATCCTGCCAGTATTTAAGTGTAGGATGGGATGCGTCCCGGAGGCTGGCTCTAATTCCCAGTGGTGTCCATCAGACCCCTGTCCCTCGAAGCTCTGACAGAAGGAGCTATTATTTTCTCATCGCCCTGGTGGCCCGTGTCCCCTGGGAGAGGTCTCGCCACGTGACTGACAGCTCCGTAAACACAGCCAGCCCCCAGGGTGACTGAGTGAGAGCTCACTGCAGTGACGCCCTTGCCCCCCCCTCCAGACTTCTCATCTCTGTGTGTCTCCCCGTCGTGACCTGGTCCACCCTCAACCTCCCCACATTACCTTCACCTGAACAGGGTCAGAAGTCACCTATGTTGAAGTGAGCTTATTTCTAACCTTGTTGCACCCCTTGCCAGCAGCTGCTCAAGAAACAACAACCCCCAGTACCCTAACACTTTTGTCTTCCATTATATTCAACCAAACCTCTTTCTCCCCCTGTGATATTTTCAATATTTTTAGATGCACTCTGTTAGTTCCTTTAATGCGGTATCATAACAACATAGCAGAGATTGCAGGGGCTGGCCCGGCTCCTCTGTGTGTGTGTGTGTGTGTCAGTAGGTTTAACTCCTGTGTAACTAAGACAGATGACTGTGTCAAGGTTGTTTCCCCACAGGGCTGGGAGAGTAGTTCTCCTCCCGAGCTGCTCTGCTCCCTTCACTTTGCGGGCGTCGCTGGTCCACGCTGCTTATTGTAATGACCTAATGTAGATTCAGGATCAGCAGCCAGGGGCATCCATCTACATCAGGGCGCAGGAGACAGGAATACCCTCTGAGTCTGTCTGCTAGTTTGTGTGTCTGTGTTTGTCTGTGTGTACATGTGCTCCTTCGTGGCTGTAGAATTATTTTGCCTCCCAGCATTACAATAATAGCATTCAGGTTGAAAATGGTTAAGATTAATCAACTTTATTCATCCATTAAAAATTGTTACCAGTGTTTTGACTTTTAGTATTTTTCCCCATTTACCCCTGTTCGGATAATGCTACACCTCCATGCATATAGGCATTTTGTGCTTGGAGACAAAATCCTACGTGTTGTACCTTTAATGGTTGTTAAATAGAAACAACTTCAGTTCTCTGTTTGCTCTTTCTCTTTTGGGTCATTACTCTGTGTTTAACCGACATAAGTGATATTTTTTGACCCTCCTTGACCCCCCAAGTACTTAAACGCACTCAGTAAAGCTTTTAAGAAAGACTCAAGCAAACATAATGACAGAAGAGCATCTATAACTTGAGCATTACCATGGTATTATTAGCATTTAATTGCAAGAGACAGATGTTGTGACAGTCAATGAAGATTTACTACAGTATATTCCAGCTTTTTTCAATCACAGGGTGCTTTAAGTATATTTTAAGTAGTCCTGTAAGAGGGTTTAATAAATAGCCATAACTGTAGGCAGTATCTTACTGTAGTAGAAACATTTATTACCTAATGTTTTCCTAAATTCAGCTTGGGAAATGAGAGTATAGTATTAAAAAGACATGACAACATGGCAAACATGTGTGATGTTTTAACTGCTTGCACTGATTGTTTCCAGTAGTCTTTTCTAGTATGCATATTGCTTGTCTTACTCTTTAGCTTTTCATCCTTTTGTAGCTGCTTTCACCTGTGTTTCCCTGCTATGGTTTTACACGTTTGTTTTCTTGTTATTGTAATGGATAATTTAACATCTGGCCAAGGGACAACGTTTAAAAAATATCCACTTTGCCAACGCTGGCAGCGATGTTGATCGATGAAATTGAATGTGCATAGTTCCTGTGGGAAAATACAAATGAATAAATACAGAACAAAAGCAGTAGTGCAGCCATAAAATAGAAAGACAATAACTCTCAACCCCATGTCCTCTGTCTGTAAATCCCCATTTCTCAAACTCTTACACACTCAAAAATTGAAGATGGTCTCTCACCTATTGCCCTCCTTCCTCAGTCACTTTCTGGGTCAGGGAGAGCCGGAGAAATATACACGTGTCCTGATGTTACAAAGATGAGGTCACAGCCTCTTAAAGGAATAGTTTGACATTTTGGGAAATATGCTTATTTGTATAAGCGCATTTCCCAAAATACTGAACTATTCTTTTAGATGTACAAACTGAAAAAAAGAAAAGGTTTGCAGCTTTGAAATCCCATGTATTACCTGCACCATATTTCTCCCCTGATATCTTATTAATGGAGGTGGAGACACAGTAAGATTTCATTCTTTTGACGCCATTGTCCTCAGATGCTCTCAAATTATAAAACACAGTAGAGATTTCAGTGTGTGTGCGAGCGTGGGTGTGTCTCCGTTTTAGTACAGCGTTAGTGTTACCCCGTAACAAGGGCAACATCTCAGGAGGCCGTATCCTGCTCTTTCTGATTTATACCCAGATCCTGACAACAAATTAACGTGGGTGCTTTTCTTTCAGATACACCCCACCATTAATAACAAAGCTGGCCTGGTAGCCAGGCAATACTGTAATGAGCCACTTTATGTTAATGCAACTTCGTGGAGCATGTGAGTGCAAAGTTAATTCTACGAGGTGTGAAAGTCCTTTGCAATACAATGAGTATTCAGCTCTGTATTCTCTCTGTTTGCCTGCCACAGTCAAGATAAATACAGTGGGAGGAATCTGAAAATGCCCTTTTTGTAAGCTTTCTGTAAACAAACACTAAGGCGGAGCTGTGTGGATGACAGGCTCTGTAATTGCCAATTTGACTTGGCTGGTACAGTAGTATCATTTCATGCAACAAAGACAGGAAAGGATTGGAAGAGAGAAAAGATATTTTGGCAAGAGAAGAAGAGTGTTCAAGAGTCGGAAGAATGCTACCTTGAGCACATTCACATATGAAAATGCTTGTAAAACCACAGAAGAAACAAAGTTTTTGCCCACTTTGACCCTCAGTTTTAATTGGCTGAGGGAAATGGAGGCTGGGATCCCTGCCTGTCAGTGTGTGAATACTCTAATTAACTAGAACCTTGGAGTATTGTAATCTCTGGATTTTGGGGTATCATAATGTATTAACTTTAATTAAGCTTGTGAGCCATGCGAGCTAATTAGATGAATGTGCTTATTTGTAATCTGGATAATATGAATACATTTTACACAAGCTCAAATCAGTCAGTCTTGCTAATTACAGTGTGCGTGATAGCTCTAATTGGTGATTGTGTGTCTGCTTGTGGATGATACACTATAGCCGCTGCTCCTGTCTATGCACCCGGCTTAGGCTAATGTGATGAAATCCTCATGGAGAGATGATGTGCTCTGCTGAAGGCTGACAGTCCCGAGGAGAAGGGTTCACCATGTCAGAGGCTTGTTGAACCATGTACATGTTCAGGACCGCTGCTCCTGTCTGTCAGCACAGAGACAGTACAAACCCACTGTGTTCTCATTATCTACCTGAGTTTTTTCTTTCTTTCCTGCTCTGTGGCAATCTTTGCAGCTGCAGCTGTTTATCCCTGTATAGTTTTCATGTCTCATATCACACATTTGATCTTTGTCTGCTGTTTGCTGGAGCATGAAAGTCTACCACTATAAGTTGTCAGGGCCAGTGGTTTGAATGTTGCAAGGGGAAGGAAGAACTGTACCAATTTCACAGCTTTGATTTAAACTACAGTATTCCATCTCCTGAGATATACGGTATCACTTGAAGGATTTTTTGAGACCAGGGCCTGTATTTGGCTATTTTGGAATTAAGTAAATATCCTTCACTTTCACTCCTGCTCAGAAATAAAATGTATATCAAATTTCCTTTGACTTAAACTTGACAATCGCAGAGCTCCACAGGTCTCTTAAGTACGATAAAAGGGTATTCCAGCAGATTAGTATTGCACTTGCATAAAATTGGTGTACTCACAAGAGACAGATTAAAAGCAGAATGGGCAAAATCAAAGCAGCAGAGGCTGAGATGTCCTGTCTTTTTTAGTTCCTATATGAGTCAAGCTTCAAAAGCTCCTACTCTACCCATAATGCAACTCAGTAGCATCTTTTATTCCACAAGTCCTCCAGATTAAATGACAAAATACCCTCTAGATCGACATGCAGGAGTGCTTTCTGATCTGATGCCCTTATTGGCAGGACAACAACTTTTCCGTGCTATCCAAAACCGCTACAAATCACTGACAAAAAAAAACAACGTGTTTTATGATGTGACAACACTAAAGTAAGGTTTAGTTAGTTTTAGGAAAAGGTCATTGTTAAGGTTAGGGGACCTTTGTTGTCATGGTAATAATAATAAACGTGTTTAAGGTTAGAGAGTGATGGTGGCCACGCTTAAGAAAAAACATTAATTCGACTTGGAACAGTGGTCTCTGGTGCCCAATGTTTTGTTGACCCGACCCTCCACCTCCTCCCAGCACAGACAGGAAAGTCTCCTTTCATTAGATCTTCCACACTCCCAATATGTAACACAGCCTTTCTGTTAAAAATGCTGGTGTCTCCAAGCCCTAGCCACATAACCCTGATGACACCAAGAGGCCTGACGACATTCTCAGGGTTATTTTCTCAGACTTGACAAAGCTCTACTGGAGCCACAGAGGACATTACATGTCCTGCTTTCACAAGCTGAATAGTTTTCCTCATAAAATTTGGAGCATTTCCCCTTTAAGAGTATCCTGTTTGAGCTCTAGATGGCTGCAGTACAGAGACAGAGGTGAGCACATACCTCCCGAGACCTTCTGAGATATTAAGGATTGACTGTACATTGGTCATGAATAAATAAAGCAATATGTTAAATTCAGAATATGGTAGTTTTAACCTACCAAACCTACATCTAAACACACATTTGATGGGATTGTATTTATCAGAGTTGCCAACAACAAGAATAAAGCTAGCAGTGATTTAGTTTCCATCCATCTTCATTGTCTGCACTTGTCAATGTGTTATGCTTCAGTTTCATTTTCATTTTGTTTCTATTTCAGCCATTTTCCATCCCTTTTTATATATTTTCATAACCTTAGATTTGTATTAATTTCATATGTCAGTTGCTACAGAGATATTAAAGATTTTACACAAACAAAATACCTTTTTAAAATTATAGTCATATTTTTGCAAAACAAGATATCACTGACTGAAATGTAGGAATGTTTTTTTTAAGTACGAACCATGGCGCAGATGTAGGGTAAATCCTTGTCTCTGATTGGCTATTCCTACACGAAGCATACAATTAATCATGTGATCACTTGAGAACTGCTTCTTTTGTTGTTGTTGTTGTTTTTTTTTTTTTTGCTCCTTGGCCGGCTCTTTAGAGCATTCTTGACAGTAATTCTTAAAAATCTGATAAACATGAGCCCAGAGTAGTATTGCAAAAATAGCTTTACAATGTTGTATTATGGTAGAGTGTGTTGTATAGTAAAACGTTGAAGAAAGGATCTTTTATTCTACCTCTCTTTGCAGAATTGGCTGTCTTACATCATACTGCTCTGATGACAACCAGGTTAACTTTACCTGTAAAGATAAATGATACAATATAATTCACTACACAGGCAATAAGAGGTATGTCAGATAATAAACGAGCACGAGAATGTGTACTGTGGAAGAAATGCTAGGTGGAAAATGTGCCTGTGGCCCAATTTGAAATAGAAGTCATGTTGTCTTCAGTCTGTCTGTGTGTTTCTATATTCTGTTTATTCAGCTTGAGGCGTTCTCTGACAGCTGTGCTGAAATGAGCTCCTCAAAGTTAGAAATAGGCTCATGTGAAGTCAGAAACAGCCTTGCACAACCACCAGTGTGACACTTCTTACAACACACAACACTGGGGAACTGCCAGCTGCAATCAAACATCACAATGAATAGATGAATAAGCAAACCAAGCTGTTACTATGATCTGTACACAGACTGTAAATGCAGTGGATGCCCAGACGTTATAGTCTGTCACATAAGTCCCTGTGGAAGCCTTAGCCATGTACAAGTTATTACAGGGAGCAGGTTGAAATTCATAAGGGCATATGGGAGGCAGAGGGAGATTGCCAGCCACTGTCACTTACAGTGAATGAAACCTCTGCTACTCCTGTCCTCCAGAAAGTGCATCTGAAACACACTATTAACTTTCCCATTGCTGATGTCACTTTTTATTGCCCCATGGTTTCAGGTCTTTCTGAGTTGGCAGGCTCTGCTGCGCTGCTTTCCAAAGCCAGATAGATGCTTGTGTCAGAGCACAGAAATACAGCAATGATGGAGATATTATTCTGAAGATTTAATTTGCCAGAGTGGGTTGGTAAAGTGCAGCCTCATGGTGATTAATGCAAAAAGTCTGCCATGCTGTGCTTGGGGAAAATCATCATGTGTCTAGCTTCTGTTTAGAAAATCTTTGAGTTTTTATGAACACACATCTTTAAGCTGTGTATTGCGACACAATGCAAATTAAAACACCTTTGCTGCATTTGTATGTTGATGAATTCAGCATTGAAAGTGGGTTATAATCTATGTTCATTAGCCTTGAAATGAAATGTGAGCTTAGTACAATGGTTAGTCAAGTTTTATCTATAGATTTTCAAAATTATATCCCCACAGTACGTCTGTGTCAGTTATATGGTGGCTGAGACTGATTTTAAAGCCCATTAAGTTAGGAACAAGGTCAATGAAGTATCTATATGCAGGAACAAGGGAAGTGGTACCTTGAGAATGAAAAAGAAAAGTGTTTGTGTCTCAAGTCTTGGAAAATACCTACAAGCTCAGCTTCCTCCAGCTGATGGTGTATGTGAGATTGAGTTATGACTTTATAGGATGATGTTCATCAATTAGAACTACACACACGGACATATTGGTTTATGTCAGATAATTTAGTTAAGGGTGATTCATTACAACTATTATTATTGAGATATTATTAATGACAAGAGGTGTGTGATTGTACCATGACGGCTTAAACCAGCCATCAGGGAACCTGCCGTTGCTCTGCATATTGGCGGAGGGCAAAACGTGTGCTGCTTTTGTGCGGGGCACAATAGTGAGTAGCATTTGAACATGCACTTGCTGCATTGTGCACGGGCAATTAACATTGCATAATCTATCTGCTTACAAAGCAACTTTTGTAATTAGAGTTATGATTGCAGCAGGATAATGACAGCTATTCTACAGCAGATAATGACTGTTGGGCTCTTGGCAGTTGCTGTATTGTTTGTGCAGCAGACTTCTGACATATGGGACACAAAAAGACACAACAGCCAGGCTGACCACCTTTGTTCCCACTCAGGCAGACGCAATCACAGCAGACAAATTGCGCTGTAGGCCGTCCGAATGATGCCGACCCAGGGAAAATGGTTCAGACACATGAGAATGGGACCATAATGTAAAACCTCAGCTATGTGGAAGCTCATGGACTGTGCACCTGAGCTCGGACGCAGAACCCAGAGCTGCCTAGTTCTCTCTGACTGCAATAATACTGCTTCATAGGGAGGCATTTCTCACTGGGAATCAGTCTGTTGAGCCCTTCATGCTGCTCTTAGTGCATATAATATTACAGCTAAGAAATTTAACACACATTCTACTTTCAGTCAAGAAGCCCACCATTCATAAGCTCAGATCGCTCAAATGGAAATACAGTTGGGTGGGTATTTATTAAATGTCTGTTTTCTTGACAATACAACAAATGTCTTTTATTGTATATGGGAATAGGTTACTTTTAAAAAATATGTCTATATAGTGTATCAGTGCTAAATAGGGCTAGATGTTTGTATGGTAATACTGCTTCAAAAAAATCAAAGAACCATCCATCTGTCTCGTGAAAAAATAGACTTGTCCAATAAAGAGATAGTGGAGCATTTATTCAAATAAATTAAGAGTTGTCAGAGATGGCATCTTGGTAGGAGGCACTTAGGCCTGTGGCGTCCATGGCTGTGCAGTCAGTGGGGACAGGTCCATAGTGCAGACTGTGGACTAATCCATCACCGCCAGCGAGGGGGCTGCGGGCCAAGTGCTTGGCTTCTCCCTCCAGGAAATAATCAGCTTTTAATTTATCACAGATCACATTCATGAGAAGACAGATCGCTGTGGGGAGGCCCCGTGTGACCAGGCCCATCTCCCCAATCACGCTGGTGTGCTTTTGGTTCTTCTAATTTATTCTAATTCAGTTTCTTCTCATCATTTTGACAATTTTGAATAAAGAGACCTTTTGCCCCTAATAAATTATCGCAATTTTAACATCTATCCCAGAATATATAACTTACATCTATGCCGCACCAAACAGTTTCTGAAATGGTTTCTACCATTAAAAACAATTCTCGTGACCAGCCTACTCTACATGACATACAGTAGCCATGAACAAAAAGTGGGACATTGAAGCAAGCTCTTTCCCTGTGGAATGGATGGAGCATATGCTATTATGTAAGTCAACTGCAGGGCGTCATAATGGCTTCAGATTTGTTTCTGGTCCCTGTGTGTTGCCACAGTCTGCACCGTGGCCCCCACAGGAGCGTGGATGATTAGTAGCACGACTTGGAGGAGCACGAGAGATGTGATCTACGCTAAGGGGGAAGGACAGTTCAGCCACATGTCATCCACCTCTTCCAACCGATCACTTTACAGATCCCAGGCAGGTTAATCCTTTTATTGTAATGAAGTGAGGACGCATAATGTACTGTGAATGCGAGATGCTTAATCTAGTGTTGGCATTTTTATGAGGAAGGAGTAGCCATGCTGACATCGAGGACAGAGTGCTTGAGAGGCATAGGAACTATCCTTCAAAACGACGACAAAAGACGCTGACATAGCACAACACAACAACACACACTTAAGGAGATTTGCATGTGTGTCTACGCATCAAGACAAACTCCCCTTATTTCTACTGCTCTCCCATTGTGTTTCTTTGGACCAGACCACTGGAGTCAGTTGCATGAGTTTGTTATAGCACGCATGTTAAAAGTGGAGATTTACGCATCACCAAATAAAAATAAGTTGCACCATGCAAACTAGTTCCTCCATAAGGATTAGTTGTTAGTAAATAAACCTACTACTACTACTGCCAGCTGCAACACTCTTAGTTGCAGTAAACTGTTACAGTATAAGAGTGAAAAGCTGTATGCAGGCTCCACACTGCAGATTTTGACTACATATATGCCTGAAATGGTAAGGAAACTGCAAAGATTAAGTTAAGTACCATTAAATTATATTCCATAAAATAACACAATATGCCTCAAATTATTAAAATAAACCCAAAGACCAAATAAGGTTTGGTTGCAAAATCAAATGTCTCTCTCTCTAAACAGCATAAAGAAACACGTACATCTCTCCATGTACAGTATACATATAATAAAACTAATTCATACATACATTTATGAAGGATTGTCAGGTAAGTTTAACATATCATCTGGCCCCCTAAACCTTTTCCTTATAGCTAATGATTCTACAGTGACTTCCATTTTTACATAGCTACATATGTTTTATAGTAACTGATTTACATGTTACTAAGGTCTTTACTAGCCAAGACATTCCTTATGTTTTAATGGTGCAACCCAATTTGTAAATCAGTAGTTTTAAATTAGCCAGTAATTACTAACAACACAGAGAGAACTACTCACAGACCAGTAATGGATTAACAAATAGCTAATACAACCCAGTCCTTGTCCCATAAAAATAATAATGTCTCTAGGTCCTCAACAGAATTGTTTAAGTGGATACGTGGCATAAGATGAACGCATTTGCTACCTCTGTGAACTGCAACCAATGATTCATCAAATAGTGTGTAATCCCTGTGCCCTCCTTTTTATTTGATCCCTCCACTGCTGTATGTGCGAATGTGTTTTACAAGGCCCTTATAGAAATATAGAGGCATACATTAATGCTGAACTCTGGAGTCTAAAACTTTGTTGTTGATACTGAACTTCATTTGCACAATACCCTTGACTCTCTTGTTGGTGGGTGAGTACTAGCAGTGCAGAAAAATGCAATATTGGTTGTACAGAACCTGTAAAGAAGTGACTTTATTCTTATTCAGCAAAGCACAGCACAAATGGGCAACTTAGAAAAAGAAATCTCACTTTAAAATAGTCTTACAGGCAGGGCCAATTCCAGGTGTCCCCAGCTATGTTGAGAAGAAAAGCAGGATAGCAATTAATATACAGGTGTCAATTTAAGGATAGGTTTGGATTATTTCAAGTCTGTGAGAGAACACTGGACACTGTAATCGTATCTCCTCTCCATACTGTCCGTGAACCTTTTTAAATGTGACTAGATTGTCAGAAATGCATCCCCAAGTATTTCAGTGAAGCTTCAAACCTTCAAAACAAATAGACAAACCTTAATTTGACTACCAGGACGTATCCCTCGCAGCTCAGCAAGAAGACACTGTCGGAAGAAATACAAGTGGGAATTTTAGACTAAAAATACTGTAACTTTGGACAATACCCAGTTGATCTGGCTGACTCACACTGCTGACGTGAACTAGATGGGCATGAAACAAATATTCTATTGATCTGTTTTCATGTCTACATTTTTTACAGGAGAAGTTTGCTACTTTATTTTTTAAATAGGTCATTACTGCAAAGGGATATGTTGCATTCTTGTCACAGTGAATCATACACTCTGTGGTCACTTTATTAGGTACTCCTGTACAATCTATTGCAATTCAATACGGCAGCTCTACCTTTACAAAGTCTGCAATGTTCAGTTTTTGTTGACATTTTCGGAAATGTGTAAATTTGATCATACGTTTATTATTGAGGTAATAGTTAAAGGTGGTGTTGTACTGGACTACATTGAGAGGTGTTTTACATTTTGTGTCCTCTTATTTACATGCAGAATATAATGCAGTTCAGTACAACACCACCACTAACCATCATCTCAATGCTCAACACCTCTATGGCAGTGTCAACAAAACCTAAACACTATGGGCATCATAAAAGTAGACTTTATGGCAGAACAGTTGGATTGGATTTCATTAGATTGCACAGGTGTACCTAATAAAGTGGCCACTTTGTGTAAATACTGTTTAGTATGTTTGTTCTTACTGTATTTGTTTTCCTGTCCTCTCTGCCGCATCACCATACTTTTGCTTCCTACAGTACTCTTCCTTACCTCTGGTTTGTCAATGTGAGAATGTGCAGTGTGCTTCAGAAGCACAAAAGCAGAAGATGAAAGAGTAACAGATTAAGCAGTGAGGAGTAGAGGTCCCTGTCAGAGGTAATGTGAAGTTCATTCTTATTCTCAGAGGCCTTCAACTAACTTCCCCTTAAGTTACCTGCAAATCCTCCTTTTAAACATTTCACCTGAATCTTGTCCAGGTTCAAGGATACTGCACATGAGCATTGCATCTCATTAGTGCATCAGGACACTTCTGTCATTTGCAAGTTGAATGGGGAAAGTCATGTGTTTGTTCATCCATGGTAACAGTTGTTATCCACAATTGTCTCATCTCTGTTGAATTTAACTGCTTGGGTCATGTGGATGTGTCACAATGAGAAACCGCAGGTTTTGAATGACATTGTCTTGGTTTAGTAGACATCCGAAAATCAATTTGTGGGCAGTGACTGTTCTGCTGATGGTTCCTGTCTTTTGTGGGAGTTGGTCACTGAGCCAGCAGCAATGTTTCTTGTCACTGCCTGATTAATTGGCTTCCATCCATTCAGCAGTCACTGAGTCAGATAAAGAGAGACAATAAGGGCCTTTCATTCCTCACGGACTGAATTGGTAGTGAACGCAGAGGAAGCCACTGAAACAAGTCTTGTAAAACATGCTCATTTCCTTTGATGGAAGCGGGCTTAATAATGAGTACAGAGGAATAGTCATTGATTGGACCGTGATCCATCTTCACATACGTGCTTGTGGTTTCTAGAGAGGAGGGCTCAAATAAATCTTCCTTTATCTCTAATCCATCTATTCATTAATCAAATGGAAGAGGGTGATGAGTTGAATTACGAGTCCAGCTCTCCACCGCTTGCTTCTGGGTTGAGGAGGCCATCTCAATTCCATGTATCCCACATTCCTAAACCAAAGACCCCTGGCGGCCACTTGTCACAGCCATCTCCTCACTGGTAATTGGGTATTTATCAGATTGCCTGTGAGAAGACGATGCAGTGTTTATCTGATACAATTATCAAGAAAAATTGGGGAACCTAGTCTGCTGCTCCTCCAGGATACTGGTGTGCTTACTGGTTCACATGGCCAGGCAGAGTGAAAGCGCTGGAATCTTTGTCTAACCACAGGGACTTCTTTATCGGGCATTTCGCCGGGAACACGCTTTTCATCATCACATGCAATGGAGCAATTGTGCAAATGGAACACATAATTCTTTGGCTCTGCTGTGATACTAGAGGAATGAGAGGTGATAACACACGCTGCAACAATGAGCTCCCCATGGTTGAGATCTGACAGGCAGAATTTCAGAGGCTTTTCTAATTCTGAGACCCAGAAATGCATATAAAAGGTGCAAGAGTGTCCACTGAGTACCTGAGGATAAGATTGGAGGAAAAGCTATAAAAGCAAATTGGTATGCTTGTGCCTTCTTTCTCCTGCAAACCTATTACAGAAAGGAGAGTGGGAAAGAGAGAGGAAGAAAAAAGAAGGAGCTGCCAATAATAAGTGGCAAATAATTGGTCCATTTGGTGTTGAATGAATAAAAAGGACATGGAATTTTTGGAAGAATTAAAGGGACATTTAACACGATTGGAAGGAGAACATAGTACAGTAATAGGAAAAATGTGGTGTAGAGAGCATTGGTTGCTTTGCTAAGTGAGAATTTTCACTATCGCATGCATTCACCTTTTTACTGTGGAGAGGCGATGTTAAATGCTCTTCATCATCTCAAAGATGCAAGGCTTGAAGAGACTCAGTCACTACTGTAGTGCCTTGGGATTTCTGATAAAGCAAGTCCATCATATTTTAGCTGAAGCATATCCAATTCAAGGAGTATGTCATGCCTGGGAAAAGGGCTGCAAAGAGAAAATCATGCATGCATAGCAGTGCAGAGAGGGAAGTGTGAAAGAGAGAGAGATACGGAGAAAGACCTGGAGACGGAGCAGCCGACTCTGCCGGGCCTGCTGGATGTAATCAAACAAGGGTGAACAGGTTGTTCCACAGATGGCTGATCCAGAGAATCCTCAGATTTATTTCCATGGTACAGACGGTTCCTGTCACTTTGCACAGGTGATGTCAGCACAGCAGCATTGTCTCGTACACACCACTAAACTCTGACGCTTTTGTCTCACCTGTCTGAAATCATTTTGACACAGAGGCATTTGGTGTGTGTGTGTGTGTGTGTGTGTGTGGACAAAAGAAGATACTGAGTTTAGCAACAGAGAAAGTCGATTTGCAATCTTTTCACCATTCAAAGACTGAATTCTCTCAGGATTATAAATTATGGATTCAACTGCCATACTACTACAACATAAAGAAACTCAATAGAGAATTGTTAGACGTATGTCATGAAAGCTGCTTTGTATTCACTAATGCTTTAAAAATGTCATTAGAAATGGGGTGTTTTATGTATTGTGGCCATGCTCTTGGAGTAATTGTTGTTTTCTCCTGCGCTCTGGCATTTTATTGTAATTTGCACAATAAATTGAATATCCATTTTTGTTTTTTGTTTTTGAATCTCAGTGAAGAGAGGGATATCTCAGCAACACCACCAGTCTTAGTTTTATCTTTCTCTCTTTCCCCAGATTGACGCCTAGTGATGCCAGGACAGTGAGCATCATAATGCGTGGCACGTGGTCAGGGGCCACGCCCCTCCTCATAATGGTTCTGCTCAGGCTGGCCCAGGGCCAAGAGGTTCCTTTAGTCCCAGGTAAGATATATCATATTTCTCTGCACTGGCATGTCTCTCATCAGTAATGAAAACTTCATGGTCTGGCTCCATCATCATGGTTTGTCAGTGTATCTGTCAGTCTGTGATTGTCTGACTATTATGTGCTTGACACCTTTGCCCTAGCTTTAATGATTTATTTTTGCCATGTAACTGTAAACCTTGTAGTTTGAGGAGTTACATCAGTCATTTGGCTTCAGAATTGCAACATTGTTCTTAGCACACATCAGCAATTATCCTCATGCAGTCTATTACAGTATTTAACAAAAGATATTCTTAGGCAACTCAGGAAACATGTAAGAATTTCTCTAGCTGTACCATTATACAGTACAATGAGTGAAACGGCTTGCAGCTGTGCAACTCACAAATTGCACAACTATTTGTGATTGGCTAGAAGATACCTGTCCACAGTGTACGCTTCTTCTCACCCTGTGCATGCTGAGATAAGCTCCAGGCTATCCCAATAACGATATAGAAAAATAGAATGAATGGAGTACATTTGGGACATTTGTTACTAAGTAAAAATGAGTATGAAACTGTTTCAGATTGGGAAAATCTACTGTGAGCCCTCTGTGGCCTGAATGCGCTGACAGCAATCATGTCAGTTTTGTCAGTGTGTATAGGACTGATTTCCAACCTCGGCCGTCTCTACCCTCTTGTTTGAGCTTTTCGTCTGGCTCGGGTTGATGCTGCTCATGATCATATACATTAAAATTCTACACCAGACATGCAGAGATGCACCAAATGATGGGTGGCGTAGCAAAATCTAAATATCCTAAAATGATGTCTTTCTTCCTCTCCTAAGCACTCTTCCTTGATCTTGACTGTGAATGTGAACGTGAAGGAGAATCATAAGAATATAAGTGGTACTATGAAACTCTACGATACTTAATGATATACTTACACTTAATTACAAATGCCCAAATTATCTTGTAAATATTGTTACAACTTCATGCTTCATATTGGTTATTGTTATCGACTGATTTGGGTGTTTTAGTGCTGGGTTTTCAATAGACATGGTATCTGGTGGTCAAGTTTTTTGGGCCTGGTTTGACTGGGCATTGTGTCTGAAAGGTATTATTGAAGCACTCTTTGGTTCACAAGGTCACCAATGAATTTCAGATCTTCCCAACATCTTAAGTTAAGAAATAGGAAACCTTGTTTGAGAATTAGAGGTCAAAAAAAAAAAAAAAAGTAGTTCCTGACTCAACTTTTTGCAGTTTAGTCTGTAGTGAACAGTCCCTGTTGATCCATGATCATAGTAATTTCTGTTGTGCTTCTTGTGGTGATCAAATTCCAGTTACTGTAAGACAACTATTGGTTTTCATGATTTTGTAGATTTAAATTAGATCAGATCATGCACTTTCCAAGAGCAATATGTCATTAAGGTGGAAATGTGTGGTAAGAAGTGTGCACTTTTTTAAGCACAGTTTTTAGTTGACCTTTGTCAAATAAAGTTACTTTTTCTCAAAATATCTCTCATCTCTTCTTTTTTAAGATTTAGATATGCTTGTTTTTACCTGGCTCTGTTAGACCTTTTGAAGAAATGTGTTTCAAGATTTTTTGTGTCTCATCTAAGGCCTGACTCATGTTATTGAAATGTCTTCCTGTTGGAGATAAGAGAATCACCTATAGGCTTTTATTGTCACCACAATTGACCGTCATCTCAGTCACACCATGTTGATTTCTCTCCTTTTCCACCCAGTTCTCATCAGACAGGGCGACAGGTCAATGCAGTCCTGCTTAGTGGAGAATTTCACACTCGCTGCTCTCTGTTATCTACTTATTCTGGTTCCTTCACTTCATTCTATTGCCTTTCACCTCTCATTCATTTTCTTTAACCATGTTCATGCCACCATCTTCTTTCTCTCCGCATTTTCTTTTGCGAACACGATCTAGTAAGCAATTTACTTGTCAGAGAGCAGTGTGTGACTCCCTGTACTCCTGATTTAATGGTGTATGTGTGAGCATGGGATCACTACCTTGGCTAAAATGCTTTCAATTACACCCTTGGAGCAGGATCTCTGACTGGCAGCAGTTAGAGCTATATTAGGATTTAATTCAGCTCATGGTAAATTGACACTTCTGTCCAACACTCTGATGGCATCAGAGTGTAATAACCACCTTATTGCTACTCATATTCTGCTCTGGTTATAGCTGAAAAGACGCAAGTTGATACCCACAACCATTGTGCAGAATGACGTATCTGTAAGTCTGTTGGAGTAGGGAACAAAGATTTGAAAATAGATATTCTTTCTTATGTAAGGCACTTGATGCCTCAAGCAAGGTGTTCAGCTTCAGTGACAATTCACCCAAACCAGAGAGGGATGTGAGATCTAAGTCATGAATTGTACTTTCTGCAAATGTGTCTGCATATGCATAAATATCTAGATGTGGGAAAGTCGAATTCCACCAGGACCATATGTCTTCCTTCCATTGTCTCTCAATGAGGGAAAAATGTCAAGGCATCACTTTGATTTTAGTTCTTTGCATACTTGCCGACTGACAGCTCTTTTAATTTCCTTGCCTTAAAGTAAATACCGGCAGTTCCCAAAAGCAGTGTTTCCCTGTTCCCTTTTTTAATACGTATTTTCATCCACTGGGTTTTCTGAGGTACTTTGTTAACCCTCTCAGGTTCATGAGTAATGAACCAGTATCCTGTCTACACTGTCTCACCATGGCAAACATTTGAGATGGGAGGATATCAGCCAAGTATGCTAGGAATTACACTCATATTGGACTATTATTCAGTATAATTCAGGTTTATTTATAAAGCGCCAAATCATAACAGAAGTTCTCAGGGCACTTTTCATATAGAGCAGGCCAAATCTTGACCGTACTACCGTAGTATTATATCCAGAGAGCCAACAATTCCCACCATGAGCAAACACTAGGTGACAGTGGCAAGGAAAAACTCCATTTTAACAGGCAGAACCAGATTGTGGGTTGGTGGTCATCTGCCTCGACCAGTTGGGTTGAGAGAGAAAGAGAGAGGAAGTAGTTTGCCCCATTTGCAGCGATGTGGGGAGGTCAGGGTGGTGGATGGGTGTGTAGTGCGTCTGACTTTCATGCAGGAGGCCGGCAGGTTTGCGTCTTGTCACAGCTCTGCAATTAACGAGTGCCTTTTCATTAACCAAGACCTTTTTTCCTAACGTGTTTTAGTTGCATAACCCTAACTATACCATAACCATAGTTTATTTGCAATAATCACAATCTTCACTAACCTTACCATACTGTGGTTGCCATGTGCATATTGTGAAAAGCGAGAATTTAAAAAAACATCTTCATTGATTGTAACCATGGGATTTGCATTATCGTCCAATATTGACGTTCTTTTCTGGTGATAGTGTTAGCGGATCCATGCGAGTAACATCAGTGGTGGCTTTTGTAAGCAGGCAAAATCATGTGTGGTTGTGGCATAAGTAAGCATGTGAGCAAACAAAGATCCACTTATCCACTCCACACCATTGTGTGTATCGAATATGAATGTAGTTACACTGAAGTGATTTATTTACCATAAATAACTTCACAATTACAGGAGATACGCAAACCAATTTTCTTGTCATAACATTCCAGGGGTATAAAATTACAGTTTGGGAGTTTGCACGCCATGCTTTAACTCTGTTAACCTAAACCTAAAAACACTCTAAACGTAAAATGTCTTTCAAAATTGTATTAATTTGACCAGATTCAACCCCCAACTATGCTGTGATCTTTACCTTATATCCAGTATCATAGATATGCTTATTTGGTTGCATATTATCGTCTTTGATCTTTACTGTGTATGGTTGGGCGTATTAGAAAGAGTGAATGTAGGTAAAGTGGTGTGCTGTTCATTTCTACAGACAAGCATATTCATTCATCTTTTCTCTTTGGCTTCACTTTACGCTGCGATTCTCGACTGGCGTCGTCTACTCAGCTAAGCATGCCATATGTGCAGTATATTGAACCACATGTATGAGTCTTCTGTTTAAAGATAATAAAGTGGCTCTCTGCTCACTGTAATTTACATGGTGATTGGTTTTCTCGGGTGAAGTATCATTAATTTCCCATAATGCTCTGCCAGACTCAAGTGCAACAGGTTCGTCATATTTTTCAAGTTAGGGGTCCTTAGATAGACGTATAAAATGTGTTTTATAATCAATTTAACTTAAAATGTCCGCTCTGCTTCATGGGTTTTGTGTCGTTATTTTTCCTGAATTATGGGATTTCTGCTATTATTTATCTGTGTGTTTGTAGACTTTGTAGAAGATTTTGTCTTTCACAACATTATTATGCTGTAGGAAACGTGCAATATTTATGGCTCTGTATGTCATGATAAAGAATTGTGTTTACTTTATACTACTGATGGTTTTTTGCTGGTGAACCTGCCCTTTAATTTGATTGGCTAGACAACCAAACTCCATAACGCAAGATATTGCACACACAGTGCAACTCAGACAAATTAAATTTACCCTTCTTTCTTCCTTCGTGCAAACAACTTAAAACTAAATCTTGTCCCCCAACCATCCAATTTTATTTCATGCCATGCTCACAGATGAATTCCTTATTTAAAATACTCAGTTTTCCAGATGTTTGTTCTACTAAAGTGGAAACGTACTCATGGATAAGCTGTTCCTCCTCCTACATACTGTGAGTCACATATATCAGGTGGGAGAGCTGGGCCCTGTGTTGTACTGTGGGTTCTACCTCTTCCCTTTACATTCAGTATTCAGCTTGCACACTACCCCGAGGGTGATTAAATATGTGGTTAATACAGCACCATGAGAGTATTGAATTACACGAGAGCCATGCTGACCTTTTTAAATTACAGAACCAATTGTGCAAGACGGCAGAGAAAGTTTATAACAGGTACTGCCAAGATGGAGCCCGGAGGAGAATGGATCTGCTGCCGCTGTCCTGCTGACGCTCTCCTTATTAGTGTTCTGCACTATAAGCACCCTATTTGACACTCATGCTTCCCTTTCATTCTCTCACTTTGGGTCTCATTTGACGGCAAATTCTTTGTCTCTGTCTCTCGATCTTGTGTACCAACAAACATTAGAGCATTCTTGCAGACAAACTAACACACACACACGCCCTCACACAAACTAATTTGACATTTCATTTCACCGTTGATGAGACACGTATCACTCTTGACACACAGTGTAGCCTCACTCCATAAATCTTGATCACTGGCAGATGCACCCTAGTCAGCATATTGGCTTTGCTGATATCTGAAGGTCGTTTCTGATGTCTGATCTAATTTGAAGCTAAAGCCAGAAAAATGAAGCAGGCTACTTTGGCATCAGTCGCATGACTCCATGGAGTCCCAGCCATTTTTCAGGGATGACTGTACTCATCTTCAATCCCCATCGAGAGAATTCGAAACCTGGCAAAGGGCAGACAAAAGCTTTTTACCAATGAAAAAGTCAAAATAAAATATCCAGACATTAAAAACAAAGTATTTTTCTCTCCTTGCCAACTTTCAAGAGTGATTTCTGATTGCTTTATACAGCACTTTGCAAAATACCCTGTAATTGTATTTAAGTGAAAAATCCTCATTTCACCACTGTTTTATTCTTCTTTCTCAAGGGAGATTGTGCCACTATTGAAGAAGGAAAAGGATTGAAGACTTGGCATTTCATATAATGAAATTCTTGTGACAGACACTTTTTTTGGAGAACAATACAATTTAGTGACACCATTCATTCCATTAAGACATATTAAAAAGCTTTGTCAAAAAAAAAAAAGCCTAGACTAGGCTTTCTTTTAGCACTGTCCATACTGATTTCTCAAAGCAAACCAATCTTAGTCTTGTCAGTTGAAATTGCTCATGTGCTTATCCCTGTTGTCACTCTGTGCTTTATTTTGCTTTTCACTTTCTTCCCCTGCACTATAACAGTATCTTCTATTGTGCAATCAAGACTGTGTTGTTTGTTGTGTGTGGTTTAATCGCTTTCAACACCGCTAAGTATGACATATGGTAGTATTTGTGTTCAGGGAGCAAAATGTTTGCGCTCATGTTTAATGGAATCAAAACAAGTCATGTTGATATAATTGTTTGCACTAGAAGTAAACTTATTATTGGGGTGTGTACGGACAAGGCTTGAATCAAATGTCAGGAAATCTCTTGTGCTTCCTGGTGACTGAATGTGGACTACCGTACGTCTGCACTGTAAACTGGTATGCACACTCAAGATTTGATGCAGGACCAATCACCTGGTAACTGAAGGTCTTACTTTCTGGTCCCATTGAAGTTGTTTCCCATGTTCTCTCACTAAGATGGAAATTATTTGCCTGTAGGAAAGTCTGTTGGAGGATTTTCATGATTTTTAGCATCTCCAGCAGTGTGGCTCGAGGGCCGTGAGGTTGACATTTAAGTGAAATATCTCAACAACTATTTGGATGGATTGGCATTCATTTTCCCCTCAGGATGAGTCGTAATAACTTTGGTGATCCCTTAACTTCCCATATAGCGACGTCATCAGGTCAAATTTTCAGTTTGTATTAAACTTTCATGACTAAATACCTGCAAAACTAATGATATTCCCATTAGCCTCAGCTGTACTTTTTATGAAGTGCTAATTAGAAAACGTTAGCATGCTAACAAACTAAGATGGTGAACATGGTCAACATCATACCTGCCTAACATCAGAACGTTAGCATTTAGCTAAGTACAACCTAACGGAGCCGCTAGCATGGCTGTAGAAAAGATTAGTGAATCCCAAATCCTTACTATTAAATTAGTTTTTGGATCTGCTGTTTCCATACTACCTGTATTCATATCATGTGCTGTGGCTGTGGGCTTGTGTAATATATTTATATTGGTGCCACATTATTACATTCTTATTTATTTAGCAGTAAAGCAGTCCTTATAAATACTTAAAATAATATAATGTGGATCCTGGTTAGACCAACCACTTGTCATTGGAGATATCTAAAGTGGAGAAGCTTATTGATCTCACATCCAGTGAATGAGCTAAGTTATGCTAACCTCACAGTTTTACATACTTTCAAACTGCACACAGACATAATAGTATCCATGTGTTTCACGAGTAACATATGTAGTATTTTAAAGCAATTCTGACCATGCACTGTTGTGTAGATTTTGATTTTGTTACCAACTTTAAATGCTTATCTTGTATTCCAATTTTATCTGCATTTATTTTTTCTGACTTATTTTTCTTCTATTTTTTTTCTCTATTTCTCTGTGTTGTGCTGTTATGTGTTTTTTAATGTAAACATCCTTTAAATTTTTTTGCATTTCTGTTTTAGACAGAGGCTGCAGTGATTACATTAGGAAACGGTAGCAATCTGTCTGCCATCTTTGTTTTTGCAAATAAAGCGACTTTCCACACAGATAAGCATATTGTTTAAAGCATCTGACAATATTCAACATTCTGTCCTGGGGCACAGAGCCCAGTGCTTATCATCTCCCTGCCTCTCACTCCATCCGGCCACCATTTAATTACTGAGCAGGGCACAAGCCAGTGTTTCCTCATCACACTCCCTCTGCCCTCAGGCCATCATTTTAATGATGAAAAATCTGCTCCAGGAGGTTTGGACATTTGTTTTATTATTATTCTCCTCCTTTTCTCTTTATGTCATGAAGTGTGTGTGTGTGTGTTTGTGTCAGGGGGTGTCTTTGTACACGGCCAGCTTTTTTATTTATTTTTTTCTTTCTTATTTTGCTCTAAGGCTTGAAATTTGATGTCCTGAGCTTGAGTGTGTTGTTTTTTTTATTCCACACCTTTCGGCTACAGCTTCACATGTATCCAGTGTGACTTCACCTTGAGCCTCAGCTCACTGCTGTTAAGGCTGGATCTGTAACGACGTTAGTCCAAGGGGAAGGCGAGATTTAGGACAGGCTGCACTTCCTGTGAGGGACCAAAAGACAAAAAAACAAAAAACGTCACTTCTAAAAAAAAACAAGACATCAAGGTGAACTCTAATTAGACTGAAAAAAAAAACTTTGATAATAGCAAATGCTTTGAGCCCACAAGTGTGTGCAAGTCATTGCCTGGCAGTTTAAGCAAGATCAACAGAAATGGCTGAAGCTGTAATGTCATCATAAAATATGCTGACTAATTTAGTAGTCATTACCACCACCTACACATGCATCGACAACCTCTTAGGCATTCTAACTAAAAGTTAGGAAACCTTATTTGAGGTATTTCTTCATTTAATTCAGAACATCCTTCAAGCAGCAGTATGAACTTTTTCTATTGAATATTCATATATTCATACACTGTAACGAGTGGTTTTAATAAGGATTTTATTGATAAAATACCTTTGGAAGCATTCGAATATGACAAAGAAAAAACACAATGAAATCGCTTCCCATCCTATATCATTGCTTTTAAATCAAATACAAGGCAATATGGGAAGAGATAATACAATAACAGAATGGCTGCCCATTTTTCCGCATGCAACTCCTTCTTACCTCTTCCCTCCCTGTGGTGTGTGTGTGTACACTTATATGCATGTGTAATATGGTGTGCTATGCATGCAGCAGAGTTTATTGATTTCCACAGAGACATGACACAGGCACCTCTGCATCTTTTCACCCCGTTCCTCAATCTGCCCCACACACACACACATCTCCACCCCCCGCCACCACTCCCCATCCTCCGAGCCACAATATCCCTCTCACGGGGTTTGTGCTGTGGGGCTGTAGGAGAGTGTCATCTCACAAATGAATTTCTCCTCACATCCCTCTCTCCATTAAAGAACCTGTTTGTGCTCCTACAGCAGCACGCAGCACTCCCCTGCAGCTGTTTGTGCTCTCAGACACAAGTACTTGTTATTTATACCTGTGTTGTGTCTCTGGCTACCTGCATCTCATGCACAGAGCAGTAAGATTCTTTCTTGCCATATTTATTTTTTTCATGTACTTTTGTTCATGAATGTTAATGGATAATAAGTTTTAGTTTTGGGCCTCAAGACAAATGATTTTGTTAAGATTTTGCCAAGTCACTGTGAAGATTGCAGGGGCTGCTCTTCAGTCAACACAACCCGAGGGCCGAAGCATATTTCCAGTGGCAAACCCAAACAGCAATAATAACTTACCCTTTAAACACAATAAAAGCATAGTCATTGTCTTTTGTGTCATTTATATTTGGCTGTTTTTCCGGTTCTGTGACTCCTCTAATTGAGGTTTAATTCCAACAGTAATATTAGTACTACACTCCAACACATCTTTGCCTTCAAGAAATGTTTAGGCAACTAAAACACAACTCTGCATATCTTGGTTGTTTTATTCCTACAGTCCAGCGTACTTTTATTCAGTCATATCTGATTTGGAAATTTAGTTTAAAGTTTAAAGGGAAAGTTAAATATTACACAGCCTGTCTCAGCAAGAAAACATTGTCAACTCTCACACACGGGAGCCATGTCATTCTGGTTTCACAATGTGATGAGGCATCCGTCTCCACAAACTGTTGATTTGGATTCTGTACTCAGCTGTGTAGATTGGTTACACTGAGGGACCAGCAGACAAATTAAGCAACATCCATGATTGGAAATCTATCTGTCTACGTGCTTGGCTGGCCAATGAAGATCACCATTTGTCTCCCCAGAAATTACATACAGAGATTTCCAGACATATTTGTTGATTTTTGCTTTATGAACAAGGCAATTTTGGCTAATCAGTGTATGTTTGTGTGCAACCGTCATTTATGTCCATCTGTGTTTGTGCAGGGGATTGGATAAGTCAGCAGAGTATGAAAACTTTTTAGATTGATGGGAAAGAAAAGTTGGATGCAAATCCCCCCAGAAAGTCGCTGCTCTATCTTGATGTTCCATTGAATTTGAGCTTTAAAGCCTCTGCAATACCACTGGGTATTCTGTGCATGTAGCCTAAATGGCCTTTGTAAAGGACTGAATTGTGAGCTCAATTTCCTATGCACGCTCATCTTTTCCCTTTCCCATTTGAGACAAGATATTGGAGATGATCCCCCTATTCTGGCAAGTGGCCATTTTAAATGGAAGCTATTTCAGCTCTTTCATTTGTCAATCAGTCTGAAGAGTGAGTCTCCAACGGTGGCTCAATGTGAGGCGGTAATTGTCAGTGTCCCCTTCTGCCCAGTGTGCAGCCCGGCGTTTTGCATGTGAAAGGATCCTGAAAGAAGACGTGAGCGCTGAATTAATATCCAAACCGCCTTTTGTCTCCATCACTTTGGCTTCTGCTGCTGTGAGACACTGAGGCACAGACATGCGGACAATCGATGAGGAAGAAGAGAAGAGGAAGGAGGGGTCTGGTAATTTTTTTAGCCTCTAAGTGAAAACGGCAACATCCAGCTCAGGGGGCTGGATCCACCTTTAGGTACCTTCCGCTGTGTCCATCTATGACGAAGAGTAATAGAAAGAATGGGCTGATCTTTTATCATACATCTTTGTTAGAAATAGTCCAATATGTAAAGATTGCTGATCACCAAATATAAGCTTGTTGGAGGTGCTTTAGATTAGGGTATAATGATAGGACAAGCATCCACACACTCTGAGCTATAGACAAACAGATTTTGATACATTAATATTGCACATATCTTTTGTTGTTGTCCAACCAAATACAGCCACTACCACTGAAAAATAAATGTATGTGATTCCTTGTTTCAGTATATTGAGAGTGCTGTGTCCCAATTAGTCTGTCCTGTTCACACATACAAATTTAAACACTAGAGATGCAACAGGATGACACTCATTGTAAATGTAACCATAAAAAACATGCTGATGCCGCCCACTACTACTGTTTTAAAGACACAAGAGAAAGATGGCCAGCGGTTCGACTTTATGCAAATGTCCTCTGATGCATGGAGGTGACAACCTGGCAACAACCAATTGCGTTTGTTTTGATTCCCTCATGAAACTGAAGCACAGTTGTTTTCTACTCTACTCAATTACGTAATTATGCTGGAGGAAAAGCTGATTGCGGTGGTCGACAATATAACGTTGATGAGCTACCAGAACGTAAATAAGAAAATCAATGCATGGAAACACATCTTTTGGGAAATTATCTACTTCCTAAATTACTCCCCAATTGGAACTGAGTATGTAAATAACTTGCTCAAGGCTTGTGAGAGACAATAGACTGCCTCCCTCTTTGTACAGTCTCTATAAAAGTCATGTTTTATTTTCCATTTTACTAATTATTATGTGACTTCGAAAACCAATAGGCTGCACCGATGATGAGTTAGGTGTGTGGGCGAATACTGTTCTTATTTATTCTAAGTATTTTTGTATTCTATATATGTAATTAATTTACATCACTTTGTAGAGATGTCACTTTTATTTTTATGTTTAGTGTCAAAAAAGCCACATTACATTCCCTTTAATTCAAAGTTGTAAAACAATAAAACATAAAAACTTCTAAGGGCAGTGAATGTTTTTTTTTATAAGCAATGTGTCTGTTTGTGTGAATGCACTGTGGAGCTGAGCCAGGCTGTATGCTGTGCTGTAGAGACTTCCCAACACTGAGGTGTGTATGTGTAGCCTATCTGTGTTTGTGATATGAAATATTAATGTGCTTTGTGCCTCTAAAGCAGAAGGTCAGGTGCATGGAGAGAATATGGATGGAGTGGAAAAGAAGTTTTAAAGTCAGGAACATGTAGTAACTTCCATACACAGTACTTCTCCCATTTTTAGTTTGATTGGAATGAATAACCCACTAATTTGGTGGCATTTTGCAGAACGACATCCTCTTCTTAATTTGTAAAAGTTTGCTTGCATGTCAGCATCAACATTCCAGCCACAGCTGCCTATGTGGTCCTGGTCTACCTTTCCATTCACAGAAACGATAACCAAGCTACAATTTGACAGACCAGCTGATAGTAGTCTGTCAGGCAGCTCTGGCATCTATTGTGTTTTTAGGAAATGAAACGCTGCTATTTTATGAGTTTCCCTTATCTATCTTAATGTTGTTGTCCCACCTGCACCCTCATAATCTCCGCAGGCACTCTTAGCCCATTTCCAACATACTGCCGTCTACTGCACACGTAATGATTTGGATAAGAAATGTTAGGGGACATTGGAAGATAGGAGTACTGTCTAGAGTTAAGGAATTTTCCCGTTGTGATATAATGGTATGTAAGCAGAAAGATTAAAAAAGAAAATAGGCCTGTCACAATGTGAGTTATGGCCATACTCTACCAAAACCAAAAATATGGACATCACAGCATCATACTTTCTTCTCCTGGATGACATGATGTAGACACACCAGGTGCTCTCAGCAGCAGCAAAGCCTCTGTTTGATGGGCTATGAGAGATTTCCCTGGACAAAGTCCCCACACTGATGATCATGTCCAGGTAATAAGCCTGATATACAGCCCCATTTCCCTAATGTTTACGGCAGCCACATGCAGCTTTAATTAACGAAAGAGGTGCTCCTGTTGCTCCAGAACAACCTCACCTGATCAATTATTTCCATTTAGAAACACACATATACACACACTTCACTATAAAAGTCAAATGGAAAGTTACTTTAAAGCAGTACATTTTCCTAATGAAGGCTGAAAACAGGCAAGGAAACACAAGATTAGCTCGCTGTCAGCACTAAATGCCATCCAGGAAATGGTGTACACAAAGACGGTGGGAAATTAATTTGAAACAAAAAGCCAGTGGCACATTTTCTACCCTTATCTTCCCATGTGAACTTCACAAGGCGCAGGATGACATTGGTTTTATTACCGCGGAGCATTGATGACGAGCTGGATGAGCGAAAGTGCTGACGAGAGGGAACGAGCGAGTGATCAGTCACTGGCTGGGTGCCCATCACAGGCGCTCAAGGATACTGAGAGGACGTTGGCCTCTGTCTTGTGATTGCCTGGATGAGGAGACCTATGGCAGGGCCAAGTATGTGGGGTTAAACACACACAGCTGGGCCACAACATTCAAGAAAAGGGGAAAACCCTCATGCACTCAGTCAGACACAGGCACACAAGTATATATTATATATACTCCCACACCTACACATACACACTGTACGTTCAGCACATATTTGTTTGTATAGACAGCTTGATGATGATGGTGCTGATGCTGGTAGAACCACAGCTGTCTTTAGGTGACTTATGTCAGCTTTTCTGCTCCTTTCCTCCCTCCTCTTGAATCCATATGGTGCACTTCCCCCACACTCTCTGTCTCATATTAATGTCATGTCTCCGACAGTAAGGGCGAGAGAGAACAGAGCTGCCTCTACCATCTTGCCATTCTTTGCTGAGTTTTATTGCCTGTGTCTGTCACACCTTCAGGCTTTGGTGCACAAGTGCAGCTGTGTACTCAGCATTCGCTTTTATCAGCTCTGTAGAGTTGACTGCACGAGGCGTAGCTTGAAGGTTACAGTGCCCCGTGAGCAGAAGCTATTCAAAATGATATATTGATATATCCTTCACGCCCATTTTATTGGTATAACATTAGTATTAGTCACAGTTTTGTATGCCTGAATATATTTGATGGTTAGTTAATTGCCACTGTTTGAGAATTTCTGACCAGTTTAATAGGTCTACCATTTACTACCTGTGGTTGTTAAAAACTCAGCATTCAGGGAATCAGACACATACAAGATTAATTTGCCTCATATGTGTAAATGTTGAATTCTCATCCCCACATGTTAACAAACCTCTTGCAAGTTCTGAGCTATCTTGTAAATGTTTTCCTTATCAAGAGCTATATTCAGATCTTAATTCAACACATTTTAAAGCTAGATCTGTCATTAAAGTTATAATCTTTTTAGTACAAAATTCCCTCTGTTTCTCGAGATACTTGCTGCAGTGGAGAAATAGTAACACAAAGAGGGAATTTTGTACTAAAAGACTATAACTTTGGTAGATAGCAACGTGTTTTGACTAATCCAGAGTGCTGAAGCCTAATATCAGCTTGAGAATGCATTTTTGCACAGAAAGAGGACTGTGGATTTTGTCCCCCATCACTTACATTGCAACTGCGTTATCAAGAGATATCTTCAGCACCAGTACAGACAGGAAGAACAATTACAGCCACTGATAAACCTGTTATTGTACATATGGGCATGTAAGTATTGTTTTAAGGCAGACTCGAATCTATCCTTTAAGAACAAGCAGTGTATTCCTCTAAACAGGCTTTACAACATGCATGCATAGACTATTATGAGTGAGTTGAGGTGAGTGTGAAATATACCAGTGTGGTGAAGAAGAGGATTATATGAAAGAGGGAATTTGAGCAACTATGTAGTGGGAGTCTTTTTAGCACATCTTAGATCTCAACAGTTACTAGATTTAAGTTCCATATAATAACATTTATAGCATGTATGCAACATCCCTTTTACTTAAAGCTTTATTTTAGTCAGCCACATGTAAATAAGTTTAGATGTTTTCAGTCAAATCACAGTAATTTATCATATAATAACACATTAGAATATAAATTTGACCTACTCATGTGTCATCAATCAAAACGCTGTTGTGGCTCACAACATGCTGATGCATAATAGCTGTGTGTAACGACACAGCGGCTGCTTTGGCGGCGTTAATGGACGTTGTTGTGCCAGAGGAAGGACAGAATGAGTCTGGTTTATGTCCAAACATGGTTAAATGTGGGTGTGTCAACATCCATCTGTGGCTAACTGCAGGAGTGGGCTCCTGCACTTGTGCATAATTTCACAATGGCTGAGCTGCATGATGAGTGAGATATACACTATAATGAGATGTATAACAATATGTATGCGGGGGATTACATTTGGTGCAAAGACTGCTTGCATACGCTACCTTTTTGCATAAACATACTTTTACTGGCTTCTTCAACAGAGCTTTTTGCATCTGGTCCCAGAAATTTGGCAAGGCTGTGATACCCACATTTTTTCTATTTCATTTGCATAAATTAATGTAAAAATGGACAGTTATTAATGGTTAAAGACTTTTGTTGTGAAATCTCGTGAGTACTGTGACAGATTTGTGAGGATATAAAACTTGACAATGGCACAATACAGCCTCTCCAGTCTCTGTGACATCATTTTTCTGCCATTCTGTGTTCAGTATTTTGACTGAAATTAATTACCTCTAGTGCCCTTTATCGCTGTGACAATGCAGAGAGATGTGAAGTTGACAGTGTTGACTTCATTACTTCTCATTTCCATATGAACAATGGCGCTGAAGAGGCCTTCAACCTGCCCACTTACCTCTGCTCTGCTCATAAATTGCTCGACGCCAACGTACGTTCACACACACAGTTACTCACACATTCCACTTCACTCTGCCCATCCTAAAACTAGCACATTACCATAGATAACTGCCCTTCACAGTCTCTGACAGGTCTTTTTTCTTCCTTCTGTCTGTGATACAGTATCAGATTATCTAGATGAAGTGCTGGTGGGGACGTGTGGTGTGAGGGACAGTGTCATTTGCCAGGGCCGCTCATTAATTGGCCACTGGAATTTACAGGACTTCGATTTATATGGATTGAGGCCAGGTGGTGGAGGGGATTCAGGGTGTCTTATCAAAAGGCCCCGCTGCTCCGGGCCTTTGTGTGTCGGGTCATTAATCTTGCTGTCAGTAAACCGTCATTCTAAGTATCTTTTGCCTTGTCCTCACCCTTCTCTCTCTTCATCCTGACCGCCCGGGGTTGTGAGCACAGAGGAAAGGGTTGCCCGGCTCTCCGAGGCTTCCACCCATACACCACTCATCTAATCACTTGATCAGAGCTGTGTTTGATGATGAGTGTGCTGAGTGGAGGTGGGCCCGAAAGACACACGGTGCAGCTCATCTTTACCTGTTACTGATTGGAAGTAACTGATGAGAGAAGCATACTGAGCTTTTCTACTGTTACATTCAGCTCAGTGGACTTCTTATCTTTCTAAAGGCTCTTTGTCCATTGCTAAGTATACTGTGAAATCATGTTTAATTTCTGTACAGCCTCAGTGAAGCATGTTAAACATTTTTGCATTCTGAACAAGTGGACCGTGGTAGAAACTGTCCTCGGAGTGTGCTGACAGGGCCATTCTGTGCATGTCTGAGGGAGAGGCCAAGGTGCTGAGCTCATGTTTCCTGATCCAGCATGCAGCAGCAACAAGCATAGTGATGAGACTAGGATCGCTCAACAGTGCTAAAGTCACAGTCTAACTGTGATCCACAGAAACTCCCATTTCAGACAACGCCCTTTAATCTTTCATTTGTGTGTTTTTGTCAACTTGGCTGCTCCGTGGAAAGAGTCGTGTGCTTATCATACCAGAGAGATGAATTATAGAATTGAAAGAGAAAGTTATTTACGAGCTGTGATAAAGTGTGATTTACCTACGGAGTGAAATTAATAACAAAATTGAGATGGTTTTCTTACCCTGTATGCTTAAGCTGTATGAATCTCCTTAAAGTGCATATTGCCACCTGTGGGATGAATAAATAAATCAGATATTTCAATCTTTCATCCATCTTCTTTTGTCACTTTTGATTAAATTTCTTGAAACTTGAAACGATGCAGGCAAAGATTAGGCCCAGAGTTTTGTCCCTCATCATGCTCCTTTCAAAGAGATTAAATAGGTTTTGTTTAAAGAAGGTCCCCTCAGTAGATGTCACAGTGCTACTCTCAGATACCCTGTGACAGTAACAATAATGAATGGCAGGACACTCTCTTTTTAACAGCACTAAATGTATCCAGCTTAGCAATTACAGACTTTAATGAGCCCTTTAATGACAGATTTAACACTTGTCTTATAATTTTATAGTAGCAATATAAATCGATGGAGAAATTTTCCTGCCATTTTGAAAAAAGCCTCCAACTGAACCCACTGAAAGACACTGGCACTCTATCTATTTAAAAGCACATAGATAGTCATTAGGGATGTGAGTGTGTCAGTGTTTAAGGGCTTTACAGCATTGGTCACCACTGATTGCTCTGGGAGGGAGCTGCCGGGTTATGTCAAGGTGACTATGTCATTGTGTCATTCCTGGGTGCCCTCATGCAGAACATTGCTTATTTATACATCTGATTCAATCTATTCAATTGGTTTTGCTGCTCCCGCAACAACGAATCAAACCGAATTCCCCAAAGAAGCCCTGACAATCAATAGTGAGGTAGCTGACGCAGCGCTCTGGGATGGGGTGTGAGTGAGGAGCTGACAGGGCTCACATCACTCCTGCGTGACATGTCCTCAGTACATCTGACATGTGCCGTCAAACACCAGCCCCTCACCCGCTATACCACATCAGCGCTAGAGACGTCTGCAGTAAAGATTTACATTGGTTTCGTTCCATTTCATTGCTTTCTTTGTTGGGATTGTGACGTGTTAGCCAGGTCAGCTTTTTACAATCAATTATACACCCACTTTTATCATATGTACTGTATTTGTACCTGTCGATAGGCAGGTGTATGTGGTGATGTCTTCCACCACCAAAGCTTTCAGAAGTCTTGACATTTCCAGATGTTCCTGCTCTCCTGCCATATGTTCAATGAGAACTGGGCTGCTTAATATTGATTTACCATCAGTCCAGCACTGAGGAATACTCCCCATGTATGGAAACAGAATGGATAGATAATGAGGAAATGGAACATGCCGTTCTAATGTTTCTCTGTGCAAATGTGCATTTTCCTAAGCTGGCTCTCTGCTCTTTCTCTTTCTATCTTTGCTTCATATATCTGAACTACTCTCCTCTCTTTGTGTTTTTACTCACTCGTGATTTAGTTTATGTTAAAATACCTGCATAACTAACGACATTCCCATCAGCCTCACTTGTACTTTGTGTTTAGCGCAAATTTCCAAATGTTAGCATGCTAACATGCTAAACTAAAATGGCGAACATGGTAAGCATTATACCTGCGAAACATCATCACTGCTGTGCCTAAGTGTAGCCTTACAGAGCTGCTAGCAGGCTCTTGTTTTGTTATCAAATTCTTGGTTTTGATCATATTTGGCATGACATTTGCATGAAACATGAGGAACCTGTTTATATTCCTGTCATGTGATTCTATCAGTATCCAGGTTTCTGATTGTGACGTCTCCTCATTTTTTTTGCATTAGTATGTTTTTTCTTTTTTTCTTTTTTTTTTCTTCTTTTTTTGGTCTCTTGCTGCCACAATGGGCAGTGTCTGTAATTTGTGATTTAAATTTGTAATCAATGGATTTCGTCTCTGTTGCCTAGGTGTCCAGGTTACAGTGCGGTACATTTCATGATGCGTCTTTGATTTCTCAATATCTCAGTCAGTCTTTCATTTTGGTACATTTGAGGATGAACTGACTTAAGTTCATTTATCAGAGCCTAAACTGCTCTGCTTGATTTGTCCTCTTCAGCTGATCAGCAGTAATGGAACAATAAAATGTGTTCCACTTTTATTCAGTGTGTAGTTTACCATCTAGTGTTTTACTGACTGACTGTTAAAGTAACATAAAATGAGGGAGCATCTGCCCATGTGACACAATCATCAGAAACCTGGATAAGGTGTTTACATGTCACAGTAGAGTACTCCAGGTAGCATATTCATGTTTCTCAAAACCGAGATAAGGGCTTATCCAGGTTTCTGGAACCAGGATAAGCTATATATTCCAAAAAACTACTTCTACTGGTAAACTAATGTACATAAAGGCACTCACTGTAATACTTCACTTGTGCTTTACTGTAACCCCATGTTCTGGATAGCCTATCATTCCCATGCATCTATGAGTTTAGGCCAACTGTACATGTGTGTCACTGGCTGATCATCTCAGTTTTTATCATATACCTACATTTATCTTATATAGCCTTCTTTACCTGCCATAGCTGACAGCTCTTCCCTGACCTATAGTGCCGCATTAGAGCTGTCACATACACTAATTTAGTAGTGACAATCCATCATATAGAAAAGGCCCCATGGCTTTTAGTGTATTAACACACATTAACACTTCCCTCCATGCTGAGCCAAACCCCACCACAACCCACCTGCCAGGCCTTTTCTGACCACTGATGAAGGGACGGTGAAAAAGACGTTTATTGTTCAATACTATTGACCTGCAGATTCGGAGTGATTTATCCACCTTTTTATTGGGATTGTTTTTCTGTGTGTGTGGAGGTTTTATGTTCAGTAGCACCCCTGAAAATGCCCCAGTGCTGCTACACATTCAATGGCCTCTGACTTGATTTATCTGTTTAAAGAAGGAATTGAAGAAAGCGGGAGAGCAGTGAGATTCCAGTCCATTCATCAATGTAAAGGCCAGTTTCCCCTTGAAACACAGGTAATTCCAACAGACCCCTAAGTGCACCACTGTGGTCATCAGGAAAAACTGAAAACGGTTCATCTGAGAGTAATGTCCTGCACACTTCAAGAATGCAAAGACTCAGGCACTGTGCTTCCCTTCCAGGCAAAGCAAGCTTTAACCTGCACACCACGTCTAGAGCCTTTACTTAAACATATCATACGGTTTACCTTAAGGTGGAGGGCGCAGGGAGGACTACATCTCTTTATACCCAATTAAGCCTGCCACAGGAGGAAGATAGTCCCGGCTGAAACCTCTTCTCCCTCTGCGCCCCATTAGAGCACTGAGAAGCCTGTAGAAGTCTGAGTCCCTGGCGGACAAAACCCCTGACCTAGAGCCAAGGAGAAGCACTCCTGCTCCACTCCCCTAAATATACAGACGTGACTACAGACTAAGAAGTTGCCTCCAGTTCAGGAGAGAGGGAGGAGGCTGTGTGTGTGTGTGTGTGTGTGTGTGCGCGTGTGTGCGTGCCAAGAGAGGTGAGAGGCCATTCTTTGTTTATTTTTAGATAGCAGGATATGTCTGAGACAGACCTGGAAAAACAAGGAAAAGACTCAAATGTAACAACCACACCTGAAAATTGAAAAAGCTTAAACACAACTTGAAATGCTCTCTCTGTAGACGTGCCTTGTCCTCCACTCCTGATGTGAGCACCTCCCGTGAGCGTGATATGTATTTATTTGTTTATTTTTCCATCACTTTGTCAGTGTGCTGCCCTGCACTGAAAAGCCATTCCCATAGCGATATACCTACCCAAATCATGACAAATTCTCCGGCATGCTTACCCAGTGGTTTTGCATCACTCATAATTCAATGTCCCCTGTCCTCCCACCCATCTGGGATCGGCCCCAACAGCAGAGGCAGAGTTGGTGCTGCCGGTGTGCTCCAGCGGCACCGGCCCATCTGTCCCTGCCTGCAGGCTATTGTGCCGATCCTCAGCTGTCTCACAATCAATGACCATGCAGACGAAAGGTTGAGAAATGCTCCTTCGGCAGGCACTTCTATCCACCTCCAACTCTGGCAAGTCTTGCAGGTGTGGGGCTCTTTCTCTTTATATCCCTCTGTCTGTTGCCCCAACATCCCACACCCACCACCACCAAACCCCCATCCCCCATCACACACACACCTTGTGGCAGACAAGGGAGCAGTGAGACTATCTGTTATGTCTGCAGTAGTGATTATAACAACGCTAAACGTTATGGGTTAATCATGAACATTACCAGCTTGCACCCTTTACTCCAGCTACAAACGATCTTTTTCTCCAGTTTAATTTCACATCAGTGATACCTCTATATAATTGTTCTTATAATAAACCACTGATTAGGATCATGTTGTTTTCTTCTTGGTCTCACCCAACCAACCCCTATCTCCAAAACAACTGTGTTTTAGCATCAGCTTTACTGCAAAGGGCAAGGATTTAGAAACTTTTCATTTCTTCAAGTGACATTTTCAGACAGAAAATGAAGTGTGAGGTGCTAAATGTCAACCAGAAAGGCATATCACAAGTTATACTTTGCATTCTTGATTTTGCTCCTTGGGTGAACTTAATTCATGCTATGTGAGTGATGGATGATAGGGAGGGAGGCTTAGTTCTCAAAATACGTCTGTGATCCTTTTAATTTCATCACAAGCTGCAAATTTATTGGGACTCACACACTTAACCGTGCTAGCATGCACTGAAACGGTGGTTAGGGGACATTTATCTAATTACAGAGGATTGGATTTCATCACGTGGGATACTATTAAGATGTTAGACGTGCCCACCAGTGGTTTACCACATGGTGGCAGGAGTGGTTGAGGAATTCATATGCTCTTGCTAAGCCAGTCCAAGTTGTCAAAATGAGGCTGAATTAACTGTACTTAGAACCCCTGCCTACTTGGTTTTAACTCAACCTACTTTTTTTCTTTCTGTCAAGTATACATTGAATGAAAGGATAACTAGGAGGGGAGAAATCTTTCAATGTATAGATCCAAACATGGGGATCACTCATGTTGAACGTATAATCTTGGCGTAGCCTTCGAGGGTTCATCAAAACAGGGGCTGCAGCAGCAGTACTGGCTTCTCAAGGGCAGAGACGTTCTCATAGGCAGAAACATTCGGCATAATTGGAAATCAGGCCTGCTGCTCGGTTAACTACCTAAATAAATAGGATGGCCAGAGTCTGGTGTCACCGACTGCAAATAGGCCTGTTAGGAGGGGGAGAGAAACTGAGAGACAAATGGAGAAAATGAGCAACAGAAAGACAGACAAAAGTGTCAGAGACTGACAAATTGAAAGTCAGAGAGAGAGAGAAAGATGGACAGAAGCAGAGAGTTTGGACACCTGTAATGCTTTTATGGCAATTAAGATGTAGTGCATTCAAGAAAATCCTATTAAAGCCGAGGTACTGTGTTATTCTCTACTTATTGCCTGTCTTGAAGTGTGTGCGAGAAAGCGACAAAGAGGCAAAACAAAGAGGGCAGGGTGGGCGTGTGGGTGAGAGTGAATTTGAAGCTTTATTGCCGGCCTATATTGCAGCCCAAATTACAAATCTCGGAGCAGTTATTTCTGCCTCGAGTTGTTACTTCAACCCCACGTTTGAGGCAAATCATCCTATAATGATATTGCTTATTGCAAATGAGGGAAGTGATAGAAGGTAATGAATGAGGCGGGGGTACAATCCGATAAGGTGGCACCTAACTAAGTGGGTCTCTCCTTCTCAACCTTCAGCAAGCCGACCCGGCTGCTTAGACCATTATTCAAACCGTAACAAGCCGATTCATTTAGGCTGTCGGTTAGCAGAATTAGATTCCCGCTTGAGCGACCGTTGAGCAAAACATAAAGATGTTTTCCGCACCAAACATTATGTATTTACATAATTTCAGCTCAGGTTTGGGGTAGCAATAAGAAGTTATGATAAAACTGTCATTAGGGGCAGGAATGTGCAGGGAACAGGAGATGCACAGTTCAAGATTAATATGGGAGCTCTCCGCGGTGCTGAAATGTCAGGGGACACAGAATAATGAGACCGGCTTTGTAGGGATAACAGACCTGTATGGGCATATACTTGCCTGTGTGTGTGTGTGTGTGTGTGTGTTTGACTGCACATTTCAGTATGGATACATCTGTGAGTCTATGTATACTAATCTGAAGGTCAAAATGTGTGGTCTTTAATGTGCATCTAGCATGTTGCCCTGTAACACATTCCTTACTGCTTTTACAATGAGATTACAACCCATGAAGGCTACAGTTAGAGTAGATACTACAGGCTACTGTAATATCTACTGCGACTGCTATTATTAAAGCATTATTATCAGAATTTTGTTTTTCTCAGTTGATTGTAATTGGGAAAAATACATTCATACTCAGTTTTACAAACACAACAGATGTAAACAACACTTTAAGAGTGCTTAGTGTTAGTCTAAGTAGTATGACAGTAGGAAGTATGACACCTAAGCATTACAACATTACATTATCTGATTCTGGGAAGGCTTTCCACAATATTTTTCAATGTGATTCACCTTAAAGCCCCTGAAAACATGGTGTCTAATATTAAGATTTTCTCTATAGCATTAAATATTCATTGCTAACTTAAGTTATTGTTTGGAGAAAAAAACATTTTTTGGTATTATTTCTGAAGAGTATAATATCAACTATTCTTACATTTATTGACTTGTCACCTTTAGGAACTATCATACCCAAATTGACGCACACTTTTCAAATAATACATCAGTAATTAACTGCTTATGTTCAACAGTCCTCTACTGAGCAGCACCTGTTCTTGAAATGGGTGTTAATGGTCAGAGAAACTCTTTAATTAATCAAACAAACGTATCTAATAGATGCTACAATGCAGGAACAGCTTCACAAGGACATGGCGTCCAGGGTAATGTGCAATTTGTCACAGGCAATGGCTTTAAACAGTATATTAGATGGAGATCAACTTAGATTTATTCATCTCCAGACAAAGGCAGGAACAGCAGTGAAGGGGATGTTTGGCCATTATGGATGCTTCAGAGAGCGTTTGTTGTCTGGTCACCGCCACAATTCACAGAGATGCTCCTCCTTTAGAGGAATCAGTCAAAGAGGCTCTAACCCCAGGATATAGTTTCTAAATGAATGTGCTGCCTTAATGGTCACTCCGCTGCTTTATGTGTTATTGGCTTTTTGTTCTAAAACACAAGGAATACAGTGTTTTGTCATAGACTGGTTTTTTGCTAAAGGGCCTATTTCATTTATGTCAATAAAAATGTTATTTATTATTATGTTATGTCATATATATATAATGCTTTGAAAAACTATAACTGCAATGTTTTCCCCTTAATAATCCTAATGTTCCTGTTCTCCTTCCTCAGCAGTTAGCCAGATTTTTTCTGATAACACTGAAGGCCAGTAGTTGAGCTACAGTAACTAAGGAGTGGGTAGGAAACAGAGACACAGTGTCACCACCACTGGGGGATTGGGGCAGCGCCATTGCACAGTTTAACAAAGATGAATCTCCTCCACTTACTAGGCCGTGTGTGTGTTTTTTTTTTTTTGAAGTGTGTCTTTAGAGGCAGAGCACTTACCATGGCCATAACTTTCATAACCTTTTTGTCATTACACAACATGTGCCTTTGTGCACACATGGACATATGGGGACAAGGAGTTAATAATCTAAAGTGTTTTTGCAGACATTGTCCTTTTTAAGACAACGTTCCCCATGTCCTGCTCTCTGGTTTTCCGTCATTCCTGCTCCCTTCTTGCTGCTGGTCTTGACGTGGTTTAACCTGAGTGCCGCTGTGGCATTGATGTGCTGCCTCTGAAGCAAATCAAACGCAGAGTCTCCAGCTGTGTCAGGCCGATCTCTCTCTTGACACAGGGCTTTATTGAAAAAGCTATAGCCCTTTATAGAGAGAGTGTCAATTTCAAGACAAAGTCAAGATGGCAGTTGCGCAGAATCCATATCTAATAGTGGCAAACAGAGCAAACACAATTGAGGAAAATCAATACTGCTTTCACATTTGATCATACATCACCTTTGTCTGAACTATTGCTTACCTGTGTCCTTTTGTCTCCCTGAAAGAGGCTGTGGATCTCGAACGGTGAATTGTAAACAAACACATTATAGTTCCACTTCTCTTTGTGGTTTGCTTACACATACAATAAATGGTTGTGAAAACACAGCATTAAATCTGTCAGTGTAATGACAGAAAAAGAGAAGAATTATTTCTTCTTGTCGGCTTTCGATGTTACACTCTCTTCTTACACGTGATTACCACAACAAAGAAAGCTGTAATGATGAAAGTAATGATGTCACAGTGTGTATGTTCAGATTTAGTCCAAAAGTAAAGTAGGTAAGCCTTGAAAGGTGGTTGAACTGCCGTGGAAAATGCAACTGTAAGAATATACTTAATGTAGTATACTTAATGCATATCAATATTTGTTCATTTAATGGAGTCCATACAAGATGGAGGCAATATTGTCAAGTTGAAGACCGGGACAATCACTGCACCATTTTAGACTGGACATTTTGGACACGTTAGAGGTGGTCAAGCTTAAGTGTAAGGTTAGAAATGGTTAGGTACAGGCAAATGTTGAAACAAATTTCCATTATATTCTTTCCCAATTGTGAGTAACGTTATATTTGGTCCAGTTGAGGTCCGGATGATATAGTCTGGGTTTCCTGTTCATCAGCAGGCAGCTTGTTCACCAGATGGGCCTTGGGCGCTGACAGAGCAAGGGTGAAGGATGACTGGGAAAGGACGGTGGGAGGGCACACACATGAAGACCTGTCGAGTTCTATCGCCCGTCTTTGCGTGCCTTTTTTTTCTCCATGACCCACCCTCCTCCCCCTACTCCCGCTCTGCTTCAGAGCCCCACAGGTAGCATGCAATGTTTGGTGATGAAAGGCCTCAGTAATGGATCTTTTTTATATCCAAGCCCAACTAAACTGGTGTGGCAGTCTTCACTCTCCCCAGACCAGGCATTATATTGTCTCTGTCTGGGAGTGAATACATTTTAAGCGAATACATTTCATTACAGACCCCTTTGTGTGTGTGTGTGTGTGTTCTCTCGCACGTGTGCCATTACCAACTGGATTAGGTTACATGTTCGGCCAGTTCCCAGGTGGGCTGCAGAATGTGTGCATGCAGTATATCTGTCAACACTGACCCCGAAAGAGTAGTGTGTTGCGCTAGCAAACCCATGTTGGATGAGACGGAAGAAGAAATGGTTGTGTCAGAATTCACTTAACAGGCAAACAATGTACCATAACAACCCCTGCACTGCTTTACTTCACATATGCTTTGCTGATAGAGGTGACTTGTAGTGATGGCGTTTGTGTCCATTTTCTGGGACCTTATGTTGAGATTCAAGCAGGAGAAAACCATTCCAGTGCCAGGAGGGAGATGATTGACATGGGAGCCTTCCTAGTAATGTATAAAAATGTGCCTCTGATCACTGTTCACTCATGCAGTGGAGCATGCTGGAAAATACCAAGCCCGCCGCGAGCTCCAGGTCCCCCGTCGCCGGGCAATGTGTCCCCCCACCAACCCCAACACTCAATCTGGTGTACAAGTGCCCATCCCTCCACCCCCCCGTCTATCATCTACCCCCTCCTCCTATTCCTGCTCTCGCCTTGGCACACACACTCTGCTATCCACTGAAATTCAATCAGATGCTTAATTACATCTTAACATGGGTTCCTACCAGCTGGCTTTATTCCCCTGTTTCTGATTAAAGGGATTAGAAAAATGAAATTTAACAGTGGATTTGCATACTGCTCTAAAAGGGGGACTGGCATGTCTCTGTGGCTGTCTGGCCAGTGTTTGCCGCTTTCGCTCCCTATAGTCCATCAAATAAGGAAGGAAATACACAAGCATGTTCCTGCTTCCAATTCTGCACAGCAGGTAGAACCAAATATGAGTGATAGGAGCTTGGCCATGTCTCCTCTTCCCATCTCACTCTGAATACTAGACACATGATACCCTCTGACACAGGTATTCAGACGCATAGATCATATCAAAAAGCGGCATAAAAGGGATACAGGGATGTGTTTCTGTATATTTCATAGTGCATATTTCATGGATGTTGAGAATAAACCTTTTCTGTTGCTCATATCTGCCTGATGAATGGCATACAGAGAAACCGGGTGGCTTTAGGCTTTTTCCTAATGGGGCCAAGTAGGCCCACTATCCAAGCTGTGCAAAGAAAATGGGCCCATTAATCACAGAGCCACCACCATCATCTCCATATGATTATTCTGCTCATGTGTTGGCTAACTCCTAGCTGCACAGGAATTATTGTGACATCCTGTGCTATTCGCTGCTCTTTCATCCTTTTTTCCCCTCAAAATAACTTGCAGGCTTACTTTTCAATTTAATCCGCCGTCTGTAGCCGAGCTAAATCTATCCTGAGAGGAGATCTGGTTACGCATTTACTGTTTATTTTATGCAATTAAAAAGATATTCTGTTGGAAGTTTGTATTAAAGGGATTAAAGGCTTATTGGTCTGTCAATTCAGACAGAGAAAGAGGAAACAGTGTAAAAGAGTGGGAAAATAAAACAGATAGAGGGGTCTGAAGGGAGAGGAGGAGAGAGAGACTTGAGTATTTAATGTGAGCATTATGTCAGCATATACCTCAGCTATGTATATGTAAGTAGTGAACACTTACCCAATGCAGGCATTTTGTTATCAATTTGGGAGAAAACCACATCAGTCATTAACATCTTTCTATTGATGAAGGACACTGTAATTAGTCCCAATGAAACAGCATGAGGAGGATGAGCAGTCAGAGCTGTGAGGAAGCTGTGGCCCTGATAGTCTCACAACATGAGACTCTACTGCCCTCTTTTGGAACTGGAAAGAATATCACTTCAAACGGTCTGAACTGGACCCAAAGCGCTCCAGATTTTTTTCAAAAATGAGAAGACGTAGAGTATTGAACCTCAAATTTTACACACACGCAAAAGCACACAAAGACAATGAAGTAATATGTGTCCTGTAGCCTGGCATCAATATCAAGACAGTGGCATGAGTTAAAGATACATACCTGAATATAAACCCGGTGTAACCATTTTGAATATGGAATAAATCCAACGGTGACTTTGATTTTTTTTTTTCTTTTCCCCTGATCTGTGTTCTTTTCATCATTGCTGTCCATTTAAAAAGTGGGGAGCCGACTGGTTTCTTCTGGACTCTGTTATAAACTAAAAGGTTTAAAGAATTCAATAAAATCAACAGTAGGTACTGTATGAGGTAGGAAACATGCATACAAGATGAAGAGAACTAGTCAGTGAGTCTCAGTGGTTTCAAGTCCGTTTGCTGTTATAGAGTGCCACCTCCTGGCCAGAGGGTGCATTTCATATATCCTGCCCATTATCTTCTGCCTCACACAACCGCAGGTACTAAAGTTTAATTTACAAATAAAATGTAGCTTCAATATTTTTACTTTATGTGTCAGTGAATTCCCGTACAATTTTATGATATAAATGTTTTATGTGTACAACCTTTGCAGCCCTATAGAGATTTTTCGAGCATATGCAATATCGCAGTTGCAACACAAAAGATAGTGAGATGCAGTTTTTTTTTTTTTAAGTGTCCCTCTGTGCAACACAAAATTTAATAGGAAAGACGCTTGCGCTCACACACTCAAGACACAGCGTATATGTATCTGTACATGTGCTTCATGTGCATTACATTAGTACATCTTCTGCTGAGGTTTTGAAAGTTGAGATGTAAATTTAAGGATGGAAAAAAATCTGCCTCTTCAGAAGCAGAAGAATAATACACACCTTCTTCAAAAAAACATTTTATTCCATTTCTTGAGCTGACTGATGCTTCAAACTTAATATTTTTCAGTTATACACTATATGGACCAGAGAAATAAAGCACTTAATATTTTTGTGTGGAACACCTTTGTGCTCTGCATTGTATCCTGAATGTGACTGTCCTTGGGTTAACTACAACAAATCAGATCACTGCCCTGTTATTGACCAGACTGTTCGGTGTGATTGTGTGTCTCCCATGCTCCTCTCCTCCACCTGACTGACTCAAGAAAGTGCTCGTCCTTGAAGCACTTAGAGGATAGAGGGTTGTGTACATGTATATGATCTGTAAATAATTTATTCCAATCAATCCGTGGTGTAAGTGATCTTGTAGATAGAGAACGGCAGATTTACAGATCTAATCTAAAAGGATCTAATTCAGGACCCAGCTGCCAGGTGTCACTTCAACACTGCCTCGAGTGTCACTGACCTCCCTGGTGTGGAATCAGTGGCTGAGGTGGTTGACCTTAATATTGACTGAATCCAACACTGCCTCCTGCTGGGTGATATTCATATTACAGCAGTTGACCTCAACAGCACCCTGCTTACATCTGCTGTATATTTGGCAGCTCTTTTGAAGCTTGTACGGCTCTGCTCCAAATGCTCTAACACCTTTTATATGACACCAGATGTTTCACCTGGTTCTCATCATACACCCCAGTGAACACAAACTGCAGCAGGAGGCTCTTTAGAGACACATTGAATCAGAGGCACGGAGCATTAAAAGATGCAGATCCACAGTTATGACACTCCCATAATCATGAATGAGGCCCATTTACACTCAAGGTTTTGTGATTATCACCTATGTACATGGGGAGGAAAACCAGCGCCTGTGTGTGGTTTCAGATGGTGTGTTCCCATGGATTATGTGTGGACTCTGCAATAGACTCTGGTACAGGTGTCTTTAGTGCAACCTCACTGAAGGGACCTCTGCAATGATAACTGTGGACTTTTTTAGGCCCATATCAAACATAATTTACAACTGCTGGCAGCTCTTTTTGTGTGTGCAAAAGCACAATTTTTGAAAGGTGAAGCAAATTTCCCCTCGCAGTGAGTGTGAACTCAGTCTTCTGTGTGAGTATGTTTACAGGAGAGAGTCAGAAAGAGAGAGAGAGAGATTAAATTGTACTGTCCAGGGCATTATGGAAATTTGTGCCACATTTTATGGAAACTGTTTAAATGGCCTTCTGTGTATTTATCTTACGTTTTTGAACGAGATCCTTCAATCTGTGTTAATTTTAACAATAAAAATACATTTTTTATTATCCATCCAAATCCGGTTACACTTAGATAACATAGAGAAAGTGAGCATGATGATATCTAGATAGAGCGCATGTACATGTGTGTATGTGAAGTGAGACAGATGAGAGAGAAAATAAGATCAAAAAGCAGAGTTTGCATGTGGATGTGGGAGAAATGGGGAATGTCTATTTATGCAAAAGAAGAAGAGACATACAGCAAACATGAAACATGCGCTGAGAGAGAGAGAAGGAAAGAGAAGGAGAGTCTAATGCTGAGTGTTCAGGAGTGGTTATGGTCCAGATGGCCCTGCAGCAACAGCAGCTGTAAATCACAGTGTGTTGTGCGATCTGGACGATAGTGCTGCAGGCTGGAATCTCACTGCAAGGTGAGACCGCTGACGACAGCCATTACAGGGAATGAAACCAGGACTGGGGTGGAGGGTGGGGAGGCAAATGACATTAGCCCTGTTTGTCTCTATAAAAGAGCAGATGCTAGTATTAGTACAGCAGTTTTTTACCATAAAATCTTACGACATACACAACAGTCTGTGCATTCAGTCATTCTACCTTCCTTATGAATGTCAATGTTAGGATAAATTATAATGCTTCAAAAACTGCAGACTGCAGATTTCATTAAAGATTATTATCTTATCAGAGTAGTAATAATGAACACTTTTACTGCTCAGCAAGCTTCAATTTGCTCTTTGACTTACATACAATTCTATTTCCAAAGCTGCAGCAAAATCATAGTTTTATTGACTGTTGCAATCACAGACAACCTCCATGAAACTGTATAGAGAGATTGAATTATAGTATATAATTCCAAATAATAACCAAATGGAGAAACACCTTCCAATGCACATTTACTATATCATTTCTTGGGGAACATGGGAAGTATGTGAGTGAACATAAACAAATGACACATTTCAGGTTAAAGCCATTTTCTTATTTAGATTGAAAATGTGTAGCTACAGTAAATGTGTGCGAGGTGTTTCTTTCCCCCCATGTCTTTGCAAGTGATCACACGTGTTTCCCCTGTACACATTAACCTTCAGCCAGGTTCCTCCTGTGACTTCTCATTTATTGGAGAGTGGCTTTAGAGGGGGAGGCTATGTGTGTGTATTGGAGAAGACAGATTAGGGGCTGGAGGTGTGGGTGGGACAGTGGTGTTGATTGAGTGGGCCATCGTAACCTGGCCATGCAAGGAATGCTGGGTGTGGTCCTGTTTATCATCCTCCATACATGCTAAACATAACTCACTCAGAAACACCAGGGGCTCTGCAGCAGATGGGTTAATATGTGTTTCCAAGTACAGTACAGTATTACTGCACTCCCCCAAAGAGCATGCACACACTCACAGATCCTGTGCTGAACTGTATTTACAACCTGTAGATTAGATGTCACTGAGCTGTGTGCCAGGCAGTAATTCTTAGCTTGGGTCGACACCCCATCTCTATAAATGTGGATGGATCCTGATTTCTCTCTGCATTCTTGATGTTGAGACAGTAATGAAATATGAATTGATTTGGAACTCTGGTATGTAGGTTGAAAAAAAAAAATGTCATCACACAGTGTCACTGTTCAACCAGAGTCCTGATGGCTAATTTATGCTCCATCTGCCTTCCTCCAAAGCACTATAATTAAAATTCTAATCAAATGCACTGAAAAGACATACTGTAAGTTATTGTGTTATAAAGTAACAAAAGCACATTCAGATTTACCTTACTTGATTTAATAGAAGTTAACTGTTAAGTTACTGTAACAGATAAGCACTTCCTTTAACCTTAGAGGGTAGATTCCGGTATTTTATTTTTGAAGTGTCTGACAACATTATTGTTTTTGTTTAACCAGAAACAAAAGTCTTGCTCAAGGAGAAGTCTCGCCTGAAATCTCGCGAGAGGTTGAATTGTTGCAGGAAGACAACGGTGTCTCTGGTTAAATAAAAGGGATTTTACTCTTTAACAAAAATGTCTATCTCTGTTGGGATCATTTCCATAATGTTGTCAGACACTTACAATAACAATCTGAGCCTATCAGTGCCAAAAACTTTAAGGGGACATACTTTGATGAGCGCAGTTGCCCACGAGGATTGCGTTGCAGCCATTGCAGCCCATTTTGCGGCTGCCAGCTGAGGCGATCTGCTGGACCAATTCCAAAACTTTTTGTAGATATTAGTCATTTAGACCTTAAAATATGTAAAAATAGGGCCCAGATTTTAGAATTATCCTTTAATACCACTCCTAATAAAACTCTAAGCAGATATGCTGGAGTTTATGATAGATGTGGAAAATGTGGACTGCTGTGGGTACTACTGACTTAAAGGAATAGCTGAACATTTTGGGAAATACTTTATTCGCTTAGATGAAGAGATCGACACCACCCACATGTCTGTCTGTTGTATATGAAGCGCCAGCCAACAGCTGGTTAGCTTAGCTTAGTGACTGGAAATGGGGAAATTAGCCTGGCTCTGTCTAAACAAAATCCACCTACCAGCACCTGTAAAGCTCACTAATTAACAGATCATATCTCCTTTGTTTAAAATGTACGATAAGGAAGTGACTTTCTCCCAATTTTAAATCTTTGTGCTAAGCTAAGTAGCACAGGTATATGAGGACCATACTTTCTTGGTGGTGTAATAATGCTGTGAAGTCCAACATTAGAAAAAACTTAACTGCTACTTTGCTAAGCTTAATACCACTTTTAATAAAATATCGAGCAGATATGCTAGAATTTGATTGTTAGAGGATAAGATGTGGCCTGCTGTTGGTGCTACTAACTTGAGCATCACTGCTGGATGTTCCAATCAAGGACCAATTCTCTCTTTGTGTCAAACCCAACAGCAGAAAATCAAATCTTCAAGTTTTCAAAATCAAATTTCTGACTCTACTGTAATTCATCTTCCCATGGGTGAGCTTTATCTTTATCTTTTTCCCCTGCATGTGTGAGTTCATATGAGTGGCAGAAAGTGGGTGCCAGTCCCTCCGAATCTCTCGCTGTGCTCCAAGCTGTGTACTAATGTCCAGTCCTCCGCCTGTTCATCCCTGCTGGGTGTCTTTGTACCACTCATCAACCCTGCTGTCACACCACATTGGCAGAACTAATTTTCATGGCTACATGGTGGCTGAGCTCTGAAACACTGCCATGCAATAATCTTCAATTACATTTTCTCTGTGTCAGCTTTCTGCTTGACAAAAAAATAAAATAAAAAAAACTCCAGAGAGTGATATTGTTAAATATTAAGTTTACAGAGAAAATGAGTAAGATAGGAAAAGAAAAGAAAAATCTTTTTCACTTCCTTGAGCAGGGTTTATTACATACAACAGTTACAGAGTTACAGATTTCAGTTGTGAAATCATTTTCATGCACAAGGTCATAGAGCATCTTTTGGCTTGTAGAAGCAAAATGTGTGTGTTTCTACCATCAGCTCCTGAAGATATTCACACCATTAGCCAGCAATTTCCAGCCAGAACATGTAGCTTACTGTTGCTCCACTTAAACATTGTGCAGGGTTATAATACTAATACTTAGCATTTTGATACTTTTCTAAGCATAAGCATTTTATCATACTTAGTCCTGGGGGTAATCATTTGATCTGAGGTTTGGAGGATTGCACGGGTGAGCAGTTGATTCAGGCAGGGTGCTGCAAGTCTGTAGCTGCACTGAACATTCAGGTGTAGGGGACGTGGAGTCAGCTATAGCTGGTACACAAAGGGTTTGGTGTGATAGTGTTTTGTACTCTCTGTTCAGCAGCGTTGTACTGAAAATACTGAAGTCTCTGGAGGACAAGGATCCCAGTGAAGACTGTGTTACAGTAGTTCAGCCTTGAGGACTGGCTCCTCTGCATCTGAGGTTAAGGTGGGATTGAGTCTGGCGATGTCAAGGAAGGAGGTCTCAGAAGGTTTTTGATGTAGCTCTCAAAGGTTAATTGTGCATCAAACCACACATCAACTTGTGACAGAGGTGGAGAAGGAATGTTCTTATCAAAAATGGGGAAAGTATGTTACAGGGCAGTGTTGGACCTGGCGTTTGGCTAAGGATAATTGTGCCTCATCCTTGCTTTCATCCCTTCAAGACAGTTTTTGAAACACAATACGGTTGATGGGGCAGCTTATATGTATTACCTTTTGCCATCAGCATACAAATTGAAAGACAACTCATGCCTTTTTGTTGACAAAAACAACTTGGAGCATGTAGAGGTTGACACAATAAGGCAGAGGTTTGACCCTGTAGGGCACTACAGCTGCCAAGATGTGTGTAGGACCTGTGATCCCCAAAGAGACAAAGTGAATTCTGCCAGATGCAGTAGATAAACAAGTCCAAGGACGTGCCAGAGATCAGCAGTATTATGGAGTTATGGAGGCACTGTTCTATAGCATACAACATTTATTTTATTGGCGGAATCAGCTAGCAAATGACAATGTTTCTCACATATATTGTATTTCAGATTTACCCATTGCCCTATTAAATGAGTGGTTAAAATGACCCCAAGCTGAGTTTAGAAAACACAAGTGAAAACTACATGTAGCTTGGCAGTACCTTCATGGTAACCAGCTATGAGAGTCCCCATAATTTGAATGTTAATTAGCAAAACTGCCAGTGCTAGTCGCCATGTGTGATTATGTGAATGATCATTTGTTACACAGTATGTATACGTGATTTATTTGTGCACTGTCTAAATGGATAAATAATACAGTAGATACGTAGCATATTAGCAAGAGCATTTGCTGAGAAATTACTAAATGGGAGCAATTTGAATTGTAAAGCAGCAAGAAATGGAAAATCCACTACCACAAGTACTTCACATGTGTGCAGTTCAGCTGGGATCCAATAAAATATGACAGTTTCTTAGTGACATCAGCATCACATGTTGATGCTTGCCTCTCTTCGGTAGTGCACAAAACAAAAAGACCCGGCTTAAGTCTATAATAACTGTGCTGAGAGTTGACGTAATCATCTTTTATCAATGTATCTATTCTCTGTAACCAGACAAAGAAAGTTATCTATGTGTTTTTGCTGGGCATGTTATCCACCCTTTGGCTTTGAGTAAACACGAGGCTAATCTCTTTCTCAGGCTGCATAAAGATACACTTCACCTTAAAAACATACACATTAGGCTGCCCGTAGACAGTTTGTAAATGCTGCCTCTGTTGTAACTTGCCACGCCATTTATTCTCCCTGCATAGAATTTGCATTGCATTGTCCAAGTCTCTAAGCAGTTGGCATATTAGCAGTGACATTTCACAGGTAGTATGAGTGTTAGATTGGCGTCCTGAGGGGTTGAAGTGCCCTGTCCTCACCACAGTGGTAATTATTCTGGAGGCCTAATCATTAGAGAGCTGTTTTAATCAGACTTCTATCAGTGGCTAATGTAACGCAATTAATTATATCTCCAGGAGCATGGTCCTTAAGGGGCACTACATCAGGATTACATGACTGACGAATAGGGACACTTTTATAGGGCATTGTCTACATTATTCAACAAAATAAGAACATCAGGTAATCAGACTTAATTTGAGAACAGTATATGTACAGGAAGACTCACATACTATCTCCTGGCAAAGCATTCAGCAGGTCAGTGTACAGATTTATGTTTTCTTCTTTGTCAAACAGATCTCACACACTGTAAATTCCCATTTCTTTGGATTACATTATGTTTGTTTAGGAGCAGTTACTTGGTAATGGCATTTTACACAACAGTAATGAAGGGCATATGAGGGAGACATGGGGGAGGGCGGAGGTGGGGAGGTGCTGCTGACACCTCCAGTTTCCCACGTTAACCTGCACTCACCTGCCTCCTGACAGCCCGGGCAGGCGGAGGAAACGAGCGGTGTAACTCTAAACCCAGACTTGCTGAGCTCGTTTTTTTTTTTTTTTACAAAAATAGGCTTTATGGTGTGTGTGTTTGTTTGTGTGTGCGTGCGTGTGTGTGTGCACTTGTGTGTATGTGTGTGCATACTGTATATCTCTGCATTGTATACACAATGTAGAATATGCAATTGTAATACACTTTAACGAAAGAAAGATGTGGTAATTTTGTGGGAAATTTATGATCTTTTTTCCTGGAAAAAGGTCTTACAGATGCAAACAACTGTGAGACTACACTTGCTGTCTTGTTTTACAGATTAAGCATCTAAAATGTGATTAATTTATTTCATATAGAATAAACATACAGTGCAGTTTACATGTTGTTAGTGCCTTAACATTCCCATCACTTAAAGTGTACGTAAAGTTGTTTAAACCTACTTTTGCTTTTCTCCCAACTGAGTGGCATGTTGTCATTAAAAGGAAGCCAATGCAAGTGCATATATCAGGCTAATTACAAACCTACATTGCTTGCAAAGGAAATAATAAACCATGAACAGTAAGGGCATATATTAGGTTTCACTCTTCTTCAAAGTTTGATTTCATGATGGGAAATTATTCATGTTCATGAACAAGTGATACCTTTTTCAGCTCTAAATATTAAAGAAACTATTGTAGCTTATGCATATTGTGTCACAGTGTAACCGCTCAATTGTTTTGTAAAACAGATATCATTCTGACATTTTTTCTAAACTGTGTTGCAGGCATTCATTTGCAGCAATTACAGATTCAGTACCACATGCACATAAACACCCAGTCAAACTGGTCTGCGTACTTGTCTATACAGGTGCATGTTTGGCAGGGCGGTTGGTTGGACATGCAGGTACAACAGTTTTTTTTTGTTTTGTTTTAAATCTGGGAATGCATTACATTACAGTAGTTTGCTTTAGTAGCACATGCACACGCACACACTCACACATTCATGCACAGGTTGCAACCGTTGAGCTCAGTCAGGCTGTGTGGGTATCCACGACAAAATATACTCATGAACGAGCATCATAGATGTGCAAAAGCGCAAGAGCCATTGCACTTGAGAAATTGCTATTCACACCCCCCACGCTTGTCTCACTCAGTCTCTCTCCTCCATATCTCCCTCGCTCCCTCCCTCCTTTGCTAGATGTACTCTCTCTCCCCCTCTTTCTCTCTCCGTCTCTCTCTCAGACGCTCTGTTGACAAAGTCAAGGCTGCTCTGTAGTGAACTATCTCTGTGATTTATTCCTTATTTTCATATCAACACTGCCTCATGTGATCTGAGACGAGTGGTAGGTGGACGAAGAGAGAGGGGGAGGACACTCATGCATTTACACACACTCCTGGACACACTCACTCATTCAGTCACTGCCTGGTGCGGGTGACAAGAGTTGGCTGCTGCTGGATCAGTGATGTGTCACCATTAGTGTCACCGGTCCGCACTGTGACCTGAACAACTTCTGCTCTGCAAGAGGGGGAACAATTTGCTTCTTCCTGTAATATCTTTGCTCATGGGAGCTGTTACTACTGAGCTCAGTTTGAGGCTTTGACCAGGACTGCAATAAATGCCTCCCTAACATCAAGAGCCACTGAAAAAGAAGAAGAGGACGAGTGCAGAGAGAGAGAAAAGAACTGATCAATATTTCAGAGTGAATCTCCAGAAATCCAGGCTTACTTTGCCTGTCTACCAATGCTGGAATTACAGTCAGTCTGTGAAGCTATTGCCCTCGGAAGGATAATTCCAATCCCCCGGAAGGAGGAGGGGTGTCTGCGGTGAGTGTGTGACCCCTCTGGGGCTTCAGTGTCGTGACCCAGGGCTAACGCTCCAAGGGAAGCCGAGCAGGAGGAGGACGTGTTGTTGTTGTTTTGGATCTCTCCATACAGCTGTGTGAGATATGTCTGAGTGTAGGACAGCACTCCCCTTGGCCCCCGACTCTCTGCTGTAGCCCCGATGCAAGCTTCAGAGGCAGGCATGGCTGGCGGGCGTATGCCCCTGCTGCTGCTGGTGGTGCTGGCGGAGGTGCTGAGTGGAGTCTGTGTACCAGGGGACGGCTCGGGGAAGTACAAGGGAAGCTGGAGGTGGAAAGGTGACAGGAGCCGTGAGTAACTCCTTCTCCCTCTGCTACACTTTATTCGCTTTCCTTCTTCTTATCTTTCTTTCCTTCTCTTCCCTTGCATTTTTTCAGCTTATGAAAAGACCAACAGGGTCAAACATCTTTTCTTTCTCGTACTTTAATTCTTTTTCATTCCCTGGACTCATGAAGTAAGATCCGGGAAGCACTAAACATTGTGTGCCACTTTGATTACTCTGGGTGCTGTTTGAGCCTCAGCTCATTTCTCTATGGCACCTGGATATGAGAGTGAAATAAATCGTCTATATGAGGCCAGCAACCTTGGCCCGTGTTGCCGGCTTTAAGAGGTATCAATATGGACGTGACGGTGAAAGTGCCTCTCTGCTGTTGGGTTTGCTGTGTGTTGCAATTCATAGTTTATTATTCCTCTCCCTGTGCTCCTCTTTCTCTCAGCATCACTCTAATATTCCTGCATGAATATCTCTCAAGGTCTCATTTGTAGTCATTAATTGATCAGTGTTGAGTTGTAAAAAGCTACTCAGAGTGATGGGGCTGCCTATTTCCTCAGAGTAAAAGCCGGGTGTAGCTCTGAGTGAGTTCATTATACATGCTGACACATGAGTGCATGGATGTTGGGAGGAAAGAGGATGTTCAAATGAGCAGAGAGCTGCGGTTGATTCAGGACATAGCTGCTGTCCCCAGGCTTTTGGCTGCTGGCTAATGGGATTGTTTGGCATGCCACCACTGCTTGACGCTGAGTGATGAAGTGGGGAGTGTGTCCCTTTGTGTCCGTCCCCTCTGTGGAGGTTAAAGGGAGATCGCTATCTTGATACTGTTCCAAGATTAAATGACTGGAATGGGATGGAACAGGCGCTAAGTCAACGTAAAGCAGGTCACTTGCCTTCCCAAGGAGACTCGAGCTGGTCCCAAGGTGGCATGAAAACCGATATGTTTTACAGGTTTAGATGGCAATGACACTGGAAGTCTTGAGTTTGGTGTTATTTTTGGCTACTTGAAGATGCTAATTCTGTAAAATACAGTAGTGGTCTCAAATTCCACAGTTTTTTCTCAGCTCACTGTTAATTATGTTTAACTCAACACAGCTCAAAGAGGAGTCTCCTGGGAGGAAGTTTAGGGATTTTGGTGCACTTTTTGCTGCTAAAACCAAATCATGGATTCTACAGCATCTAATTGCATATTTGAAAATATTCTCTCTGGATTTCTATAGGGCTCTCAGCATGGGTTTTGAGCTGTGTTTGTCTGCAAAAATTGTGCTGAGAAACTACAAGTTGGAAGTGATATGTGAGCTATATACTTTTACAAAGATCTGCAGCACTTCTACAGGCAAATTCTTTGAGTGCTCATTAGAATATACTATATAAAGTAAACTTAGATTTGTAGCCATTGATACATTTTTTGAAAAATCTACTACTTATAGGTTAAGCTTTGTTACGTATTTCAGAGTTGTTCCAATTTCTGACCCCAATCTCTACTCTCTTGCACCAGAGACACTGCTCATACAGTACTTAACACAAAAGCTTGTGTACATTCTCCCTGTCAGTCAACTTTACTGATAACGTGTGTTTTCACAGCAGGAGTAATAAATTCATGGTGTGGTTAGGAACTCCTAAGTCTGCACCGTCCTTTACCAGAACCAACAACCTCTCTGTGAACCTGGAGCAGAGAGACTCACAATTATGAACATGAATATGCAGTTACAAGTTTCACTCAGTAAACATCCACTAGAAACACACGTGTGCACTGCTGCTTTGGATTATTTCTCTGAATTCAGGAACACATTTCAAATATACAACAGTTTTCTGACAAAGGCCTGGAGTACTTATCAGTGCAAATTTATTATTTAAAGCTGCTATAATCAATGTTTTTATATTAACAATGGGTGTGTATATGAAGGGGGCTGGTTTTATGGCCCTCAGCGTCACTGTTTTGGTATTTTCTCATTCTCATCAGTGTCGTCTCCATATGCAGCAGGCATCTGTTTCCAGTGGTAAAAATAGCAGAGCATTTAGCTGCTAAAAAGCCAGATATTTCCCTCAATAGTTTGGTGGAGGGCAAACCAGAGCTAAAAGCAGTGGGAATATTGGACTTCCATTCGCCAGGTGGCCAGAAACACAACTCCAAATGACTGCTAATGTTGCTCCGTATCTGCTAGATGTGTAACACGCAACTGTTTGCTACTGTAACAAGTTTGGTGTATCAAATTAAAAGGTGATAATATCTTACTGTTGTGTTTACAGCTTGTTTCTACTGCCCCAAAATGGCCAACAAATCAGTTAGTGCAGATTTAAATGTTCCCGCAATATTTGATGCAGAAGAAAGCCTTTGCATGGCATCACTGTGAACTTGAATCCTACTGTATGCATAACTTTTACCAGGAACATATTTATTTTGGAAGATGCTGCTGGATGAAGTCAGAGGCATTCTAACATCAGTAAAATGTCTTATTATTACTATTCATTTTTTTGTATTGCGTACCAGCCCATGTTATGATAGAATCACCACAACCTTTATCTTGTGCTTAGTGTTTTCTAATCTTGTCACCTTATCCAGCACATACAAAAAAAGGCTTTATCTGTAATAACCACTACAATGTGAAAGCGTTACCTATAAAAATGTGTATGGGTTTATCTCACTCGTCTCTTGGATACTGAATGTGGCAAGCTGCAGTCTGCACACAAAAGTTTCATTTGGCAGCCCACAAAGAACACAGTGATATGCATGAGGGCAGCCTGCTGATATAAGTGATAATGTCACCAGCTATTATTTGCTACCTGACACTAAATGACACTCTTCTAAGACTGTGCAAGGCAGAGCTCCTCTCTCTGACAGAGCAAGATGTGCACTTTTGTAGTTCACGTAGGCACACAATCTCTATCTCTCTGCAAACACACACACACACACAGGCTAGTACATGAACCAACAGTGGGACTAATATATAAAGCGGGATTTGAGTGTGTGTGTATGTGTGTGTGTATGCATGTGTTTCTGTGTGTGTATGTGCATGTGTGAGTGTGCGAACATGATAAATAAAATATCACATTTTCTATTTTTAGCGACAAGTTGTCTCCTCGAGTCCACACGGCTTAGATATGTCCCACTGTGAAATCCTTTCCTTAAGGTCTGTAACTTTACTCCCTGCTTTTCACATCTTTTCCCTCTGAGTTCTTACAGCAATTTGCTGCACAAGTTAAAAGAGAACTCAGGAGTGGGTTAGTTGTGTTGCTGCTAGCAGACGGACTGACCCTCTTTCAAAATGACATCATCATTCATAATTAATACAGTATATTTACAGTATTCATGCATAAATATGAGCTCTGGTCCAACCTGTGATTGCAAGTCCACAGAGCGGATCACCAGTCTCGTGCTGTTTGCTGACATAGCCTCGTCCTTATGATGGATGAGGAAGATTATAGGATTCACAGCTGATTTACTCTGCTCTGGATGCTAATAGAAGCCACAGAAAGATGACTGGCTGCCTCTCAAAATTCAATCAAAAGTACATGACGCTTATTTATTTCAAATATACTATGGACCATTTTCCATGGATACAATTTAAGATCTGGATATCTTTGCTGCTTATTACTGCAAGAAAAGTAAATACAGATGTAGAGAGATATAGATGCATTCCCATATTGTCTTTTATTATATTTGTGGTTTGTGTAACAAATATAGTAGGGCCTGGAAGACTTATCAAATTATCTAGTAACGTGAAGCTGAAAGTATGTTTTGCCGACATACATTAGGTTTCAGCCTGGATAAGTGCTCCAACGACTACCATTGTAAATATCAGTTTTAGCCGTAGCTAGCATTAATTATTTTCCATGGGAGTTATGCAGGGATATGAACTCATGTATCCAATAGATGGCAACAGTGACATACATCCTGGTGGAGTTGGAAGGAATGAATGAGTGCTAATGAGCTGTGGACTGAATCCTGTGGTTTGGGTCAGAGACCAGATGGAGTCCAGACAGTTTTAACCACAGACACACTGTCATCAGAAACATAGCCCAAACCAGTAGACCTTTGCAGACATGTAAGGCAATTATTGCACATGCCTGTATAAGGAATGTATGATATCAAGGACGGATCACATGAGCATCAGGACCAAATCTTTTTTTCTACTTTAAGATGTTTTCCTTCACGTCCATCACTTACTCTTCCATATTTGAACAACTAATTTAAAAAATGCAAATAATTCATTCTAATTCACTATTAGAGGTGTTAATGAGCACCAGGGCCCAGATGTTTTCTCTTTTTTTTTAGTTTTTTTTTTTAGTCATTCTGTACTTTCCCTCCTCTAAGCTCTACTCTTCATCACACCTTTTCCCGCTTCTCTATGTCCAAGGCTCCAGGAGGTTCAGGCGTTTTTTAATTAGGTAATAATGAGCCGAGAATCTCAATTACTGCATGTCACACACAAAGTCATGACAAATAAAGAACTTCACTTAAGTCAGGAGGGCGGTTGTGGAAGGTCGGTTAGTGTTGTAGTGGGCTGGGAAAGGGGAGAAGGTGGAGATGTAATCAGGGCAAGCCTTGGGGTCAGCATCTTAATATTCATCTCACCACTGTGCATAAAATGTAAGCCACCTGACTCTCTCAGTATATGTGGAAAAATAAACTTTTTGTGTTTCACTTTCACTAAAGGCAGTGTCTAATAATACACAATCTAAGCCTATTGTGGTTACTTTTTGCTCGTTTTACAATCCTGCACAGCAAGTCCATTTTTATGGGTATTGCGCTAAGAGACACAGTCCTTGGGTGTTTGTTGCCTTCACATAAAGGAAAACAAACTCATATGCTGTGAATTATGAGAATAATTTAAACTTTTTAGCAGAGCGAAGTGAAAAAACAGGTGGACACTGTGATCAGACATGGACCATAAATCTGGGGCTCTGACAGGCGTGGGCCAGAGTGAAAGTACAGGGATCCGGGATTCTGAGGATATGTAGGGTCAAGGGTCGTTAAGAGCTGACGCAGGTCTTTAGAGGTTAAAAATCAAATGGTACCACTCCTTGATGTTTTATTTCTCCCTTTTCACGCTCTTTCATTTTTGCAAATGTTTGCACATTCAAATGCCCTGGTTTCCACATCTGGATCTGAGACATAAAATGGGAAGGAAGAACACACGCTTTTTCTTCTCATATGTATGCTGTTTTCCTGACACCCATTACTTTGACGCCATTCACTTTGTAGACCTTCAACCATTCTAGGCCTTTCTGCCAGCTTTCATGTTGAGAAGCTGCATCACATTTGCAATCGCATTTGCATAACAGCATGAGACCACATTCATAAACAATTAAAAATATGGATAGTGGAGATGATATTAAGTGGCTGCCATTTTAATTATTTATTTATTTGTCCAGATTGGCTGCCACTCCAACAATGTGGCAAACCAAACAGAAGTTTGAAGTAAACTGTTAACAGTAATGACCCACAAATGTGTTGGGTGTAAAGAACAATGCATAATGCCATTTATTACAACTAATGTAAGGATTACTGTGAACATTTTTTGGCAAGGTGTTGTAATAAGGTGCTCTTTAGGTGTGAAGGGTTGCTTTTTAAATATTGAGCATAGTTGAAATTTTACATAAAAATAATTTGAAGTTTAAGAAGTTTGGGTAGCTGCTGTTTGGTTAGCATAGTATCATTGGCTGCAAATCATAACGTTTTATGTATTAAAAAAAACTTTGCACATACAATTTTAAACTAAAAGATTACTTTTTGCTAATGAATTGGCTCCCAAACCATGATATCCTGCTTCTTATGATATATTTGTACCTTGAAGCAACAGAAACAATGGCATCATCAAGTGTTAATGTACACTGTAGTATCCACTCCCTCCCATTTGGTGATGTCCTCCATGTGAAACAGTTGGCAGTGTTTGCGAATAGGAAGCCTTTGAGGGATCATGTTTATTGCTGCACTTGTGAATCATAGTGGTTGGTCAGGGTTTCCTGCACTCAAGGAGGTTTATCTGGACAGGATAATGTGAACCTTGTTATGCCCACCTGGTGAAGCTTCTCATTGGAAAATGTTGAGAAGACTGCCAATACCACGTGTATCAGAAGAGAAACATGGTTGTCTACACCCTCACCAGGCCAACAGTGTAGTAAGGAGTGGCAAGAGGTGCAGTACAAGATAATTGGCCATACCAAAGTGAGGAGGTAAACAGGGTAAAAGTGAAATAAGGGGAATATATATATAATTAGACAAATGAGAACACACATTGTATGTTTGCCCTTCTGTTAGTATAAAAAGTAAACTTCAGGTTTCTTTGGCTTTATGCTTCCTGCCATTGTTTAAAAGAAACACTAGAGGTATTTCTCCATACACATTAAAATATTCATGTTTGACAGAATGAGTTCAATTTAAATTACAGTTTGTCAGCTCTTTCATTACCATTTTCGCTGATGAGACAGCCTTTCTTCTGGTTTCCTGAAATACATACTGTAGGGCACTCAGACATGAACGCATGCATATAGGGCAGTCAGTCTGTCTGGCTGACAGCAGCAAAGTCTACCTTCCAAAGACAGGGAGAGCTGTTTACCATCCCAGACAAAAAAATCTTCTCTGTTTTCCCTTTACTTCACTGATGAAGTGATAATTACAGGAGAGGTCTCACACCTCCAGAGAGTAGAACTTTACGATCAAGGCACTCTGTTGTTATACCTGTCTCAGGCACATTTTGGTCATGCCATTGACCAGAGGCATCATGGCTGGAAGTTGCGCAAGTGGAGGTTTATGAGCTACACGAGCAGAAATGGCTGTTGCTGCTGCTGGTCAGATAGGAGCAGGGAAATTACTGCTTTGTGACTGTTGCACTTGGAACAATTTGATGTGATCACAGATGGAAGTTTTGTACAATTTTAATGGAAGACCTGTGAAGAAAAAACTTTAGAGTAGCAACTTTCATTGTATTAGAAGGATTGTATGGTTCCTTTTTATACCTTTTTTTTTTTTTTTTTTTTTTTAACAATCCTTGGGCTTATAGAACCTTTTCGAGCAACGCTGAATAAACAAAAACATATTTTCTCCCATAGAATGTTTTTGGAAATCAGCTTAATAACTAATCCATTTCTGGCTGTCCGCATGGCTGCCGCATCAGTGTAAGCACAATCCAGCTGTGTCAGTGATTGGTCTTCCAATGGTGGGAACTGAGACGGTCTTTGCATCAGCATCCCTCCGTCGCTGACACAGCATTTGCACACATCATTTCCTCACAACAATCCCCAGCTCTGTCTACCAGCATCAGCACGGTCATGATGGGAATACATTCCTCACAAAACACTGGTTAACTGTGAGCTTGTGTTTTGCATCTGCATGGAGATATTCGAGCCATCTGTTTCCACAACACAGACGGAAAGGAGATTTTCTTTTGGGTTTGAAGTCAACGTCAATTGGCATCATTGGAGGGGATGCAGAATCCAAGGTTGAGTATGGATTACACTCGCAATGCTAAATCGAGCTTCATTCTCAGCATATGTGGCAGTCTCAGATGTAACTGCAAAAAATGACACGTCAAGGTATCCGATCTCCAACAGGTCCATGTGAAAGTCTCAGTTTTGCTTCTGTTTTAACATTTTTAAAGTTTCTGGCAATAACTGGTAAAATGAGACAGTATTGTCTTGCTGTAACATCGCTCAACTCTGTAATGCCAAGATAGCAATATATTGCTGACTTTTATGAGTGCAGTGTGAATAGGAGAACAATAAGGAATCACCCACAACTTATGACTCAGTGAGAGGCCAGCCATGGCAGCGGCACTAATCAGCACTAATGAAGACTGGCAGTGGAGCCTCACACCATAAAACCTCAAATGAACCCTTCTAATTAATTTGCTAATTGAAAATCTGGAATGAGACAAAGTCAGTGTTATTATACTGAACAGTCTCTTTGTATCTTCATTTTGAAAAGACTGTGGGTAAAAAACGACTGGTGATTATCTAAAGTGGCATACATTTGATAATGTGGCCACTGCATTTCTTTTACTTTGAGTTTAAATTATGTTACCACATTGTTGTATGCGCATAGTTACTTTTGCACGTTCTTCTATAATGCTGGTAGCTGACCTATTCAGCATTGAGAATACAGCACTTTTGCAGGATAAAAGTGAAACAGCACAGAAACAGTGCTACACCACATGAAGGCACTACAGGACATATTACCACCAGATGTCTGACACCGTGGCATTCATTTCTCCCTACGTAGTGCTCTTGAATGTACAAATGTAACAAAAATGTTGTTGGTGTCTTGTATGATTTACAATGCTGTGGATTTACTGCAATCAAGCATGAACAGTTGCATTCGGCACTGTATTGTGTGCAACCACTTCTTACGTTCTTGATTTTCAAAGACAGAATGACTAGTTTCTTTGGAATAATAATGCACTTGAATTATTTTTGTCCAAGCTTAACACAAACAGATGGTAATGTAATACCCTGCGCTGTAGCACATCAGCCCATAACCTAGTTGCAACCCAAAAAATCACCTGCCACTAATAAATCTGGCTGATTTTGTGTGGTGAAGGATTGACAGAAGGGAGGACTGTGTGAGGCCTTGACAGGAGGTGTGGAGAGATGCACTTTGTCTTTTGTTGCATTTCTTGCCTTTTTGGGATTTATGATGTGCTTCTCACAGCCTCTGGCCTCTGCATTCCCACGTGTCATGTGACACCACTGCTTTGTAGCAAGCAAAAATCATCAAGCCTGAGAATCCCATTGCAGGGTTTATTTGACCCTAGTAGTTCCTTGGGAATGATTAATATTATATAATTTCTTTGGGTAATGTCAGCAGTTACATCTATATTTCAGAAGTTACTGATTTTGAGAGTAAACATCAATGGAAATGTTTAATTTCCTCCATGAAGATGATCAGGACAGCAGTGTAACACAATAAGAAAATAAGAGATAATGATGGTTGCACAGCTGCATAATTGTGACAGAGGGGTAGCATGCTATTTAGGGTTAACCAAGATAACAAACAAGACTTGATATGCTCCCATATGAGGCCACTCTTGATGTCATTTCCATATGAATTATGGGTGTGGATATCACAGCTGGTATTCATCCATTTCCATATACACACTTGCATATGACTCGTTCTGCAGTGTATATGCTGACATTCTGTGCCAACACTTTATGGTGCCTTCACAGACGTAGACCAATTTATCTTACATTGATGATTATCATAATGAAAGATATATTAAGTAGAAGGTTAATAAAAATGTTGAAAGATATATATCCTTGAAAATTGATTGTATAAATCTCTCTGACAAGATTTTGTACTTAAATGAGTTAGGGCAAATGGGTAATGAAATATTATGAATTGTTTTATAACCTATAATTATGTCGTCATCTGAACACCCCCTGGCAGGATATCAGGTGGAAACAAGTTTTGATTTAGTGAGGTGACAATTGCATGGAAGGATGCTGTTTTAAAGGTAAATTTAAGGTCATATTGGCAGCAGCCATAAGCAGTATTGTTCAGTAATAGTACTTTTCTTACCTTTGAGGGGTAGTTGAATTGATATCTCTTTCTAAAATCCTCTGGACATTTTCAAAAAATTACACTTGACCGCTTTACAACTGTTTCTGTAAATTCCATGGGGGGAAGTGTATGGCTTAACCTGTCAGAGAAAGCAGATGGTGAGTTCTCACATTGCAAATCTTGATCCAGCCTTCATCCTTAAGAATCTTAACTCAAAACCTGCCTTAGGTGATACAGACTACATTTCCTTCATCCTAAGCCTTTTTTCACTCGACAACCTAATGAATTTCATTTCTGTATATGTTAACACATCATTTGTCTTTCTTTTAGCACAACACAACTATCCTGCCGATGCCAAAGGCATTTTTTAACAACAGTAGAGACTATGAATGGGTCTAATCTCAGCTGGCTTACCAACAACTTCTCTTACATTCCTTTCCAGTGACTTGGTGGATGTCTGAAACACTGATCCCTGGGTTTTCTGGACTAAAACTGATATCACAAATTGTGCATGACTATTTGACACACTTGAGACGTGTCTGAGTATCCCTATCCAGTGTCACATAGACCAAAATCAAAGTCATGCCACAGGCTTGCTGACATTTCATCCTTGCTCCCAGCTGTAAACTACTGTAAGTTGGAACAACAAAAGAAGAGCAAGGCTTGTCATGTTAGCCTGCAGATTTGGACCATCTTTATGGTCCCCTTGTGGTCTCACCAACTACTTTGCACATCTGTGGCAAATAGCGCTCAGATCCTGGCACAGTCTCGGCTACCTAAGCTGCCGGTATTGATCTGGCTGTCTACTGAGATTGTTAGCTTTCTCTTAAGGAGTGCTGAGAAACTGGCTGCATGCCTGCAATGTTCTCACCACACATATTCTCAGGGCCTCATTTCCATCTCCTCTAATCAGAACTAGACATATTGAGAGCACAAGTTGGTTTATCTGCACTCTCTCATTGGACTGTGAATAGTTGGTGTGTGCTCCAGTAAATTAGCAAACACATGTTCCTCCCTGACGAGCACCAATCCGTGGTGGAATGAGAATGTGTGTGTAGACAGAGGGAGAGAGAGGCTGGGAAAGGGAGATAGCGCCTGCTGTTTGTTCAGTTTGCTTGACTTCAGATCAGATGGTGGCTGAACTGTGACACAGGCAATCACAGAAAAATGAACATAATCATTACCATGAAGTCATTACTAAACTGCTGTGTGCAAAGTACCTTGTCTGCATGTTTCTTAAACAACAACCAGAGCAGAGCTATGGAGTAATTATGTATTAGTTTTTATAATTTGAGCATTAGTTTAGAAAGTGACTATAAGTGGAATTCCTTTGAAACACACATATATGAACCTGACAAGAAACCTGGAGGTATTTGTTGGCTCTATAATTTTAGCTCTTCGGATGGCAATGTTGGTCGGTCGGTCCACCACCTTGATCCAGTCGGAAATATCTCAACAACTCTTGAATGTACTGTCATGAAATTTGATACAGACAGTCATGTTGGTGATCCCCTGACTTTTCATCAAGAGTGCCATCATCAAGTCAAAGTGTTATTTTGTACAATTCTTTGGTTTATAGCTGCAAAGCTAATGACCTTTCCATCAGCCTGAGCTGTACTTTGTGTTTAGTGCTTATTAGTAAATGTTAGCACGCTGGCACACTAAACAAGGCAAACATTATTCCTTCCTAAACATCAGGATGTTAGCATTGTTATTGCGAGCATGTTAGCATGATGATGTTAGCATTTAGCTCAAAGTACAAGTAAGTACAGCCTCACAGAGCTGCTAGCATGCTGTAGACTCTTTGTCTTTGTGTTGAATGTCAAGTTGATACATGATTAAAGGTATTTTGTGAGACTGGAAGACAAAGACCGTATCTACCACAATAACATTACATCTAATGTGCATTGAATTTCAATTTGAGCCTACATGATTTAAAGCCAACTAAAATGTACAGAAATTGATTCTATGTCATCCAAATTACCTTCATCCGCTTTTTCTTGTGTGTTTTCATTGATAAGTTTGTAGTATTTCTTCTGCTCATGTTTTTATGTAATAAAAAACATAGGATTTGATGGTATTTTGGTCAGGGGTATGTGCAATGGTAATCCTTATACAATACTCGTATGGTGCAATATATTTATTAGTTGATTATAATGTTGATGTACAGTTTGTTTTGTTTCTCAGGGATGATGTAGCCCACTGCATATTGAAATATTTATTTCTATATTATTGTGTGTGTGTGTGTGTGTGCGCTAGAGTGAGGGTGCTTGGAAATGCTCTTTCTTTGTGAGTGTGTGCATACATGGGTGTGTGTGTTAGCGGGATGGAAGGGAGGACTGCCAATTGTATATTTGTATTTATATCTGTTTTTATGACTGTTTCGTGTACTTCTGCACCTTGACCACCTGAATTTCCATATCTGGGATAATAAAGTTTACCATGACCGTGATAAAGAAAATATGCCCATATACATATGAATGGAACAGCAGCTCTATTGTCTATTGTGTTTTTTTTCAAAGAAGAGGTCAGGAAAAAGCCATAGTGTGAATTGTCAGTGGATTTATTCAGCAAACATTTCCAAACCAAGGTGCATTTAGTGTTTGCTCATTTGTTTTGACCATAACACAGCTTGAGAGAAGAAAGAGATTTAAAGGTGTGCCTTGTGTGAACTGAAAGCCTGGTGTCATCACATCAAAGACTGTGAAGGTTATACATCACTGGTGGATCTTTTCCTCTCTCTGGATCTCTAATTAAAAACTTGCAGAATTCCCCTTGGCTTGCGTTAATGGCACAAACAGCCTCAAGGCGTTTACCAGGCACTTTGTGAGGCACTGACAGCGCAGGTGAACTGGGGATGATAAACAACTATCAAGTCTTTCCATCATTGTTCAACAAGGTTAGCATAACTGTTATGCCAACCAAACCAGGACACTTACCTTTTAAAATACATAAACAAGTGGCAACATTTTCTGCTTACCACTACTTTGGAATACATCTCATTTAAGTATAAAGGCTCAAGTGAAATTTTCCCTGTGCCTGGAAAGTCAGACTTTGTTGCTTGGAGGGATGACAGATTAGAGGCTTGGTTTTTGGTCTCTGGGTTTGGGAAAGAATTGTTCACATTAACATATTGATGGAATTTTCAAAGATTATACAAAAAACATATGTGAATTCAGTTTGAGGGCTCTTTCCTTTCCCTTTGAATTTGCGCGTGTCTGTGTGTGCATGTGTGAGTTTGTGTTTAGAGCTCATGTGCCTGATTAAGCGAATCAAAGAGCAGGGAAAGGTAGCATCATTGTAGTTTGTCATTAATGTGCCAAAGCCTTACAATGAGGTCTGAATTATCTGCTCCACTGCCCTCTAAACTCATTTGCCATAGTCATAAGCCTCCAGTTTCATTTACACTTTTACTTGCATACTTTTTCCCTCCTTTTATCTTGTGTCCTCTTTGTAATTGGGGTAGTTTTCAGATATAGGACAAGAGAAAGTATCAGAAGTATTAACTGTCATTACTCAGTCAAATAGCCCCTATATGCAAAAAAAAAAAAAAAAGATCTCGTGGAGTGGGGTGCAGGCTGCAGTACTTTCAATAAGCAAGTTTTAAATGAGAAGTCATAGAAGGGTTGCTTGTCTGTCGGCTGTGGTGGTGTGGATGCTGACAAGCTGCTTATGAGTCATGACCATGAGCTGCAGACGCCAGATCAGACTGATACATAACAAGCACTCAGAAGCAGTTCACCTTGGCTACAGCACTTTAAATCCTTGAAAGACCTCATTTTTCTCACCTAAGAGAAATCTCTCGCTCTCTCTCTTTCCGTTCCCCTTCCTTCAATCTGTCTCTCTTTGGGCAGAGAGACGTATCCCAGTGTCATAGAGATGGACATCTGGGCTTTTGGCAGCTTGGAGGATGCTTGCCTCAGCTCCACTGAGATGTCAGAGCAAGTTCAGACTCCTCGCAGGCTTTGAACTTATTTGACATCAGTGTTGTTAAACAAAGCTGAGAAGCAAAGTTTCAAGTAGGCATAATAATACGTGTTACGTAATGTAAAGGTGTGGGAACGAGATATCCGTGGAAAGTGTTTCACAAAAGCCCTTCCTTCAATTTAAACATGTTCACCAGGGATAAAACTGCCGTGACAGCAGCTGTGACGGTTACAGAGTGACAACAATTGCACAGAAGTTCATTCAAGTGACCATGCAATATTTAGCTCCCTTCAAGCCAATCAGCACTATTTGTCCTGGAACTGCCTCTCTGTTTGCCTTTTTGTGGTTGGTTGCTGATGCCCTCCAAGCAAATCCATCAGTAAGTGAGTTGGCACATATTTCTTCCTTGACATATTCACTTTTATTTAACCACAATCAACCGATTGCGCATTCACAGAGATGAGTCACATTCCAACTTTGAGAACTGACGTGCATGTATTTACTGTGGGTTTTGTAACCAACAAAACCGTGTTTGGGAAGAGACACAAATACACACAACTGCAGTGTAACTGTCAGCAACGAAATCCTGTGTGCATCCATTCACTCACAAACTGGCAAGTCTGATCAAAATGGCTATCTGTCATTTCACTGATGTTTCCTCCAGCTGGAGCAATGAGCAATGAAACTGTGACTGTTAAGGACATCAGAGGGTTTTGTGGAAAATATCTGCAAAATCAGTTGATGTTAACATTTGCTAAAATTTGCTTTTCACTGCAGTTCACCCATGGGAACTAATATAGTCCTAATTATTGCAGTTTGTCACTGCCACTATCATGGCTAGAATCTTAAATAGCTGTTGAAAACATAATAGCAGTGTGTACAGTTAAACTTGGTCTGGGATATAATCAAATCTCTCCCTCTCTTGCGCTTTCTTCCACTCAGTCTTTCAGTAACACATACACAAACTTTCAAAAAACACATAAAATGTGTCTATAATTTTCCAGTATGAAAGCCATACTCATTCTTATGGCATACTAAGAATCAGTCTTTGTGTTTTAATTGGTTAATAAATTGTATATTAATCCTTTACAGATCAAGTTATAGGCAATTATAATGCAGACATAAAAATCATTTTATTATTGCCAGGGTATGAGTAGGATTTGGCAGTGTGACCTAAAATATATGAAGTAATGATACATATCATGGTATATAAATGTTTCCCTCTTAAGTAATTTATAATATGGTACGTGACTGTGGCATACTAATTATTTCATGCCTAGAGTTAAAGGTTCATCAATTAGTTATTAATATACTTTACAGTGGTTGTGGAGGCAGAGTTTCATACATGATGAAAGTTAAGAGCCATTCGGTCTGCAGAGCTTATGCGAAGTGTCTGTGTGCATGTGCAGGAGTGTGAGAGTGTGTCATTTGCTCCACTTTCTCACAACAGCTGCAGCACAATTTGGTGATTTGTGACTTGTTTTTTTTATACTGCAAATCCAGTGTTTTTCTTCCCTTTAAAGAATAGTTTGACATTTTTCTTTTGAGAGTTATAGTTATTTTAAGAGTTATAGACAAAAAATGCCTTTCCACTTTGACTTTGTCCTTTTCTTTTGCTCTGCTGCAGTGTGCACTCACTGTGTCTATGTGTTATCTCAAGGCCTGATTAAAACTCTATTAGTCATGCAGGAAACAAAGAAAGTGTAATCAAAATGGAAATCAGTGTAATGGTGCTGTGGAAACAGATGAAGCGGACAGACTAGCTTCTGCTGAAAAATACTTTTTTGGTATCTTTTGTCTGTCTTCAATAATGGTGAAGACTATTGAGTCCAGGTCCAAAATGATGAAGATACTCTTAAGATGGTTTTATAGGTTATATATTCAGGAGCAGGGACCTCATTTAAAAATTTCCCCGCTGTGGGACAATAAAGGCTTATCTTATTCTTATTCTTAAATGCTCAACTTGCAGAATCAAGGCTAAAAATGAAAGAAGTGAAATCTCGTTGGCTGTGCCCAACATTAGCATTCTTGTTTGCTGTTCATATTTTCTCTCTGTCATCAGACAGATGTTAGGGGAGAACATTTTCCAAGAAACCAATTTAATCATTGAAATTGCTTGAGGTCATGTTACAGAAATATGCTGCCTCTCTGATCAGGCTGTGTGAAGGAACTTGTCCTACAGCAAACAATCAGTCAGTCCTGTTAACAAGCCCCAGAGTCAGGCTCCCCACACTCACCATTTTAAGCCCATCCTTCACTTCTTCGAGCTGCCAGGGCCGGAGAGCTGCTGCCAATACATGACAAGATAACAATGAAACAACAGCTAGCCTCTCCAGCGTCTTCATTCACATCTATTAAGAGCTCCCAGCGTTTGTCAAACTAAACAACCTCGACTACAGGGGCAATAAGTTAGACATCAGGTTTTTTGTCATGTCAGGTTGTACAGGGGCTCATGTGCTGATTGGGTCCACACAGCCACAGTGGTGCAAACAGCCACTCAAGTCAAATCTAGTTAGAGCAGACCTCATAATTTATGACTATAGTATAGAAACGGAGCCAAAAGCCGGCATGGCGCCCTGTGGATTGATCCATGAAGAAAGGCCTGTGACCCAGAAAAGAGGACATGCTCTCATATTTGAGGAGGGCTCAGGGGGCATGACTTATAGTCTGGGGCCCAGGAGGAATGACTGGGGGGGCAGGCCTGCCTTTGTATCTTTTGGTAAGCAGTCAGTTATCTGCACACGTGCCCCATTAATTAGCCAACAGGGGAGCTGGGGCTGGGTGCAGTGTTGGGGCTAGAAGGGGGTAGTGAGATAACACTGAAGTCCTGACTTTCTATCCTGATGCCCCACGGGCAGCTGGGTACACCACCTGTTAGTGACCTCTGAAGTGGTCTCTAATTGGACTTCTGACTGTGGACCACCCAGGGAATCAGACAAAAGAAGAGTCCACATGAAGACATAAAGAGCAGACACAGTATACAAGACTTGAAGGCATAATAGATCAAATACACTTTATCAAGAATAATCCTAAAAGTATTTTTTATATTGATTAAGTTTTATTATTAGTTTTCATGAGGGCTCTACCATTTATTAAGTGTCTTTGAGAAAATGAGTCCACTTACTAGCTTTTTGAGGATTTATCAGCGAATGTAAACAATGAAGACCATCTCCATGACAATTAAGCAAACTCTATCTGCTCATAACAACTGTAAGATGTGGTTGAAAGATCCGGAATAAGCCGTTGCTATCTAGTGAAAACCATGTATCTCTGAATTTGGCAATTTTTAATTTTTCAGATGAACTGGAGGACAACTGGAGGACATGTTCCTTTTGTGGTTTGAGAAATGTCTTCTTGGGCTAAATCATTTAAACACTCAAAACTTTCATTCTCTGTATATAGGCTTAATATTGATTCAGTGTTTCGATGAGACTATTATGTCCAGCCAATCAGTGTGTCCAACTATTGTTTAAACACTGGAAGCCATCATACACCTTTTGTATTTGATTTGGTTTGCACATGGTTGTTAGTGGTAGTATGTTTACTTTTTGCAAGAAGAAATATAAAAGACTTGTTGACTTGTTTTTGAACAGATTTGTATTTTGATACTTGTTCCAGCCTATAATTACTACTTATTTGTCAGAAGCAGATGTTGCATTTGTGTTTAATTTGTCTGTTTTGAACAGATTGAAAACACTACATATATCTGACTGGTGTCATGCTCTAAGTGTCAGACAGTGCATCAGACTCTGCTTGATTTCTGTGTTTTTTCATGTCAAGCACGTTCTCATCTCATTTGTTGTGTGTATCATTGCACTTTCATTCATGTGCATGGCTGGGTTATTTTTGTGTGACTAAGAGGATCTGCTCACCTGTAGTGTTGTCAGTCAGACGCCACTGTTTGGATAAACAGACAGGCAGAGAAGTGCCAGATAATAGGTTTGGCCCAGCGTGAGGCCCTTTAACTGTCACATTAATTGCAACACTACAGGAGCAGCAGGGGGGACATGATCACTGCATTTTGGATGTATTCTTCTGTGTCTACTATTATTAATGAGTCAAAAACTGTTGTAAAGTAGGATTTGGGTCACCACTGTGTTTTGAAAAGTCTGCGTAGATTTTTGCTGTCAGTTGTCTAATGGTGGGAGGGGCAGATGAAATGACGGGTCACGCTCTTCTTCACACTCTGGTGATCTAAAATACTCTCCAATGAGCGATTCTGTCTGCCCGTCTGCTATTTATCAGAGGTGATGCCAGATCTCATTGAGGAAACAGATACTTCCGACAGACTGCCACTCAGTTAGCTAAAGGGGTTGGATGCTCTTTGATTAAGATTCCTCTTACCCCCCCACCCCAACCACCTGGCCCAAATTAACCCCCTGTCAGTGGGCCACAAAGAGAATGGGCATGGCCGAGTCTGATTTATTTCACACAGAGCCATCATAAGGGCACAGTTGGCCTCCCGTCTCCCCCATAAGCCATATACACCCCAGCCCTCTTGGCCTCCCTTTTTCTCACCTCCCCCCAATGTCCCGCCCTCACACCTCCTGTCGCACACACTCAACCTGTCACTCTGAAGAAGACACAGGCACAAAGACGGCCCCGAATCAAAAGGAGCTGATTTGCAATTAATGGTGCATCATTGTATTTGCATCAGGACTGTGTGCACGGTGTGTGTGTGCATGCAGAGTGGCGTTGTCAGTCATGCAGAGTGTGCCCTGGCCCTCCCTCCTCTGTCCTGCCCATGTGCTCCCTTAGGGTTGCAGCCACTTATGGCTATTGATATGGGAGACTCTGTTTCACACCCGCACATTTACACTCAAGCCCAACACAAGACGACAGAACAACCTCCTGCTGAGCCTAGAGAAACAAGCTGAAGACTGCATCAACACATCATTCTGATGAATCGATACCCAACAACTGATTGACACGTGTCTGAAATTATCATCTTGTTTCCTCCAGACACACTTGGATTATATGTTGGGATTGTGGATGTTTGGTTTGTTTACTGCAATGTGGATGTTTAGATTCTGCAGCCAGAGACAGAGTTTACAAGGATGGAGCCCGGCACTTCTTTGTGTGTTCGCTCTCTGCTTGTGTCAAGGATGCAGAGGGTTGGAGGTTTGGACCGTGGGTGGGGAAAGTGAGCATAATGCATCTGGGTTCTCAGTCCCTGTGGTGTTATTGTTGACAGAGACGGGAGTCGCTCAGGATGGGGACAGCGAAGGGGCAACTCCAGCTCCCACCACTGAACACGAGGATGACAACTCTTTGGGCTACACAGGTACTGCTGCTGCTTTCCCATGATTCTTAATGTGTCCTTGCATACATACATAACCCCTCGGAAATGTCAGGTTGATCCTAGATTAAGAAATGACGGTTATTTACTACATCAAACTTCTTGCACTGAAACAGGATACAGTTAGACTTTTTCAACTCTCCATGAGAAACTTTATTTCACATATTATCAGAAAGCATGTGTTGTCTATCACACAAACATGTTATGTACAGTGTAAGCCCTTTACTGAGAATAGAAATTACAAAATGCACTTGGGGGAGCCAGTTATTTACATTACAGAAATTCCCCCACAAAAAGTCCTTGGACAGAATAAATAAGCTTCAATGTTGGACAACAGTTTCCATGTGTTTCCATTGCAAATGTATATTCAAACATGATCTTCAAGGTGTGACTGCTGCTAAGAGTTTCTCAGTTTTGAGTGCTGAAAGATGAGAATTGTGTGAAAAGGATGCACACAGTGTCACTCCAAGGGCAGCAGTTCATGTAGCCGGTATCTCCTTAGACTACAGAGCTCTGTAGGGAAATGAACAGCCATAAATGAGGTCCTCACCTGAGGGACTGACTCGCACACAAGCACACACAAAAGATTGAAGTCTGGAGAAGATTAGTGATGATGCATGTGTTTTGGTTGGGTTTTTTCTGGCTCTTCCACCAGAATGAGGGTAAAAAGTTTTCTCAGTGTGTTGTCCCAGTGAGGAGACCTACCTCCCTGGGTGATTTACTGGACCTCACACAGCTTCAGGAAATCTTGTGCACAAAAAGGAAGTCTAAATTAACTGCCAAAACCGTTATGAGGTTCATCACTATGTGTGGAAGCTTGGCAGCTCTAGATTTTATTTTGCTTGAAATTCAGACTGACGAAGCCATACAATTATCTTCAGTATCACGCTGCGCCTTTTATCAATGATGCCTAGACATTTCAAAAGTTTGAGCCCAAACAACTATTAGTACAGGAATCTTTCAATTTAAACTCTTGAGTTAGCATATCGTCAAAGTTCCAAGTTTTCAACAGACTTGGCATTCTTTCAGTGGGGGTTTAAGGAGGAAAATCATGTCATATCTGCCTCACTGCATTTGCGTTCATCTTTAGAATGATAAATCTGTCCGGTGGACAGTGCCAGGAGTTCATCTTTAATCTGGCCATTTAATCCCATCTGTGCATGAAAATGAAGGAAATTGATCTGGCCCAGTCGGTGAATTGGAAATGAGACTAATGTGCCCTAATACCGCAGTCTGCCGCTGATAGAACAAAGTGGGCGGCTGCCAAAGACTCCATTTTCAGGGAGCGTGACTCACTGGATGGAACGTGAGGGTAATCTTGACAGCTGCCAGTTTTAGCTCAGGTGAAAATGGAGTGCACCTTCAAGCGTTACAGTGAAGAATGTTTTAGGTGCCTGGTCGTAATTAATTGCGTCTTTGTCATGTGATCTCTGTGACCTTTTATGGAGAGAGAGGTCAATCGATTTATTAGTAAGTTTTGCTGTTTATCTGATCTCACTTCTACACATGACATTGAGGAAAAAGGGTGGTATGTCCTTGTCATCAACGACCTGTGTTTACTAAACTCTGAAATAAAGGATAGAGATGTGTCAGTTTGAGTGAAGAACTTTACATCGGTGTGACTAATAATGTAACCTGACCCTTTTTTACTTTCATAAACCTAAAAACAGCTGGCACAGTACTAGGCAATGACACGGTAATGTCTTGTATGGTAGTCACCTGGGACTAATACAGCCTACTGTGGATTTTATAAGGAACCACATGCTGACCTGAAGTTCGCAATACATTAAAAGTGTTTTTTATTGGTCCCCCAAGAGATTGACTCTCAGCCAACTCTAAATTGTTTCCCGATATCAAAGAGCTTTCCACAGAACTTCACATTCATAATAAATGAGACTGACCTGTGTGAAGTCAGTGGATTAGAGAGGCATGCTAAAACTCTCGCATTTACACTTTGCTAGCCATTGCTTGGCAGGCAGACACACACAGAGGAGACAGGCCTTTGGTTCTTCTGCCTCGACATGAAAGGCTGAGCGTGACTTCAGAGAGCACATCAGCACTCATATCCTCTCTGCTGACAGCTACCATTGCGTTTGTCACAGATCACAAAAGGACGGCATCTTCAGAGAGCTGCTCTATTTGTCAGGTTATGGAAATAAAGATGGGGAGAAAGTGAGAGAATTGAAGGTTGCCACACTGTCACTACCTGATTGGCTGCAGAATAGAGGGGTCCAGGCTACTGTAATACCATATTTTATTCTCTCAAAGCGGTCGCCCCTGAATGCCCCTGATGAATGTACGCGGGTCATGTGAGAACAAAGTCAAGTGTAATTGAGAGCTGTGGAGTCGAGGAGTTATTGCAGAAAAATCACAAGGATTGGACAAATAGCAGAGAAAATATCTGTCAAAACACACACGGTTCAATGCAGGCTCTTATTCCACATTTCTATAGTGAAAATATAAAAGGTGCTCAGCGAGTGATAAAGATGAAGACAGCGTATGTATGATTTTGATAACCTGTTCACACTTGCATTTTTTGGGCTTGCCAACTGATGCTATTAACTGAAGTCTCTTCTGTGTCTTCATACACACACAAGACTAACACTAACACCTGAGCCTAATTTATACTTCTGTGAAAAAGTGCTGGTTGACGGGTCGCAGGACATAAATGATGCAACACTTTATCTCAAATATCACAGACTCTGAAATACTGTACTTTGTATAGCCTGGATTGAATGTAGGTAGAATGTAGATTATTCACTGAGAAAATCAAACCTGCTGAGAGTACAGAGGGTAACGGCAAGTACCTAAAACATAAACAAGAATATAAACGAGCCTCAGTTGAGCTTGACCTCTGGCTGCTATAGTAAGAACACATACCATCACTGAACTATGAATTCAAAGTATTGTGTGACACAGTTCTGTCAGCCAACACTTTGTCACATGCCACATTTTCACTGAAGTATACATTAGCTCTAATCCTTTTTTATACTTAAGTAAGAATGTCTCATCCAACATGCCACAAAACTCAATATACAAAGCCAGTTGTGAGTGTTAGTAAGAGGTGTCGTGGACCTGTTCCTTTTTGTAAGGTCACAGCTGTTATTGAATGTGGCATTCTTTATGGAAAAAAGCTTAAACTGGTAAGAATAGGGGGAGGGCAAGTTGCCCCAAAACATCCAGCAGAATGATGCAATTGCTTTGGTGATACATGTACAGATAGATTTGAATAGGTAGCAGATAACAAAATGTTGAGTGCCAAATTTTAGTTTGCCGACACTTCATTGCCATGAACCATGTATACACATCTGATGGTAATTAGTAAGTAATTAAGTATATATTAAGTAGCTAAGCATGTAGACTTTTCATTGGAAATATTGCAGAAGTACTATGATAATAGAGGCCAAATGAAGCTAGAAAAAAGTATTTTCTGTGAGTGAAAGAAAGATGGAGCTAAAATAGTTTTTACTAATGCTGTTATTTTTTTGTATTTGTCTTTTAAGTCTATTCATTTTATGTGATACTGACCTTGACCAATAAACTTTAAATTAAATGTCTCAGCATCTTTTTAACCACGTTAAACCATAATCTGAGAGCTTTACACAGGTACTCGTTGCACATCAAATAACACTACGCCTACTCCTGTTAACAAGCAAACGGGCACCGCCAAGCTAGTTTAATAGGAACTAAAATCAGCAGAACATGTTACTACAAGTTGTTGCTCATATTCACAACACTTCCATTATTTTACAGAAGACATATACGTGCACAGACAAGACAGTTTGATTTGATTCAGGTGACGCTAACTGTTTTGAGCAGAACAAGTTCACCTTCACTTTCGTAACTGTATGTAGGGTAAACTGGAGGATATTCAACACTAAACTGAGAAACAACATCAGCATTTAGCTCATGTGTGAGCAAAGTGTAGCTTGAGAACAGAGTTGTTGCTTACAGATTGTCCTCATATTGTTGAGGCTTAGTGGATGGTGCCTGTTTTCCCCTTATTGATGCAGAGGTGGAGTGGTGTGTGTCTGGATACATGGCACTGACAGTTTTACCATGAGAGAGATGGAGAGCTCTACTCTCTATTTGTCCTTTGCTCTCATTACTGGGCTGTTGTGCTGGCCTTGAGTCCCCACCCTGAAAACCAATTTCCTTGATCCTTGAAGAGTCACCACAGCATCAGCGTGTCACATCTCCATGACACTCACTTATGTTCATCAGTCTTAGTGCCGTGGTTATCATGATACAAGAAGCAAAGAGAGCACTACACACTCAGTTAGCTGCACTCCCCCATATTATCCCCAGTACAACAGCAGCACTCATTTCCTAGCAGTGTAACAACAGAGAAAGATCCCTGGCCACACCCGGAGTAGTGATTCACTTGAGATAAAATTAGTTATAACCATGCACTAATGTCCTACACGCAGCTTCCCCACAGCCTCTGTGCTGCTGAGGCCAGTAAAGGGGTTTTTTTTTTGTTCCCCATCCAATCTCTTTTCATCTCCCTCATCCACACAGCTTAGCCTAGCAATGTCCCAGGAAATGGGTCTATTAGCCATTCTTCTCAGGAAAGAAAGAGGAGTAATGTGGTCAAGAGGCACTGGAGTGGGGATAAGATTTGAGATGGGAGTTAGCACGAGTGCACAGGGGTCAAAGCACAAAGACTATGAGGTGAGAATTAAATTAGAATACTCAGATTCACGTTTCTAGTGTCCTCATGATAATTGGGAAGAAGATTAGATAGGGTTTTGCTAAGTGCTAATAATCAGCTGCTCCTGACTCGTCAAACACACTTAATTTCTCTTTGAAAGGATAATAAGTGTTTTCTGATGATGTAAATGGGTCACATTCTTCACCATCTCAAAGGTGAGAGGAGGAAATGATTTGGCTTCTCTAACTTTACGGGAGTTGGTGGTTCAAAAAGCTGATAAAACAGTGATGTCCAAACTGGAGAAAGAAAAGATAAGAAAGGTAAATCTTTCACATAGGACACCAGAGTCAGGCACCTAGTGTATGTTGCTGGTAATATTACATACACATAGACCTAGTGAATTCAAAAATAGATTCTGATGATTGGCACAGATTTCAAAGCACTTTGTTGTACCCATCATGAAGTGCTGAAGAGTAACTACATAGTGTCAAGAATAAGCCCTCAGGAACAGCGTGGTGCTTTGAGGCAGTGTCGGCGTAGTGGCCACTCTGTGTTGCATCACGTGATGCACACTGTTCCCCTAAAATACTTTTTCCCATACACAATCTTTACAAAAGAGATGGATATATTTTTCTGAGCGTCTCAAATACGGTGAAATGGCAGAATTATATCCATTTGGTTCAATAAAATTTGGAAACTCTATCAGTAAATTATTTTAGGTTATTCATGTGTGCGGGGAGCCGGGAAGTCAGCAGACCCAGTGCACATGCTCACCGATGTGCCCGGTGAGCAACTTTCATATGAATGAGGCTCCATCTTGGAACGTGGTATCCAGTTTTTGTTCTGTCATTTATGGTCAAATACCCTGTCAGATCAAGACAGCAAACCAGTGTGTACAATATTAGCTTAGCAGCATTATTTGCCAAGAGCAAATACAACCGCTCTGTAACCTACAGCAAGGAGTAACAGCAAAAACATCAACACCAGCTACAACTTATGTTAGCTGTATGACAGCTGTAGCTGCACAGCTGTTTGGATATGCTGGAGAGCTTACATGAGGCATGCCTCATAAAATCCAAACCACTGTCTAATTTTAGCCACAACTTCATCAGCCAAAAGTTAATAATTTTTACAATAGAAAGTCAGGAGTGTTAAGTGCATGTCCTAATCACTCCAAGTGTGAAGTGCTCTAAATTCTCTGTTTCTTGGTCCTCTGTTTTGCCATTAGTGCCATTAGAAACTGGGCTGCACTCTACCAGAGAGGTACATCCATCTTAAATTGCATTTCACTTACTTAAAAAGTGTGTACTGTCGATACAATCCTGATAATTTTGTATGTTGTTGCTTAATTGTTTTACATTACATCAAAACATCTAAAAATAATTTACTGGAGTTGCTGGTAATATACACTACTTTAGAGCTACTAAAAGTAATATACAGTACTTTGAGAGCTACTGTACATCCCTCATAAATTAGAGCTTTTTTAAATCACCCACCCACAGCAGCATCTTTGCTATTATGTCTGACAAAACACTATACATAGTTTATATGTTCATTTCCCAAGCTGCCTTCACCTTAAGATCAATTAGCCATCTTTATGAGCAAACGCATAAGGAACGCTTTTCCACATCACTGACAGCCCTGTGTACTCCTCCCAGCAGAAATTACTCTAATAACTTTCTGCCAAGACTGATGGCTTGATGATCTGTAAAATCATTGCTGGTTTTATTAGTGGTGATATGATTCATGCACAATCATGTTGCACATGAAGTTCAGCCAGAGCCAATATTAGGCCTGTTTCTCTGAGACTCAGTAGGAGCTGTAGGGGGCTGTGGAGGCACAGCAGGGTGGCTGTGTCTCAGCAGGGCTCAGCATCTGTGTGTGAGAGAGGAGAATATCATGAGATGGGGGGGCTGTAAATCTGAGCAGCACCTGCTCCCTGGACTCTGGCGCGTGGTGTGAGGTCAGCAGCCCCAGATATCCCATCGATCATATTTATTACATTCATCACAGCGCCAGTTTGTTTTGGCAGCTGATCGCACCAGGGAAAGAGAGAGAAAGAATAGGCTTTTTATTTGAGGGACGGGGAATTCTTTGAGCATGAGCAGTGTCTTTGCATTTTTCTCTGCTCAGGGTCTTCAGAGACAGATCAGTCACTGGTATTGGCTCTAAGTCCCCATTGAAACCACAACTCCTGCAGAATGATATTCAAAGTACAGTTCTGGAAAGTTTCTGAGAGAAATAACTTTGAGAAAGAAAATATTGATGTCCCATCAATTCTCAGCTCTGTGGCAGTTTGGGTTTGTAGTTGAGGTTTGTCTATAATATTGAGAGAACAATTTGTGTTTTTACTGCCTTGATTGGTTTCTTTTCAATAATATGAAAGAAAACCAAATTACTTGAATTATGTTTATCTAGACCACAAAAACTGCAGAACATTTGATCTGGGCACTGACTGACTGTAGCCATGAAATTTTATTATATATATATTATATTTTATTATATATTATATATTCATGGAACCTAGAGGATGAATCCAGCTCACTTTGGTGATCTCCTGACTTTTCCTATAACGCCACCATGAGGTTGGCTTTGTGATTTTGAGTGAACCATCTTGACAACTATTGGACGGATTGTCAAGAATTTTGTACACACATTCATTCCCCTCAGGATGAATTGTAATAACTTTGGTGATCCCCTGACTTTGCCAGTGCCATCATCAGGTCAAATCTTTCATTTGTGCACTTTGGTTTATGACTGAATACCTTCAAACTGATGACATTCCCATCAGCCTCAGCTGTACTTAGTGCTAATTAGCAAATGTTAGCATGCCAACCCGCTACACTAAGAAGGTGAACATGGTAGACATTATACCTGCTAAACTTCAGCATGTTAGCATTGTCAATGTGAGCACGCTAACATTAGCATTCAGGTCAAAGCACAGAGATGCTAGAGCGGCAGTAGACTCTTACGTCTTGCTCAATAATGTGCTGTAGTCTCAAAATACAAAATGTGTTTTTGATGAAAAGGGAATTGACTGAATGTGGATAAACTGAGCAACTGATCTGAAAATACATTCTCCAGCAAATTGTAAATACTTGATCTAATCTCTTCCTCGGTTATTCCTGTCTGGAGTCTGAGAACTGAATATTTTTACTAGTTTGCCATGTCAAAGAGTCTATTGTATAGTTTCACGCTGGTGACAATGTCCTGAATGTGTAGCTGGTTCTCTCTAATTGAACACTGAGTTGTTTCATCTGTCTCTGTCAGTGCTGTCAGATCTGTATATCGAGAAAACATTTACTGACTGAACAGAAGAGCCTTTTCAAAAGATAAACCTTTACAGCTCACATATATAATGCAGTTGCAATGTATGACTTACAAATTTGACGAGGAAATTGCTGTTTTCTCTTAAATAATGGTCAGATTGTTGCTCTGATTGAGCTCTGCTCTTGTTCAGGATCTTGTTTGGTATCTCGCTGCCATGTGATTGGCTAAGGGCCAGCAGCGATAAGAACAAAGGAATCTCTTGGCTCAGTTACCGTGAGCCCCACTGTCAGTCATTAAAGCTCTCCTCTCTCTAAACCAATTAAGCCAATTAAGCATGAAACACAATGCTGCTTGTTTCTGCCGCTCTGTGCATTTCAGTGAGGGAAGGAGTGAGGCGCAGGTCACTCGACAAGCTGCGTTTGATGAAAAGATGAGCGATCCAAGGACAGCCAGAGATACTTTAATGTTGTCTAATTGTGTTCACATCTCATCTTCCTGTTATGCCAGTGCAGTCACGCATGGAGATGCACAAACTGGGTACTGTAGCGCTGAAGTGCTGCCTAATCTTAATGCTGAATACTTGTTACTAACATAATAAACTTCATATCTTCCCATATGGAACATAATCATACAGGAGGAGAGTTTGAACACAAGCAACTAATAAACATTTTTTCTGACAACAGAAGTGCAGAACATTCATGCCAACTTCCTGAACGTCTGTTGCTGCAAATATCCCAACGTCTGTATTTTGATGTTGCTGCCAGGATGTTATGTGATAGCTGGGTTATTTTAATCAGCCTCCACAGGCCATGTCGAGGCTGACGCTAAACAGATGCTAATGTGAGGCCCATTAAAAGACACAGGGAAAGAGGGATTCAGTGTGCGCAGGCAGGCGGAAAAGCAACAGCCTGTTTATCGCCTCATCCTGCTTTGTGCTCCAAACCTCGTCGCGGCATCCTGTGAAGCTCCCCCTCTTTCTTTCTCCTCAGTGTCTGCCCCCCACTCCCCCCCCAACTTGCCTCACATTTCTTGCAGGAGTGTCATGCATGGGGGCATTCCCTGAACAGAAACAGATTTGTTTAGTTCTCCGTCATTTTCTTTCACTGGACCCCTGTCTTTATTTTATCATGTCTGAAAGCTGAACAGAGAGGCTATAGTGAGGAAAAGAATGTTCTCACTCTTCTGTTTATGTTTTGTTACACTCTGCTTTGCATCTTACTTGCTTTGTCCCTTTCTCTACTCTCTGGCAAACTCTCAATATAATAGTGACAAGAGACATTTTTAGTCTTGTCCAGTTTTTAAAAGACTTTTTGGCTTGTTTCTGAGGTTCATCTGAGTGGGTTAACTGTATTTATTCTGGGTTGGAGCCCAGAATTATACATTCTTGGGCTCTTTTGTGGAGCTGAACTTGAATAACTTGACGGGCAGGGGGAAATGGCCTGACAATCACTGAGGTTTCTTTCGTAGATGTTCCAGAAATATGACAAGACTGCACTTAGTGCTTCACTTTCAGTCGCTTCTGATACGTGTCAATGTCTAAATATGGTTGGTTTTAGTCTGACTGGCCAGCTGTGATTTGAATTTAACTCTGTATTTTGGCCTTTAGCTATATTTAAGACAAATGTGAAAATACTAATGATGTATGCATTATACTTTTTAACCCATATTGATTAACCTTAACTATGTTATTCATACATTTCGACAGTCTTGACTTTTAATCACAAGCCATCTTAGCTTTTCAAAATGGACATAAATCAAAATGTTTGCCTGTTCTACAGTTAAAAACACTACAGAAAGTCACTTCAAGGTAAACATAGTAGATTTCTTATGATGGCAGGGACTTGTGCAGTTAGTTGTGGCATGGTTTGTGCTCCTGGAGCTTCACCACTCCCTCAGCAACCAATCAGAAATGATCTGTTCCCTCTTTTAGCAGTGACACAGTAACACCAATATAATCTTGAACTTCCTCAGGACTTCAGGTCATTTCTCCTCTCCCCCCTCACATCACTTCTTGTCTCCCATCCCTTCCTTTCAGTCTTTGTCGGCCCCACGTTAACAATCTGTCACAAAATCATCTCATTCTCAAGAGTGCCATGACAGAGCAGGGAGAGTTATCCTCCTTGTAAGCCCACTGCATGACAAAGCAGCCTTCATTTAACATGATATATCCTGCAGATTCGAGTGACTGTACACATAAATCATGCAACAGTTTCTTCTTACAGGAAGTTTTAAAAGTAAGAGATTTCCATATGTTGCAAGAGACTTGATAAATGTTGGCTCAGCTGAGTAAAACACAATTCCATATGTTTACACTCCTCTATTAAGCCTTTGGTCCTCCATTGAGGTTGGTAAGGAGAGGACAGAGCTTTAAAATGATATAAATTGATGCCATGAGTCAGCCAGTGTTTTATCCAGTTTCTTCACCTTTTTCACACAGTTTCAAGTCTGTTTATGAGCATAACAGCCCTGAGAGTCTTGCCCCTTCTTGTCAGACATTGCACTCCTGACTGGTTCACTCAGTCTTCCTAGATACTGGTTCTGATTTGTGATGGGCTACTTGTGTAACTGTAAAATGAATCACAGCCCAAAAACTGAAGCAGGTCAAAGTTACCCTGCAGCTGTTTTATTGATTGTCTTGGAAAATCCTAAAGGAGCTCAATCAAACGCAGTCCTTTTGCCTCTTGTTATTCGTATTTATCTTTTCAAAACACCTTGGAGACGCGCTGCCCATTGTCAACTCACAAAGTCTACAAATTTGAATTGCTGTCTTATAAAAAGAAAAGTAGCACAATGAATAAATAAAAGGAAGCCTCCTCAAGGACAGGGCATGGATGATAAAAGGCTGTGGTGAATGTGAGGCAAGTGAAGTATGGTAACCATCCAACTAAAGTGCCTGTGAAGGGAGCTCAAACATACTGTACCTGTGACTGCCACATTCTATCCAAGGTGGCTGCAACTTTGACAAGTTTCTGTTTACTCCCTAAGATATTCAGGAGGTAAAACTTCAGCCTGTGGAGTGTGAAATTCCAAAATGCATCACTTTTTCTGAGGATGGAAAAGTATTCTTCTGTCTATTGGGAGAGAGTGTTTTGTTTGCCTCTCAACAGGGAGCATCTTTTCGAGTGGGGAAAGGTTTTGTTTTATGCCATCTTGTTTGGTGCGCTGCTAAGATGGGAATGAAAGCCATTAAATAGTCTTAGTTAGGAAAAAGGGAATGTGGGCTCCTTCGCCTTACCCCGTCTGCGTGTCACCCCATCACCTCTATGCTGAGGGGGCGTAGGTTTTGTGAGGAGTCCAACACATCTGAAAAGGGGCTCAGCATGTAGCCTACAGGATCCCCCGTCCTGCTGCATGCATAGAAACATCATAAGAAAAGACGAAACGTCCACAAACTCCTTTTGAATATTAAAAGGAGATTTATCAGTGATAAAAAGGCCGGGAAGATGACAGACAGTTTCTCCATTGAGCGATTATATGGTGAGATGGAGAGGGGAGTGAACTTCACCATGCACATTGTATACAGAGTTGCCCTCATTAAGATCCCATCGTACTCTGGGGGGAAACATTGTCACTGGATTTAGGAGACTGGCCAAGACTGCAGGGGTCTATGTATTTGGCAGATCTCAAGGGTATAGCAGCATGAAGGACTCTTGGTGGGAAGTGTAGCAATGTTTTGTGTTTTGTTGCTGTTTTTGAGAATTTTCAGGTGGATCTTTGGATTGGATTTTTATTATTTGCCACTTTTCAAGGAATACCAGTGTACAGCCACTGACCTAGCAAGAAAGGAGTGTTTTTATGATAGTTATATGCACGTCTACTGGCCCTGCGTTGTCCACACACATCACTATGCAGATTTTGTGTTTGCTGGTGGTGCTGTTTGCCATGCTGGTCATGCTGGGAGTTCCTAAAGACCATAAGGGTCCACAGAAGTCTCACTGGTGCAAACGGCTGCCTAATAATAATTTTGGACTTCACCAAAACCACAAGACTTTGAGGAACTCCCACAACAAACCACATAAATGCAACCAAGTCTTTCACAGTAAGTACAAAAAAGTGCTATGTTACATAACTGTCATCCAAAAAATAATGACTCATCAAACCTTTGACAACATCCAAAGTTGTTTTGGTTCTCTTTAGTGGTTGTTAAAGCCTTGGAGCACTTTGGAGTCCGAGATGGGGACATTTTTTTTATCCTTTTGTACCTTGTATATTCTTGGAAGTTGTTTTGTGTGAAAGCCTTTGGCTGTGGTGTTAAAAGCTCTCTGCTGTCTCTGCTGCTATCACAGCCCTGACAATATAGTAGTCATTTTTCCTGCTTCTGCTGGTCTGATCAAGGTTGCCAGGGAGGGGAGAGAGAGAGGACAGAGAGCCTCCCTGTTCATAGAGCTCAGTCGTCATAACTTACGCATACTGTGGGATTTTTTCTTTTTTTCTTTTCTTTTTCTTTTTTGATAACCATAGAAGACGGGTGAAACCAAACCTGAATACAAAAGGGTCTGATGCAACTTTAAACTATGAAAACGTGATGATATAGGTGGGGCCATGGGCAAAGTCCAAAGAGTAACTTAAACATATATATATACTTTTTAGGATGGGATGTTCTTTGAAATCTAACTGTACAATAATACCAGTATAAACTACTGATATCAGCCTCTTTTTCAAAATTTTGCATATTCATTTCCTATCATTCTTTTATCTGTAGGTAATGTGAGAAAAAGAGAGATGAGAGCACCGTTAGTGATCCGTGATGACAGTGTCTATTTTGTGTGACAGTTTTATTTTTGCATTTCGCTGTGCTACATCAAACATTCGAAATGCTCACGTCCTCTTGTAGCAATCAGCCCTTCCAGACTGCCTCCCATTCTGGTGGTTCTAAGTGAGGACTTTGCTGATAATTGCTTCTATGTTACAGTTCCCTGCTGCTGGCTAGAGGACATTTTACTATTCAGTTGGTGGTATTCAGCTGAACAGCCACTTTACAGATCCAGGGCTATAAAAGCTTTCAGGAAAACAGGGCACATGAGGACCAAGTGGGAATGGAGTGTGTAAACCTGTAATATAATGCACACATGGATGAATGAGAAATGAAAACATGTTCGGAGTTGAAAGACAGACTTTTCTTCAAATATGTCACTTCATTTTTATACAGACTCCAGATGGGCTTTCAAACTGGTGCATAGAGACATGCAAGGGTCGCTGAAGGGGGGCAACTGCAGGGTGCTGTATATGAACAGCTTCTTTTCTAGCTAGTCATATGATCATTGATGTTCATCTCCTCATTTGTATGAGAATAGCTTGTTCCTTAATTTTCAATGATTGTGTTTAAAGTGCTTGTATTTGTATTTTTATGCTACAATGTGCTAAATGGAGTGTTGTCATGGTCCTTTTGAAAAAGATATGCTTATGAAGGCTATTTATACTCTTTATACTATTTTACTAGCCCTTCTCAACATACATAGTTTTTATTATTGCACTTGTTGTGAGAGAATGATTATGATGAGTCTCCACTGTCCAGCCTTCAACACTGAAAAGCGACAACATTGTCATTAAACGCATTGTGTGTTCTGAGAAGTATTTGAAACATCACACTGATCACAAATGTGTCACTAGGCACGCTTTATCTGAAATACCATGTATTCTTCCCTGGTGAAAACAGGTCTAGTAGTTCAGACAACCTTCACTGGAGGGCGCTGTTTGGTAACAAATGTTCAGTGGAGCCGACGTAGACGCTTTGAGCTGAGCTGAGCTGTGGAAATGTGAAAGTCTTCCAGCTGTTCTTTTTAGTCATTCATGTTTCCCCCACATTTGAGATCTTTTAAAGCAAGATAACTTGCAACAGTTATAAAGTATACTTCCCAGATCTAACAGAGCTACTCTGTGTCTAAAGATGGTTAGACTCAGAGGTTCAAAAGAAATAGCTGGCTATAGGCTGAACTGATCACACCACTGCAGAGAAAAAGAGATGAGAAACACATTTCTTATGTTGGTGACTCCCAAGTTCGTGTCACATTTGGGGAAAATGTTAAATTAGGAACATGAATCACGAGCTAAATTGTCAAACCAGATATTAATTAACCATATGTAGTCATAGTGCACTAATGTTTTCTTTGGATCTTTCATTATATTATTCTTATATCGAAAACGGGTTGCTGTTTGGAATCGTTATGAAGACAGTTCTCAGTCTAACATAAGCAACATAGGCCTGCGTGTAGGCATGAGGTTTTACATGTAAAACAAAGTGTTTTAATGAAAATGGTACATCTATACAATATATCATGTTTGGACAGTTTGATGACAAAGATTTAATACATTTAAAATATAATCTAGTTTGTAATATTATAATATTAATAGACTGAAACCACAGCATACAAAACAAAACCCTAAAGTATTTTAGAACCATTATACTGCCTATAATAACTACTGACTTCCAAAAACATACTGTTAAGTCGCTTTAGGAATATCACTGGAATAGGCTGTTACATTTGTTTTTAGTCATGAACCGCAGAAAGAATAAAAACATGTCCGAATAGTTTTATAAGGTTTCTCTTATTATTGGACGTAGTTAAAGAAAATACCGTAGCCTGCCAGTGTACGCTGTGTAACTGCGCTGCTCAGTGGGATCCAGGCGGGAAGAGGTTAAATTTCTTCTCTGGTAAACATTGTCGGGTCTGTGGAGGGGGTAGAAAGGCGCATACCAATTGACGAGGCATTCCGCTTTTCTTGAATGAAATGCTGTGAATATGAATCCGTATGTCCCCCCTCTCGCCTGAGGTTCGGGGTCTGCGACGCGCACGAGGCTCAATCGGAGTTGCAGCAGTTGAGAAACGGGGGGAAAGTGATGGAAAAGTTGCACTGATCTTGTGTGCGGGTCTGGTGGATGAGAGAGGACAGGACCAACTCGCAAAGTTTCCGATCTCAAGTGACAGATTCAGAAATGGACTGAAATAATGTGACTGCAAGGATAGAGCCTTTTAGCGTGGACTACAGCGAGCGCTCGCGTTATTTTCCTCACTTTTCAGTTACAGTGGATTTATTATTTTGTCCTCTTTTTGCACAAAGGAACTAAATGATTTGAATGAGATCGCCTGACTGCTCTGAGCGCACGGCAGCAACGGGATGAATTCAAAGGAGAGCTCTTCTACTTCTCTGCTCAGATATTCTAGCATACTTTTAACACATCATTCAGTTCAGCTGAGCTACTGAAAACAGCATGTGTTGAATTTTCGGGCTGTTTGGACTGTTTTTGTATAATTTTCCCCATCTTTTTAACTCTTCTACTCGCCCATATCAAGAAGCCAAAGCAAGCTCTTGATAAACTGCTCTTGGACTGTTATATTTTTGCTTTTTGTGACCCACAAGCCAAAATCTGGGTGTTACATTTTCAAACTCTGGATCTGGAGATTTTGTTTTGCAGTTTGACATGAAGGAGCGGATGCCTGAATTGTTTTTTGAATAATTTGGATTACACAAGAACATTTTTACCAAAAGAGAGACGTTGAATGATGTCTCCAACTTCTATTGGATTTGTATTTCTGTTAGGAATTCTCCATGTGTGCTCAGGTAAGTCAGTGATCATTATTCGGAAGCAATCTAGTTGATATCGTCTTTTATTTGGGTTTCACAAGTTGAATTTTGAAAAAAAGTTAAGAGGAGTCAGTCAGAGTCAGAGGAGAAAAAAAATCCCAATTTATCCCTTTAATTATTTGTGAAGCTACATATATTTATACAGTTATTCAGTTGTTCTGCATGTACTATAGTCTAAAACAGTTTCATTTAAAATCATTCAATGAATTTTGAAAATACATTACTAAAATCTTGCCTTCTCAGTGAAAAATGGTTGCTGCAGGGCAAATGTAGACACAAACTTTCCCAACTGGAAAATACTTTTTCAACATTAGACTTTTGTCAAAAAGTGAGTGTGTTTTAGCCCTTTGTCTGGTGTTTATACGGTGTATTGTTTTAGTTTCATGGTTTGAAATGAGGAAGGCAACATTCTGATACACAACACAGACATTTTCTCTCTTGACCAAAAAAGTCTCTTTATCCCGAGAGTTGAGACTCTCAGGGTAAAGATACTTTTTGATGGGGGTTGTCTAACTTTTAAGAGCTGAGCACACATAAAGTCACACATAAAGTGCTGAAGCCATGTGGGATCAGTGGAGACAGCAACTATCATCCTTCATGCAGACAGCACCGGCCCCTATGGAGACCATGTTTCCATGTATGTTGCAATTCTGCCCATGGATGACTGTTACTGCTGAGTGCAACATTTAATTTAATGTTTTTAAAATGAAAATCCTCAGCATCTCAAATGACATAAATTCTTATTTTTCATCTGTCTTTTTTCCCCACTGACTGTTGGTCTTGTTTTAATTCAGCTTTATTCCGTTTATGCAGCTTATGTGGAGCTACAACAGCTTGCTTTCAGTTGTCTTTGTCCTCTGATGCCGCTTGTATTGTTCCTTATTATTTTACACATTATTCCTCCTTACCCATCACAAGGATGTCTTTATAGAGCTCCTGGACAATCATAGATGTGGTTTTCCAGGTCAGTTGCTTCTAAGTTATGAGGAAACAAATGCCTGCCCCGCCATTATAAGACATTAGGAAAAGTGCATCCTGAATGGGAGCAAGAGGGGCATTTTGCACAAAGAAGAACTTGTACAAAACCTGTAAAAATAGAACAGTTTAAGACAAAAAACATTTATAAGGTAGTTTATTAATACTCATACATACAAACCTACTGTATCAGAGTAAAATCAGTGACGTCCAGGCCCTCTACTACTGTTTATCGTAGCTCCAACACACCTATATAATTACCTAAGTAATAGTGTAATCATTTTCAAGTTTAAACCTGAAAAAGGCTTTCTGCATGAGTATAAATGTTAGGGATCTCAGCTCAAACTGAAAGGTAGTACTTCTGTGTCTGGTGGACGTGTTTGTCCAGTTTTTGAGTCTGTGTCTTTCAGCAGAATTTCATCATCCAAATTCAGATGTTATTCGTGTGTCCTGATTGGTTTCCTGAACTGGGTCTTTGTTTTCTGTAGAGCGGCAGAGATGTAGTGATGGGAAAAGCCTGTGACACTACAATCGTTTTGAGGAAACACTGTAGCACCTAAACAGGAAGTGGGGTGAGAGGTGAGCGTTTTAGAGCCTCCACCCTCGGCCAGATCCTGAGCCTGGGCTGAGCCACTAATGGTCCTGTCCTGTGAGAAAGGCCGTCAGACACCGGGGTTTCCAATTACGCCTAGCCATGGGGATGTCTGGGGATGTTTTCTGGGGAGAGGCGTGAGAATAGGGCCTGCTAATAGAGATGGACTGGACAGCAGATACTCAAAGGATTGGTCTTGGATTAGACACTAGTGTCAGGAAAATTGGATTACACGCCACTTGCCAGGAGAAGATTTCATATTTGCTGCTAATTGGAGGGTTAACAACTTCATTCTAGTGTAGGGAGGGTATCAGATCTCTTAAGTAAATTCTTAATGGTGTTTAGTAACATTTCTGTGGATAACATCAAGTTAATTTTCACATTGCTGGCCTGGTTGTAAGAGAGTATTTTTATACTACTTGTATGTGTGAAATAGAGGGAGAGAGATGAGATGACCTTTGCCCTTGTCAAACTCGTGGTGGCTTGCTTATTGCCGCCTTACCCTGTCTGAAGGTTGTAAATTGATACCTCCATCTATCATGTCTCACCCTGTTATCAGGCGATCTGTCCTCCTGCTATACACTAAATGGTTGTTATCTCTCCTCCAAGTGCTCGTCAGACCTTATACTCCCCTCAGCAGTACCATTCAGATGAGGGCAAGTGGTGGCTATACTTCTCACACTCAAAATGACACCACGGATTACTTTGAGGAAATAAGGGCTGTTAGAATGATATATATTAACAGTCAGTATATAATTTCAAAGCAAATATCTTCTTTTTAAAAATATACATCCATGTTGTTGTCAACACTTTGGATGATTATATGCAAGCACAGCAGTGTGAATAAGTGTGAGTATGTACAAATGCTGATAAAAATATGGGCCGTGGGAGTGGTGCCCTGATAATCAGCCCCAGCCCCAGCAGCACCTAGCCGCTGAGGTCTTGACAAATTGACTCGTAAGTGCTGATAAATTGCAGAGTCCTTCCACCTCCTACATCATGCCGATATGACAGGACACAGCAGGCTCCAGGGCCAATTAATGAGCAGAGACCACAGGTGAGACCCATCTCTGTCATCTTGCCATTACCTTTCACATGGCCTGAAAACATACTCATTAAAGTCAGCCTCTTCCCTTCACCATCTCTCACAGTTACCCACTTATTTTTATCATGTTTTTTGAAATAGTGTTCTGGTATTCCAAATAACCCAACAATCATGTTGTTTTGGAGAGTTTAACCTTCTGAACTGATGTTGTGTGAGGGCAGTGGGTGTCTTGAGAAACATAATGGGAAAGGGTCTCATGTCTGCTGTGTCACACCTGTGTGAGGTGACAGTGTCCATAAAGCTATGTCTCAATAACTTCCACTAATACACATTAATCTGATCCTAATCCAAATCAAGCAGGGTTTTACACCCTAAGATCCAGGATTAGGCAGACTTTGGCTTAGTGAAACCACAAAGAGGAATGTGGGAGGACCCGTGTCCTCTTCCTGTTCATGAGAACTGTGGCTAAGTCATTAATGACTGACTATATAAACATTTCGAAGCAGTTTGTTTGAGGGCAGATAATTAGGCGGTGACTCTTAATGATCTGATTTCCCCCAACTGCTCTTCCTTTAATGACCTAAAGGCGCTGCTTAATTGGATTAATTAACAAATCCATCTGACGTCAATAGTTTGTAATTCGACTTTGCTGCAGCATGACTGATACGCATGTCTGAACGGAGAATCAGAGGATTTAGGTAACCTTATAAAACTGAGGATGCATCCCAATGCCCTGTGTGTCAACCTCCTGGTATTTCAATTTCCTCAGGAATTAACTGCTGTGTCTCACCAGGCTTCAGTTTAGACGGTTAGAAATGAGGAGAGTTATGCTCATTGCTTGCTGATAATGTTGTTATGACTTATTTAGCAAGTATCACTTCTGCCTGTCAAATTGTCCATCAGTATAAGCTTTAAAAAACGTATAGCCAGACAGAGTAAAGCCGTCGACACTAAGAATACTCGGAACATAACTTCATATAAGCTTTTTAGTCTGGAGCTGGCTGATACTAGAAAGCAGCTGGCGTGTCCAGCATATTAGACTCATGGGTCAGCCAGTATAGTAAATGCATCTTGTTCTGACAGTTGATGTGGAGGACAAACATTCCCTGTTGCCAGTCTGTGTGGAAGTTATAAATGGCATGCCCTTATAGGATGAAAGGTGCTGTCTGGTTTCTGTCTCCGTTCACAAATGACATGCTGAGAATTCCCACAGCTTTGCTTCCTGTTATGAAAAATGCAAAAAGTTTACACTGCAGAAACAGTAACGCACGAGCAGATTATGTAATGCTAGTCCGCATTTGATTCTACATTGTATGTGCATGTTTACTTGATCTGGCTTCACCCTGGATTAGTTTCCCAATGACTCCACTAATATAGACGTGAGTGAGAAAGAAAGGCGGAGAGGTGGGGAGTGTGTTTGTGTATGTGTGGGGTGTCGAAAGAGGGCTTAAGGAATCTCTTCATCCTCCTACCCATCCCCCTCATTTTTTGTTTTGGCCCAATTTTTTAAGACTTGCCTTTTTTTGTGGCCGGTCAGTGCAGAGCCTTTCTTAAATAAAGCAGGCCGACACGCAGAAAAAGCCTGTGGGGACGGGCAGACTGCATTGTGTCGCCTTAACAGGGCGATTGTAAGGCATGGAGGAGGGGAAGAGAATGGTTCATGAGGGACTGAGGGTGTGTGAGGAGCATGGGGGGTGCAGCTACACAAAGGCTACCCCAGGGTGTGGAAGGGGGATGGAGGGGGAAGAACGGAGGACGAAACAGTCAAACATACCATGATACACCAGCTCTGGGAATACTCTTGATCTGGCTCTCTGTGCTCACATTGCATATTCTTACTGGTCCCTCATGGCAGAAAATGTGCTGATTAGGGTGATAGCGGTGGAAAACTGCGAGGCAAGGATACTAGTGTGGTTTTTTCTTATAAAGGTGGACATGTGGGGAGAGGTGAGGTTGTGCTGAGTAAATAAATGATGCTACAAAGCTTCAGTGTGGCATTGAGGGTTTAGTTTGGTGTAGTAAGGCCAACATCCCTCATGTATCTAAATTCTGCATGCTAAGGATCTCCCAGAAGGCTTGCCCTGGGCCTGGTGTTTGCTGTGGTGGAGAAGCCATGCTATCATGGGGTGCTCTGCCTTGTGCATTTTAAAAAGGCTCAGACCTCCCTCCCTTTCATTTTCTCAACTGGGGAGACAGAGAGGTGGCATTGAGGACAGCCTTTCCCCAGTATCCTTCTTTTCTTTCTCACTCCCTGAGCTCAGGCCTCCTCCCAGCCTCTGTGACCATTCTATTACCCTGTCATTGCCAGGCCTGGATACACTTTTGAAATGCTAAACCTCTCTTTCGTTATAACTGACAGGGGAAAATACCATTAAAGAGGCTGAGAGGAATAGATTAAATTAGCAGTTAAAAGAGAGACTGCTAATTAGTTGATTGATGTCTTTGGTTCCTCCCCCTCTTAGCTATTCTGTCGTAGTTAAGATTAAGGTTCTCCCTCCCTATCAAACATTATTTCCTGTTTATTTAAAATTTTGAAACACTTTTTTTAAATTCACACAGTGCAATCAATGCATTGGAAGATTCATGTTCAAAATCCACTCTCATCCATATCTGCATCAGCAACTTTATGTGCGAGTTCCTGGGGGCTAATTCTGTCACAGAAAGACAGTGATAAAAGTAGGAGGGGTGCGCTCTATTTAAGAGGAAGTGCTGGAAAACATAATTAATGACAAGGTGACCTTGAAATTCACTATTGCAGGACTGCTTTTGGAGCCGCTCCCACCATTCAGCTGTAACCATGGTGAGGAGGATTCAAATAACTGGGTGAATTTCCAACATGTAAATACACAGTTGCTCTGAGTCGGGAGATTAACTCTAATCCTGATCTATTAACAGGCTTACCTACTTTCTGCAAATTGGTGACATTTGTCCTTAAATCTGACGTGGCCATTGAAATGAACACAATAAACCTAAACTGTTTTTTTCATTGACTTTGCTGTAGATAACGTGTATGGTGCTGTTTTCTGTTTGTAAAAAGTTGCAAACAAAGTTGAACCTTTGAAAAGGAACGATACTTTAGACTTATACTGAAAGCCTCTGGATTTTCACCTTTTCAAAAAGCTTTTAAACTATACTTTTCAGTTTTGAAAGACTTGCAGAGCTGTTTATCAGTCCTCCCTTTCACCATTTCACTCTTCTTCACTGTACAATCCTCCCTCTTCTGCAGTCACTCTCTCTCCCGCCCACATCACTTCTCCTCGCTTATACAATGAAAGCTCTAATTGAATAACAGTTGTAGTCACCGGGTGAGAGACAGGTTCTTCAGGCTTTAAGCACATGATTGCTTTTGCATTTGGCTGCTTGTCTGTCACCAAGTCTTAATCGGAAGCTTCATAGTTCAAACTATTAAAAAGTTTAGAGCCTCACCTCCATTTCCCAACGTGTACTTGGCTTCGGTAATCTCATCCTTTTTGGCTCAGAAGACGTTGTTGCAAAATGTGTTAAGGTGCTCTGTGATAAATGCTGTCCTACTTGACTTTTGTGATTCTTTCTGACATTCAGTCTTGACAGCCGGTGTTTATCCTTCACACGTTATGTCCTCTAATCAGAGCATACTATTCACTTCTGGCTCCACCTTTCACCCTCTTGAAGTGTATTTGGCTTCCTCTTTCTGGGTAGCCAAAGCCAAAATTATTCAAAGCGTTTTCTTTACCCTTTGACTTTGATTGAGCTGAGCTTATGGATGTCTGAATAAAAAGCAAATGTGAAGAAAGGAAGCCTTTCTTTCCATTTGCTTTTTATTCACACATCTATAGCATACACAGGCTGTATATTTGCACTATTTGTCTTTTTTTAGTATGACAGGCCAGACTACACTCTTCTTGATAAATACTAATAAAGCATAAATGAGGGATTTCAAACCATATAGTCTTGTCTGAAAAATCTTTCTCTTTATTGGCTGCCTCACTATTGATCACTTTTTGAGGGAGAAGTTGGGAAAATCAATGAAACTCAGTGTCAGTGGAAAGAAGAAGAAATATCCTCAAGGTGGTTATTTGCACTTACAAAACAGTTTGAATGGCTCTTAGTAATAGGGATATTTCATCTCTTGCATTTGTCATCACAGCTGTCTTGCGCAGATCTGATTCCCCCTCCCCCTCCAGTCTCAAGCTCTGGAGGAAAACAGGTTTTCTTTTTATTCAGATGTCTGAAAGTATTTCTTCTGTCAGGTGTAGAACACTGACAGATGGGAATTAAGGGAACTGGGATACACTTATGATCAAGTCATTTTCGGTTATAGCATGAAAAGAAAACAGTATTTGGTTAGATACACTGTGTACCTGGACAGTTGGTATTTGTTTTGAGGAGAGGACGTGGTAAGTGGGTGCTGGAAAGCAGACAGGCCAGTGAGCTGTTGTCTGCAGAAGGAAATTTAATTTTAATGCCAGACTGGGCACAGTCTCCCCTCTGTGGACGTCTAGAAAAAGGCTTCTTGGCAGACTTTGCCCCTCCATTAATTTTGACCAAATATTTACTGTGCATCACATGACATGCCTTATATCCCACTCTCATTTTTCCAGGCCAGGTTTTGAACAGTTTGGGGCGATTTTGGTTCCATTTGGCTGGACTCGGGACATGCCCCTCCCAGCAGGCCCATGCTGGTGTCTCTGGGATCTTGCCATATGAGAAACTGGCTCCACTCAGTCTTAACCTACGCTATGCCTCTGGGAGCCACGTTTCACTTTAATAATACCTCTTATCCACAGCTACAGTGTATGAACCACTGTCACATATATGCATGCACAAGCTTTCACACATTGACAGTCCAATGCTATGTGCTCCGTGCTTACCCTTTTAACCTAAAGGGTACCAGAAGGAAATGTGCCAAGTTTCTGCACTCAAACATTACCGCTGTACCCTCGTCTGAATGCTGTAACTGAAATTCCCTTTCAACACCCAGCTGTCTGAGATTTGCTTTAGAATGTGTTTGGCCGAACATTTAGAATAGCCTACATAAGGCCATCGGCTCTCCTCTCAGGGACTGTAATATAACACTGGTCCAACAGAAGGCCTGTATCAGTCGCTGCCATCAGCTAAATAACATTTAAAAAGCATTAGGTGCTTTTTGGCCGTGCTTGCCCCGATTCACTCTGGCATCTCTTCAGAGCTGTTCTTTTTCTTGGCCCCGAGCCCAAATGCCATACTCCCGAGTGTGCTGGTCCTTCTTCCTCCTCACTGCTCGCCGGCCCCTCCCATGGCTTCCCTCAACTCTCTGCCACCTATCCCAGGTCACAGGAACAGAAGTCCAGAGAGTGACCTTGGGAGGAGTAGACCACCGCACCATATTGTTATGTTATGGACACACAAAACTGAGCAGACAGCAGATTTTTAATTAAATTAAGCATACTGTTTTGTTTACATTAACCCTGCAGTGCTGTTTCCATTCCTCTGCAATCATTGCATAATCTAGTGTGAAATAGAGCCATACCCATCTACTCGTGTTAAAGGCATGTTTATAATCGCTGCTTTTAACTATATAGGCCTATTTGTTTTTCAAAATACCAAATAAATTGTTTTGCACAAATACAATTCATTAATATCTTGAGGATTTCAAGTCAAGCAGCTCATGGAAGAAGACGTCAGCATTGAGGCACTGCTGTCCCCTGTTGGGAAATAAATGTACCAGCATATTCAATTACCCCTGCTTCTCCTATCCTGCTGTTGCAGGCTCCTTTGATGTATCACTGAGAACGCACTGGTCAAACCTCATTAAAAACTGGCAATGCTGGAAAACAAAAACAAGAAGTAATTGCCCACTCGCGCTCCCTTGCACTTCTTTTTTTCCGTAATCCCCCCCATGCTCCAAACCTTGACTATGCCGCATACAGAAGCTTCCTAATAGAGGGGTCTAAGCCTGGCACATATTAATTGCAGCTCTTTTCCCGGGGTCTCTGCTCTGCTGAAGGAATGACATCCTTGACACCGGTGTTGGAGTTCTTTCATGAGAACTATGGACTGGGTTTTCTTCTTAGGTCATCGCTGTGAATATGCAGGGTCAACTGGAGGAGTCTACGAGTCTGCTCAAAGTCACACACAGACATGCACATTGTGAATAGACTGATAGACAGATACTAGACAGACTGACATACACACATACATATACGCCCTGCTCTGTTTAGCCCATCTGCCTGCATGGTCTCCAGAGCCAATTTGACAGGCAGCTTCCTAACAAGCATTCCAGTCTTTTCCACTACAGATTTCCTCCTTGTCTCAGTGAATGGATATAATAAAGCATAGGAGCTGCGCTTATCCTGCAGGAATGAATTCTGCCCTCATGGTCTTCTGCAGAGTTTGACAGCTTTTATTTGTGTCTAATGACGCTCACTGGAGCAGCTTGGCATCAGGAGGAGCTACAACTCATCCACAATTGTGTCCCCTGGGTTTTTGTTGAAAATTCATTATTGTATAGCATATATTCTCCCCTTGTCGTGTCTTTTCACAGTTACTCCCTCTTATGTTGCTGACAGTTAATTAAATTGTGAGAGGAAATCTTTAATTGTATTATTATTTAATACACCATCCTTCTATATGAAGTTTTCATTCATAAGTTTTATCCATGAGCTTAATGAAAAGAGAAGATTTTTTAAAGACAAAACAAAGATTTCATTGTTGTCTTCAGTTGACTTAAGAGGTGTTTCATGAGCATCAACGCTCCTTTATCATACTTGCGATCATGCCTGGTGTTTTTCAAATGTGTCAGGCCCGTTTGGGAAAAGCCTGGAGCAGAAGTGGAAATACTGCTCCTATTGTCATAGCTCCAGATGGGGGGCCCCAGAGCAGGATGGACCCCAGCCTCCCAAAGGAGCACTCTGCTGGGGCTGTCTCCTAGCCTGCATTGCCAAGGGAGAGCCAGGGATGTGTTTCCCAGCTGACACAGCCAGGAGCTGGGTCTGGTGCTCCAGGCCTAGGGGGCCTTTGTTGGATCCCATCCTGATGAGCAACAGTGATTATGCCAGAGCTTATGTTGGTAACCTGTGGCCCTTAGCAAAGGAGGGAGTGCTGCTTGTTTAAGGTATCATCAGCAGATTCGCCACCTCTTTATTGTATGTGACAAGTGAGCATCAGGACGATCAAAGGCAACAACATTGATAATAATGTGACGCTGACGGATCTTAGTTTATTAGTCCCCATTTACAAAACTCTTAAAAATTTAAGCAAACTTTGTGGTTTACAAGTCAATGGTCTTACTTTTAACCAATGGTACATTTCCTGTGTAGCATACCTTCCTATTGTTTTAAATTAAATTAAGAAATTGTGTTGGAAGCCTTGTGGAGTTACCACAGTCTGGACTTTTTTTCTGATTACTTCCTTATCCTTGTCCAATGTCTCGGCCTTAATAGTAACAAAGGAGCCTCTATGTCATGTTTGCAGAACAGTCTGCAGAAGCCATATTACACTCAAATATCAATAGGAGCATTGTAATCATCTGTGAGCGTGTAGACTTAGTTTCAGCAAATACAGATAAACAATCAAATAGTGTAGTGTTGGGTTGCAGTGTTGTGTATAAACTCTCAGGTAGTGTGTTTCAGGTTTGCTTTCATTAAAAAAGCACAAATTTGGACGGTGGTACTACTTTTTGGAAACTGATATTTGTTCTCAAGTGCTGCTGTAGTATCAGCGAGGTAACCGTACCCCGTTCTGTTTGGTAAACGGAGACAAAGAGATGAGGAAAGAAAGAGGCCATAAAGATATCCATCATCCCCCTCCATCTCCCCACCTCTTGGTCCCCATACACACTCACACACAGGGCTCTAATCCTGCCTCTCAGGAGTGTAAGTGATAGCCTTGTGTAACATTAAAAACAGGTCTGATCTGATGCAACTGGCAAAGTCATTCATGTGGAGCATTCCAGGCTGGGATTCTGATTTGGAAACGGTAAAAGATTCAGTTTCACTTTCCTGTTAATGTCATCTGATCAGCAGGAGTACGGTACCTTGCCTTTTCTCTCTGTTTCCGTCTCTCCCTCTGTTTCTCCCTCTTATCTCTGCCCTCGCTCTCTGTTATCTTCTCTAATTCAACAGGAAAGGGTGCCTTTTCTTGTGCTTTCAGTCATTTATTGGCAGGCACCATCCCGAGCAGGCGTGTCTCCAGTCTCTGCCTGGCTACCCCAAGGGACACGCCCTCTGCTCTTATCTCTGCCATAAATCCCTCTTAAGTCCCCTAATCACAGATTAATGAGACTGTAGATAGGGAGTTGCCCTACTGTGCTTGGCCGTCCTTACCACAGACCCGTATTCCATATCTCTGCCTTTGCTCAGCTGGACATCAGATATGGGGTATGATGATATGGCTCAGACTCCTGCAACACCTCTCAATTTTAGCATCTGTCTTTATGAGATTCTGCGACCTTGAGCATCTTTATGGGGGAAATTAAACTTTACCACAATATTGCTCATATAATCATATGCAATCCCAGGCTGGGAATGTTTGTCCTATGGCGAGAATTGAACTGAGTCACCCATCATTGTCATTGACGGTGTTTCATCATTCAAGAAAGGAGACACATTATCCTGTCTACCTACATCAGGGGACCAGTGACAACAGATCTACATTGCCTCACTGTCCTTATCCCCTGCGTGTTCTTGGGGTAAAGGGCAGGTGCTTGGCCCCTTTCCTCCTCCTCACATGCCAAGACAGGAGCCATGGAAAAGAGCTGTGAGAGACGGAAACACATTTACTTTTTAAGTTAGGGAAATCACTGGACCTGAACTTATTACTTCAGCTAGGTGATTGTTTTTGTCTGTTTTTTGGCCTGCCTTTCTGCTTCCCTCCATCTTTACGCTGACAGTCATTAGTAATAAAAATGCAGTACACATGATGTTGCCTGTGGGGGTACATGAGCTTTTAATTGCAAAGGGCAAACGTGCTGTGTTTAAGGAATGACCCTGGCTCTGATAGAGCTGACCCTGTCTGGCTCTTGTCTTGTCCCGAGGCTGCTTTGAGTCTAGGTTGTAGTTCCAGGGTCATCTTCCTGATTTCAGTCAGAGTAGGTAGATCGATTCCTGACTGCCAGACACATAAGCTTTGTAGCACCACAAACAAGATTTTATTGTGTCTTCTTATAGTTGACATCTTTACTCTGACAGTAAATGCTCTTCCATTACTAACTGGGGGTTATTATGTAATTATACACAATTAATAGTGCAGCTCTTGTCATAGCAAGAGTGTCGTTAAGTTAATAAAAAGGTTTAGACTTACAGTATATAATGTTTTCCCCTTTCTTACAGGGATATAAGCTATGTGTGTAGTATTTGTGGTGGGGAAGAGGATTTACTTATCCATTCATTATCATATGTATTAGTCCATAGAGAGAGAGAGAGAGAGAGAGAGACATATGGACAGAAGTGAAGATGTGAAACAAAAACTTTATTTGATCATGAAGCCTAATGTAACTCTGTATATATATATATCAGGTTCATCAGTGAAGTGTCTGAACTACACTGCAGCCTGGTGTCTTTGTTAACAGTGACGAACGACTGACAACTGTCTCATATGAACAGGTCCAGCACAGGTTGAGTGCACGGTATCCACTTATACTTATACTTGTCTCCTGTATGAAATGGCTGTGTTCTCACTGCGCTGCATTTTTATAAACTACGTTCTAAAACTGTTGTAAATTGTAATTAAAAACTATTAGATATATATTGTCCTTTAAATTAATACAAAAACCATGAATGTTAGCCAATATTTAGTATGACATGATATCGGATCAAATCAGATTGACTTCCTGCAGTCCAGTGCAGTATGAGTGCCCTTCTCACTAGGTCACATATATTTGCACAATAGGTAGCATTCTGTCTCTTAGGCATATTTTACTTTCTTTTTAAAAAAAATCAGATTGAGGAAGTAGGCTTATCTTGTGAAATATAGATTCACAGTACATCAACTCATGTTGCAGGGTGAAAATCCAGTTTAGCCCCAAGACACGGATGAATCGATATGAAGCTTGTAGCCAAAATGTTAACACTGTATACAATGTATACCAAGTGATCTAATTGACAGCCGAATGACCTTGGATTCTTGAGAACTATCACAAATCTCATGATCATGCCCTGTCTATCAATGATTGGAGGGGGGAAATACCCCGGAGATCTTCATGAATCCTAAGATGCATACAGACACTGTGAGTATGGGTCAGTGTCTGGGTCTGGACCCTTGTGGTGGCTGTATGGATGGGTCTGAGGCTGTTCAATTCAGTGTGCTTGCTGTTGCTGCTGGGCTCTCATGGTTTGTTGTTCATTACTGAGATTGCTTTTAGCAGTCAGAGAAAAGTCAGAGAATTGTAGGTTTTTTAATTACCTCCACAGCAAGCAAAGACTCCCTCAAGCATAGTTTAACTTTGTGTGTGAGTAAATGGGAAAAAAAGAAATGCAGCGCTCCAGCAAGTGAGAGGGTTAAGGGAGAAGGAGAATCTTGCCTCAGGCACCAATCGATCAGATCCTTGCAGTAGAAGTCCCAGCTTCCCTTTGGTGAGGCTGTGTATTGCATTAGCTCATCTCACATTTTCTGTCTGGAAGCGAAGAAGGGGGGAAGAGGGGAATAGAAAATAGGAGAGAGGGCGGTTGAAAGCAGCAGAGGAGAAGGAAGGGCAGCGCTTTGAAATAAAGGGAGGGTTAGACAAGTCAAAGCGAAGTGAGAAAGAGATGCTGAACAGCTTTGTTCAGTAGTGAAGTGTGCACTCGTCTTCTCTCTTGTTTCTGTCTCAGACTTGGTCTTCAGTGCATGCTGTAGGAAAGGAGTGAGGTTAGCTCATTGGCCACCTTCTAAAAACATGCACCTGTAGAGGGGGGCATGGGAGTGTTTGTGCCATGACAGAATAATCCTTTATAATAATCCTTTTTTGTCTTTGTCACCTTGTGAGGGGTAATGGAGCTGAAGTAACTTGGGTCACTCAAAGTGTCTGAGGGGATCAGCACGGCAAAGCACACACACACACACACACACACACACACACACACACACACACACACACACATATGCACACAATAAATTCAATCAGGGACAAGGAAAGCATAATACCATTGTGTAACTGATACATGCTTGCACCGACTCACTGCACAAAACACACACACACACACACACACACCCTTTCAGGAATCACACACAAAGCACTTATTAGCGTTCCATATGAACAGCTGAATATTTATTTAACAGCTTATTCTTACCACCTTCCCTGTAACAGGACACTGTAACATACTGTATATTGTATTCTCAGTCTGCATCTTAATCATGCAGATCCGGTGTAATCATCTACAGTAAACAGCCACTGATCAAACACAGCACGGCCTGCTACACAGCTCTCCTCACAGTGGGCCACTTCTAAATAGTTAATGGTTCCCCCATAAAACCCCAAACTTCAGACCATTTCAAATTAGAGAGGAGCTATCTAAATCACGAAGGGAAGGGGCAGAGCAGATAGCGGCGGAGCTCTTCAAAGTTCTCTTTAATAAAACATATTAGCGTGCCTCATCTGGTAAAGGGTGGCGGTAGTGGTGCAGTTGCTGTGTTGGTAATGGGCCTGTGTATGCTAGAATAGCGAGGGGTGTTAGCTCAGCTCTATGCTCCAGTATGCTACCCGACCAAAGGTCTGTGCCTCGTTAGCATATGGTCTGTTGATTCAAAAGCTTGTGATGGGAGCAGGTTACAAATGGGGGTTAATTAGCCTAGTAGCGGTTCAGACAGCTCCAATAGCCAGGAAGAACAGATATGTATTTTTTATGAACTGTATTCAGTGTCGGATAGCAGACTAATTCATTCTTGCTAAAGGCTTTATATACCGCTCTCTCTAATTCTCCATCTGTTTCTGTCTGTCTCTCAGAAATGCTTTCATCTCTACAGATATGTTTTTCATACCCACAGAGTATCAACAGAATGACATACAGGACCAAAACTGCTTTAGAATTACAGGGATTTCTGTGTGAGACTTTGTCTTATTGGTTGTGTTAATAATTAATAATCAACTGATTGGCTTTAGTCTAATTGCGCCCAATAGAGTAGTTGTCATTGGCAAATTTTGAATAGAGTGGTCTGTGGCATAAAATCTGATGCAATGCATCTGTAATATTCCACCATCTTAAGCACAGGATCTTATTTCATTATTTTCAACTATGGTCTATCTGAAAATAAATGCTTTTATGAAGATATAACCAGTGGCCTTGCCTTTTATCATTTATTAAGAGTACCTCATTGACTATTATGGTAAAAAATAAAAATTCCACTATCATTGCAGCATTACTCAACCACTGCAGTTTGTGACCAATAGTTTTAGAAAACACATGTATCATATAAATATGAAACTCGGTCCCATAGGAGGAGCCTACACCAGGTCTCAAGGGAAACCCAGTCTTTGAATAAGATTCATGTAAGGGCAACAGGTGTAGAAGATATATGCCCAGGGTCAGCCCTTTGATGGAAAAAAGTCAAAAAGTCTGCCCTGTCACAAATGTTTAGGAATGACTTGAAAAGACTCATGATCATGATGTCCTTCATTGGGGCACTGGATTAATTATATTTCATTGACCAAGCTACACATTTGCATTGAAGTGATTAATCTTTCCACAGAGCTGTCACTGATTATGCTGACTTTACCTAAAATACATGGCGAGCACAAGATGCCTTCTCAGCACCAGATTACTAGGGTAACGGGGGGATGGGCAGAGGGCACAGAAATGAGGCAGTGTGGCAAGTTCACGGGATGCTGGGTAAATTAATTGCAGGCCTGTGCCTCCAATTAGACCCAACTCTCTTTAATTGGTGCTGAATGGGCTCCAAAGGCCCAATGCTGGGAGATAGGGCGAGTGGGGAAAATCTCTCTCTTTCTTTCTCGCCCTCACACAGACACACACACATACACATACTATTGTTTGAAGGTAGGCACACAATGCATTCACAACCACCCTACAGGAATTAACAGGAAGCTAATTTGCATGCAAAGCAGGTTTGATAGCCACAGCTGACTGTTCGGAAAGAGCAATAGTAATGGCCTGAGATAGCACTGGGGTGTTAACCCCCTGGGCACTACTGTTTGCTTCGCTGTTTTTCTTCAATAGTGTAATCTCTGCTTCTGCTCCTTCTTTGTCGCTAGGCTATGCAGTGCATCTATATCTTATCTTTTAACTCTTCATTTCCTTTTACCTTAAAGGTGTGTCATATTCTTGCTTACTGATGCTTTCTTTTTCTTTTCTTTTTTTTGCTCTTTGGTCTGAGAAATGAGTAGAGTCACTAGCTGTAGAAGTACTAAGCTTTACTAAAGGAGCTGTTGCTGTAATTAAAGGGTGACTTTGCTCACAGATTGATAGTTTATTTGGTCTTTACTACTTGCACCAGTAATACCTGTTATTGTACTTTAAAGAATACGTTCCACTACAAATGATATTCTCTTTGTGTAAATGTGATATACATATATCAGTATATTTTGTGGAGGAGTGAAGACGCATACTTGTGGAGCATCAATATTCACAAGTCTATATCGTAGGTTACTCATCCTAACAAGCTGAGTATTGTCTGATCAAAAAGCACAAACAGGCACAATAGGTTGACATTTATATTCATATAGGTGTAACTCTACAGAATTGAATGGAATACTAACCCTGTATGGCACTGCGATTTCTGCTAGGTATTTCAAAGATGCCTACTATCAGTTGCTAATGACATTTAACCAGAGTAATGTAAAGTTCCCGACAACAGGCCTGTAGACCCTGTGTACCATATTTTTTATAACAGAGTTAAATATGGACTTAAAGGTATAAATCCTTGCAGATGTAAACCTTAATTTTTGTCATTTCTTTTCAGGATCCCGTCTGCGCCAAGAGGACACCCCACCCCGGATTGTGGAGCACCCATCTGACCTGATTGTTTCCAAAGGGGAGCCCGCCACTCTCAACTGTAAAGCAGAGGGGCGACCAACCCCAACAGTGGAGTGGTACAAGGATGGAGAGCGGGTGGAAACAGACAGGGACAATCCCCGTTCTCAGCGCATGCTGCTACCCAGTGGCTCCCTCTTCTTTCTACGCATCGTCCATGGACGACGGAGCAAGCCGGACGAAGGTTCCTATGTCTGTGTTGCCCGCAACTACCTTGGAGAGGCAGTGAGCCACAATGCCTCGCTGGAAGTAGCCAGTAAGTGCAGCATGTCTTCCTATTTCTTCTTCACCTCTAGTGTGGGTGTGAATGGAAGAGTTTGGGTTTAGATACAGCTGAATAGCAGGCTCCAGTTTCCTCCAGTGTTTCTGTGCTCAATGTGTTCATTGAGTTGGATAATCTCTTAGGAGATGGGCAGGATGTGTTTGGCCCAGCGGTCTCCGTAGGCCTGCGGAGCCTTGGGGGAGAAGTGGCCTGATCATTCCAGGGTGAGTGCTTCTCTAAAGGGCCCTTGGTAGGTGGTCAGGAGCTACAATGGGAACAAAGCCCTTTCTGTTTTGGCCTTGCTTCTGCTTTTTGTCACAGAGATAGATATGAGGTTTTATATCGAAAGGAATGCAATCATTGCATCTGTGTTTAGTCATCTTTTAATGAAGAGCTTTCCCACCCATTTCATTGAAGTATCAGATATTCCTTTTATTGTCTGCTACACTCATGCAATGACAGGCTAGCTTTGATGTAAAGTGGATTTAAGCATCTCTAGGGTCAACAAGCAGGCTTGGAGACATATTAGTAAGGTGTATATTTGGTCAGTGGGTACGCAATGTAATAATCTTTCTAAACCATTTAGTCTTTTTGTGAGTGGTGACCTGTGTTGACAAATTTGTTCCCATGATTATTTAAAGGCTGCTTTCCTTGGTGAGGTCAGCTCTTCAGATACATTATCTCTTTGCTCTCTTGACTGGTTGAGAGTGAAGGCTGAGGAGAAGAGCTCAGATATCAACCGCTCTTCTAGCATGCCCAGAGGCTGTCACCAACCCGCTCACTGTAATCTAATCAAGATGGGGAAAGAAAGAATTGTGTGTATGTGTGTGTGTGTGTGTGTGTATGAGTGAATGTGTACGTGTGAATGTGGAGTGTGGGGGGTTGCGGGGCTGGGCATGGGCTCCTGGCTTTTTGAGAGTAATGGTCTTGGGTATGAGGTGTCGGTCAAACAGAATAGGACTGCTTGCCGTGTATTTTCGGATTTAAGCTGTATTAGTGGGATCTCTGGAGTACACAGATGCAATAAACTGCCCCACTCTTAATGCTGTTTTTGATGTTTTCCATCTTCAATGTCAGCAAAGTAAAATGTAAAGTAAGATGCATCAGACCTTTACAGGCTTCTTGATTATACACTGGGTTTTTATAGTGTATTCCATGAGCTTTGCTGTTAAATCGAGAGTAGAAGACTCCCTTCAGATGATCAGAGAGGAGATGAGCTGCATAAATGCAGTGGCAGTGGTGGTCCAGTTGGTGTCTTGTCCTCATATATCCTGCAATATCTAATGCCAGCCAAGCTTGTCAACATGAAAATTACAATTCTGAACAATATAAATGTAATTACCCGAACTACCTTAGAGGCCAATTAATTATATGAAATATAAATACAAGAAAAATACAAGAGAACTCAAGTGTTTGGCAAATATTACAAGTTTCCACAGGTCAGAATGCTTAAAACATTTTCCCCTTGTAGTAGATGATATACAGTGTTTATTTCAGAGGTGGGTTTTTCAAGTAGAAAAGACACTTGGCGGGACTCGCAAGGACCAGAGTACAGAGTACCATTGGCTCAGTCTCAAGTTTGGGCTGCTTATTCTGTATAAGGTTCAAACAGACCCATAATGACAAGCCACTGTGCTCCAGCCCTCTCTCTCCTTCTCGCTTAGTTGGTGTCTCTCACTCCCCTCTCTGCAGCTCATGCTTAACTACATATAATTATGTTGTCGGAGCAACCAGGATGGAACCCTGCCGAAGAAAAAAGGCCATAAAAAAAGAAAAGGCCCAGAAACACTGAAACATCTTTACAGGGCTTCATTTAAACTCCAGAGTGAAGAAACTACAGGCCATAAAGCTGTCTCATGAGGGTATTTCAGAAAGTTTTAGAGCATTTTGGATTCCATGTTGTCATTAAAGATGCTTGTCATACCTTAACTGTTATGGGTTGAACATTGTAGACGGGGTGTTTTACTCAGACTTTTAATTTCCAATGAAACTCCAAAGAAGGAAGTTGTGGTTTTAATTGTGTTTACTTTGCCTAGCTCTCCCCCTCTAACGTTTTCACTTTAAAAGCTAAAAACACAACTTTTTGGAGATGTTATTCTAAGAGCGTGGCTTTTAGAGGTTCCCTTACTCACCAGCGATTGTTAACATAATCCAAGTTTCAACAAGTCCTGTTTTGTCAGGCTAGGAGAGCTAACCCAGTTTGTTTGGTTTATCATTAACCACATGTACAGTACAGCCCACAATCTCTCTATCTCAGCCTCTTAACCCAAATCCTGAGCTAATGCATTTACCATGAATCCTGTTTGCCTTGTGTATTCAAACAAGCTTAACATAGGATTCTTTTCCTGTTATGTTATTGTTTTCTTTGTATTAGAGATGACAACGTTAAATAATGAACTTCCTTTGTGCTAAACGACTGCCAGTTGATAAAGAACTAAGAGTAAGGCCAGATTGAAATTTGTCTTAAATTGTTATGTAAAAGTATTTGAAACATTGCGATTGTTTCCATAACCTGTGCATCTTTAGACCAATAGCAAATTTACTCACTCTTATTTAGGTAGGCGCAATACAATAGGCGCAATACAATATGTGTGCAGTATACTGTATACTCTATTATGTCACAGTAATTTCCTTTACCCAGCGCTCTTGTGAGCCCCTGAGAGGCTCTATGAATAGCTTGTTTCCCTTTTCCTGGATGCGGAGATAGTAAAGTGAGGTAATGGACGGCACACTGCTCTGCCTGAGCAGGCGATAACCTCAGGGCCTGCTGTCTAGTGGCCTGGCTGACTGCACAGTGCTGACCGCACAGGGTTGGCTGTGGGCCTTATATCCACACACAAACTCCTCTTTTCAGAGGCAGGGTTTACTTTTTACAGCCACTAACAACGAAAGCGAAGGGATGTTTACTTGAATTTGGTCCATTGCATATAACTCTATTCAGCCAAGTTTATCTCAAATCTCATTGATCTTGATGCTTCTGTGAAATCTCTGTTACCATGTGCAGCCAGCTGGCTTCGCTGACTCTGATTTGTGGGGAAGGTTGGGGCTTCAGATGATTTTAAGGAGGCAGAGTTCATCCTGACAGATTTGGGGCCATGCCTAAGGGTCATCTGCAGAGCGGAGGACAGTTGGCTGGCATGCGCCAGTCTAAAGGCAGCATGGTCACCTCCCACTGCTCTGAGGACTCGCCTGTCTCTCTTGCAAGAAATCCCTTGTAGTACATCTGTTGGGTCTCAAAGACTCGGGGTCTTTATGTTGTCCCCTTCAACACAACCCCTCCCAAACTAAACCCCTCCCCTTGACACATAACATCTGAGTTTACTCTCTCACATCTCTTTCTTCCCTGCCCTCACCCATCTCTTCTCTTTAGTCCTCATTGTTTCTCCACCACTACCCACTGAAACAGAACATGCCCTACGACTAAAACAGCTTCTTTCACTACCTGGTGGCGCAGTAATTATTTATTTGTCATGGTGTTTGCCTTCCATTAACTTATTACAAGAGTGGCCGCATAGTGCGACAGCTCTGTTTTTGAATTTCATTGACATGCTCGCCCTCTGTTTGTTATTTTGGGGTATCATGTAGACTCCTTTTAACTTCCATTTTCTGCTATGCAAATATTAAGGAGTTCCAAAGATAAAATGTGTCTGAAGTGAAGAGAAAGAGAAAGAAAAAGCGAGCGAGGTAGAGAAAAAGAAATGGCAGATAATGAGAGAGCAAGAGCAGAAGGAGAAAAAATCAGGACAGCTAACCCCAGCAGAAGCAGCAGTGAGTGTGCTGGCAAGCTGCCAGGGGACTGGAGGCAGAGTGTGTTACAGCTCTGTGGCAGTTATTTGTCTCAGGGAGGTTCAGAGCAAATTGGTGCAAACGGCACAGCCAGGGTCTGCTTCATGAGTCAACATGCAGCTGAGGCGTGGGCTCCACACCACAGACTCTCCTTGGCCTCCACTCCAATCTGTTTTATGTTTGAATGCAGACTCCTTCCTCAATCTTAAATCCCAGTAGAGTGTGTTTGTGGGTGGGTGGGAGGTGTGGGGTCTGTCGAAGCTGAACTCTGCCTTGCTAAGAAAACTGCAAAAACTTTTGCATGCATGCTGTTGGCTTTAAAACAAATGCTTTATTCATTTTATAAACTATGTTTTAATTTAAGTTGATCTTGCTCTGAATAGCTGCTACATGTGTGCTGTTGTACAAGGCTATTTCAGTCCTATGTTTTTAATCTTGAAATTACAGTACATGGGAAACAACTGGCTACTGTCTAATTACACTCCCCGCCCCACATACTTACTGTCAGCTCAGTCTTTGTGAATTCTCTGCAAGGACATGTTCCACACATGCATTTCAATTAGTCTTCTATTAATCCATATATGCAGAAAGGGATTTTTATCATGCATGTTGCATGTGGTCTGTTGAAACTAGCATATTTAGCACTTCAGGGTGTTTGCATAAATCAATGCAATCCATGTAATTAAACCTGCAGCATCTATTTGCTGTGCTTGGTCGATACCTAAATGCCATTATGAGTAGAGAATTTCTGTGATATACAACAAGGCCAGCATTACGAAAATATGTGGTGCCTCTGATAGCATGCTGTGCTCGTTAGTGACCTGGATACGTACCCTAAAACCTTGACCATGTTGACAAAATGTGCGTAAGACACATCCTGGCAAATATTGGCTGACAAAATTGACCCAAAACGCAGATGTCACTCCCTGCAGTGACAGCAGCCTGGAGTGAAGAGAAAGAAGATGCTCATGTCTCTTTCAGTCATGTAAAAATGTGTCAAATGTCATACTGATATTGGGATTTTTAGAGCATAGTTTTCACTTTTCACAAACACACGAGCATAACCTCACCCACACTTAGCCTTCCCCCACTGAAACTAATATTGCTGGCTAGATGCAAGGCCAAACGCTGAAAATGCTCACCACAGGAAAGAGAGCAGTGTAGTAAAGAGGACACAAATTCTGCAGAGTGAGAAAAAGTTGGTTGGTTTATATAAGAATGAACCTTTCGATAGAACACGATTGGATGAGGCAAGACTTCCTGTGTTTGGTGAGTGTGTGTATGTGTCTGTGTATGTGTTTGATTCCATCAATCTGTCAGTGTACACTGGTCTAGTGGACAATGTCTAGCAGAGTGTTGTACGAAATAGGGAAGGTGTACAGACATGGGTAAAGGAGCCTGCCCAAAGTCCCATCAATCACTCCATGCACCACCCGTCTCTGACAGCCTACTGGGCCAGGGTAGACAGGGGAGACATGGCCTCCAAAAGTACACCAGAACCCCCTTCATCCCTCCTTCTGTCTCTTTTCTTCCTACAGAAAACCGAGGAGGAAGACAATGCTGGGCACAGTTTGCAATTTTAAGACAAGGAAAATCCAAATGTACAGAGCAAGAAATAATTTCATGCGATTCCCTGTGATTCCCACTCTGTATATTATCATCTTCATTATCAGATTGCCAGGGGTGAAATTTAGGAGGAAATTGCACCATAAAACAATAAATACAGAGCCTTGGTGAATGAGGTACTTTTTGATGGCGATGAAAAATACTTCTTCAGAAAGCGCAGTTTAAGTCAGTCCCTTTTAGTGTGATAGATATTTGCCTGTTTGATCTCTCTCTGTAACGATAGAGAATGAAATGCATTAGATGTGCTAAACACAGATGTTTCACACTGACATCCTCTTGTTTTTGCCTTTCGGATCTCCTCTCAGTGTGCATTCATGTAGGGAATGGCTTGTCTCTATTAGCAAGGAAGGGAATGCTGACTTATGGAGTCCACTTTAAGCACTTTCCACTGATTCTGTGGAGTTTTTTGCAGCCCATCCATTTGCACATGACATTGCCCAGATATCTCGGGATGTCTTTGAAAAGTAGAGCTACTGCATAGCCTTCTGTCTGGGTTTCTCTAAACTCTTGTGCGTCAGAGCTTTTTTTTCTGCTCGCCATGAGTGACTGCTTATTCATCTCTATGTAATCCTTGCCTCTGGCTACAGTACAGAACAGGATCATGGGTAGGATGGGTGCAGGGTCCCAGGATAGTCAAGTATGATATTAACATTATGAAGTGCTAGTCTAGAGCAGATAAGATATGGTATGTGAGCTCTTGAGTTCAGTGGTCCTGTACTACCACTCAGGAAGACCACTGATAGCAGAGTACCTTCACTTCCTCTCCTCTTAAAAACCATCTATATAGTTTGTGTGTGTTTGTGTGCATGTTTCAGTGTGCAGTCATTTTTTTACATTTTTTTTTTAATGTGCATCTTTTATCAACATGTTTCCATATTTGTTTGAGGTGTGTCTTTGGCTCTGCTCCACATGTGATAAATGTTCTTGGTGGTAAGCTGTGTGTCAGTGCTTGTGAGAACCAGATGAATGTATGCTGCTGCCTCTAATCTCCACTTCTTCTGCGGAGACCTGGGTATTACTCTTGCTGTGAGGTGTAATCTCCTCTTGGCCTGAGCCTCTCCTGTGGTCAGAGAGGCTTGTGCATATGTGTGTTTATGTGTCTGTGAGGTTTGCGTGTGCGTTCGTTCTTGCATTCTGGTGTCTGGTCATATGACGAGGTGTTCTGCTCTGTGGACATGCTCTGGTTATTAAACCTGGGTTAAGCCCTCACTTGAAACCTTCTATCATGCTCCTCGATCCGAGACGATGGAGTTAGGGAGGATTAAGGGGTTTGGAGACTGGAACTTCAGGGATTTTCAGCCAACATTTTGGCAAAGTTAGAAAAATGTGCTCAAGGGGCACACTCAGTCAACTTAAGGTGAGCCTGCATGGACCTTGTGATGGCCTGTTTTTTTCCTCCTTCTTCACTGTTTACTCCCAGGAGACAGACCACCAATTTGTCACCTATTGATAGTTTTTCCGCTGTCCTCTAACTCTTAGCACAGTGCAAACATTTAGCTGTGAACTTTTGGTTAAAATACAGCAAGGCTACAAAACAAGACCAGTGAAATGTCAGGCACGTACTTGACAAGCTTGCTCCAAAATACAGATGGGTTTCAGTAGCCGTAGGAAGACAATGGAAACATTAGAAACAGTGTCTGTGCCACACGTGCTATATCAGCGTTTATCTGATATATCTTCCCTTTCCAACATCCAATCTCCTTTTTTCCTCTCCTCTTTTTCTATTTCTCCCTCTATCCTTTCCCCACTGTGTTTCTCTCCCTCACTCTGTCTCCTGTGAAGTGATAGACAGAAAATGACTGAGGTAAGAGAGAGAGGGTTTATTTCCAAGACCCTTGTGAAGGAGAAGGGATGGGAAAAGCGGTGGGTGGGGGGTGGGGAGCATCTGAAATTTTATCAGAGTTGTAGCATGTTGCTGAGCCTGGAGCAAGACAGGCAGGAAGAGCTGGTGAGCTAAGCAGTAGACCCAAACACTGATAATGATCTGCCTTGTGCTATATGACTACAAATGAAATGCCACAGCCCTGCCATCACTCAATGACAAACGCAAACAGGGAATACATGATGGCATTCAATCATCATCTAATTGTCCTTGGTTGCTGTGGTAGCTAATCTGATCATTAAAGCAACAATTGGGAGAAAATTAGTTTCTCCTTGTCGTGTCACAGATGCAAGAGTGTGTCCGAAAATGTGACCAAAAATGACCAGTGTGAGTGAGAGTTGTGCCTCATTATCATGGTGTAGTTCTTATACAAGCTTTCTGTTATCCTGACCTCTCTGTAATACTAGCAGTTCATTTCTAAGTCCCAGATATTCAGCATACTAGGTCTCGCGTTACAAATGAAGGGATTGACTCCATTACCACAGTAATGATGCACTATGATGCAAACAACATAAAAAGAAATGGATTAACAGCAAAAGCAACAACCTAACACTGACCATAACTGAAAGTATGCAGGTCATATCTGAAAGATTTTGTTTGACTTGTTTAAACATCTGTCTCATCTTATTAACTTAAATAATGTTATTTACGCACCTCAGACTTAACTTCATGTGCAGGGAACATAATCATCTTCAGTGGAATGTATGTAAACATATATACAATTGTCTAATTAGGATCATAAGGTGAAGGCCAGCTTGACTTAGTGATGAATAGAACAGATACACTCTCACCTCTTCTTTGTGCCTGCGTGACCTTTCTAAACAGGGTGTGGCAAGGACACAAAAGGCTCTCCATGTAACCATATACTGCAAAGAGTTGGATAAAAGACAGACAGGGGGACGTCATGTGTAAAAGGAGAGAAGTAGAGAGGATCCATTCAAAATTCAAACAGTAGTCAGTTGCTGTGGGTAAGTTTGAAATAGCTGACATCTGACTCAGTGAGGCCCGGTATTGTATGACCATAGTGCTGCTGTTAGCTCGGGGGTGACATTTCTATTCTCCCTTCCAGACCTCTCTCTCTCTCTCTTGCACTAGTATCAGATTCTAATCTGTCAGTGGTGCCTCAGCTCCCACCTGATGGATGGGATAGAAAGCCCTTCAGTGACCGGGTGGGATGTAGCTAGTTCTTTTCCCAGAGTGCTTCACTTCCCTAAAAATAGCTTAGATTTGACACTCACCTATGCCAGCTTTTAACACATATTTAACCAGTATCCCTTTCTTGTACTTCTTGTGCAGTGTTACCCACTCTTAATAGGGACTGTACAACTCCCCTACTGCTTTACAATGTGACCACTAGTACCATGTTTGGACCTCAGAACCTGTTTTGCTTTCTCTGTGAGCATCAAGGCGATAATCATGGTGTGGTGGCAGATAATCTCGGGACCTGGCGTTTGCGTCCAGTCTCGTTTTTCCCTGCCAATGGGATTAGTGGAGAGTGCCGACTCTGCAGGTGGAGCCGTAAGTTAATTTGCCCCACTGTTTGGAGCTATAATAGCTTATTGATTGCCTGACAGAGATGCAAGAAGCAGCATGGAAGGGCACATAGAGGGTAGAGAATAAGTTAATCATCGCTCAGTGTGTTGCCAAGATTTAATCACATTACCCAAGGTTCACCACTGCCATGTAAATTCACTTTCAACCTCAGAGGAGTTGGAGTGACTGCTCTAAGACAGAGGGGACCCTGCTGATTTTACGAAACCTTTCCTCAGCTGCGGTCTGGTCCCTGCCGGCTTGGTACTCCCTGCGCGGCACCCGCCTCAATCCTGTGGGATGCAGGCTCCCTGCCCAGGGGCCCAGCTTAATTCATGCTAAGCCGTTGGGTTAATTTTAGCTATGCTACCCAGTGGTGACCTCCATCTGCTATAGCGCTGCTCAGGTTGTCTGAAAAACATCAGCCTGGCCTCCATGATTCAGACCATAACTCCTAGACACCTGGTTGGGCCATCACTCATTTCTTCCACTAGTCTTTCCCAGGCTAAAGTGCTCCTGTGCAGTGTGTGCATGTGTGTACAGTATGAACAGGAAGGTGTGTGTGTGTGCTTCTTAGAGGAACTCTGGCCCATTAGCATTGCCATCATATACACATTCTCACTGCGGCTGATTACCTGGAAACTGCACATTCTGCTTTTATTTGACTGGTGGCCCACCAGCTGCCAGCAGAGATTGAGGGACTGCTCCCCTATTTTAACAGCTGCCATTAACACTGTGCTTGACATCAGTATATGGACTGTAGCAGAGCTGAGTAGCTCTGTTTTAACCCCAGAGTCCCTAGCCAGGATTGATTGTGCTATCATTTAGGACAAAATCTGCTGCCTGCCATGCTTACTCTCAAAGTTCTGTGAGGGGTATCACATTGGCTTGTGTTTACACAGAAAGCAGCAAAACCGGGTTTAGCTGTGGTTGGAGTTGCTTCAGCCTGGCTTCTATCAATCTGTCTGCACCCAAACACTCAGCTAACCAAAAGCAAAACAATGGCACATAGAGGAGAGAGGTGAAGGAGTGAGATAATGTAAACACAGAGACAGAGAAGTGTTGACCCTGCACCCCATCACACACACACACTGTCACTGACCTGCTGGCCAAATTTCTATCTGGCAACAACAGGAGAAAGATCTGGCAAAACTGTCCACCTTAACCCAAATCTAAACCTCATCAGGTCTCATCACCACCTGGACTCCAGGTACAACATTTAGATTACTCTCTCATCAGAAAAGCCTTGATGTGATTTTAAAAAAAATTGCATGGAATCTGGTACTTTGAGATCAAACGCACAGAAGGAGAGATGAGAAGGAACAACAAAGATAGGGATAAATTGTCGAAGAGAAAATAGCAGACAAGCTGCCATTAAGCATGGGATGAGAGAGTAGATGGAGGTGGCTCCAGTTGGACAGAGAGTCTCTCTTGGCTCATGAGGGGAAGATAAGGGGACAGGTGGTGTTCTGTTCTCTCAAAGATCTCCGACAGCTGGCAACTCTCTTGCTATGAGCATGCTGCCATAGAATGTATGTGTGCGTGTCCATGAGAGTGCGATATGCATGTTTGTGTGACATTTGTTTGTGAGTACGTGTGTGTTTATAGCTACATGTGCCTGCATTTGGTGGTTGTTTGAGCACTTGCCAGCTGAGATATCTCCCTGAAGTCAGTCTCAACTCTCATACCTAGGTTTTTTTTGTTTGTTTTTTTTTTTACAGTTTTCTTGTTCTTTTTTTCTACTCCCTGGCAGCCCCGTGGCATCGGGCCATCTGTTCTACTAGAATATTTTTTCTTCCTCTGTGTTAGGGCTTCAGTGTGTAGCAACAATGTGTGATAGCCTAGCAGGTTGATTCCTGTTCTGACCCAGTTCAGAGTTAAGGAGTGGTCTGTTCATATTACTCAGTCTGATGTTTATTTTCTGTTGCTACTAACCTACCTCCCTGCCTTTTTATGTGACTTTGGACTTTGTCTCTGTCGTGCTGCTAAAGACAAATGTTAATATTTCTGTCATAAATGCAGGTCTAGCTTATTATATTAAGTATTGTATCACTTTAAAACTGACAAATAACAAACAAAGGAATACTGTACATTTCCTAGTTCAGTCTAAAAAATTCTATGTATTCATTTGTGTTAAGTTTGCTTTTCTCATAAACTTGATTTCATGACCAATGAACACTTTTCCATGCAAAGCAGATGCCGGGATAACAAATGAGCCAAAACAGAAGGGACTTAAAATTCCTCTGTGTTGGCCTGGCAGTATGTAGTGTTCATGTACTCTGGTTAGTTCAGAGTTCTTTACTGTGTTGGCTTTGGGCTCGTTCCACATACGGCTCTGTGTTTGATCGGGCGGTGTAGTGGTAGCCACTGAGAAGTGCTCGTGTCATCTCAGTGGCAGACTGCTTTTGTTTGCAGAATAGAAAAAGAGATGGTACTAAATGGGCCAAAGGCGGTTATTTGCTGTTGGCAAACAGACACTGTCCTCAGTGGTGAAGCACTCAGTTGCCACTGTGGCCTGACAGCTGGCTTTCATCCCTTGGTGCTGCAGAGTTTGTTCACAATGCAAGTTGCTCTTAAATGTAATTCATGCTCTTGAACTCTTCACAGCCATCGCGCTCTAGTGGAGGCTCAGAATAAAGATTCCCCTCCAACACTGCTTTTGGTCAACAGAATGGGAATCCATTTCCTAGACCATTATTGATTGATGTCAACTGTTGTAAGAGCTCTCTCTTTTTTCTCTGTGTTTTGCCAATGGTTTCTTTGAAGTTGCTATGATTCCTTTCAGCTTCCCACCTTCAATGGAACAGTTGGCCTGCACCTGATCCATTGATGTTTCACGCCCCAGAGGTCACCGTGACTAGGATGTCCTCTTTGTGGCGGGGAACTTTTTCATATGCAAAAATTAATGACAGTGTTTCAAGATGAAAGAACTCTCTTCACCAGCACCATCTGTATCCACTCTCAACCTTTCTCTATATATATTATTCCCCACCTGTCTTGATTAGAAGATACAGCCTCCACAACATATGAATCATGGTGATGGGAGTGTATTCTTGATCTAATCAGCTGTTAAAGTAGTCCCATAATGACATTGAATGTCCCTTCAAGACCGTAATTACACTTACCTTCAGCCATTGGGCACACATATATTACCATTTAAGCACACTGACTTTATCAAGATTCCTATTAGCTTATTCTCTCTGAAATGTGCATCTCATCAGGTAATCATTTAGACTAAAGCTCTTTGTAATTAACAAATGTTGAGGCAATTCTGCAGATCAATAATTTCTAATTGCTTGGTGTGGTTCACAGGCACCACCACCTCTTAATGGAAATTGTGTATAAAAAGGAAGGTTTTTTTCTGTAGTAAAATAACAGTTATGCTTGTATGGTTTAATCTTTCATTAACTATTTAGCATCTCCTTCTGTACTTGAGGCATATGTTCAGTGTCTGTCCTTCCTAAGAGTGGCAAAGTTATTTTCTGAAAAATAGCAGCAATGATAAGTCTCTCAACAATGACTGTGGCCACGCAATGCTGCAAAAACAAGTCCTTTGCAATGACTAGATCACGCACTACTTGGACTCTTTTTAGATTCACTTTGCTACAAAAAGAATTTCTGCTGCAGTGCTTTCAAGCTTGAATTGTATCAGGAAATATGGCTTCCTTTCATCCTGCACAAGATTCCAACTATTTCCCCTCAGGCAAAGCCACAGAAAGCCAGCTTTGTCCTTCAGACGCACAGACATTATTATAGCTGGCCTCATATAACTATAAATATATTCATTTTGAACATCAACTGTTATTCATCTTGACCATAAAGTCGTAAGGAGTCTTATAACATTCACTTTTGCATGGACTGTAGGATGCAAGGGAAATGTCAGCATTCACTTTTTTGTTATACTGAACTGTACATTTAAGTCTGTGCACACAAGTATTGTGACATTGTGACTAGGGCTGCCAAGATTAGTCGACTAGTCACGATTACGTCGACTATCAAAATCGTCGACGACTAATTTAATAATCGACGTCGTCGTTTATTTTTTGAAGCTTTGTTTTTCTCTCCAAACTGCTGCTGTAGCTTCCGCTGCCTTGTCTGCCTTTCTGTCCTTGACGCACATGCGCAGTAGTGGTAATCGGGGTCAGCCGTGATGTCACCGGAGAAGTTGTGCCCAGTATCAACAGTATCATGGCTAGCTGCAAACGGAGCATTTTATCAAAAGAAATGAAAAGAATGTGCAATGCAAAATCTGCAAGGCAGAACTTGCCTTCCATGGGAGCACTACAGCGATGCACGAGCATTTGAAAAGAAAGCACGTTGTTGTAGCTGAATCTGATCCAATTTCTGACGAAGAGGGACAGTTAGCTGCTAACATTAACGTCAACAGTGAGCTACTTACTTATATTGACAGCTGTAAACGTTAACATTAACGATGACGATTTCATCAGCCTTAGCACACATATGTTATGTGTTTGCTGTAACGTTATAACAGTGATGTCATGTTTGAATAGGAAATGTGATAACGTAATGTTTTATAACGCTACGTTACAGTGCTAAAAAAATACGTTTCTCTCCTATGGACAGCTTTGTTACCACGGCAACAACATGCACACCTGGGCAGGTAAATGTCCTGACTGAAGCAATCTGGAACATGTTGGTGACGGACATGAGACCCCTGTCCATGGTTGGCGAAGCTGCTACAAGCTGCAAAGTTCATTAAAAGTTGAATGGACTGTCATCTAAATTGTCTTTATTTTTTAGTTAGCACACACCTTAAACACTTCAAGCTGGAAGCTAATGATGGTTATATAAGAGCAGCTGCATGCTGGTGCGATACGCTGCAATTTAGGTATGATCCGATTAGTCGACTAATCGCAAAAATAATCGGTGACTAGTCGATTATCAAAATAATCGTTTGTGGCAGCCCTAAGTGTGACAGTGCATGTCACAATGTAGATGTCAGTCAGATGTCAGTGTCACAGTTTTGTAGAAATTCTGGCTCCCTACCACAAATTACGGTAACCTTGGAGAGCATGTAAATTCAGTATTTTCTTATGTTTATGTGTGAATTTGATTCGTAAGGTTCACAGGTCAGATTGTTGTTTTCCGACTTGGTAAAAACAGTGGGTCTTTCGATTGTGTTTATACTAAAAAAACAAGCGTACATGAGAGGGTATCAGGATATTTCCCAAGAGAGGTGAAAAATCAGAGAGGCTGGTCACAGGTAGAGAAAAACTAGGCCAAGTTATCTGCAGACAGCTTTGTTGTCTCATGTTGTCTGGAAAATGTCACAGGAGAGGAGATCAAGGTGACCATTTTGCCCGTCCAAACAACCCTGGAGCCCATCACCATTGGCCGCTCATTCCTGAGGGCAGGCCGAGCAGAGCCTAAACCCTTAAAGCAGGTTTTAAACAAACAGTCTGGCGAGGAGGCTGTGTGTGGCTTTTCTGTTCAAATGCCTCTGTCTTCCTCTCTGCTGCTCTCCAGGGCAGTGTGTGAGCAGCGCCGTATCCCTGTCTGATTTATCTCTGCAAGGTGAGATAAGACTCTCGTGCAGCCCGTCTGTTAATCCTCTCAGCCACAGATGGCAAATGAGCATCTATCTGGCTTGTAGACAAAAGGTTTGCTGGTTGGAAATGGTTGACTAGACATTAAATACACACCTGTATTACCTTGACTATCTGGCTTTTCTGAGGAATTCAGCGAAGTAATTGGAAAATATTTTATCTTAACTGGCTTCCCATTGGTCATGGGGTTTTGGGAATATCTTTCAGGAGACGGAGAATGTCAAGGGATTTGATAAATTCCCTGGACAAGTCAAGGATTATCAAGCCATTTTTCAAATGTGTTATTATAATTTAATATTTCAGTGTTTTTCCAACGTTTTCACATAAGATGATAGTTTGCAGCTGATGTTGCAGAATGAGACTGTTAATCACTTTAGAGCTTTTCTGAGCTCGGCTCGGCCATTACAATACAGGATATAATGCAGTTTTTAGTTCATACCAATTCTTCATGCTAGTTATGAAAAGTCACGGAATATTAGATCCAAGTCATGGTGGGTACCCGGTCACAAGGTGCACAATGCAATGCCTTATTGTCAGGTTTTTCCATACAGAAGTTATAGTTCCTCTTGGTCCCATATCTCCACTTGATCTGTTGCGAGTGCTCATAGTTGCTAAGTACTGTAGGGACTATATATTCATTGGTCAGCTTTGATGTCAAGTTAAAAGGCTGTTTGGGTGCACGCCTGTAGAAGTTAAACAGATGCTCGCTAAGGTTTTTTCTGCAAATGATCACAAGTGAGTTTGTGGAACAAAGTGAGACGGATGAGACCCAAGGGAAACTCTTTCAGCAGGGATGTGTGGATGTGTGCATATGTGCGTACTTGTATATGCACTCTGGATGTATGGGCAGACACCAGATGAAACCGATTTATATCCTCAACATGCCTGTATTCATCAGGGAGCTTCAGCATCACTCTGTCCTGCTGACAGCATTGGCCTGTAATTGGCTGACATAGTTAAATGTCTCTGGCCTGGACCAATAGAAGAGGTACCCTTGGGTCAGGAACACATTGAGACATGGACAGTAAACAGTGGTTAACTTAGAAAGAGAATAAAATTGACTCATATTTCTTGGACCGCATTTCACCCCAGCCATGCATGCTGCATCGCTGAACTACAACGATTGCCCCAGCTGTCCTTTCTTACCAATATTATGTCTTTGTTCCTGATCCAAAGAAGTGTCATCACCATATTTGCGAAAATTACAGGGATTGGCATTGAGATAATGAAATTTTGTTGTGCTATGCATATTGCTCGGGGTGGAATTACACTTTGGGTGATGAGTGAAAGTAGATAGAGGTAGTGCGTTAATAGTGTACAGCTGTAGAGCATAAAAGTAGCTGGATGTCATCAAGGTAATCAAATGAACTGTGCTATCAAGCAGAGATTTAATGAAATACTCTGAGTGATCCCCAGTTCACAAAAAGAGTACGGCTTTACAAGACTCCTCAGTTATTTATGGAAGCAAATGCGTGCTGAGAAGGACTTAGTGATTAGACATAATAGGAAACATGACATGGCCAGGTATAGGATCATTCATTTTCACAAACCTGTGCACCTGTCATACATGCACATGGATACTGTCAGGGAGAAAGCAATATGGAAGTTTCATAGACAAAGTACATAGTGTTCAGCAATGGAAATGAAAGCTCTTCAGCTGCATCTCTTTGATGTAGTAGACAAAAAGCAGGGATAGTGTCCCAGAAGAGCACTTATGTTCAGGATACATCCCTCCCTCTCTGAGGCCCAGCTGTTATCATTTTTAAAAGCAGGGTTTTTACTGTACAGTAACTACCATTTACATGATAATGCTCCCTGGGTATATAAACCACTAAAACTACCGTGTATTCCACTCTTTCCGCTCTTTTTCCCTCAGTGTGGTGCCTCATTATACTGCACATACTGGCACAGAACTGAATGCTAAACAAGTGATAAGACTGACTAGAGTGGGTTTTAGTTTCCAGACATTACTGGTCCTGCAGCCCTGAGTGTTTTTTTTTTCTGCAGCAGTGTGGTCTTGATGATCAGCCTCAGCTTGGCGCTTGCTGGCGACTGGTATCTGTCAGTGAGAGAGTTAGGGGTCCTCAATCTCCCTTTCCCTTCTCTTTGACCTCCCTCCTTGCACCTTTAATCCTGTCTGTCTCTGTTTATAAACTTTATACATTTTGACAGCCGGTGTGGGGAGAAAGGCGGGTTTGGGGGAAAAGGCACTTTTTTTTTTTTTATCTTCCTGAGCCCCACTTCCCCACTTCTCAGCCAGCAGGGAGAGACACTTTAAGGGCTTAAAAATAATCACTCGCTGTTTTCAGTGAGGGGCTTTCTAATTGTGCCTGAACTGACCCCCGAATGTGACCGTGCCGTCTGGTTTCCATCCCAGCACTTGATTGAAATGGGAAAAGTAGACAGAGATTCAACTCATTCTTATTTATTTATGTTTGGTCGTCCCCTGTTTTGCATGGCCCAGCGGTGGATTAGCACTCTATAGATGGATCCACAGCGGAGGGGCCCCACTTCCCTGACACACTCAGGGGGGCTGGAATGTGCAACACACAGCCAGGACTAATGGTGTATGAGAGGGGGGGTGGTATGAGCTGTCTACATGCTGCATTTCCCCAATTCTCAGCCTCACAATGTTTTGTACTTCTAAAGTATTTAGTTTCGGATTTGGCACTGAAGACTAGCAGCATTGTAGAAATCACAGGTCAGTTTACGCAGCATGCAATATGAATCTCACTTTTGACACTGGCCAGAAAACTGACGTTTTTTAGGCACGTGAAAAAGACCCCTCGTAAACAATGTTGACAGCATGCTTGTGTACCAGGAAGTGCAAGCAGGATGCAGGATCTTTGTAGGTTAAACACATCTGTCATGGCCACAACACTGTGTCCATTTATTCTAGTTTTTACATGCTGCATGCTGTCAAACTCTGACTGACAGCTAAATCTGCTGGCTTATATTAGAACTAAGCCACTGTGTAATTGAATATTAGTTAAATCCTCAGCATACTACTGAGAACTGACCTAAAAAAAAACCAAATCTGTAATTGGAGTACAGTGCCCCCCTTTAGGCATCACAGTTGGCCTTCTACTATTGTATTTATCTTAATTTAATTAGGTTTTGAAACTTTTTCTTTTCTTTTTTTTCAGCTATCATTTAAGATCTTTCTCAAGGAACGACCACATAGCTGTGCTTGAGTTTTAAATGCATTCTAAAGATGGTTTGGTTGCATTTGCATTGTTTTGACAGTCAATTTGACAATACCTGTTAAATCAGTTAAATCAGTCATCATTAGTTCCTAGCCTTTGAAAATCTCTGTGCACAGAATACAACTATGTATAAATAAAATATCAGAAGAGGCTTTGTGAATCTTCATTTTGTATTGTCTTGGCGTGCTTGCTATGCTACTTTTTTTTATTTATTTATTTATTTTTTTAAATATCTTCACTGTAATAAGGACAAAGTAAGAAGTACTGTTATTGGAGCTGAAGTTAAGTGAAGAAAACAGAGAATCGGTGCCATGTTTTAGAGTCTGTGGAGAGTTATACTGACATCTTCTATACATAATCTACTCTATAGTGAGCTGCCTGATTAATGCAGAGGAGTATTAAAACATCTCTAATTAAAATCTGTGTTTTCTCTCTGTTGTTCTTTGTATATTTTATCTGTATTTTACTTAGCTCTTGTGGGAGCAAGATAAATTGCATTAATTACGTTCAGCTTCAAATGAACCATTTTTCTGTGTTTAGTGATATTTGTTGTTGTAGATTGCAGTGTTTGCTAATTGAAAGGCTTGTTAACTATGTAACAGCCGAGAGACTTCAGAAACCCCATCTGTATCCCTCAGTTGTTTCTCCACATCGCATTCGCCATAATGCAGATGTCTGCTGCAAACAACTGTTCAGTTTTGTCCTCTGTTGATCTGTAGAGATGTGTGTCCTTGAGGGTGTGTATTGGGAGTTGTGCTGCAAAAACACAGGTCAATAGTCTGACCGTCCCTCTGGCAGCAGCTATAGGATAAGGTGAAGAGTCGAGGAGAGGCAGTGCTATTATCTTAGCCAGTGATGGTAGGGAAGGTTTTTTTAATCGTCTTTTATTTTGTGCCCTGGAGATCCAAAAGTTTTCCCTGTAGATGCTTCTCCTATTGCAGCCTCACAGTCACCCTCCCACTCTATTCTCCAAACCACTGCAGTAAAATTAGATTTTATGATTTTGGGTCATTGCAGCTTTCTGAATGTTGTATACAAGGAATATATAAAAAGTTCTGGATAGTTCTCTTGAAACCACCACCAAATGACAGCATGAAGTATTGTAGTTTTGTTCTGATTTTTTTGCTCTGTTTAGACACAATTTACCACATCCATGTTTTATAATTTTTAATGCCACAGCATTTGGAAAATGTAAAAGATGGAGAGTTTAAAGAAAAGCTATTTTTAAGAAATAACTGAAGTGAAGAAACAGACAAACAACAACTGAAAGGTCCCTTAATGACCCATTATAGTAATTTGGTATAAATCTGGATTTCTGGGGGAAGGGAAGGAAACAGACATGATGGATGTACAGGGAGACTCATCTTAACACTCTCAGCAGGGGTGCCAGATAATGCGGGCCACTTAGTAACTTCACAGGAAGGAAGGACATGACTTTTTTTTCTTTTTCACACAGCCTGTTATTTACGAAAACTGAATGCCAGATCTCCATCTGTTAAAACCAAATTACAGCACTGCTGTGCATAATTCCTCTGCATTCAGAGAGATTTTCATTTGGTATATATTATCATCTAAGTGAGCATAGAATATACATAAATTTGTCACACAAAATGGGAGTGAAACTTATACTGATTAGTAATCAACTTTAAGAATTAGAAAACAGAATGTTTTTTTCTGTAAATGCAAGCAATTTTCTTTCTGTCTTCATTTTCTCTTTCTGTCTCAGTATCTCTCAGCGCTCTCTCTGTCCAAACAGTGGTAGAGTTGACATTTACCCCTCCTGTAGACAAAGAGCGCTGGCAGAGTGAATGGGGAATGGAGGGAGTAGCCGGCAACTCCGGGGCACAGGCCAGATGGATTAACTTGAAAGGCATGGCATTGTAAACCAAATTCAAATTAATCCCTTTTTTGTGTCCCTTGATGGAACAATGGTTCTTTCCTGGGCCTCAGAGAGACATTGACGCTGAGGGGAGAGTCAGGCCTTCACCATATCTGACGCTCTATTCACATCACTGCTCTCAATTACCTGCCACAGAAATAAGGCACTGGAAAAATTACCTCTCATAATTCAAGGCAGGACCTATGAACTGAATATATTTGAATATTAAATTAGAAATCACATCTTGTAGTAAATATGCACCTCTGGAAACTGGTTTCATTATCTGCCCAGTGCTTTTTTTTACTGGTCTTTCTTGCATTTTTAATGCAAACGCGATGTCAGGATTTCCATATAAAATAGTTCTCAGACCATTTGGCTCTGACCAGTTTTTTTTGGGAATGTCTGTTTCCCCCATGGCCCTGACTAGCTGACACAGCCTAACAAATAGAAATGAACTCCAAAACCCCCTCTGCACAACAAAATCCCTGAACCCCCCTGACCCCACCCCCACATCACCTTAAGTTTTGGGTTTTACCACTATTTAACCAGTATTTTTTTCCAAATGCTATGTGGACTCACCATCAGTATTGCAAGAATGTCCCTGTCTGCCAGCTTTTCTCTGTTTTCATTGTGTTTCTCAATGACCCGTGCTGTTTCGTATTTTATTTCCTTAAGACATTTTTATGGGAAAGTCTGTTGGTAAATCTATTAAATTCCTTTTGGAACCGCTTCTTAATTCTTCCTCCTCTCCCTTATGTGTGTATGTGTGTGTCTTTGTGTGTGCGTAATGCGCAGCAGAAGTAGGACAAGAGGTCCCACTGTTACAGCTTGTATTATTTGACGCAGCCATTCATTAATTATCTTCCCCGCGCAGTCTTCCTTATCGCTCATTGTTTCCTTTTTTTTTTGTTTTTGCTTCAAGCACCTTGTTCCACGCTGTTCTAATCCCAGCTCTTTGTTAAATCATTTGCCTATCCAATATCCTTGGGAATCTCTGAAAGAACAGAAAGAGCACAGTACATGTGGCTACACATTATGAGCGTCTGGATCTTACACGTGCTAGGTTTTTTTTTCTTTCTCCATACTGTGACATCTAGGAAACCGGAGAAAGTGGGGACTGAAAGTTTAAAACCTTTAGTGAGATAAACAGTGATTGTGTTCGCCATGAGGAGGGACACACTGAGCAGAGAATAGATTGCTGGCTGTCACTCTTTGCTTTTTGCCTTCACACATCTGTCCCTGAGGCTGTTTGTTGCTGACTGGCTCAGAGGACAGATTTATGTTGTGTTTAAATCGGCCTGATATTGTTTGGATTTATCACCAAAGGCTTTGGAGGAGCTTGTACACACAGGGTATGAACACACACACACACACACATACAGAGAGAGAGAGAGAGAGAAAGAGACCTCCAACTCCTGAATGTCACACATGCTTTAGTTCTGCTGCCCTACTCTGTTGATGGTGGACTAAATGATCCATAGCGGTGTATATGGACTGCACCTCCTCATTGGTCACAGACACTTGCTTTTTATTGAATCTACCAGGTTAGTCCATACAAATGTTGACTCGTATATTATCATCATTGCTGATCAATGCAGTACAATTTATTGTAGTGTCATTCAAAGTGATGATTTTTGTCCTCCTCCAGCCCTTCCTGGAAACATGTTTTGTTTTCCATTCTTATGTATTAGACTTTCAGTCCTCAGCTGCTGTAGCCCCCCCTCACTCTGGAGCCATTTTCTGAGGTTCTGTCCCAGAGGTGACCCCTCTGGCATCCACCACCATGGCCTATGTGGCATTACGCTAAACCTCAAATTGTTTACTCACAGAGCTATTAATAAAAAACTTCACTGACAAGCACATCAGTGACAGACAGCAAGAATGCCGGACAGTCCATTATAGACAGGAAGGCACATGGGGGAGAATTATAGACAGTGGGAGACTGAAAGTATGCTGAAATCTGTTTGTGGAACAGGGCGTGTGGGGGAAACGTTGATATTTGTGCCCCTGCTGAGCTCTCGGTGCTGTGATGAATGGCGCTGTACAGCATTTTACTGCCCTGCGCATTCCTGTGTCTGGGCTGTTTACTGTTACCACACCTCACTCCTCTGTGTGTAGTGGTAACCAGCCGGGTAACACATGGTGCTGTCTACGCCAAGAACATTGCCCAAGCGTAGTTATTCTGACCCCATTTCAAACCTAATTCACTGCACTGCCCGGAGCAGTCGCATAACAGCGGCATAGCTTCATGGCATGAAGCTCAAGAGATCTGAAGTGTAGGAAACAAAACAGTGTTGCAGCTGTAGGAGGGAATCAATGGGCACAATTGTGGACATGACAGAGGGGATTTAATGTTCAGCGGCATTTTAAACCATTAGCTACCGTCTCTTGTCTTGTTACCCAAACTGTCCATGTTGCACAGCTGTATGTTTTAACCCTTTTTCTCGCTGTCACATAGATTCCGTGGCTTGTTAAGGCTGGATTTAGTGTCACTAAATCCACATTAGCTGCAGGAAGGACATTGACCTCTCTAACTGTAATTAGACAGGGAGTCTGCTCCAGCTCAGTCCCTTCAAGATCAGCCACAGACACGACTTCCATCACAATGTGTGGACATTAGTTGATCGGTTGGGGACAGGTGGGGATGTCATCATGACCTTCAGTGTGCCTGTGCATATGTGTGTGTGCCTTTCTGAGAAGTAATTTGACTTGGATCTCATAGAGGGTCTCTTGTCTCGTTAATGAAATGTTGATGGTTCTAATGTTAAGTGAAGGACATTAGCTGGTGTGAGCAGTCTTCAGGCTCTCTAAAGGATAGCAACTCCAGTCTGGATGTTTTCACCTGCTAAACGCTAAATGACACTGTTCGCCAAGTGTTTTAACTTGCTGTTGTGGAGAATACTAACAACCGTGAGGAAAACATTTGCCAGTTTGAGAGACACATTTCCCCCGCCTCTAGCCAGTTTACTATCTCGGCGCCATCTTGGCATGTCCCCCAGTTAACATTTGTGGGAAGAAAGAGGAAATTCAGCATTCAGTGACAACTGTGAAATCATTTGAGATGGAGGTAAAGTGGAGGATTAGGCTGGGATCGGGCCAGAGGAGTGCACAGTGACTCAGGGAGACAGAGAGAGAGAGCGATGGAGGTGGAACTGTTCCCAGCAAAATGCACTGAATAGATTTTTAGAGCCTCTGTAATTGTCTTTCTCTTTGTCTGCTGTCCTGGAAAACCACCCACTCCTCCTCCTCGCCTTTTCTTTTTCCATCCCACTGAAGTTCTTTCAGCTTTGTGGAGCTTTTGCTGAAATCCTATAGGCGATAACCAATAATACAATTGGTAATAATTTTTTTGTTGCTCAGACATTTTGCTGATCCCTATCTACATCTCAAAAACTTGACTCTCTTAGGCATTTCATTTTAATTTGTTGTTATCTTTGATATCTCCCTGCTGTCACATTGAACTATTTTGGCAACTGCTTTTTTATTGTGTCTTCTGGAGTTGTTTATCTCCCTGCTGGCCTTTTTCACAGATAACACAGTATATGCAGCAGCAATGTGTTGTGACACACAACACACTTTCAAGCTGCTCTCTTCTCCTCTCTCACCTGTCTCTTCCTGTTTCTTCACCACATCCCTTTTACTGTGTCTTTACCCAGGTTGTTTTCCTCTGAATTTATTCCAGCTTCCTTACTGTGACAAACAGAAAGGGGGTTTCTTTGGAGCTATTAGCCCACCAATATAGTCTGCTTTTCTTTCATTCTCCCCTCACCTTCTTTCTCCCTTTCTCCAACCCTCTGTCCATCATCTGTCCAATCTCCCTTTCAGGTTTCCCCCAGCCCTAGTGTTCCTCTTCTCTCTCTGACGTAGGGTTTCTTGATTCCTGTTGGCATCTAGCAGTGGTACCATTTCTTCCTTTCCTTCCAGTTCAACTCCGCTGGATGACTGGAGCCCTTGTTGAGGTGTTGTTGTGGTTGTTGGCCCAGGCTGTTTCTCAAGGGGCTCCTTCAGCTTGTCTCTCCTCCCTGAGTGTCCCTGGCCCCTGGCCCCCAACTCCCACCACCCCTTTGCTTCACAAAGCTGCTGTCAGTTCACAGGCCACATGTGTCAGGCCTCAAGCCCTTATTTAAGACCCAGGTCCTGCCTAGGCGTCACTGTTCCAGCAACAGTGAGGGCACCATGAAAGAGACGGTGTACGCAGCTATTCAGCAGCCCGGAAAGACACAGAGGAAGGCTGGACAAGAAAAAGTGATGGAAATAAAGCAAAAGCACTCTCATTGGAACAATTGCTCTCAGCCCAGCTGACACTGTGAACTGTGACAAAAGTACTGTGTGTGTGAAAAGGTAGAGTGACTATTCACCCACACAGAGTGCCCCCAGTTCATAAGACTTTTAAAAGTGTGAATATGGTAGTTTGGCTGGAGGGGACAGTGGAGCTCAGCCAGACAGACCCATGCACAACAGTCTCTCTGTTAGGTTTTCTCTCTCTCTCAACAGCGCAGGAGCCTGGACACATTAACAAATACAAGCCTCCAATAAAACACCACCGCTGGACAATGTTCCGCCAGCTCTGCCAGTGGTCTGATAGGCTGTATGTGAGGCACAGAAAAGCCATGCCATTCATTCCATTTCAGTGTATTCTGGGGTCTGTTTTTCTTTATTAGGCTTTGGTTAAATAGTGATGACTCATTCCATATCTGAGAGTGCCAGTGATTTTATTTTATTATTTTTCACGCATACTGCATTCAACCATTAGACTCTGGCTTCGTACATTACTGTTTATTGGTTGCCTGCTAACATTGTTTGTTTGGCCATTTGTCTCAGGAGCTCTGGCGACACTCAGCAGTTTGGGGATGTTTTGAGGCGACGTAGTCTTTAAATAGTACGGAGACTAACCAGGTAGAGACGACTGAGCCTGTCAACAGCTCCTTAGAGTCTCTGTGTTGGGGGTCACAGGAGACAGAAGCTCTAATTGACAATCAGTGATGAGTGTCTAAACAGACTGTTATTACAGGGCTCCGAGAGCCTTGATCAGCCAGTGTGGAGAGACAAGCAGACCGGAGGGTGCAGTGGGAGGAGAAAGGGACAGTCAAGACATAAACATGATTGTCCTATGGTTTCATGGGAAGACTGGCACTTAATCCTTAAGACTGCTGTAGCTTCACACGGCATGAAGGGGAAAAGAAAGAGTGTAGTCAAAATAATAAAGGTTATGGTTACGTCTGACCCTTGGATGTGTATACAGACTGGATTTTGTCTCTGTTCTCACCCTCAGAGGAGTGCTGTAGCGTGGGTGGTGGGCAGGATAAAGATGGTTTCCACAGCCGTAAAGGAAAGGAGGAGGAAAGAACGTCCATCTTTGTTGCGGGAGCAGAACCAGCAACAGTTTGCGGACAGAAACGAGCTCAGACATAGAGTAAAAGGGGGACTGGGCAAATTAACATTTTTGCCAAGACCCAATTTGACTAGTCGTTAAACTTTCCTCGCTGTGGTCAGGAGGCAATATTGGGCATGAAAGGTTTGAATTAAAATGTCCAACATGTTTGCAGATAATACCTATAATGGTACACATTTTCAGTGGCACATTAGTATATTTTGTGATTTCACATTTCATTACTTCCCAAACCATAATAATACATAGTGAGCTTCATGAGGTTTAAGCATTGGTTAAGGTTTACACTGCCAACCAGTCTTTTTTCTCATGTTTTATATTTTTAATTTTTGTTGTCTTTTTCCAAGCCTACAAAATCCATACTACACTAAGACACACAATAGATACACAGCATTCTTCACACAAAATATCTTCATGTTGGATGCTTGTGGTGGATCTTCTTTGCTGGCAGGTATTTCCGCACAAAGCCTCCCTTGTTGCCTTCCATTATCCTCTTTTAATTAATGTATCTCCCAGGGCACATAGTGTGCAGTAATTAAGGGCTAATTGCACCCAAGGTCAGTGGATTTATCCATTTATCCGTTCATTTATTTTGTAATCAGCCTTTTTTAAGGTAATTTTATCTCTGCCGCTGTTTGGCCTTGGCTGTAGCCCTCCTCTCCACACCTCCTCTGCAATAGAATACTACCTCAGCCTCGTATGTTGAGCGGAGGTGGTGATGGCTGTAAGGAGGAAGCCAGTGACACATAAAGGCGTCACTACTAGCCGAGAAGTCCTGAGGGCCCTTGTGCTCCTTGTGGGCTGGTGTAAAGGGGCTGGCTGCCTCAAGACCTGCAGTCTCTAGAGGTGGTTTGGGTGTGCTGATGGCGTGTTGGGTGTAAACAGTGGTGTGCTCCCAGTGCCGGCTGGGGTCACTGCCTAATGGAGCTGCTAACATATTCCTGCTTTCTTCAACAGATTGTCCCTTTCTCCTCATATTAATCTTTTCCAGGTGAATAGATTTGTTTTGCCTCCTGGTTTCCTTTAATCAAGCAGCTCTTTTATCTGTGCCAGATGAGGAGACAGTCCCTGTGATCCCCCATGTTCCATGTGCCGAGTGCTGCATTGTAGCTCGCGTCATGTTCAGATTTTTATTCCTTTATTAGTACATCCTCACACAAATGCACACATGCATCCTTGCACGCAAAGGTACACACAGAAACACACAATCTCATCCATAAAGGAATGGCCAACCCACATGCCCTTGCACGTCGGCAGTCGATGGGGTTTCTGCTCAGCATGTGTGCAGTAGCCCACCTTGCCCCTGTCATGTTTTCCATATTAAAGTGCCGGTGTGGTGGGTTCCTGCTGGTGGCAGGGTAGGGGCCCTGTCCCAGGGTTGTGCATGTGGGCCTAATCCCCTCATTAACTCAGCCAGTACTGGGCGCAGATGGCAGGTTGGCACTGAAACAAGGTCCACCCCCTCTGTCTTCCTACCACTGTCAGACCCTGAGATCCCCCTGACTAGTATTTTCTCATTACTGGTAATGGATCGGTGTTGGTCTGTCTTGATTGCATGTGTGTGTGTTGAGAGTGCACATGAGGGTGTGTGTGTGTGTGCATGTTTTCTGTTCCTGTTGTTTCATCAAGGGTGTTGACTCTGTTCAGTTCAGTTGTCTATTTAATGAACACTGATGAAAGATGTGATTTGTGCAGGGCAGTTGCTTCAGCTGTCACTTGCAACCATTTCTCTAAAACCCATCTGTACAGTAAATACTGCAGCTGCCCGTCTCATCTTTATAATATGATAGGAAAAATGGAAAATTATGAAACATGACATGATGCTTTCTGATACAGACTGAAGAGGGGGCTGTGACACACATGTATACACACCAATTAGTTTACCTTTCCCTCTGTCTCTCCGTGATAGATTATTGGAAACTTCTACTTTCGTGTACTCCACTCTCAGAAGCACGTGTAGTCCCCTTTATTATCAGAGGTCCTGAAAGACATTTACAAGGCTCTCAGCAAAACTGACTCTGCCAGCCCATGAAATAACAAACTGTTAAAAACGTTCTTGTAAATTTTCCACCAACAGGCTGGGGGAAAATATGAGCAAACTAACAATCTAGACACAGCACTTAAGGTGCTAGGAGCTATTGCACTGACAAAAACCAGAAACCCTTCCCTCCTTTGAGAACATACATTTGTCGGCACTCGCTACGGGGTATGTGGGCTGGCACTGCAGTTAAATATAGCATGTGTTTACAAAACGTCCAATGGCACTTTTTTATTTGCTTATTGCCAACAGTGCACTGACAAAATCTATTTCACTAATTTCCATTTTCCTGTAATAATAACCCAGATTGGTGCTGAACGAGACTGAATATTAACTTTTATTATAAGAGACTGGAACAGATATATAGTGCTGGACTTGAGCCAGTCATGGACAGATGAAAGACTGGTGGTGTGTGAGTGTGTGTGTGTGTGTGTGTGTTTGACTCTTTGACTGTGTGTGTGTGTGTGTGTGTGTGTGTGTGTTTGACTCTTTGACTGTGTGTGTGTGTGTGTGTGTGTGTGTGTGTGTGTGTGTGTGTGTGTGTGTGTGGAGGTCATTCTGGGCTTCCTGTTGACAGCTGCAGGCTGCGGGGAAGATTTACTCTGTGGCAGATGCTGCTGAGGGACACAACTCTGTCTTAAGTTTATGTTGTACCATTTGGCCGCATCTATTTATGGACCAGGTCTATACAATGTGAATAGGTAGACTAAGCAAAGCTGCTTCCAGTAGTAAAAATGTCTTGACAATGTTTCTTTTCATGCGTTTGGCTGTGTGTGTGTGTGTGTGTGTGTGTGTGTGTGTGTGTGTGTGTGTTGGTCTGTTTGGGTGGTGGTTGTTGCTTGGTTGCTTGAGCTTGGTTGGACACCTTCATTACCAGACATGCACAGGAAGGCATGGTTGATTTCCCTCTACAATGGGGCACGTTGGGTCTTGAAGAAAATCCACAATAGACTCACTGTGACATCCTGGTGCCTCCTTTCATCTTCTCCTTCCTCCTGTCCATGCCTTCTTCCATGCTGCAGTTCTGCTCATTGTCTTTACAATGTGATGTCACATGTAATTTGTATCCCTGCCTGAGATTTTGTGAAAGAGGATAAATCTGGATATTCTCAGTGGGTGAGTGAACACGACTGGTACCAAGTCATTGTCCCTTGAGATAGGAGGAATGGTCTGGCTTTCCTCATGTAAATATCAAAGTCCATTCATGTTGGAGGACCATCCAAATCTAGGTGACCTTTAGATAGACTCGACAACCAAAGAAAATAGTCATTATCTGTCCTGTGCAAAGCCTCCATCATCTCAGCTTTTTTCTTCACTTGGACTAAAGAAACACTCAGTGCCTTGGGTCCTTCAGTGAGCCAGCTGAATGTCTTATGGATTTGTACTGTATGTGTTGGCAGTCCAAGATCAGAGGCCCAAGTCCAAACAGAGCACGTGACCTTAACCAAAAAGTCAAACATAGGTTTGTCACCAGAGGACCAAATGTGGAAAAACTGTAGGTTCATCTGGTTAGCAATAAAAAAAATGCATGGTACAAGCAATTCCTCAGACTAAATGAAAAGGGAAATAGTTGAAAGAGGGAGACAGAGTTTAAATTGATAATAGCTAGGTATTTTGTAAAGCAGTAAGAAATGCTTCTTGTATGTTCCACCACTTTCCTTTTCTTTCCTCTCCTCTCCCAAGATGCATAATGAGCCTGCCAAACAGCTGAGCAGGTTAGGCCTTGCTTTGAGCAATGAACACGGATTTTGTTTCATTGCTCAAACATTTACCATTTTGTCTGCTATGTATCAGCCTGCAAGTTTGACAAAGGCGGCCATTGTACCAGAGGGACATTTTTTGGCTTTTCTTTCCTTCTGAAGGCTTCAGTGCTGCGTACTGGAAGGGAGCTACATGACAGATAAATTTCACTTTATGCCCACAACAATCATGGCTCTACTGTTTAAACGAGGCGGTTTTGTTTGCAGTCCCTTGTCAGGACAAAAGATGTAAAGGAGAAAAGTTGATTGCATGTTACTCTAAACTAACCAGACACATACCAGTGTTTGCTGCATTTTCTTCTGCTACTGTCTAGGTTTAATTTTAATGTCTTGGCTTGTTCAACATTTCCTTGGTTATGCTCGCCAACTCACACATTGGTGGCCTCAAATAGCAGTGAGTGAAAACTGGAAAATTGAAACATATATTCCCAGAAATATTGCCAGGATAATGTCAGTGAACTGTAGATAGCATGCTTATGTTTAACAACCCAGCCAGTCTGTGGTGCTTTACTGTATCAGGATCTGGTGAGTGTAGCTCTTTTTGGATGGAGTACTCGAGGCTTCTGTTTAAGAAACTGTTTGTGTATCTATTAGTCAATTCCCATAATAAGCAGAGAGTCTTCACACAGGCATTTTACTGTGATAAACAGACTATATTTACAGGGTCTTAGTTGGAATGGGAGACTCTTCTCTTATAGTATAATCCTGTTAGTTAGACTCACACAGTGGATTGTCTGGTACAACTTTAGGCAGATGTTGCCATTTAAGCAGTTGGTACTCCAATAAAAATCTGATTTATATTTATATTTTGTGGTCTATGCATAGAGTATAAACATACCCAGTGTCTCCATGGAGACCATTTGAGTTTCATCTTATCATGAATATGTAAGTTACATAATCTGAACATTGGTTCAATAATTTTTGAATCATTCAATTATAATCAACATGCTCTTGACCTAATGACTTTCTGTATGAGGAATGAAAAACCTGCAGCATATCAGTGAACTTCTATTTCGGATGTCCGTTTTTAAGCGCTGGTATGTTTGTTGTACTGTGGTTCCAACTGGAGAGACAGGGACAGGGTAAATGAGAGCCAGACTGTTTTCTGTGAGCCCCGTGGGGTCAGTCGTGTTGACAAACAATACCCTGGCCCCCTTGGTCCATGGCTGCTAAGTGCCTCTCGGCTACATGACCTCCTTTTCTCTCAGCATTACTCTGTCATCATACTACTTACGCCGGTCCCCCACTATGACAGCTGTCCTTTCATCAAACATGGCCCTTTCAGATAGATGAGGCCTGAATAACAGTGACATGGCTTTGTTGACAAAAGTCAGGATGAATGATTTTAGCTGCCACTTTAGAGATCTAGGTTGTATTAGACAGCTTCAGGGCTCTTTTGTGATCCCCTCTGTTTTATCGAATAGAAGTCAAAGCTCTTTCAGCCTGAGTCGAACCATGTATCCATCCACCTTGATTAAGGACTCTGAACCTGGCTAGATAGACAATCATAAACAGGATATGAGGTCATCTTTATGAATCAGGCTGACTGGAAAGAACCGCAGTTTCAACTATTCACCGCCTCTGCCCTCTCTTTATCACCCATTGGTTCCTTATCAGGGTAGAGTGGCTCCAATATTGACCTTGTGGGAGAGGCTTTCGGCCTTGCCCTCAGTACCGAGCTCACAGTGTTTGTTGGCCATTGTTTGCCATTCTTTACTGATCTGAAGGAATTGATTGGGCCATTTGCTGACTCGGTGGACAGAGGTTAAGTGTCCTAATGCTTGACTAATGCATTCTCTCTTAATGACAGCGGTAATAGAGATGCCCTTTGAACACATGACTAACAAGTGGGATTACAATCCAGAATTTGTCAGACATGGGTGTGCTGCTGCGTGATATATTTTGCCTCTGGCTTGAAAGGCAGAATAACTTCTTCAGTTGGAGAAAGAGCTCTTCTTTTCCTGTGTCTGTTTTCCTGAGTTGTCTCCAAAGAGGTGTCAGGGCACTTGTCAGGGGATGCTGTCTTTTACCGTCATGCCCCAGGAGTCCAGCTTCTCTGTGTTTCAACATAATCAGGACTTTATATTTTCCACATACTGACAACTCAGAGACAAAAGGATTAGATGCATACTGAGAAACTCTGGCAAGAAATGCCAATATGAGGAAACAAAAGAACACAGAGAAAGTCTGTGTATTTAATGAAATGAATAAATCCCCCTTAGGAGAATACTGTATATGGCTCTTTCAGCAATATTGGTTTTGATGTATTTTTGCACCTGTAGACATATCTAGCACTATAACCTTCACACAATAATAAGTTTGGACTAGATGTTTGCTGCAAAACTGAGAAAAGTTGTCTACATAGTGGGTGTATGATTGGATTCTTTGTCCTTTAAAGATTTTCAGTAATATCTGTCTCTAGATATCTTTTTTTTTTTCTGAGTGTTTCTGTGATTGGAGTGCTCTGGACCATTCCTTTATGCGAAAGGGAGAAAAGGGAAATTTAGACCAGCCCACAGCAGAGAAAGGATACACTTGGCCGGCTTATTGATTTCCCCCTTCCCTACCTCCCTTCCCCCTCCCCTCTATCCATCCATCCCTCTTTCCCACTCCAATAGACTGCTGATGAGCCTGCTCCCCACAGACCTGCCGCCAGCCACAGTTAGTCAGGGTTCTCTCCGTCCATCTCTAGCCCTGCTAGGCAGAAGATTTCTCCCGAGGCCAAGGTGAAAAAGGCATATTCTGTTACAGCCAGCGCAGGAGAAAGAAAAACGTACTGTTACTAGATATGAGTGAAATCAAATCTGTTTGACTTGCCCGGCAGCTATGACCATTTTCCATGCAGACAGGGAATGTCAGGATTGAGTGAATGGAATGCAGTTTCTCGCAGTGCACCTGACAGATTTGTAGGACTGTCAGTATTTAAAGTAGATCTGATAAAGAAGTATTTTATTTCCATGGGGAGAAGGTTAGGAAATGAGTGGTAGAAACACATACCACTCCAAAGGTGTTCAATATAGATCATATTTTAGTGCTTCATTTTTTTTAAAGTGTGCTCACTTTTTTCTCCCCTTCAGGCTGCTCTTGTTGTACCTTCGTATCTGCAGGAATGATACTGCCTGGGTCGGCTGACTGTCAAATTGGGCAGCAAGCTGGGGAGTGTTTCCCATCCCTTCCTCACACTCTGAGTGTCCTATATCTTGCCAAATGTGTGCAAAAATGGGTGCAGAGCAGACAGAGGGGAGAGCGTGTTCACTCTAAAGCTGCTCTCAGATGTCTAAACTAACATTCAGCCTGCACTTCAAAGGCCTGTGGGCGTTGACACACTGCCCTCGTTTGTGTTAGCGTGTATCTGAGTAAATTGAAATTGAGGAGTGAAAGACAGGGCAGAGAAAACAATGGGCTATAAACAAACCTCGAGTCAGGCTCCATAACAGCTGGTAGTGTCTTGTGAGGCTACAGTGTTTGCTCCAGCAGTGTGACAGATGTACTGTAAGCCCCTTTGCTGCTTTTATTGTCTGTGTGTTTTGTGTGTCTGTCTGTCTGTGTGTGTGTGTGTGTGTGTCTGAGTGGTTGAACGAGTATGGTAAGGAGTAAGAAAAGGGGAACATTCCAGAGGAAGAGCTTGGCAGATCATTATGTGCACTTCACTGACCGTCTTTGGCTGTACCAAATAAAAAAAAATGATGTCTCTTTCTCTCCCCTTCTTTTTCTATGACTCTCACTTTCTCTTTCTATCTCACACACTTGAACACACACATACACATAAGCAGGCAGTATGCTGCAGCCCAACGGACGACCTTTTGCTAATGAGAGCGTGTAGCACAATTACAGCTTCTATGCTCAGTGGCTCAGGTTTGACACAGTCCCACTCAGGCAGTCTTCCTTTTTTCCACCCACCAACATGATGCTGGATAGCTGGCAGCCCCACTAATTGGATGGTGCTGTGTGTACGTGGAGCTCAGTGTCCCTCCATAGCCCTTCATCTGGGCAGCTGCTGCAGATATGGTGGATGTTAATGTGAGATGCCGCAAGCTTCATCATCTGGTATCAGTCACTCTGTAATTGGAACGGCCCTGGTGGTTCGTTGTAGCCTTCCCAGGCCCTGTTACAACCCCACCCACACTCTAATGGTGGATGGGGCTGTTCATTCCCAACCATGTGTGGAGGAAGATTCTTGGAGGAGGAGAAGGAGGGAAAAGGGAGGGAATGAAAAGGAGCCAGAGGAGGAGGAGTGTGATCTCTTGCTTCCTGTCCCGGTTTTGATGGTACCCGTCTGGTTGCAAGGCTGCCTGCCCCTTAAGTGCCTCCCCCCATTTTCTACCACTAAAATGATGATGGATTGATCTCCTACAGTGGAAATTACTTTTTAACGCCCACATTTTTTGGTTATACATAGATGGGGGCTGAGGTTCATCAAAGGTATTTTTTATCTGTTGTTGTTGTTGTTGTTGTGTGTTTGAAATATACTGTGACAAAAGTAGTTTTTCGGAAAAATATTTATCCATTCAAACTTCCCCAAAACCTAAAATTTGTGTTTTGATTTATGTGTCTTTGCATTTGCTTGTGGGCACATGTTTGTGAACACATGTGCATAATACCACGTGTGTGTGTGTGTGTGAGTGTGTGTGCTCTTTATAAAAGGCAGCTTGTGGAGCTAATTAAAAGGCCTTGTGTAGGACAGAGCCATTCATCTTAGTGATGGGCCCAAGCTGTCACTTAACCCACAGTTCTGTGGGGGAATGAACTGAAGTTGCAGGAGTAAAGGACAGAACACACTCTCTTTTTCACCATCTCAAACATTCGTATGTTAGGGTTAAATATTAATCTTGTTTTTAATTCATTGTCTTATGTTAAAATATTCAAATGAGTGGTATATTTTCTGCTCATCTCTCTCTCCACTTTACATGATGGAAAGAAATTCCCTCCTCCTATCAACCTTCCCCCACTAAAGGTGACAAGAACAGTAAATGTTGAGATGTGCTGCCTTTGATGAAGGGGTTAAGATATGCAGAACTCTCCCTCTAGATTTTCTGTGCTCAGCAGGGTTTTTGGATCACAGGCCAATTTTATTAGCTGTGATGGGACTGACAAAGAATGCTGTCAGTGGAATTTGTAATTGATGCCTTTTTAGTATGCAACTCAAGCCTGCATATCCTTTGGCCTCCCTTGCCTGCCCCCTGCCCCCTGCTCCATGGGTGAACCAAGGCTGCCTGTCCCCTTGCCCTCTCATTACCGCCACAGGCCCAGGGGTGCTGCCAGGGCACTGAGAGGTGAAGCAGCTGGGTCAGGGCACAGTGCTGTTTCTGCTGGCAATGACACCAGGTATATGGTTAAAAATCGCACATCACATTTTCTGGATGAGCAAACTTAATGCTGTCTGATATTGATTATGGGTGATGGAAATTGATTGAGCTTCTCCGCCCTGCATAACATTATCTGTGTGTATGCACAAGGTAACTGCATTCATGTGCAGCTGTAGCGTAACAGCATGTACTCCTATTTCAGGACTGGTTGGTCATGACCAGCTGTAGGATACACACATTTATCAGGCCATCAGTGGCAGTGGCAGTTGGTTCCCTCAGGGGGGATGGGCAAAGACACAAAAAGTTGCTGAGTTTGGTTTTTCAGAGCTCTTTATTTACTGGGACTATTTGGTTGAAACAGTCCATAAGGCCAAAAAACCAGGATACATGTGCAGGGGTGATAAGTGACAGGTAAGTGGGAATACACGCATGACCTGGACAGCATGTCACACTGTGAAATATCCTTCATCACATATGTTAGGAGACAGGTGCAGCAGTGAAATGTTTGGTGATTTAAAGTCACTCTGGCATTTTGACTGATAGTTCTCTTTATGCATCACAGGGTCATCCCAGGTCTGTCTGCCCCTTGCACTGAAAAGCCCTCCCACCAAGCAACAATACTAGTTTTTCTTCTGTTGTTGCACCATTCAAGATCAAATTACAATAATTACATCCTCTGAAAGTTTTTGGCACATTGAGCACTGTGGAAATCCTTTAAATCCACTTGTGAACAATAGGGTACCTGCCATTTGAATTAATAGCCATGGGGAAGAAGGGGTATCTTTCAGCCAGGCTCAGCATTGGTATTGTCAAATGAGGTCTTACCAGCTTGAAAAACATGCAGAGTAAGAGCAATGAGAGCTCCTATCTCTGTCTCTTCTTGGAAAAGGAACAATGGCTGTACCATCACCCTGGTCTATCTGTGGCCCTTTGTTGGTGTTCTTAGTGTTTGTGTGCATGTGCTGGGGATTTGTATGCTTGACAGTGTGTTGCAACACCTGCAGAGCACATAAAAGCAGCACGTGTGTATGTATGTGTGTGTTTTTAGTTTGTAGGGGAAAGAGGTCGATCCCTGAGGGGGTCTGTTCCTCTGAGACATGTAGGGAGCAAGGGGTCACTGGAAAGGGAGGGGAGGTAGGAACCCTCACCTCCACATGAACCTTGAGAGACAAGCGAAGAGAGAGATGGGGGGGGTTGAGACTTGAGCTTGAACATATGTCTGCAGGGCCTTAGACAAATGGTAGGGATTTCCTCTGCCTTACTGACCACGTCTCACTGTCTAAGCCCTTATCTTTTATCTGTCTGTCTGGTGACTTGAGGAATGGAAGTACCATCTAACCACCCTACTTAATACCCATAGTTTAGAAATATAATAAACAGAGATTGGGAAACAAATTCAAAGAAATCAGAGGGAACATTGGCAGTTACACTGGTTGTCAAAAGATAGGCCTTTATATAGCTTTCTCTCCTCCTCTTTAGGAGAAAGTCCTAGTAAATGTTGGAAAGTACATTTTCACAGTCAAAATGTGTTCCAGGAATTAAGGAAAATTTCTTGTGGAACTGTTTTTTGTTTTTTGTTTTTTTGCGCAGCACACATACTATTCCAACTCTGTTAACGAGCAGGTGGAAAGCCATTAAACCTAAAAGTTTAAAAACTCTGCTCTTTAATTTGAACCGTTTGCTGGCAATTTACAAGCTTTTTTTTTTTACTCTAGAAATGAAGAAATCATATGAACCTGTTCAAATATGGAAGCACTGTTAGATTGTTAGATTGCTCATGGCGTGAACTGCGTGTGTGAGTTGGAACAGTTAATGGACTACAGCAGCATGAATCTCTCCACAGGGTCGGTCTAATGTCGACAATGCTGAGAGAGATATGGGCTTCAGTGGTGTGTGTGTGTGCGTGCTGCTGGGTGATGGATGGATAGAGCCGGGGTTAAAGCGGGGTCACCCTGTTTGTTTTGTTGTGTTTAGGTGGAGATGGGGCGAGGAGGGCCCCAAAGCTTTACTCTGTGTTAATAAGGTCTGTTTACCACACTTCATCACCATACCTCAAAGTCTGATGGGATGTGTGTGCAACCTCTCCCCCTCCCTCTATATCTGTCCCTCATGCACCCCCACCACCACCACCACCACCACCACACACACACACACACACACACACATTCACACACTCCTAGATAAAACGGGGAGTGTTGACAGATACTTAATCACTATCTTCAGGTAAGTGTGAATGATTGTAATTCCTAATAACTAATTGGTCCCCCTTGGTTGCAGTTAGCTGCGTATCAGAAGTGTTCCACAGCACTTGACAGTCTCTTCATCTATCTGCAGAAGAGCCTTGAGCTTCCCTTCCTGCCTGTAGTCGTGCTATTATTCCTGACTGTAATGTCTTACCTTCAGTGAAATCATTAAGTCTCCCTTGGACAGCAAAAAAATACACTGATGGTTGACTGCTGTGATGGAAGTAAATAGAGGCTCATGGACTTAGAGGAATAGCCCAACCTTTTATCCCTGCGTATCATCTATTTCATCACTAAGCTGTTTTTACTGATATATAGCAGTGAAATCGGTTACCAAGGTTCCCCTTGTGACCTGAGCTATCTTGACTATAGCAGTATATGAGGATCAGTTATCCATAATGGGTTATAATTCACGCTTGCTACAGTAGGTGACCTGCTGTACAGTTTCAGTCACATAAATTACATTGGCAGGATTCGCTACCAGAGGATAAGTGGTAATTGCTGACCCATCATCATCAGAATAAGGATGGTTTTCTGGCCCCCTTAACCAAGGTTGCACCCTCAATCTTCCCTTTTTCCATAGGAAAGCGTGGTATTTTGCCTCTGTAAGCATGCCAATTTTGATTTTGTTTCCACTGCACTGCCGCCTTCATGCTCTACGCTTTATCAGCAGCTGCTGTTGAGGTGTGCTTAACTTCCAGCTACACTAGTGGAGCTGGTCAGTGGCCAATAGTCAGACTGTTGGCAGGTCCCAGGTGTGAATGTGAAGCACCGCATTGCTCCACATGAGCACGTGTGCCCAGCCAACTTTCCCAAGATAAACAGAGGTTCTTGGGTTGTTACATTATTCTAAAACATTAAATCAAAGACTCAAGTGCTGTTCTCTCCCCATCACCTGTGTGAGGGTGCTTTGCTGTGGCTCCCTGTGCATGGCTGTCAGCTGCCGCTGTAATGAAACTAAATGTAATAGCCCAAGCACCCACCTGGAACAAGGAAGATCACTGGGCCATATCCTCACTTTCACGCCAGACTGTCCCCAAATAAACTTCATATGTTAGCAGTGGTCCCCTGCAAACCCTGTCACATTTATCTTATCAGCCTGACTTGGCTTATCTAGGTTCCAGCATGTCAACCTTGGCGAATTATCATATAAAGGGATTCCATGTCATAGTTTATGAGCTGTGAGTAGAGCTATTTGGCAGGACAGGTGTATCAGTGGTGTATTTGGCTTTTTCTGTGTATTGCATGAACGTGTTTGGTCTGTATGGTTGAGTGTGACAGACCATGTTTGCACACGTATGCAGTCATATGTCTGTTGAGTGACATTCCTCATTTTAGATTTTAACAAATAAGTGGACTCACACAAGATGAATCTGTGTGGCATTGCTTTTCTCCAGCCTGAATTTACCTTTCTATCAGATAAACGGATATAGTTACTGTTAATTTGTCTGTCAACTCTGTGCGCAAAGGCACCTGTTATCAGCACACTGCCGCAGCCAAGTGGTAGTTAGACAGCTGGATTAATCCTCTCTTTATAACAGACCACCTCCCTCTTAACCTTTCAGAAAAGCTGGGAGGAGAAGGTGAGGGATGAGACGAGCAGAGATGATCACACAAGATGATAGTGTTGCTGTTAATGAGCCCTGTGCTATCAACAAAAGTATTGACTTTCACCGAAAAGGCTTTCATTTATGTGCACAGCTACTATACCTGTAAACAGTCACCTCTTGGAAACCAACCGATCCATTTGTTCTAAAGCGTCTGAACCCTGCCAACTCTTCAGGGGCAGAATCTCTGTGTATCCAAGGCAGCGATGTTATGATAAACTTTGTACAGAGAGAGACATTTTTCTGAAGGATGAAAGCATTCCCATCATATGTTTCCCCTGGGATGTGGTTGCTCTCAAAGCAGCCCTCCTGCCGACAGAGATTTGGGAGATTCCAGAAGACCTTAAAATCTCACCCAACATGAGGGAGGGCAAGGAAAATACAACACGGGGAGAGACGTCCATAACTAGCATAAATGTGTTCTCATCAAAGTGAATATTTCCTCTAGTCCCCGCTCTTTTCATCTTTTATGTATTTTCTCTGACAAAACACTTCTTTGAGGCCTCATTCTCTGACAGATATGTTAGTGATCATTAGGTTTACAATAAAAGAGCACCAGACATTTGAGGATATCCTCCTTCTTTTGAACATTTCCTTTCAGGGGAAAGTTTGGGTAACTTTTCCTCTAGAGATAAAAAGTCAGAAAAGCAATTCACAGCTACATATCTGTCTGTGAGGCCTTCCTTCCTCCTCTCTCCCTATTTAACTCACTTGTCTTTCCACATGTTTCTCCGCACCTACTCATTTTGAAGCTCTGCTCTGTCATTACCTGGGACGGAGGTGGGTTCAGGGTGCGTTTAGCACTCTGTAGTTTCCCTTCCTTCCTCTTCTATTTGCCTCGCATGCAAATATACGTCATGCAAGGGAAGCACTGCTTCAGGTTATCTGCTCCCTGGTCTTATGTTAGCATTCTCTTTTCTCTCCACTGCTCTGTCAGTGAGGCGAGCAGACACAGCTGGGACTGAATGGTATTTACACTCATCTATGTGCTGTTCACCATGAGCAGTTGCATTGCATAGCCTCATTACATGAAAAGAAGCAGCCAATGCTCTGCAGACTGGAAGGGCATTCTCTGGCTCACTTAGATATGGTCCACATATGATACAGGAGTACCTGCTTACTGATCAGTCAGATGTAATTACTGTGTGATTAATGACTTTATTTAACTTTATTTTATTTTGGCAGTTGGCTCAAGTGCTCTACTTGTGTAGTTTGCTGTTAAAACAGGCTTGGAGCGATAGTGTTTGGTTTTGTTCAAAGTTTGACATGTCCTTCTCTTAAGGTGAGAGTTCATGACAAAAAATAGTCAGGTCAGTGTGGGGTGTTCTTTTCCACACTTTGACGCTAAAGCTCCTCTTAAATAGCTGGTTCTTAAACGTGCTTGCCTTTGAAGCTAGGTCAATATGCATGTGTGTTAAACATATGCACAAGCTGGATGAGGTTTTCTATTTTAAAATTCTCCCAAGGATAAAAGTAAGGTCAGTGGCGTTACGCTTGAGCATAAACAGCCATTTGAATGTTGTGCTGTGTTTACACAGGTGCTAGAAGGGAGGTAAGTGCATCTAGTGTTTACACACATATTTCAGTGAACCCACCATATTCCATGGGCTATATTCCCTTGGTAAATCATAAACAGTGTCTTTCCTATGGCACTTTGCACACAGTTTATTATGCTAATTGCAGTGCATTCATGGCTGTGTTAGGCGAGTGTACATAATGTGTGTACGCACATGTTGGCGCATATGTGTCAGTGTGTGCACATGTGTTTGTGTACAGTTATGTGTTTAGAATTTGAACAAGATTTAAGACTTTGTCTACATAAAATCCTGTGAGCTACTTCTTTGTCTTTTCATTACTGTTTCCATGACACACGTGATCTGTGTTTTTGCATTGCTCACTAAAACTTAAGTGGGATAGAAAATTTGTTTGAGTACACAGAAAGTAATTCAAGTTGAGAGTAGAGGGGATAGCAGTGTGTACTGGCTTAGAAGTGAGAGCTTTGGTTGACATAATCTCTTTTATGCCTTTAATTTGGGAGGATTAGTAACCTACATTCTCTCCTCTCATCTCATCGAGGCCAGCCTTTTATGGATAGACACAGCTCCCTTCATTGCTCCTTGCATTTTTATTCGATTCCAAACAATCATTCTGGTTATTCTTCTGTACTTGCCAAAAACTTAAAATACTTTGGGTATTTGAGGTTTGGACTGGGTTTTAGTAAATGCCTTCACACAAACATGTATTGATGCTTGATGTGATTTTATTCTCTTTAAACACAAATTACATAAAAATGCTCTAAAACAAAAACACTTGATCAGTATATTACATTTTAAACCATAAAAGGTACATACTAACATGTGTCTTTAAAAAAAAAAAATTAAAAAAAATGGCTGTAGCTCCTGGGTAGTGATTAGTGAGAAGGACGATTGCCAATCATCCTTCATTTCTTCTAGTCAGATGAGTGGCGATGGGGGGCTGTTGTTCTGCTGTTATAATGTGTAAGGATGCGTTGTGATTATGTAACACACACACACACCCACACACCCAAAACCACTCCAGCATGATAAATTCCTATCACCTACTGTTGTCCTCCATTGATCTGGCAAACAGAGGCCTTCATTGATTGCGGTCACCCGCAGATTACAATCAGAAAGATGCACAGTCCGAGGTCTTCTTTAAGCCTGAGGACACAAAAGACAGATGCTGGGCTGTAGAATTCCTGCATCTTAATCTTTCCAGATGCCACCCTACAATCGTCCTCTTCCATTCCATGTACTGTGCTAATACATCTTGTTTAATCCATTTTTAAGTTTTTATAGTGTCCTTTGAGTGCCGGGGAAGGGGCTGAAATTATTAGAGCTATTTGGTTCTGCATAAATCACAGTATTTGATGATGAATGACTCTGAGTGAATGCTCCATGCAGCTTTGTAATTACTGACAGAGAAATAGCTATTTTGCCACAGCATAGAAATAGATTGATTTATTTAAAGCATAGTTCATAATGTGCTTTCAGACTTTGTACTCATTTTTATTGATGTCTTCATTTGATATCCACATCAGCACATTGAACAAACTGCTGCTCCTCTGATGATTTACACCCATCTGTGTGCCTGCAATAATTCAACTCTTTATTTGTGTGACCTAAAATGAAAAGGCACCATTATGTGCCCTTTTTATTACATTATTCCCTATATTATGAGGACATATATCCCATTCTATAGGATTTAGTGTGTAAAATAACATTTATGTGGTCTTGAGAGCCACAGCATAGAATTAGAGATGGAGAATGAGGCAGAAGGCCAGAGCAGAGAAAGCGGACAAAATGTGGAGAGAATTGGGGAAATTAACAAAAGTGAGGACAAAAGATTAAACATTTTTCACTGTGGTTACAGTTAATGAGTACGCACATCACAGGAAGTCTCCCCAAAAGTATTCAAAAGTTTTGAACAAATGCACATATTATTAACACTCATTTCCCACCATCCCTGAACATTTTCTTCTTTCACACATTACATGGAAAAAATGATAACATGCTTCATTTCTGCTCATTCTCTGTATGATTTCTATTTAGCACAATTATATACAAGCAGCCATGGAGGAGGCTTTGCAAGAAGGGGGAGTGGGCTTGAGGGCTACAAGAGTGATGACCCTGTCCTTTTCCCATTTACTTTTAATTTCTGTTCTGATGTGAAGTAAATGGTATTGCTTCGCACATCGCCAAGCAGACCCCTGCCACCCCTCTCTTAACCGGCACACTAGCTCTCCTTGAAGAAGCTTGTTAAAGACTGACCACTGATCAAGTGCCAAGGGCCTTCCCAGGTCAGACCAGAGTGCCCTCTTGACCTTTGTCTGCTTAACTCCAAATTATGATGTATTAAGGCACAAAGGACTACTAATGGCTTTGCATGTATTAAACATCTGTGCTGCTTCTTCATCAAAGGCCCATTTACAACAGGACCCTAAATATGCTCACAGGAAGTAGTGGTGAGTAAAAAAGGTCAGGGGTCAAAGCAAGCGTGTGAAGCAGACCTGTGGCTAATTATTGGCTTGCGAGAGCCTTTGTACTGGGAGCCAGCTGTAAGACAAGAGGACTAAGGTCTTTTAATATCCGGTTTGCAGCCCCTAAATGTTCCTCTGTATCGGAGAGGAACATTCCTGCCGGACAGAAATGGAGGCTGCAGCTTTGATGATGACTGGGCATGTCTTCCAGTCTTGGAAGCAGATGATAATCTGCAATGCACGTGCCTAGAGAGAGAATGCCACGCTCTTGATTACGGTGAAGACCATTTCCCATTATCGCAGTGCATGATGGTAGAATGGCAGTCATGCTTCAGGACAGCGTTACTCTTCTTTCAAAGCGAGTGAGCATTGTCTCAGTTTAGAGTGTGTCTCCATTCCTGTGGTGTCAGAAATTATACAGTTGGTCTGAAACAACAAAATCCGCTGTTTGGACTTGACTTGGCCACGGAGTGCAGTGCTGTTTAGCTCAAAACCCCTCAATTTGCTTAGACTTAAATGAGACATTGAGAAGTCACCAGACATTCCTGAAGTGAGTGAGCAATCACTATGTATTGCCAGGGCATAGAAATGATAGAGGAAAGTTATCAAATAATTGAGGAATGGTAAAGGTAGGCCACAGTTTATGGGTTACCACAAATATTGATGGTGTTTACTGGAATATGAGCTTTTCCTAGAACTGAGGTATTATAACTGTTGGGTTTTTAGGTGATTTCAGTCATGCTTGTTGTGGGTGAATGACTAAGTTAGTTGAGCAAATACTTGATTCCATTTCCCATGCCTGTGCCTGTGCACTAACTGAGTAATCCTTAGAACATATCTTTAAAAACAACTGTTAATCTTGAGAATTCAGCACATGCTTTGAAATTACATTTTTAACTAAATCTCCTACCATTGAAACAAATCAGATTACCTTAAATTGGAAGACCTTCAAAGAGTTTAAGTACTGTTAAGCTGAGCAATTAGTTATGTTCTGAAAGTCAATAAGTCATTGACCCCTTTAATTAGAAAGTGAGAATGGATGATTCTTAATTGTTCCATTCATCTCTGCTCCAGATGTGCTGGAGGACTTGCGTTACAACAGCATCTTTCCACTTGACAGGGAATTAAATATCCCAAGAAAGACAGGATGGCATTGTCTTAGTAAAAAGCAGACTTTGTCTTCCTCTTTGTTTACCCCTGGATTTAATCCCCAGTCACTTTGACAAGTTACTTTAAGAGAGAGGGTAATTATAGTCAACCTCTCTGTAAATTATAGTAAACCTCATGAACACTGGCAGCGGTACAGAGAGCTTTTATAGAGGTGGATACATGACATTATTTCTTAAGTAATAACCCTATTAAGTGTTATTCAGTCTAGGATTTGGCTGGCTGCAGTTTCTCTAAGGTTATAATCATAATTTTTTCTTGAGCTGAGTGTCAACAGATAGTGTTCTGAATGGTAATTATTTTCCAGTGTTCACCATGCAGTATATTCCTTTAACAGTGGCAACCCACGCAGGAAAGTCTTGAAATGTTGCCAGGAAATGAAAAACAGGTGAAATATGTGATTTTACCCAGATTCACCCAAATCATGCAAAGATAAGGATGTTTTTTAGCAGAACTGATAAACCTTAAGTATTCAGTAATATACTAAACTCAGGCAACACCAAGATCATGTACAAGAAGCAACAACAACACTACTCCCTTACACGCCAAAACAATATATATTTTCATCTTCACCTTCCTTCCTTTCACCCCTCAAGAAAATATTAGATAAATATCTTTTATCTATATTTCTCTCTCTTTCTTGACTTGACCTTTGTTTCAGTTTCTCTTCCTGTTTATGTCTCTATAGGCTATGTTTCTGTCTGGTTGCCTGTCTGTCTGTCTATGTCAGGGTATATACTAGGTCTGTAGAGGTCTCACCCCTTTTCCTCTAATTGGCCAGCTCCCCTCTCTGCTTGCCTGCTAGATAATTGGACATGCAATCCCAGCCCTTGCTTCCCAATCACTGGCTCTCTCCAGCCCCCTCTGCATTCCACGCACTTCTTATCCCAGTGTTGAGTCTCTCTATGGACCCGTCTTTGACCACTAGATCAAAGGGAATATACAATCCTGCACTGTCCAAACACATCGTGGCTCAGGCTGTTCTCGCCTCGCTCACAATACCAAATAACAGTATGAGATGGATTTTTATGTCCAGTATATTGCATCCAACATCTCCCTCCGCTACCTGAACCCCTGGAGACAAAGAGCAGCATCTCTTTCTGCAGTACATGGAGAACAAGGTAATTCATTTTGGGGTAGTCCTGCTGGAATTATTCATAAGGGATTCAATATCAAAATATTCTGCTCTGCTCTGGCCCTTAATAATTCATGCTTAGTATCCGTCTTCATTGGTATAGGGAGCAGAAGAGTCATCCGTCACTATAGGGAGCCTTGGTTTAACTAGTACCCAGCACAAGAGTTGGTTGTCAGGGCTCACAGGGGTAGGGCAGGAGGGAGGGAACAAAAGAAGGAGGCGTGTGGCTTTGTCACACTGACGAGTGGGCCCCCCCATCTCTGGGAAGGAGGCAGCTCGCAGGAGATGGCTGAGCTGTTGACCTTTGGGAAAGGACCACTGGCTTCAGATTGAGTGATGGTGTCAGCCGCTAGTGTAAAACACCTCTATTAGGAATGCCTGGCATGCTTGGGCGCTTCTAATTATGAAGAATGCAAAACAACAGTCAGGAGAGACAGGCTTGCTCACCAGCTACTGCTATGTAGGACCCACCACCACGTGACTACTTGTCTTAACCTCACACACAAATAGCCATACAGATCTGACACATTGCCTACCTAAGCTTTGTATTGAAGTAATTTTCTCCCCCGTTTTATGCCCACCACCGGCTGCCATTCTTGAGAGTTTTTGTTCTGTCATTAACAGTGCTTTGTTTTTCTGGGTGTAGTGTATCAAGCCATTTTGCAATGGGTATGTTGCATTTGAGCTCACTGAGTGGGAGTTTAGACAGTCCCTGGAGTCCATCTAAGAAAAAAACTGAGATCAAGCCAAGAACCTGGACCCGGTGAAAAGTAACTCAACATTTGTGCTTGCTTGAAAACAGCCAGCAATATAAGCCATCTGTGCGCAATTTGACTTGACTGTGTTGTCATCCCGCCTCCCAGTAGTATCCCTGTGAGGGAACGGCCTTGTAACATTATCAGCAGATATGCATAGCTACTGGGCAGTCAGCGATGAAGGGAGGAATGGACAGGCGGAAGGATGGAGAGATGGAGAGCGAAGGGAGTCCCCAGAGATTTTCCCACTGAGAGACGGAGGTCAGCAGCAGAACGCAAATAGACTTTTTTTTTCTAGGAGCTGTGACGGAGTGAGACAAGAGCCCCCTCTCCCCCCTCCACCTCCACCTCCCTGCCTTATCAGTCACTGAAAACTGAGAGCTCATTATAACACACCACAGAGAAGCACAGTAGAGGTGCTAAGACCAAAGGCAAGGGAAAAGCTGGGACACTGAAATGCCATCACTGGCTTTCTGCTGGCTGCCAGTATATCCTGTATGTCTTTAATGCTGAATTTGTGCCTCATGACTGTTGGGCTGATATTTCAACCATTCCTTATCTTTCAATGAATAAAAAATCAGGGCACATATATATTTTGAAAGATTATTAACTGTTGTAAAACCTCTCAGTATTCATCCTTACTTCAGCAATAAAACATTTTCCCCTGTGCACATTCAGAATAACCCAACTGGCAGATTTGTCATCTCATATACTTTTACTGCCACAAGCACCCATAAAACATCTCTATTTATTTAGTGGCAGCGTTGCTGTTTCTCTCAAAGGAATGTCCTTGTGCCCGCCCCAGTAACCTTGAGCCTAATGGAGGAGGTCAATCTGAAGCGGAGGGGGGAGACTTTTAAAGGAGGAATACAATTTAGAATGAGGGAATAAAAGACTCAGGGTTACTAATGATAGTAGGAAGGAGGACGACACCGGGAGCCAGGTGATTATTCATTATCTGGAAATTCATCTCCTGCCCTCTGTTTCTTTCTTCTCTATTTTCACTCTCTCTCTCTCTTCCTCACCCTCTCATTCTCTCTCTTTGTCTCAAATGGTTCTTTTTCACATCTCAGCAAAAATTAATTCCTTTTTGCATTTTTGTCTCCCAACACAATTGTTGTCTTGGAGTCTTGGATTTAATATTCCAATACTTTGTATGCATGCATCTATAAAGCATTTGGTAGGAAATGAACAGGGCCCAGCAAAGAGTCAGTGACAGGGGATAGCGAGAAAAGTAGAGTCACAAATGAGGTCCAGGTGTGCGGGTAATCAATTTCATGGAGTTTGGTTTTGCAAGGCTGCATGCTGAAGGAGACTGTCATAATAGGGCCACCATTTCAAACAGGTAATGGCTTTACAGCATTCATTCTTTTTAGGATATACACGCAGGGGCACACACACATTCCTGCATGGTCCCATAGAAATCACAGGCCATTGAACACAATTGAGACAGATAGGTTTGTGGCATTGCCTAGTAACCCCCATGTTTCAAGGACTCGCAGGCTTGTTCATTCATCATAAGAGAAGGGCTGTTTGGAGGGGCTTTTTTTTTCTAGCTGTGGTCAGATTTATCACAGAGCACAACTCCTGTTTAGCTTGTTAACATTAGTTGGATGAGGTGTCCAGAGCTGCAGGTGCTGCAAAGTTAAAGGGACTTTTATTAAGGCTAAACTGTTAATGGATTCACATCACTAAGCTGCTACGCTCAGGTGACTGGTCTACCCATGGATCATTCTAGCCAGCTCTTGTTTTTCCACTTTTCCCTCTGCAAGCTAGCAGATAACAAAAGTGTCTTACTGCGGTGGCATATGTAAGATTGTCCTCATCAAAGTCCTGACTGGATCATGACACAGCAGCTGATCATACAAACCAATAAAATTATAGGAGACTGGCATATTTAACGATGATGATTATATCCACAACTTAATTTTATATAGAAATGATTGATTGAGGATGCTTTTTAATATTTTGTAATTTTGCATAAAAATCACAGAAAGTCATCTGTCTGGCATTTCATACTGCCAGGAACATTCATGTGACTGACAGAGCCACATTCAAATGTCTGTTCAATGCTAGTCTTGTTGGAAATTGTCATTAAAATTACTTGCTGCCTGTATTCTGTAAAGAATATTCAATTAAATTATGAAACTTTATCTTAATTGGTCCCAATTAACCATTGTTCTGCTACTGCAGCAGAAAAAGTCGAGAAGCCAACATGTACTGGCATTTACAGACATCTACTGCCACACACACATACACACACATACACACACATACACACGTGCACACAGGCTGTGCACATACAAAAGAACATACGTCTTATAGTCTCTCGCATTTTTTCCTGCCTTAATGGATCCAATTACTCTTTCAAAGACTGCCAACACTGTACCTTATGGTGAGCCAATTGAGATGGTAATTCAGTTGTTTTTAATGGACACACTCTCAATAATAAACCTGTGGGGGGAAAGATTTTCCAGACAAATTGCGGCTCACATGGTAAATGTACATTATGCTAATGTTAGGTGGAGAGAGGTTGTCATGTCTCATGAGGTAGGGGGGTGTCATATATTCCCCTTTTATAATGGAGGAACCCTTCCTGTAATTGCCCCTAGTTTTGTACATTAATGGGAAGAGAGGGGTTTGCTAGTAGCACAGAGTGTGTTAAAATAGCATAGAAATGGACACACAAATGTGCATATCCCCTGCTGAGGTACAGTATGGCATGTTTTACCAATCTGCATCGTTTATTAGTCATAGTTTGGATCCTGGATACTCTACTGCATTGTTTGAGGGAGTCAAACAATGACAGCACAACAGATGGCTCTGAGATTTCGGTCCAAAGTGTTAACATGAACTCAGTGCAGAACATTCCTGCCGGTCCATTCACTCAGATCCAGTATCATCTCTCAGTGGTGCCCGACAGGCTCATGTTCTTGGCTTGTCTCCTGACCAGCCATCAAGTTACCTCCCCCTCCCCTCACAGGTTCTCGATCTCTGACACTTACCAGACAGGAGCCTGGGATGGAGACCACCGGACACAGAGGAGGTCACTGTATCCCGTTTCACCAGAGAGGATGAATAGATCTGGGACAACCAAACACACACTGCCCCCAGACTGCCTAAGGCACCACGGTCCGGAGAAAAGAGGGAGGGAGAATAAGAAAGAGTGACTGAAGTGCATTCCTGAAAGGAGGAGAGATGGGATTGAATGACAAGGGAGGACGGGGGGCCACTGGTGACACTGGCAGCCAGTGGGATCGGGTTTTCTCTCTGAAAAGGAGGCTTGGAAAAACAATGACTTTGGCATCTGTCTGGAAGGGAGAAACAGAGACTGGGATCCTGTGCTGTGGAGTGCTGAGGGTTCAGGGGAATGCCTTTAATGTAACTCTGCCTGGGCTCTCATCGGATACTTCATGGCTCCTTGTAGAATGTAACATGAATCAAACTCTGTCGCTGCATCAATTAAAGCGGCACACTCACCGACTCTGAAGCTCCCTCTTGTAGTTGAAAACACTGTGAAGGAGAAGATTACAGTGAATAACAGAGGTTTATGTGCCAAGATGACTTGTCTTGTCCTCAGGCCATATCCTACATTAGATAAGCATCAGCATTCCTCCACTTTACAGATGTAGGTCATGTAGCCACAGTGGTGCAAGCAGCATTTGAGTCTTGCTTCATTTGTTTTATTACCCATCACTGTGTACTGTGTGAATTTTCTGCCTTTGCACCTCGTAGATCAAACTGAGTATCTTGCTCCTCTTTGTCTCTTCCATTTCACTGCACCCACAGAGCTTAGACAAAATCAAATCAACGTCTCTCTCCGAGCCATACACACATTATAACTGAACAATCAAACAAATAGGGCATAAGTTTGCTTTTAGAAGTGGGGGTGGCAAATTAAATCATGGATTCGTTAACAGAAAAAATAAAGAGACAAGAAAAGAAACGCTTAAAACCAAATACTGAATTTATATGGGGGGGGGGGGCGCTTCCCTCTGTTCCCCAGTGTAAATTATGCCCTCAGTCACACATACACACAAACACACTCAAACTATTGCACACACACACACACACACACACACACACACACAGAGGAAGTGTTACAACATAATGCCGGAAAGAAATCTAGAAAATGATCCATGGGGAGCTGGGGGCAGGTCACAGGGTAACTCCTCTGATGAAGTATGGTTTGAATGAGACTTTATGGTGGGAACTGCCAGAGACAGAGATATCTATCAGCCAAGCCTGCAGCATGCAGGCGAACACAGGTCAGGCCAGTAGCTCAGCCAGGGGCTCACCACACCCTGCAGATACAGTCCGCTATCACACTTCCCACTACTGACTAATGCATATTTGTTGGTGGTATTCTGTGAATTGGGCCAGGGAATATTCCCCCAGTGTCCGTACTGCTCTAGGACAGGAAGAGGGTAAATAGAAGCCAATTAGCTTTCATTTTAGGTCAATTAGCTTCTTTCTTCTTCTACATTAGAGTGTATATTATCTTTTGGGAAAGGAAATCATGGGAGGGCTGTCAGGGACTCCTTGGTAGTTTGTTGAGCTTATGTCGTCTCTCCAAAACAAGTGCTCAAACACAACCACTCTGAGGAGTAAATAAACAGACAGGGATGTAGAACAAAGGCAGACTGAAATCCCAGGATGAGTGGTTTTAGTGTTTTTGTGAAAAAGCAGAGCTTGTTTCTTCTATTTTGAAATGGAATGGCAAATTTAATTGAATGTAGTTTTAAGGTTGCTTCTTGGTACGGAGATATTTTTGGCACATTGTGCTGTGCACTAAGAGGTGGTTGACATGGGAGGAGTGAACGCTTGGGGTTTGCTGAAAAGGAAATTGAAAAGAAACAGAATACCAGGAGTCAGATTTCATGAAATAATAGCTGTGACAGAAATGGGGAAAGGCAAGGCAGCACAGAAACCAGGAATGATTTTCTTCTTGGCCCAAAGAAAAAAGAGAAAGAAGACAAATATATCAGGGCCATAACAAATGGGCCATTGTGTAGCCAATTTAACTTGCACACAGTGCAGTTGGAAGCAAATATTGCTTCTGTGAAACTATTATTGTGAGCTGAGGTTGGCCTGTTGGAGTGGAAATCTGACTTAGATTTCTTTGACTACAGTGCAGCGCACTACTGAACTGTTCCTCAGTTCCCTTTCTTCCAGGATTTTCTAGAGGGAAATTATTTTTTTCCTCTTTGTCAAGAGAGAGAGTTCAAACCAAGCGTGGCATCCTGGATCAGGTCCATGTGCCTGTGGCCTTTGTGTTTCATGGTGACCTGCCAAGGATTCTGTGCCAGAGGGAGGGACTTACTGCAAACCAGCACTGCCGTCTTATGCTAGGCCCTCGGGCCACAGGTCAAAGGCCTACTGGCTGGAGCTGTCAACTCTGTTCTGCTTCTTAGAGCAAACACACACGCACACACACACAGAGGCACACAATACACATGCACAAGTGGTCAAGCTCATATTGCAGGATGCACTAACACATCAGCACAGTGAGTGCTCTCTTGCATGCTCATGCCTGGACTGGAGTGTGGTGCTGTCCATTTTGGCTTTAATTGTGTTGTTCTATGCATTAGCCCAGGGCTCATTATGGGCTTATACAGGGCGTGGGTGGACGAGGATGCATGCATGAAGCAGTTTCAGAGGGCTTTTATTGGACAGATGAGAAGGTGGGGGCCTCCTCAGCCTGGGCATTGCTCTTGTATCTCATGTGGAGTGGCCATGGATTGCTCTTACTACACCATTCAGGTTGATCACTGCCCGTCCTTACTTCAGCCATTCTAAACAATGGCTTTTGTTGGTGGTGGTGACTCATTTGAAGCACATAATTTGGAGTACATTAGTGACAGGTGCAGCAGTGTTTTTGCAGCAGTGCACCCAGTGTCCTGCTTACACCTGTGTGGCATTTGTAATACACTATGTGCATGCTTACATGTGCATGTGAAGATCTGAATGTAACACAGGGAGAATCAGAGCATGTGGCCTAGAATGGCCTAGTGAATGGAGGGAGGAGAAAACACATTGAAGGTAAAGGAGAGGACAATTCAGGTCAAATGACTTGCACAGAATCATATCCTCGTGTATGATTCATAACTTAAAACAGTGATAACCAGCATATGGCCCAGTAATCACTTTCACTATATGAGGGAGTACACAGTGAAAACTTGGAACCACAAATGTTTGATAAACACATATATTGCACATTTCCTTGGCGACCTAAATTACAACCCAAAATGTTTAACTGGGAGTAGGCCAAGTAAATATTCACTCATTTCTGTCTGGAGTTCAAGCTGGTGCGTAGGCTTTGTCAGAATGTTCACCGGCTTAAAATGAATTTGCTTTATGCAGGCTACTGCCAAAAACTTAAGTTTGTGCAGTTAACCTTCCTTTAAGAAGTTTGAAGCAAAACATTGTCCTGTTCTACATATTAGAAAAAAGGAGCAGCGATTGGAAAACAAGGGAGTATAACACAGTATTCAAGCATGTAAAACATATATTGAGAGTGAAGAATAAATCCAAATTTGGATATGGATCTGCCTTACATTTTGAGCTGACATTTTTTTCCCAGCTATTTTGCTTACAATGTAATCAGACCACCACTGATAACCAGCGACAGCCGCTGAGAACAGATAATGTAGCTGTGATGTCTAAATCTGGGCAACGGTCAGTCAAAAACATGACCCTTGACCCCTACCATCTTTGAATTGAAACATTTTAAGGTACTGTAGACATTGTATGGTTTTAAGTACTTACATCAGCAGTAGGCCATGTAGTTGAATCATTAACAGAAACTGTCTGCTTTTGTTTCTTTATGCAGAATTGTATGGCTAGAAAGCCGGATGTACAGTAAAATATATGTATGTATGAGATGCGGCGAGGCAAAGAACCCCAGAGAGATCATTACCCATCACTGTGGAGAGACATACTGTATGGCCTAGTCTGTCACCACTGAGGGAAGATGCATTTCTGTGACTGGTTCATCCCCCAATGGCTCCTACAGTATTACGCTTAGGCAAGCAAAGTAAACCAGTGTGATGTACAGTAAAAGAGTTATTATTCTAAGGCCGTGTGCTGATGGTGTGTAGTTAGGGAGGGATGGTAAAATAGATGGTGACAGATAGAGGGTCAGACACTGGGATTGTAAGGACAACAATTCTGGGTTTTTAGCCACATGATGACAGAGTTGACACTGGAACAGCGTCTGGCATGCTTGGGATGTCTTTGTTTACTAGTCAAGGTTTCCACTCACTTGACTTTGTTGTAGCCCTGTCAAGAGATGAGGTGTCCACTTTAGCACCAGTCAGTCACAGTGTTACACTCCCTTGTTTTCCAGATGCTGCTCCCTTTTTTTATTCTCCCAGATCTTCCCTCAACAGTAGTGCTGCTACACATCCCACAGGATGGAAATGAGAGCGAGAGGGAGAGGGATGAACAGATGAGACAAAAATGTGATATATAGAGAAAAGGCTAAACAGAGCAGCAGTAAGAGAGAATAAAACAGAGACCTATGAGACAGGGATGGAAGCAGCAAGATGGAGAGAGAAATGTTGCCATCAGTTGCCTCTGAATAATTCATAGATTCTCCATAATCGAAAAACCCACTGCTTTTTATGATGTCATATTTCACAGCTAGTTTATGCTTAGGAGGCCTGTTAGACAATGGGCTAACACCACAGACTGAAGGAAGATATATTACATATGGCTATGATAGTCTCTGTGTGGAATGTAAAGTTCTGTCTGTGTGGTGTTTTCGCTCCCCAAACCAAACATACTGTAGCTCTCAGGTCATCTTCCACGATTTGTCTCTCCCCAACATGTATGTTTTCACTGTCTCTGTTTTGATACTTTACCCTATGTCAATTAACTCTGTTATGAAAACTTGGCAGATCAGACCGCAGTGGAGGAGTACCGTAGCATGTACCCCCTCCAGACATCAACGTAATTTTTGCTTTGCGTACGTCTCATGTGAACACCTTGTCTGATGTGGAATCGCTGGTCAACCAAACACTTGAACGTCCTTAAAAACTCTGGTCGACTCATCTCAAAGCTGTCTCTCATCACAAGGGCTGCGTGCTGAAACCACAGAGCCTGGGGTATTGAGCTCACATCCATCGCCACTTCAAAGAGCAGCAGAATCTATAGGAGCCATTGCTATTGTCTGTTGTGCAGGTGCGCTGCCTCCCACAGGCTCTGAAGGTCGCAGAAAGCCACAGATCTCTACAGAGAGGGCTTGCTGAGATGCTATCTCTCCCAGATAGAGACAACATGATGGGGACTCAGACAATAGAAGGCATGTGGACTCTGGTACTGGGGGGGGCGGGGGGGGGTGTTTGTAATCAGTGCTAAACTTTGCAGGCAGATCCAATTGGTTGCAGTGGAAGTTGAAATATGTTTATCAGAATTTTCCATCCAGCATAATGTGACCCAGGTGTGCCAAAAAGATGCAAATCGGGTGGAATGAAGTCTTTAGTGAAGTTTTTAGTCTGTTGAGTATCTGGCTATCTGTGTTATGCCAGGAACTACACAATGTTTTTGCCTTTTGGGATGGTCACTGTGTCAGGTTAGACAATCATAGAGTCAAAAATTCTTGACTTGGCTGAGAGACAAAGCAGACTGTTGGACTCAGACTAATCATAGCTTGCCATCTTTCTCAACTTGCTTGATGAAGGCTATGTAAGTGATTGGAAAGGAGATGCCAGGGGACCAGCTTCACCAACATCAAACGTCTTTTGCTTCACCATGTCTGCAGTTCTGCGTGAAAGAGTGCTCTGTGCTCCTATTGGTCCATGTCATAAAACATCGCATGCTTTTTGTTGGGACATTGTGAGGTTTCCCAATTGCTGTGTCTGTTCTTCTAGTATGACATACTACCAAAATAAAACAAGCTACTGTTGCATTGCCATTTTCATTCCGTACGCCCCATGTCTGCTGCATCTGTGTCCGATTATCGGGCTGATATTGTGTAGTCTTATTCCCACATTAGACTTTGAATGGACAACATGCATATTCCACGCATGCTGGGATATGTCCAGTCCCTGAAATTAGCAGAGAAGACCTACTTAACGTCCCACAAAATATAACACTATGCTCATTTTAAATAGTGGAGAAACATTTTATTGATGTCACCCATATGGCCTGTGCTCCCAGGCAGGTCTCACCTGCATGATGTGAACTGCTCTGTTTTATTTTGCTCTTCTCCACAACAAACTGAACACCCTCATCTGCTGCTACAGAGAGCAACAGGCCCCATCACATCCTCACCCTGATTTGCCTTTTTCCCCTTTGTTGAGCACAATGTAGCTTTTTAGCTGCACGCACTCTTATCATGGCTTTGCTGGCATATTTGGGCCTGGCAGAATCTAAACATGGATTTATTTGATGATTTGCTCAGAGGGGAGACAGTGGTAACATTTTTGTAGTAAATTGTCTCCCCATGTGAGGCACGTTAGACATGCCATTTTATCTCGGGAGAGCTGGGAGTTTATCTGTTCACTGAGTCCTGACCTCTCTGTGCTGATGACGTTCAGTTTGTTGAAGAGATACTGAGGGAGAGGATGATGGTTGTGGTGGCTTCATCCACTGCTTGTTGATCTCATACTCTTTCTCTCTCTCATTCTGCCAGGGGACAGTTTGTTTTGCTGGCACAGAAGAGTGTTTCGTATTTTCTTTCACGCTTGCTCGCTATACGCCCCAGGTCTGCTGCTCTGTGAGTGCAATGAACCGGTTGGGTCAGCAGGTGCTAATGAGATGTACCACTGACCACACAACCCAGCAGCTCTTAACACACTGCTGTGTGTGTACACACAGCCATTAACCTCAAACAGACACTGAGCCCATCACTCCCTGGCTATCTCAGCTAAGCATCCAGCAGCCATGTTCTGTATGCCATTATGTACTGAAGCTCTTATTAGATTATACTTCACTTGTAATTGAGTGCCTTAAATAATCTACCGACGAAGTTTAAACTATCCTTCACATGAGCTGTTATTTCACATTGTCTTGCCTTTTTCAAAGCCTGACTTATACAGCACATCCAAGTCGGCACTCTAGCAGTCCAGATCTCTCATGCATCCCTGCATCCCCCTTTAGCAAAAAAAAAACAAACAAACATCTACCCCCATCACACCCCCCCCAATACTTCTCTGTCTTTCTACCCTGCATTCCCTTATCATCCAACCAGTTCTTTCTCCTCCATTTCTTAAATGTCCTCTCCCCCTCACTCCTTGCCCCTCCTCCAGCTCCAGATGGGCTCCTCTTTTCCTTTCAGAGTAATCTGTCTACAATGTACGGGGGGCTTTGGGCTGACCACATGCCCTTGGATGTTGAGAATGGCATCCGTGTTGAGTAGGATGTTTTTTTTTTTTTTATGAAGGGTTGAACTAGAGGTTGCTGCTTCCCGGTGGTTGACCCTGTACACACCTGCTCAGCAAAACAGTGCAGAAGAGGAGGAGAGGGGAAGAGATAAGACTTAAGAGTCAGGGTTTAAAGCTTGGTCATTGTAAATCTTTGCATGACAATTTTAAATAAATAACTTTTGTCAAAATAAAAATTACATTCTGACTTACAGCCACAACTGACTGAGAAATGAAAAGGAGAAAATACAATAAAAGTAGAACCACGAGGATAAGTTGCCTTTAAAAGAAAATTGAAACATGTCAACGGCTGATCTTTAATAAGTTCATTATATTGTGCATTTGATAGGTTTCATACCATCGTTGCCAGGGCTTGTCTTCTTCCCAACAGGATTAACTGCCAGAGGAAGCTTCTTCAATGTGATTAGGTGTTCATATTTACATTTTTCAGATGTCGATGTTTTGAAGACCCATCACCAGCTGTATTACAGAGAGAGCCAGCTGGGGATGGGATTGAAAAGATATGAGACCAGTATTTAATATTCTCTTTTGATGTCACCCAGTAAAGCCAACAGTTGATGTCCATCATCTCTTAGCAATTTTTTAGTCTTATATTGTGTTACATCATACAGACATCACATTACAGTACTAATGTAAATGGGATTTTAATGGACAGCTGTATGAGTTAGTTGTTTTTCATCAGACAGAAATTACTTGACTTGGGAATTGGATTAAAAAAACATAAAGGGGGGAGTTTCCTCTTGTGGTTTTTGAAAGATGAGCTTCATGAAAGCATTGCCAAGGATAAAAAAGATGGGGAAGACTTTGAATGGACAGGCCAAGTCAACGCTGAAGGAGAAATACAGTTTCACCACACAGAATATGTTAAGACAGAATGCACCTTGACACTCCTCTCTATTCATCAGGCTAGTCTCAGGCTGCTTGAATTAGTAACAAGAGGAACGCAGTACCTCAGAGGAGGAAAATATTTCTCTCCCACTTCTATAAATCTAGCTGATATTTTAGAGTCCTCTCTGAGTAGAGTTGGTGCAGTAGCCTTAAATTTCCCCTGCTGCTGGGCTTGGCTTTGTACCCTGGGGAGAGGGATCATAAATTAACTCACCAGGATGTTAACAGTAGCAAAGTATACTATAAAACAAAGGAGAAACAATTATGAAGGCACATTTCTTTTGTCTGTGCTTCCTCTAATGAAAATGTAAAGATGGAAAATCCAGGGCTTAACATCCGTCTTGAAACCTTACACAGTGTCAATTTCACAGGGATCAGGGTAATTTCTGGCACACTTACAAAACTTTCTCCTTGGCATCGGCCATGCTTGATATTGCATGTTGGACAACTCGACAAATGTAGTGAAAAGCTATATCACCAAAATGTTTGGCAGTGATCACGTAGGCGTGCACACACGTGGTAGGCAAGTGCTAAAGATGAAATTTCAACTCTCATTTCTTTCTGGCACACTATCTCTGACAGCATTCCCTCGCTCCGTTCCTTTCGGGTATCTCTTCCCACTGTAACAGATCCCCTCTTAGATAGGGATATGGACATCTTTTCATCTTCCCGGGGTCCATCTGGGAGAGTTTAGGGTCCATGTGGAAACCATTGAATGGGGACGGCAACTGATCAGAGAAAGATGTGCCCCTCTGGAGCTGCAGCACATGTTTGGATCCCAGTACCCTTATTTGCTTTGTCTCACCCTCTTTAACATTCCTGTGCCCTATATCTCTGGAGGACCCCCCACCTCCACACTTTTACTTAACCTCTACAACCTTTTCCTCTCTTTGTCCCTCTTCCTCCTTCCTTCCCTCTCTCCCTGTCTCCCCTGTGCCTGGTAAAGTGATTGGAGAGGGATCAGCATGGTGGAAATGAAAGTGGCCATGACGAAAGGCTGAGGGATCTGTTGTAACATTACATTGGATCCCCTTGTATTTTTCCTTCCCCATTTTCCTCTGTGCACTGCCTGTTTCCTTCCACACAGACGCTATCATATTACTCTTCCCCAGTCACCTCCGCAACAGCCGCTGATGTAATCCTAATTTATGGTCCTGTCTCGACCAAGGCACACTGTTCTCCACAACAATCGCTCACTCCTACTGTTTCCTAAACCTCTATCAAATTAGACTTTCATCGGAAACTAAGTGTATTAGGCTAAGATTTCCATTACACCAATTTAAGATGAAAGGGAGACTTGTAACTTTTCTGCTTTTAATTAGTTTGTTTGACATGTGCTACAGAGAGAACATCCGTGCACCACATGTCCACTGGATCTCATTAAGCATGTATTAATAAGGTGTAGCCCAAACAGACTGGCAGCATAGTGAGTAGGGAGAACTAAAACACAAGCAAACACACCTGTCTGCACCAGTGCTCACATAAACATACTAGACCCTGTCATACTGTGCTGTAGCAGTGGAAGTTGTTGTACATTATACACTGGAAGGTCCAGCTGAGCTGAAGCAAGCAGGGGCTGTATAATGTTTGTGATTTCCATTATCTCTGACATTAAGCAAAGCCAGACCCGCAGTCATTCTAATAGGTTTCATCTCTAGCTCCACACCAGGATCACATTTTCCCCTGCCCTGGTCCTGTTTGCACAGCACCACTATAGAATAACACTGCATCAGTCTCCGCTGTTTGTCGATAATATATCTTTGTTTTGGGAAGATGAGCGAGAGGCTGGAGAGCGTCCTATAATCTGGTCTTGAGATCTCAGGCTAATAGAGAGGTGAAAAGATCTGCAGCAGATGTTCCAAAATGCTCAGATGAGGGTAAGCGGCAGGTCAAATGGCACTCTGCAGGAAAGCAGGCTGTGTTTATGGATGTAATTTCTCTGATGGTGTGAGTTAGCTAGCTGACAAGCTCCTCTTACAGTACCCCTTCCTGCCCAGGATCATGAGCTTTCCACCCTGAGCAAATGAGCCCATGTCATTGCGTGTCACATCAAATTAGGAGCATTTGTGATGACTGTGCCGCCCTGACTGGTGCTAACTCATTTATCCATATCATGCCTCTCTCTCCCTCATTCTCTTGTCCTCTCTCACACACACGGTACACAGATGAACACACAAACAAACACACATGTAACAAAATACAGCCACATAGATTTCGGTTCCTCAGGAAGAAAAACAAGTTGCCTCACATCCCCCTCTCAGTACAGTCATATTCAAGAGTCCCGTGATTGGTTTGGGCCCTACACAGCTTCTTTGTCAATGTAGAGCTGAGGAGGGGTCAGATCTGGAGGAGCAGTGGAGGAGGTCCAGGGGGAGGGTTGGTGGGGCTCCAGGGGCCAGGAATGTTAATTGGGAAGATTGTTTTAATAAGGCCCTCATCTTTGCAGATGCTGGGAGAGGGTTAGCTGCTGGGGCCACACAGACGGGAGGGCAGCTCACAGTGAGATATTGTCAGCAAACATAACTGACACAATGTGAACTGTGTAAAACACGTAGCAGGATTTAGGCACAAGTGGATAAAGATATTCCATGGCTCTTGGCGTGTTTACGCCTGATTTTCTGGAGGTAAAGGGATTTACTGTAATGAGCAGTCTATGGTGACAAATGTGCGATCTGCATATACTGCTGTGTAAAATCCTATTACACTGTGAAGACTCAGACTAGCACAGTCTAGTAAAGCTGAACACAGGCAGAGAAGAGAGAGCAGCAGTGAGAAAAGAGTGAAACATTTAGCAAAGAAAGGAAAGAGTTCACAAAGGGTTGGTTCACCCAAATGACAAAAAAACATATTTTCTCACTTACCTCAAGAAGCATCTAGCCATGCAGATAGCTGGTTTTATTTGGCCAGGTTTTGAGATGTCCTCTCTGAGATTTCTGCTTCTACCCCAATACAAAGGAAGTTGATTTTGTTTATGGTGCTCACAGCATTGAAGTAATACATTTTAAAAATTCAACAGCAACATCTCCTTCCAGAATCAATGTCCCAACTACTCTGGATAATCAACAGAACACACTGCCAGCTGTTTTCATAGAAACTACTCTCTATAAGAGATGCACTTATTAGGAAAACACTTTCTCTGCGAGTTATAATAACAGACACATGGCATGCCAAGAGAAGGTTGTAACCAACACACAGACCTACTGTATAAAACAAACTCTTGAAACATTTATATTGTGGCTCATTATGAATTTTCTGTGAATGAAGAATGTTGGTTAGAATGTGGAGATTTGTCTACTAGCTACTCGTATAATAGCTGCAAATTACCTTGATGAAATTATTCTTCTTTTCCCTGGATGCCACAACCTCATTTCATTTTGTGTATATTGTATACTTACGTGTATGCAGGAAGCAGTTTATTCCCTTGACACATTTCACAGAGGGCAGATCAGAGCCCCCATTGCCTTGGCCTGTGTTGTGTGTGAGAGGGAGAAAGAGACAGATAATGAGAGAGCATACCGTACAGGTGTACATGTGTGCGCGTACTATAGTGTTACATCAGCTCTTTTGTATCTCTATGCAGAGAGCTTCAGGCTCAAGACTAGGCAGTGAGTGATGAGAGCTATGGTTACTGGGGTTCTCAATTCCTCCTCGTCCTCAGGGAGTAGGCAGTAGAGCTCCACCTATAAATGAGGACATATAATAGGCATGCTTCTTTAAGTACTAGCAGTTCAATGTTGACTGCTGCAGTGTTGCCATAGATATGTCATCTGTTTTTTTTAACAAGGGCAGTGCAAATGAATGTAATTCTCCACATATAAAATACGTTGATTTACCTGCTTCTCCCACCTTTATCTCCCTCATTATTATTTTATTGTATTGTGAAACTCCTAAAACACCATTTGAGAATGGAAACAGAATTAATTCCATTGGCATCAGCTCTATACTGTGTAAACAGAATATTTTATTTAGCTTGGCCTGCCCCTAATGAAAAAACTATACATGTCTCAGTGCATTTAGTAACCACAATACTTGATGCTGTGTTTCCACAACAGGTAACACACTTTCCTTCAGAATCAAAACAGATTTGAAATCACTTTCCTTTGCAGAGTGTACGAGCTGACAAATCCACAAATGGCTTGTCTATGTTTTTCAATCATTAAATTTAAATGTGATAATCCCATACACATGTTTATTACACAGTTTGCAGCGTGGCGGCGGGTGTTTCTATCAGGATTTTATGGGATTTGTATTTTTTCCTTTTTACAACATTTTTTGGACAGAGAGAGAGCAGTTCTCGAGCTTTTTTCTCCAACATTCCTGCTTGTGCAGTCCCAGCACTCGAAACACTCTTTTAGTCCGACTCCTGCTCACCCAGCACTCCAATCAAACAGGCACTGTTTATTGAACTATGAGGTGCCAAGTCACTCAGTCACTCACTCAGTCACTCACATAAACCTGCCTCTCCGCTGCCCTCTGAGCCTTTTTGCCGTGTTCGCCAAACGCCATTTCTCTCTCCAAGCCTGACGAGAAGACTTATGACCATTTAAACAAACACAGGCACTCAATGGCCTCTCTGTCTGTGCGGCTGTGGGGTTAGGTTTCCTTTATGTGGTGTATGTGTGTGTGCCTGTGTGTGTGCAGATGTTTGTGTTTCTCTATGTACAGACATAATTGCTGTTGGATAGTAATGCACATGAGGTCTACATGTGTTTGTTGAGGTGTGTAACGTAGAGGATGAAGCGCTGAGATTGAACCCCTCTGCACTCGGCAGGCTCACTGGGCCACAGCGAGTGCAGACATGCCCTCTGCCGTGCCACTGATAGGTCTGCAAAGCCATCTGCCCTTGCTGCCAGTGCCAGGTATGGACTGTAATCACCTGGCACAGCACAGTGTAAATGCCTTTACCCCCCTTGCCTTACCCCTGCTTCAATCCACACACCAGCAGGGGCATCCTGAGTCATTTCCCTATATGGCGTGGTTTGCATTGGTATCTGTATATCTGTACAGTTAGTAGCACATGTGCTGATCAGAACACTGTGTGACAGTCTCATCTGATCTACAACTGTCGATGTTTTCAAATGATTTAGTTATTTATAGATAGTTAATTTAGTCCAATTGTTATACCATAGCAAGTAAGACAAGTTGAGAGAACACATTGACAGGCACATGTCTGTGTTTTGTTCATTTACTAACAGACTCAGATAGTTAATTGTTCCGGTTCTGAATGTTTAGAAGCGCTAACAGGGGCATCCTGTCTCTGTTTTAGTGACATGACATCACATCTGAGTCTGGAGGATGACCTCATGGCATGCGGGGTGTGCAGGTGCAAACCCTAAAGGCCAGTTGGGTAACAGTCTGTCTGCTCTTGTTGACATATTTACCGGTGTCCACAAGGTGTCATGCGGTCAAACAGGCACTTAGGCTGTCAAGCATTTTTAACCAATGTGACTCTGCAGATGTGACCTCATATTGAATGTCACAGTTGTCTAGAGAGGTGCTATTGTTTTCTACATGATTTATCAGTACGGCATTTGGAAATAAATGTGAAATCTATAAATTAAATTCTGAAAGAACAAAACATTTAGAAGTGGGAAGTGCATGATGGCTTTATTGTGATGTCCACTATTATTTACAACTTCCCTTCATGTCAGTTTTATCTCTGTATTTGTGTATGTGTGCATAGCTGTGAAGTTTATATCTATAATCATCTATCCCAGACAGTATTATGGGCATGCTCAGTGCAGCTTGTGTGCTGCAGGATAGGATAGAGTGTCTGCAGGGTGGGCAAGAGGGTATGAGCTCAAAGCAGAGGAACGAGAGCCAGATTGAGAAAGAGAGGGGAGTCTGCGGTCCAATGTCATCTCCCTGGTGGTGGGGTCAGGGTGTGATTCTCCAGAGTACAGTAGAAGTCCTGTTACATCTTTACAACCACCAGCAAAACCACATATTTATGCAGTGCAAACACACGCACGCGCAAACACACGCACGCCGCTGGCAAATTATCTACCTGCAACAGCCTTTGCAATAGAGTGGCATGGGTTAACACCCCATTGCTATGAGCCTGTCTTTGATGTAAGATGTTCAGTGTGTGTGAGCTGAGAGAGAGAGAGGTAAGATAAGGGGGTCAAATGCTGAGAGGGGAGAGAGAAATTTAGAGACAAAGTGGGAGATACATGGAGGGAGAGAATGAGAGGTGTTTGTCTCACAGGACAGAGCTGGAGGCAAGGTGAAGAGCATCAATATGGAAGGGCTTAGCAGCACACAACATAGCTGCACTGTGAATAAGGCAGATTTTTGCTTATGGCATAAACAACACTCATGAAGGGGCAGAGGAATTATGTTGTACAGTCAATAGCAGTGGACTGGAGGGGAGCTCAGCCAATGTAAGTCCTATTGTAATACACATATTTGTAATTTGACCAGAATGGGGTAGATTATAATATGCTGTAGCTACTGTGTGATACTACATGTGAAATATCATTGAGACATTCATGCGTTGGCCTTTTTCTTATATGTACATTTATATTTTGCTGTTATTTAGACATTAACTTACTCGTTACTGCATCATAGAGAGGACTTGACAGTAAATCAATGGGAGAAAAATTCTACTGCAGCTGAGGCTTTAAGCAGTCACATATAACCATGAACATCTGGGGCTGCTTAGCAGTTTGATATTTTCTCAGTGTTCTTGTCCATTCATCCCTGCCTCAGGTGTGTCCTGAGCAAATATGTCTCAGGTAGTATTTATGATGTTTGAGCCCTGATAGCCTGACATTGTGGCAGCTTGTGAAGCAAATAGAGCAAATTTGGTCAGTTTAAAAGAAGCAGAACTACCTTCAGGAAACCAGGAGGAGAGACCACAAGGAAGAAAGGTAGATTATCTTCCATCATATGGAGTTCTTCCTCTCTTTAGTTCCCTTTCCCTGCTGTTATCATTCATTCTGCTACCCTTAAAGGACTAGCCATGTCCATTCTGTTTCAAGGAAAATCCAAAGCCAAAGGCGAGACCCATGCTGTGCTCTGTGTCTCTGCAGGATTGACTCCGGGTGCCTTCTGATAAATCTTTAATTCCCTGGTGGGTCTGTTTTTTTTTTTATCCTTCCAAAGATTTGTGGAGAAGCTTGTTGTACTTGGTTTAATTTCCTCAGAACAAAGCTCATCTGATCTTCCCACCCAGACTTGTGTGTGGCATTAAGTCTTCATTTTCATTAATGTTGGAGGGGCTGCACGGGAATCTCATTTTAATTTGACATTTAAACATCTGTTTTCAATTTCCTGAGGAAAAGAGTGCATGTGTGTGTGCACGCGCATGCCTATGTGCAAGTGTGTGGGTGGATGGGGGATAGTTTGTGGGGGTGATGAACCTGGGAGTTTTCAGAGTTGAGAGCAGCCATCTCAGCTGACCTTTTTAAAGGAGGGTTTGGATGTAAGAAATAATGGCAGCTAATTGCATTAGCCCTAGCCTATCTCCAATTTGCTACCGTGAGCCTGGGGAGCAGTTTATCATACAGTAGAGTGTGGTTAGACTGGACTTGGCAGGGCCCAACAGTTGTTTGCCACTGCAAACTAAACCTCTGCTGTGATAGATATGGTTGTTTTATGCACAGTCAGCTGTTTCTGTGTTGCAGCGAGGCATGTCAGCCAGATGAGATAGGATGTGTTCTGTTCTTAGCCCACTGAAAAGAGGAAATGCAATGCACAATAGATCCCTTTACCTTGACAAAGCATATTGATATCTGTCCAGGTCCGGATATTCACTCTGTTTTATCCCGTCATCAGCATATTTGAGCAAATCCAGGACGGACAAAGAGGCGTCTTCATGCTGGGACCTGTGACTTTGGCCCATTTCCACATATTAAGCCACAAACTGAAAATCTCTCCGTACACACACAAACACACACACACACACACTGAGTTTGGCCTCCCTGTTAATAGCGCAGGAAATATTATCTGCTATGGGACAGCTGCATGCTCACTAGAGAGACAGAATGGTAGAGTAGGCTCATTATCCCAAACACAGACATGGACCACACCACACACACACACTTTCAGGACAGCACACAGCGTGAGAGCCTCTCTATCCCATTTTTCACCCAATTCTGGGTCCTAGGCGGACAGGGTTTTATGCAGTATATATACAGGAAGGAGGGACGCTGGATGTCTTATTTAAACCAGGGGGGGCCAGAGGCAACCAATTCCACCACAGCTCCGGATCTGACAGGGCTTCTGGCGGAAGAGTTGGGGCTTTGTACCCCATCCAGATCTGGGTCCGTCTGTCTGTCTGACAGACTGTCTGGCTGCCTCTGTCTCGTTCTTGCTCATTCTGCCTCCATCCCAGAGGATTTTGTTTTCCACTACGCAGATGTTCGGGGCTGTCTGCTGCGCTGCACTCAGCTGTGTTTATAACAAAGAGGTGTTGGTTTGGAGGAGGAGAGAGGGCAGCGAGGTGGGGGAGTGAGTGCTGTTAAGGAGGGGTGGAGGTCACTATGCTGTTGGTATAAACACTGGTTGATGCCAGCTCTCCCTCGGGTCTCCAACTAGTCAATACAGCATCCCTTTTTTTCCTCTTTTCCTCCCCACACATCCCTTTTTATTTTCCAGAGGGACAGATGTATCTGCATGTTAGCTGAAAGAGTTACAGTGAGGCCAGCAGGGGAGGTAGAGACCCACTGAGAGGAGAAGATGCACTTAATGTCACAGTTAAAGTTACTGACTTAGTCACCCAAGCGTTTATTACAGGTTCTGAATTAGCCTTGCAGGAAAAACATGAATTCACTCACCCTCTTTACTTTTAAGATTTTTAAAATGCACTTCTGAATATTATTTGAGCCAAGGCTGGCCACAGCATCTTCAATGTCTGACTCACCTTGATACTCAAGGCTGACTTTTACAATAACGCTCTTCAGAACAGGTTGACCTTGCTGATACAAATAGAGACAGTGTTTCTTCAGATGGACTTGGTGCTCTAATGGATCGGATGTTTAGTGTTTACACTTGCATTCCTGGATGACTGTATCTGCTTTAAACCACACCAAATGAGCTCATGCAGCTGCACTGCTGAGTTTGAGTTGGATCAGAGTTAGCGTAGAAGATTTAGGGGGTCGCACACATGATCGTTATTCATCTGTATACAGTACACTGTGCATAGATCTGTGGAAGTATGCCTCCTCCTCATAGGCAGGCAACAGCATATGAGTCACAAAATACTGATGATAAATACTGTTCCTATGCTTAAGAATTGAGGCTAGGTAATGTTACAGCTGTACAGGTGTGTGTGTGATTATGTAGCAAAGTACTGAGGAAGCCATTACCGCCCATCTTACTCCAAACCAGGTTCCTACTGTTGGATTGGATTCCCACTCCACATTACAAGAAGCAGAGAGCAGTATCTGGGCTTGGCAATGACCAATTAAGTGCTTAAAGGGTTTAGTCAGGAATTTGTTGGCTGTCAGTAGGTGAGGGGTCCTGGGGTGAGCCTGACTTTGATCTGTGACTGAGGTGACTTTAGAGCAAGCTGAGGAGCGTGAGACAATAGACAGCAAAAGCTCAGTTTTATCCCCAAAACACAGACACAAGCATATATTCACATTACTTTTCCATACATACAAAGGCATAACAATGCACATGCACACACTGCGCAGACTGCATACTTTGTGTGTGGCCTGAATTTCAGCCTGAAATTTACAAGCACTGTTTTCATATGTTTTTATACATTTATGCAGTGAAGCTGGGAAAATGATTACTGGCACGCTGTCTGCAGAAGGCAGCTTGTTGCTTTTTCATTACTTTCTCCCCTCTCAATAAACCTCCAGTTTATCTTTAACACCGGAGATATGGAGTCCTGAGATATGTTGTTCCTCTGCCCCTCAGAAAATAGATACGCATTGATCTACTTTGTTGCAGCTACCGGTTAGTAATGATATTGATGTGATATTCTGATAAGGCAGGCAGGCAATGACTAATGAATTCAGGTGAGCCAGGCTTTGTAATTTTTCATTCAGCCCCAAATGAGAATCAGAATTGCTCAGTTCACCTCTTTAAATCTTCGCATCTGTTCAGTATCAAATTAGACCTAGGAATGAGAAGCTGTGGACCTCGTATATCCAAATAATGAAAATCCATGGGTGTGTCATCTTTTTTACAGCACCTCTACCAGAGAAAATCAGTGCAAATAAGAATCATATCCTACCAAAGTCCTTAGCAAGGCAGCAATGGTGGATTGGATCCAATGTACCACACAGACCTACATATAATCATGGGCACACACACACACTTCAATGTATACACTGATCATCACCTCTCCATCATCGCTTTTTCATCTTTCCTTGACACTCCATATTTACATCCCCTGCGCTCATACACCAGTGCTATCTAAACATAGATGAAAATCAACAGCTATAAGTGCTGTGCTTTAACTTTTTCTTTTCTTCCTCTTTCTGTTTTCTTGCAGTTCTGCGTGATGACTTCAGACAAAATCCAGCAGATGTGATTGTGGCAGCAGGCGAGCCAGCGGTGCTGGAGTGTCAACCTCCACGTGGACATCCTGAACCCACCATATCATGGAAAAAAGATGGAATAAACATTGATGACCGAGATGAGAGAATCACTGTAAGACTCTTTTTTTTTTATCTGTATACTGCAGTGACTTTAACATTGTTAATGCTGACATGTAGACTGCTTCGTAAATAAGGATGATGTGTTTAAATGTATGAGACAGAATGACCCAGTGATGCAGGTGAAATCATTACCACCACTTCAGTGTTTGTTGAAAGATTGATTTGTTTGGCTCGTTATTCACATATAGCAATTACAAAACCCAAAGCAGTCCATTTTGGTGGCTACAACCTTTAATGACTGAGGTAGATAGAATCAGTCTTGCTCCATCAGTCAGCAGCAGTACATTGATTAGGAATGGCCTGCTGATGAAATCAACTAGAAGGAGCGTAGATCGGGAGGGAGAAATGAGCTGACTGGATTCAAAGAGGGCAAAGTTGTAGTCAGCAGCAGCAGCAGCACCTGCAGAATCCAAACAACTCTTACATGTGATTTACAACCAAACCACCAATTATTCAGCTCTAATTAAAACAACAGCACAGCCAGCACTGCAGTGCCAATCAGCTCATGCTTGCTTACCAAAGGTTTGTCTTGAATAATCCTAGCTCAAACTGTTTCAGCCAAACACAACTTAGTGTCCATAGTTGTTTTCCTTGAGGAGGAAGACATTTTTAGTTGTGTTTGATTATACTGATTGGATGTGTGCTTTAGGGGAGTAACTCAGCTGACTCAGCACTCAGCTAACACAAGCAGGTAGTGTGGAGGAAGTAGTTAGCTGTGGGTCTGGATCCCATTTTCTCAGTCTGACTGGTGGGGTTTTAAGGTTCTGGCTGCACATTGTGCAGTTGTTGAGCAGTCATATAGTTTGGGCCCCAAGTGCTGACTATGGATAACTTCACAGTACAGTCATGGAAAATCAAATCTTCCCCAGATAATAAATACAAGGTACTAATAAAGATGTTCCACTCTGTATGCCTGTAACATAGAGCTGAAATCCAGCCTGGGTTGTGCTCAATACATTTTCATTACAAACTGTGATTTATTGCTTTTGGTTGTCTTCAGTGGAGTACATGACTAAACACAGTTTTGTTCGGTGAGGGCCAATTGCGCCCTTATCGAAATTCAAACTCCTAAACAGTGCAAGTATTCTTTCTCTGTTTTTTTTCTAAGCTGCTGCACAGGCAGAAGATTAAGAGTCAGTGTCTGACCACTGAGCAGCATAATTGAAAGAAACAAGCGCATAATCTAGTTTAAAGAGAATCAAATCATATCTGTCCCTGAGTTAAGTCAGTAGTTACTGATAAGCACGAAACCTCTACGCCACATAGTGAACTCTTGTGGCCTTTGAACTGATGGTCTGTCTTTTGTTTTCTACACATTTGCATCATGCATGCATCGTGTATTTACTGCATGCACACTTACTACCTATTTGTGCCCACTGTTGCACTATAGATGGTATTGTGGCAAAATGCAACATCCCATTTTTTCCTAAACTCACATTCATGTAGGCTATTTGATTTTGCTCTTCTATAAAATAATGAAAATGCATGCGTTCTTCTATTTTATCATTTATATTTTCAGCTTTGTTCATCACCTAATGGCAAACTACCTAATGCGAGTGTTACGAGGTACTTTGAGGACAAAGCAGCCCTGTTTCAAATCAGTATTATGCATGGCTCACGCCCCCATGGCCTTACCCATAATTATATTTTAGCCCCACTGAATACAACCCACATGCTATTTCTGTTGTTTATAAATTTCTGCATCCATCCTACCACCTGCATGGTGGAAGTGAGGACTTATTCTTGCTGCTGTATATGTGATTTTGTGCACTGATGGGTGAAATCCTTAGAGTGTCACTGCTGCCTTAACACAGGCTAAATGACTCAGAGTTGTGTCCTAGTAGCCTGCAGCAATGTTGGGCCTTCTGTGGAACTGAAAACAGGGTCTGGTAGATTTAACAGTGCTGCATGGACCAGCTGGTGTTGCTCACTGTAAACTTCCTGTCAAGCACAAAACCTCACAGACTGAGTGTTCCCAAATGACCACTTTTAAAGTAGCACTAAGTATGTGTAATCAACTGTGGTGATAGATAGGGGTCTGGACGGTGTCTTGTAGACGCCCATGTTAACAGATCAAGTTGTATTAGAACTAGGACAATCATGGGGTGATGTCCAGAGTTTGTTTATGGTATAGAGAATTTGCTGTGAGTGAAAATAGGACTGTAGAGAGGGAAGCAGAGGGTGGAATCTTTATAATGTGATGAACAGCTGAGCTCGTCAAAGGGCCCCCTCATCCAGCCTGCTTTGTTGTGTTTGGTTCAGTCCATTCCTCCCACCATGCAACATGTTGGGACGTGCAGTCTCCTTGGTGATCACTGGTGATCAGAGCGAGGTCCCAAACCACCTGCAGTGGGGATTTTCTCTCTGTACTGCACTTTACAGGATGGGTCGGCTTGGCTTTGGTGGCTGCAGCATAAAGGGGAGGGAGTGAAGTTCAGAGGGAGGCAGACACATCAGAAAAAAACCCTTTGGTTTTTCTATCTATTTTAGTCAGCTGCGTGTAAACGCCAATGACATGCTGTGTGCCATCTCGCATATATTCATGACTTCATGTGGGGCGGTTTTGAAAAGTTTCCCGCTGAGCCATAAAAAGTGAGGTAGGTCTATTACCCTGCAATGCTGCTGTGCCACTAGCAGCAGCTGGTCGCATTCCTCTAGAGTCTGTCAAACAGGTCTTTCAGGAACAATGAGTAAAAGATAAATAAACAAAAACAGGAATAATACCAGTATTAAAGCCCAGACTATTGTCTGCTCAGAGCAAGAGTCTGTCGGCGACATCATAAATAGCCAAAATGCAGCACATTGTCCTCATCCCTTTGTACAATAGTTGTGGCTAATTATCAGCCTGGAAAATGAACTGCTGTGTGAATGCCAACAGAGTGCATGCTGAATGGGGGCTTTTTTCATTATCAGCATTGCCAAATGACATGAGACAAAAGGCAACAGGATAGAGCCATCTCCCTGTAATGCAGGGATAATGGTCAGATTGTTGGGGCTTTCAGCAGCTTGTATGCTTTGCTGTGTTGTGTGGAGCGGATATGCATGCAGAGAAAAAGAGGGCCGCTGCTGCATTCATTTACTTTAGCCAGCTCTCAGAGTCCCTGCTGCTCTGGCACTCCAAATATGCCTGTGGAGAATGGGGAACTGCCACAGACACACAGAGGTAAGAATATGGATAGAATGGACAGGGCCTTAAGTGGATCCTCATGTCAAAGCCTTGTGGACCCAACAGTACACCCCCTCCCCCTTTCTCTGCTTCATGGTCTGCCCTGACCTTGGGCCTTTGTGAGTTTCACAGTGTTTTAGCTGTTAAGCCTTTCCTCAAACAAACAGTAACATAATGATACTTCAAACCCCTCAAGCACCACAGGTTGTCCTAAATAAGCCAGCTTTCCCCAGCCTCTTCAAGTCCCACTGCCTCCTGCTTTACCATGAATATTAAACAGGGGTGAAGGGCCAAGGAATGCTTCAGAACCAGAAAAATGTGTCCAGTTGCAAAGTTGTCCCTCAAGAATCTAAGACTTACACTTTATAAAAACGAAAATCGATATATACACACCGCTTTAAGTTTGTTAGCCATGTGCAAGTGATGGAAACTTGACTGTATGGGCATGTGAAGTACAGTAATGTAGATTTACTGAGACATCATAGCTTGCAAATGAACACACATGTAGGAGGGCTTGAGATTAACGTGGTAGTCACAGGGAAAGCGGATTTTTGCAATATTGTGTGTCAAGTTCTCTGTCAGTCGTTCTCTAATGAGGGTATCGATTACATGCTTGCAGGTGGTGGTCCTGGTCTTGCAGACTGATGTGTGCATTTAAAACCTTAAGCCCCATCAAGGCACAGAGATCATTGGTGCACCATGCTATTGTCTGTCTCTGCTCTGACTGGCATGGTTGTGAGCTGAGAGAAGGGCTGAGGGGCCTGTGCTGGGGTCAGGGTTGCCTTTCTGACTGACTGAGAACAAAGCACCTCCTCTGGCCTGTAATCAAAGCCCTGGGAAATAACAGACATGACATTCACCTGGACAAACACACACTCACTGCTGGGTGTGTGTGTGTGCTTAAATGTATGTTCACTTGCTCTCACTTGTAGTTGTATGCACACACAGAAAAGATTCCAAGAAACCTATTTTTTAAAACATTCCCCACAATAATAGACAAAATTGTCCTGAAGCTCTTTGAGGCGACTGGAAAAGTGATTGCAGTCCTGCAGTGCCTCAGGTGTTCCCTAAGGGACCTGCGGTTGTGTTGGATCGGGAAAGTGTTCTTTGGCTCAGCTTACCCTGAGGAGGAAGAGGCCGAGTGATAGTGATTTGGACTTCAAATGGAAACTGAGTGGGAACAGCAAAAAGCGTCTACAGAGATAGAGTAGTCCAGTTGGTCTCTCTCTCTGTAAGCTCACAGCAAAAACCCAATAAAAAACGCTCTTTAGCACCAAACCATTATGTGTTTGTGAGTACATTTTATCATGGTGTTGTAATGGCATTTTGGTAAGTACATGCTCACAGGCATTCGTAAATGAAATCAGGAAATGTTTTGTAATGTTTGAGCTATGCTGTTTTCTGTTTTTCTCTGTGTCAACCACAGGACCCCAAGTGACTCAAATATTGGTGTTTCTCCTCTCCATGTTTAGCCTCTCACCTCCTCTTCTGTTCCCTCAGATACGTGGAGGGAAGCTGATGATCACAAATGCCAGGAAGAGCGATGCTGGGAAGTACGTGTGCGTCGGCACAAACATGGTTGGAGAACGTGAAAGTGAAATAGCTGAACTTACAGTGCTTGGTAATGAATCATTTTCCTCTCTATTAGAGTATCTCAATCTGTTGTCTATTTCACTCTCTGTCCACATACAACCCACAAACATGCACACACACATTTTTTTTTTGTGTTTGTTTGCAGTGAGAAACAGAATCCAGATGTTAAGCTCTTGATTGTCTATCTCCCAGGGAACTAAATGGTGTCGCTGACCTTTATCAGATAGAGTGTGAGATGACCTCCAATCTCACACTTAACTATGAATCCCATGCTGGCCCCAGCAGCTTCTCTCCTATGACCAGCTGCACCCTATTTCACCACAAGTGACCTCTGACCCTGATACTCTCCTGTGTCCCAAGCAGAGAGCATGTCCAGACTCCTGATTTTATTGCCAGCTTTTTTACTTCCTCCACCTCTCATCCTCAGAGACCTCTTATAATCTGTCAGAAGGACAGAACAACAATGCCGGTTTTGTAAAGATAAATAATTATACTGAAATAATACTGACAGCGAGGCCACCTCCTAGCTTTTGTGTTTGTCCATCTGAGTGAGTACTGTAACCCAGAAACTCTGGTTAATCATAAACCACCATGGTTAGTTTTTGGGACCAAGTGTGATGGATTGTGTTCAGAGCAACTGAAAGCAATGATTTTTTTTGCCTTAGTGAATATAAAAAATAAACAAGGATCTCATTTGCACGCGCGGATTTTGGCAGTGATATGCCGCCATACTTGTTCAGTGTCCTGTCTTCAATTCATTTAGCCCTGTCATGTGTAATTAAATCCATATACTGTACCACAAAGTGGTAACTGTTTCCTGTTCTTAGTTTTGTCTTGTGACTTATATGTACTGTCTAGTCTAGACTGTATGTTTGTCTTATTAATGTGTTAAACATAAATTGGCTATTACCTTGTCATGTTGTGTTTCTGTATAGAAACTCAATTAGAACATTTCACATTATTTTCATTCCAGGACACCTCACAGGACCTAAAACTAAATCTCCAAGATGTCTTTTTCCACTGGGTTTTATTCAATTTTCAATTTAATTTTAAAAGTTGGCTCTAAAGCCTGACTGTTAAGCACAAAACCAACATTTTTTGAGGGAATCAAAGGAACAGATTTAAAGACTTTAACTTGATCCAAACGTTATTCCAGTTCTACCGTTCTGTGCTGATTCTTTATTTGTGTGCTGTTTTCATCTATGCAGAGCGTCCCAGCTTTGTACGTCGCCCGGGCAGCCAGGTGGTGTTGGTGGACCAAAGTGTAGAGTTCAGGTGTGAGGCCCGTGGCGACCCAGTTCCCACCGTGCGCTGGAGGAAAGACGATGGTGACCTGCCCAAAGGAAGGTATGACTCACAACTGGTCGCCTTTCATCACACAATACCTTCCTCCCTCACCCTCTCCTTGTCTTTGCTTGATCCACTGCTCGCCTTTGTCTGTGTCGTTAGCTGACGCATGTTGAATTGAGTGAGTCTGTTTATACAAAGTTTTTGTGTGTTTGACAACATTTGATACATGAACACCTGTTTTAATCCAGATATGAGATTCGTGACGACCACACCCTGAAGATCCGTCGTCTGACCTCAGCTGATGTAGGCTCCTACACCTGCGTGGCAGAGAACATGGTGGGCAAAGCGGAGGCATCGGCCATGCTCACCGTCCACGGTAAGACAGAATACTGTTACAAGTCTTAGTTTCACACTGTTCAAGCCAAATATTTCATTTACAGTCCCTTGGACGGCTCTTCTAAATTCATTTCCATTTTGGGTTATTATGCAGCTTGATTCAAATGCAATTTAGCCCAGACACATTGCAATAATGGCCTCCAGCTTTAGTGCTATATTGTCGTCACTTTCAACTATTCTCTCTCAATTAGCTGATTGATTTCTAATAAAAAGAAACACAAAAATCCATAACAACTGTAGAGTTGTGCGCATGGGAGCTCAACAGCAATCGATTTAATTTGCCCTATACAAGTGGCATTTCTCCGGAGGCCTGTCTTCCTTCATGTTTTAAGACATACAGTACTATTTATGGACCTATGGAATATCTGTGTGTCTCTTGTGGCCCTCTCCATTGGACGTCTTATTAACACAGTTGGAATATAAAGCAGCCGGTCACAGGGTGTGAACATTCAGAAAGAAACCATTCAAAAGAACCGGGGCCTGGGATTACCCCCAAACCCTCCTGAGAATCAGAGGAACACAGGGGCCATTTAACGGCAAACTAATGGGAATGTTGGGAGTCGGGTGGGAGAAGAAGTGAGGGACAGAGGAGGAGGCTCAGTGCAAGGGAGATGGGGATTGGATGAAAGGACAGTGAGTATGTTGGTCTTGGTGGCAGCTCACCACTGATGCAGAACGGGTTGGGAAATGGGGCTGGGGGCGATTGTGGTGAAGAGTATAGAGGGGGAGAGAGGTTTCTGTGGTAAGGTCAGTCATATTAATGTCACTCCCAGCAGTCAGCGCACCAGAGATATAAAGAGACAAGGCAATTCTATTCCTCTGCCAACCCCCACCCGCAAACACAGATACTTCGTCTTCACATGGCTACCCTTTGCAATTATTTCTTGATTTTCTCCGCAAGACAGCAATCTTTAGATTGGTTTGAAGAGCAAGATTAGGCACACCTGCCAATATACCCATCAATATATCTACTTCTCTTATTGCCTTTTTTCACTCTTTCCCTCTCCTTGATGAAAGCTTAGTTAATGAAAGGGAACAGCATTGATGCACTGGTTCAATAAGCTGTTCTCCTGGCTAAGAATCATATTTGAAATACTAAAACCGCCTTTGTTCTCAGTGGAAAATGAAATGTCTTAACCTCAGGCCAATTCCCTGTTGCCTGCATGTAGAAGCAGGGCACTGACCCTTTATTCATGCATTATGTCTTTCAATCCCCCATGTTATAAGTTAGAAGAAAGGCATGAAAACTGAAGTTAAAGCACTTAAATGGATTACACATCAGCAAAGAAGAACCTCTGCCATAGATTTAGGTGACCAATGTTATGCTTTCTTAGAGTGTAAGATCAGGTGAAAGGCATAACATATGTCATAGGAATCCTCATTCTACTCTCATGGTTAGATCGAACCAATGCCTGAACCTCCAAGCTTTCAAAGTTCCTAGATTTCCATCTACTCTTCAGATCCCTGAGCTTCATCCAGACCAGGACATGAGGAGGCCAGGGAGGCTGTGGGCACTGAGTAGTCCGGCTAATTAAAGACAAGCAGGCCACAGTCCCACGCCCGGAAATGACATGCTTCTAATTACAGATGCGGGCATAGGAAAGGAAAGAAAAGCCGGGTAATTGTAGGTCTAAACAGGCCAAAGTACGAAACGATGTATAGGTAGTAAGCTGTCACTGTAGTAGTGAAGACAACAGTAATGTGGGGGGCAGGAGTTTAGTCTGTGGGTTTGGTGGGCAATGCTGTCGCCCTACATCAAGAATCAAAGTATTGCAAGATTGCTGAGCCACTGCATAAGAATAACTGAGCAGCTGAAAAATATATTCTCTGTGGTAGTGAGTTACTGGCAGAGAGAACTATACCACAAAATGGGTAATCCGAGATTTAAGGCCGAAGTGGAATTAATGTAAATATTCTTTGAACTCAAGATTTTCTGCTAAATCTGCTATGATGTGTAAAGGAACGATTAAACCAATTGAATTAAAGTTCATTTTTCTTTAAATATATTCTGCAGTGTCCTTATGGAATTTGCTTATCATTGCAATATGGTATGCACAAATGATATTACAAATATAGCAAGACACACAAGATTTTGTCCTTCAAAGCAAATCCCTTTTAAGAGCTGGACAGTTTAGGAGAAGAATCCAGCTCTGTGTGGAGAGAGGGGGATTTTCACACCTTCCATGGTCAGATTGTCTGTGAACAATGTCGACATTGTGGAAGTGGTGCCTTGGGCTATTTTTCTTTCAATGTGCTCTGCTCTCGTTAACTAACTTAATCAGTAAATTACTGTCTTACACATGTGTTTGTCAGTCTAATACACCTCCTTTGGACTTATAAATATGTCAAGTAAAATATTTCATTGATTGATGGAAGAAACGCATAATTGGCCAAGTCACCAGCCGTATTTATAGTTTCATCGTAAAATCATTAATCTAAGCCACATGAGAATGTAGTAGTGAGATGGGCTGTTCAGCTATTAAGTCTGCTTAGCTTCTTAGGGTGTGTGTACATGTGAGAGTGTGTGTGTTTTTAAAGATTTAAGAATCACACAAAGGCATTTTGATCTGGGTCTGCTGTGGTTAGATAATGTTTATACTGTGTTTTATTAATTAAACTTCACCAGTGGACTTCCACCATAGGAATATAAATGCATTGTTTCAGACTGTACTGGACAGAATTCAGAAAATCAACGTGTTATTTTTTCTCAGCTGGTTAAGTTTGCCGTTAGCAGTGATTTATGTATAGAAAGGTCTTGAATGGAATGATAGTCCCCAGAGCAGCGTTGCTAATAACCCATGTAAAGGGTCTGGAAGGAGACTGGAACTGGTGCCAAAACAGAGTGAATGAGAGGAACTTTCTTGTCAGCAGCCTGTGTGCCGTTACAGTGATGATGAATACCAAAACCCGGTTGGGTGCCACATATAGAACTGATGCTTTGTGTCGCTCCATCTCTGTATCTCTGCATTTGATTTACCTTAACCATCAAATTAGACCCTCATTGTGCATTACTCACTGTCACACAAAGTTGTGAGAACCACCTTTCAGTTGATATACAGTATACAAAATCTCAGAGAGAGACAGAACATTTAAAGCATGCTACAGACCTCCCAATGGGAGCTACTATTAATCACGCTAAATCCTCCGCATGCAGTCCTGCTCTTGTGTTGATGTCAGGCCCACTGAACAGCAGCACTGCTCAAATCCCCATTAATATATCTGCTGTGGTCTTTGGTACATAGTCTGCCTCCTATTGGGCTGGAGGCCACAAAGCTCAGTGTGTTTTCTTCAGCAACTCTGATCATCTTATTGATAGAGACTCCCCTCTGCGCTGTAAGCTAGTGGAAAGACCAGAACAAAGTTGCCCGGTCAGATTTAAGGCTCACCTCTCCTTCCAGGTCCATGACTGTGATCACAGCAGCATGGAAGAGGTAGGGTTACCTAATTAAAGGCTTAGACACACATGAATGGATGTGTTCAGGTGTTTTAGGGGGTTTGTGTATTTGTGTTCTCATGATTGTGTGTATCTTGAGCCTCTCACACACGGATAGCGGTGAGCGTCTTCTTCTGGGAGTGTTTGATGTAAGTCTTATCTGCATTTTAAAGGCCAGCGGGGGGAGGAGGGAGGGGTTGGTCATTACTCTGACTGACAGCGTTTATGTTTCCGTGGGAGCCATTGAAGCAGACAGATTAGATAAGGTGAGTGATTGGCTGGGGGGGATTTATGGCCAAAGAGTGACAGTTAACATTCACCTTGTGGATTTATGAACCAGGTTTACATTTGCAAGGCTGTGTTTGAGGTGCTGTGATCTAGCTGCTCCTCGGGGTGCTCTAAACCTCATTAAGGGTACAGGGACGTTCACCTTCACACAACACCTGGAAAGAGAGGGAAAAACATAACACAGCATTATGTTGCTAAGCACAAAACATCTGTCTTGTGTGTTTCTTGTTATTGTCTGTGTGCATTTTTTTTGGCATTTTGTTTGACTTAATCCAGCTTTTTTCCTGTCCCTGACCAAGACTAAGAAAAAATGTTGAATCAGATGTTCTTCAGTATTTTCTTGTGTGCCTGTGTGCGTTTTCAATACATTCCTAATCACTCGTAGTAATTATTCTTTGCTGTGTGAATCATGTGGTCCCTAGGGTTTGAGTCGAAGGTGACATTTGACATGTCTTTTATTTGTAGAATAATAATAACATGATTATTTGTACCCATGGACATCACATTGTTATTTTCCTTATCTTTCCTCTTTATGTCATGCTGTTTATTATTTATTTATTCATCTTTGGGTTTTTTGTTGTTGTGTTTTTGTTTCCTTTTTAGTCGTATCTGGTAAGTTGAAATGTCACCCGTCACCTATTCACCGCCCTGACAGAGACAGGAACCTGTCACAACCCCCCTCCATCCTCCTCCCATCACTTCTCCACCCTCCAATCAGCACTCATGTTTCTGTTGTCATGGGCAACAGTGACAAAAGGACATTAATGGGTAAAAATATGCTCAGCTTGGGCCTCCAAGGTAAAGCCGCATTATTTCATTCTATTATTTTCTCCTTTTATGCATTACAAAACACCCCATCTTATTTATGGATAGATTATGTCTGTATTTCAAATGACAGTTTTTAGATTGCTTTATTTTATGTATAACACAGCCCCTGTATAAAACAAATTAAAATGTTAGCGGATTTATGACATTTGAGGACATATCCAGAGTCCTTTTTGAAGTGAAGGTGTAAACTGGCAGGTCTCTTGACCTCTACATTTAGTGTGCGTCTCCTCACATATATGGCCTATTAGACCAGCAAGGCATGGTGTCACCGTAGAGCTGCATGGATGACATTGAGCTACGACACCACACTTAGTCTGAGATGGAATTTGTCATTAAGATGCATGGATACTGCATCCTGGTTGAGGCCTGCGCTATTGGAGGGTGTCAGCATGGACAGATGGCTCAAATTTATTCCCCATTTCCATGTAAATTTTAATGGTCCATGCCCTTGCCCATGCAAATGAGGGGGGCATGGGAGTAACCCTTGTTTTTTCTATTCATTACATCTATAATATGCCTGCATTTTGAATTTGATCAGCGTACTGTTTAATCTGGTGTGCACACACCGTGCAAAGTTTTGAAAGAGAGCCTGAATTTTTAAGAACAGATTTGAATGCAGGCACCATAGCTGTAGTCAAAATTCTTTTGTCTCTCATTCAAATAACCCAGACCACATGTAACTTTAATATTATAACTATAATAATATACTATGGCGTGTTTGTCTATTCAACGGCTTACCATTCTCATGGCTGTCCTCCAGTGCCCCCGGCATTTGTGGTGAGACCAAGGAACCAGGTGGTTGGAGTTGGCAGAACCGTCACCTTCCAGTGCGAGGCCACTGGAAACCCACAGCCAGCCATTTTCTGGCAGCGGGAAGGCAGTCAGGTAAACAAGATTAAGATTAAGATTTTCACATCAAAACACTCTCAAGCATCAAGCTAGCATAATCATTCATAGCTTTGGAAAGACATAGTTCGCTTGATAGCTGATATAAGACAGTTTTTAAATGCCTGTGCCATTTTAGAGTGAAATCTTCAACCTGTCCAATTAACTTATTCTAACCAAATACCTGTTAATAAAATTCTGACAGTATGTGATCTGTTTTCATCCCCCACAGAACCTTCTCTTCTCCTACCAACCTCCTCAACCCTCCAGCCGATTTTCTGTCTCTCAGACTGGGGACCTGACCATCACTGATGCTGAACATTCAGACATGGGATACTACAGCTGCCAGGCCCTCAACATTGCTGGCAGTGTCATCACCAAGGCTCTGCTAGAGGTCACTGATGGTAAGCAAACCTTCCTTTTAAACACAGTTTCTGCATACAGCAAAGCCTCAGAGGGAATTAGAGGAACACTGAAAGAAAACTTGAATGGATAAATATTGGTATTTCAGATAATCTTTGGCTCATGAGGATAATGCTGTTCACTTGAAATGCTGTGGCTGTGCTGTAGAGCATATTAATATCCAAATTGAGGTTTGTGAGGTTTGGTCTGGCCTGTTCAGTATGTTCCTGTCAGATGTAGAGACTCGCTGGTGCCTGTGCACCCAGACCGTGGCTCAGTATTTGGCTTCGCTGGCTTCACACTGGCTAATGTCTCCTTTGGTATTCCATGGCTGGCTTGCTGCTGTCTACCGTTGGAGGACTGTGGCTGTGTGGTCTGGATTGGGTCCTTTAATTACTCTGCTAGCCAGTCCCTGCCAGCCTGGTGGACTATCCTTGGCTTCATTTCCACCATTCCCACAGAGATCTGGGCAGCTATTATTTTGTCTACAACACACCTAGATTCATCCCTTAATTTACCAAATGTCCTTCTTCATTTCAGGCCTACAATGGTATGCTCTCTCTCTCCTCTTCCCTCTCTCATTCTGCCATGCTCTCTGGGTAATAATAACAGTTATTAAAGTGAGCAGGACGCTCTGAGGCCACCACTTCTCCGCAGGCAGATCTGGTAATTACAGGTCATGTTGACGATGTTTTAGTAATTGCACCATCCCCGGCACAAAAGCAAAGACAAAGCAGCCCAGAGATTACACCGCAGCATGGTTCTGAGGATCTATGCACACATACATACATCATTATGTGTTGCCTTTACACTGTGTTAGGTATTAATTTGATTTCTCCTCACTGAATATAACTTGCTAGTAAATCAGTGGGGCTGACAGCAATGGTCATCAATAGTGCTATTAATGATAATAATAATCATAGGGAGGCAGACAGCCAATAGCAGGAACATGATGAATCCCACACAGTAGAGACAAAATAAAAATGAAAGAATTATCGGGTACATGTAATTAAAGTCTCTCTTACGTCTTCTCCCTTTGGTTCCTCTTCCCCTCTTTTCTTTGCATCACAGCCTTTCTCTTTCTGTCAAACACATGCTTTCTCTCTGTGTCTTTGTTGTTTGTGTGTACTGGTTGAACACCCAGGGTTCACAGGCTGGGAGGCAGGGAGGAGGAGTTTAAACAGCCTCATGCTAATAACATTGTCTGTTCTGGCTAGATGTTTTTTAAGCATTTTCTCCCTTGTTTTGTGTTTTATGGCTGGGGGATGGGCTAGGGGATTGTTGGCTGCGAGCGTTCGTATGGGTAGTGCCAGGCGTCTGGTAGAGCTGCAGCGAGAAGACTGAGTATTTGAAGCCGTTTCATTTTAATTATGCTGCTTTTATTTGGCTGCGTTCGGCTCCTGCTGCTGAATGATTAGCAAATTGTTTCCAGTTCTTAAAATTGGATTTAATTCCCCTCCCACTACCCTTGCAGTTTTCAAATGCTTACATTGCTACACGCTGTTTGTCAGACGCTCACCACTCTCTGCCTTTTGTGTTTTCTCACACAAGCTGGATATAATTGTCTGAATCAGCTGTTCCTTCTGTCCCTGCCACAGCACATGAACACCTTCACAGTTTTTTTTCTCCTTCCACCTCTCCACATAATTGCTCATTTTCCTCCTTCCACAGTTGTGTCAGACCGCCCGCCCCCAGTAATCCGACAGGGCCCAACCAATCAGACAGTAGCTGTGGATGGCACAGTGGTCCTCAACTGTGTGGCATCAGGAAACCCCACCCCCACCATCCTGTGGAGGAAGGATGGTGTATTGGTGTCCACACATGACTCCAGGGTCAAACAGCTGGACACAGGCGCATTGCAGATACGTTATGCAAAGGTAAAACACCTGTACACATGTACAGACATACTCAGATACCTTTATAACATCAGGCAAAGTAAACGTACAACACAACGGTAATGTTCTGTGCCATTTGGAGTTTGTCATTTGACTATGAATGTATAAATTAACCTTGCATTGCTATATTTATATAGAAATATAATTGTGTTTTTAATCATGATTTTCTAATAGGCTGCCTTTAATGTCTAAATCCATTCAAATAAACTTCAAAGTTGTACATATCACATCCATAATGTGCTGGGCAAACCCCTGCTGGTTGGTAAATAAAGCATGTGTTCCCTGCCAGCAGCCAGCCCTCAGTGGCATGTCAGTCAGTTGTCGCGGGTTTGAAATGGAGTCTGTGAAGTCGAACAGTCTGTAGTTCCTGTCAGTCAGCAAGCACAGTGGGTTTTGTGTGTAATTTCATCTGTGAGTGTATGTGTGTATGTGTGTTTGTGTGATGGCAAGCTGCATGATTCCGAACACACTCTTAGGGAGAAACAAGTAGGGTGCTGACGTGTGTTCCAGGTGGAGGCGTCACGGGGTCAGAGTTCGCGTCAGTTTGCGGTGTTCTGATGAATGCTGGCATGTCTTGTGGTGACAAGATTGCAGTGTGATTGGGCCGCCAGTACGAGGCAGGCAGGAGGGGATGCGTCTGAACCCCTCTCCTGCTGTAGCCGAGTAAATTCTGCAGGCACTTTCCATTAATGAACTTGTCATTTCTCCCTGACAACATTTTAATGAAGATGTTTTTGATGCGTGAGGTAATTTATTTTATTAATGTGGTCGTGTGAGTGTTATTGTATTGAGTTTTAATGCGTTTTCTTACCTGCCAGACAAAAGAAATACACACCTCAAGGGTCATTGGCAGGACATATTCACACTCAGTTATTCAAACAATTTATCTCTTTCTGTTTTTCTCTCTTTATTTTGCTTACACACCAGCATAGTAGCCCTTAGCGTACTATGCATCACCAACAAACCACAACAGAATTATTTATCTTACCTACAGACTGACTTCAGTTCACAGAGCAAATGCAATGCCACATACCTTTGCCAACAGGGTTATGTTTTGTGTTATGTTTATTAGCCTGATAGCTTGCAGAATATCTCAAAAAATGAAACACTATTTAAATTAAATTTGTAGTAAAATTTAGGCCATGAGCCAAGAAACAAATGATTTGTTTTAGGTCTGGATTCAAAATCCAGGTGTTGATCCAAGAATTTTGTGAAAGAAAGAGAAAGGTTTTGTTTTTTTTCAGCTCTATTTTCTCATGAACTACTGCACTTTTTATGAAACAAATCTGGCACATGTACCACATGATTGTCTCTCTCTGTGTGTATTTTGATGCAGATCCAGAACTAATACAGATTACATTTTCCATTATAAAAATAACAAACTTCAACCTCGGTAGAGAGAGGTATGAGCTCTCTAAGTGCTTTCCGGTGTTGCGTAGTTCCTGAACTCAAATGTAACTCAACAACAAATTACTACACCATAGTTCACCAATGCATATTGCGCTCTTGAATTTAAGCAAACCCCACTTTTCCCAGCAAAGTTATGTCTAAAAGTATATGAATAATCAAGGTTCAACCATATATCTTCAGTACAGATTGTCACCACATCTGTTGCACAGAGCAGTCACTTCCATGTTTGGTACTCGGGGGGTGGGGGGTGGTAGGGAGAGAAAAAGGTCTCCAATTAGTCTACGATCCTGTGAAAATTTCCATTTGACTAGGAACGGTCTGCCACTTGGCCTTTCCAGCTGCTTTCCCCAAGTTTCTGCTATGTAAAAGATGATATTGAGATTATCAGGCAATGACAGCTGCCTGCTACGGACTCCACCAGAATGTAAATAAGCAGAGCAGTGATGGTGGGGGAGGGAGAGCAAGAGGCGGAAAGAGGGAAAGAGACTACTGCCAGTTCAGGACTGTGGCTGACATTTAAATAATTTGAATTTAACCAGATATCCTCCCCTCTCCTCCTCCAGCTTGGTGATACTGGCACCTACACCTGCATCGCCTCCACACCCAGCGGAGAGGCCTCATGGAAAGCCTACTTGGAGGTCCATGGTAAGCCAAACCAATAGTGAGGCTTAGTGTCCATCAGTAGGAGTTTTCTAATGACAAGTGTAAAATGTTTTAATATCTAACCTGTTTCTTTCCTTCTGTCTGTTCTACATTAAGAGTTTGGAGTCCCAGTCCAGCCAAACAGACCTACTGACCCAAACCTGATCCCCAGTGCCCCTTCCAAACCTGAGGTCACTGACGTTACCCGCACCTCCGTCACCCTTTCCTGGAAACCTAACCTTAATGCTGGAGCCACACCCACGTCCTATATAATAGAGGCCTTCAGGTAAAACTAATCAGCTCGTCGATCAATAAACAAAGTAATTGCATGGCCTAAATAAAACCTTTTAAACCTTATTCTCTCTGTTGTGTGTCCACAGTCATGCATCAGGGAGCAGCTGGCAGACCTTGGCAGAGCATGTGAAAACTGAGTCATTTGTACTGAAGGGCTTGAAGCCCAGCGCAGTCTACCTCTTCTTAGTACGGGCAGCCAATGCCTATGGGCTGAGTGATCCCAGTCCTATCACTGATGCTGTGAAAACACAAGGTGAATTTGATATACAGTACAGCTGTGTTTCGGTTTTTCTGCAGTTTAAGACACGATAATTCACTTTTGATGTCTGTGCTTCTGCATACAGATATCCCTCCCACCAGTCAGGGTGTGGACCATCGTCAAATCCAAAGGGAGTTGGGAGAAGTGGTCATCCACCTGCACAACCCCACCATTCTCTCCTCCTCATCTGTCAGGGTGCAGTGGACAGTGAGTATAATTTTCTCCATGAATGCACTATTCTCACTTCTTTTTCTTAAGACAGCTGCAGCAACCCACAGATTGCCATATGGATCACTGGTATAGCTGGTCACCAAAGCTCCAAGGTTAGTTTAGTGATATGCCTACGGTCAATTTGTCAGGCCACTCAGCCGAGCTAATGTGCTAACGCCCTAGCACCCTACAGAGGAAGGGCACTGCAGAGAGCAACCTGGAACACAGTCCAAGTGTTCTTAGTATCCATCTGGCATGAGCCTGAACTGGTTGACTGGCCGGAGACCAAAAATCTGCAGCTTTGCCCACAGTGGACCACTCAACCGCCCAAAAGCCAAACTACAGAGCCCAGCCTTCTGCTGGCCATGTAGTACCTTATAGCAGCGTGTGGCGTGCCAGTCTGTGCCCTCTCAGATTGAAAACACTTAACGGCTGTTAAAATAATACAAGTGAGAAAGAAGAGGCGGCCAACTCATGCTCTTAAGTGGAAATGGCTTACAGATGTTAAAACAGATAGGTGGGAGAGGAAGAAGTAGAACTGGGAGCTTATAGCGGTGTCTTTGCTGGTAAAAGCTGAATATGTTGTACTAATGTTCACCTGCAATTGACCAAGTTAATGTATCCTTTTTTAGATTATGAGACAATAGAACTATACATTATAGCTGTCCCCCTTATATAGTAGATATTAGTCTGTGGAATAGCTCACTGAATGGTAAGAACAGTCCCTCTTTTGCCTTTTGACATAAGGCCACCCCTACATTCCCAGGTATTATGAAGTGCCATAGTGAGTGATAAATGGGACTGAGGAAATGTGAAAAGGATACTGACATGTCAAGACTGATTTAAAACATTACTGCCCAGTTACCCTGTCTCCTTGGAATGTTCCTGAAAACACATGACATGAAGGAGACTCAATTTCCTTGTTTTGTGGGGTTAAATCTATTCCCAATGTGGAGTTTCTTGGTTTTACATTTTCCTTTGTGTGTTGTTGTAAATGGTTGCACAGTTTTCAGGCTAATGAAGACCACCTGAGCCAGCAGCATATTTTGCAGGGGAGGGATAAAGAAATCACTAAAATCTTTACAAGCCAGTGCTGCTTGCCTTCCACAGGGACTCATAGGGATATTAGCATACTGGTTAGTGGTTATTCCTTTCTCCAACCATGCTTGATCACAAAGCAACATTGATTATCCCTAGATTGAACTGACAAATAAAGAGGATAAATGTAATTGGAGTGGATTTGTCTATCTACATCAGATGCCATTTAACTTGTTGTATTCTCAACTTCTGGTACTCTGTATAAAGATCCACTTTCCCCCCTCTTGACTTCAGCAGCTAGTCAGTACACTGGAGAGCAGGACAGGAAGAGACAGGCTGTTCTGGGAGCCTGGGCCCTATTTAACCAGCTCCAGACTCAGAGGAACCTCTGGCCAATGACCTCATACTGTGGTTTGCACAAATCGCTGCTGCTCCAAATGGCGCATAGACACAGTCAAAAAGAGAGATGTAGATGTGGATGGATAAACAGACGGGTGATGTGATGAGTTAGCACCCCATTCCTGACAGTGCCTGGTGTATCAGTTGCACGAATCCATCGCTGTCCAGTGATGCTACAATCTATTACATTACTGTATCATTTTCCACTGTGAACTGTGAAGCAGCTAATCAAGTCAAGCTGACAAACGTCTTTGTCTGTGTTTCCGTGCCATTCACTAGGTGGAGCAGCAGTCACAGTACATCCAAGGCTACAAGGTGATGTACAGGCCTTCACCGGAGGGGCTGCAGAGGAGCGAGTGGGCTGTATTCGAGGTGCGCACCCCTGGAGAGGACAGCGCTGTTGTGCCGCAGCTTCGGAAGGGAGTCACATATGAATTCAAAGTCCGCCCCTTCTTCAATGAATTCCAGGGAACAGACAGTGATGTCAAAATTGGCAAGACGCTGGAGGAAGGTGGGGGGATGTGAATGCGTGTGACTGTGTGCGAGTTTGCTTTAGTGCTTGCATGTGTGCATGCATGTTTTCATGTTTACACAATTTTATATGCACAGCTTGCATGTGTGAGAGCATACAACAGCTGTTCACAGGAGGCAGTGAGGGTAGGATTATGTTATGTTCAAATGTGGTGTATTGAAGCATGCTAGGGTGGATGTTCAGCTCTTTAAAAGGCCCTATGGAAACCCATATACAACACTCCAGTGCAAGTGTTATACTAATTTCTCACAGGGTGTGGTTGTGGCAGTCTCATGAGGTTTGGTTGAAACCCAACTGCAAATTTTAATCTGTAGCTAACAGTTAAGAGAAATGTGAGCGCAAAGTGTTTACAAGAGTCTTTGTGTTGCATGTGTGGGAGTGTTTTGATCTTTTTCTGCTGGATTCTCCTTTGTTCCCAATTTTGTTGATAATTGTTTTCGGAGCTCTAAACATAATGTTTGTTCTCCCATAAGCAGAAAAATGCCTGTTTTTATAACATTCACTCACACTGTGATTATGTCTTTTATGCTGCATTTATAATTATTTTAGTTTAATTACCATTGGACCACAGGTTGGCGTTAACACACCACCATGCACCCCACCATCATAACTCTGTGTCTGTTTTGAGTAAACAGTTATTTGCTTTTATTTACCCACAAGAGCACTTGCATTAAATAAACTCAGTTTTCAGATAAAAGCATGGAGTTTTGATTATTAGTCCTTTGTTCTCATATCAGCTTCACTCTCACACAGAGATAAAGGACAAATTCTGACAGCTAAATGGGATGAGGGGAGACAGGGAGAGACTGCATGCAGTTATGAAAAAAAATCAGTCTCATGTATGAAGGTGTGTTTCTTTATCTTTTGTCTACCCCCCTCAGCCCCCAGTGCCCCTCCTCGTGAGGTTACAGTGGCGGAGAGTGGGGACAATGGGACCGCCATCGTGGTCTCCTGGCAACCCCCTCCAGAAGAGGAGCAGAATGGGGTGGTCCAGGAGTACAAGGTAACAAAACAAAAAAAAACAAAAAAAACAGTCAGCAGCTACCTCAGGTCTGGGCAAGTGGGAGTAGTATTGTAGAGACACACAAAGGAGACACAAACAGGGATGCAGACAGAGCAGATAACCGAGAAACAGACTATGCACAGACATGGAAAGGTAATGAATTCCTGGTTGAGGCACACCTTTGTACACTCCTCAGTGCTCTTCCTCTGTGTGAGGACAGAGACTCAGAGACAGGAGAGGAAAAGAGTCAAAGGCAGGGAAGCTGGTGAAAACTGTTGTGAAACAGTGCCATCTGGTGGACATGGTAGACTCACACATCTTGTGATCCCAAAGGGGAATTGTAGTGGTGTGTTTAGTAGAGATAAAATATTTGGCCTTCCATTACATTTTCCATGACAGATAAGTGTATTTTAACTATTTAGTTGTATTGATACGAATGAAAATTAAAATAATTTAAAAACATTTAAAGAGTGCAAACTACACTGGAGGTATTCTATCCATGTAGAGGCAGGTAATAAAATATCAAGCAGAGAGGAGGACAACAAGCTCTAATAATGACCAACGACATAAAAATGAGACAGACCTCTATTATAATTCCAGTCATTTCTTTGGTCTAGGGTTGTGCCTATAGCACCTCTCTCTGAGTCCCCTTTTCCTCCTCCTTACTTGATAATGTATGCTCTTTTTGTAATGGCCTCACTGGACAGAGCTGTCCTCTCATACGTTATGCTGTGGAAGTCCTGTATTTTAATTGGAAAGCCTTTTTGTGTCACAAGGAATATAGGTTAGTGGCAGAAGGGGAGATGAGGCAGAGCCGGTAAAAAGTTAAGCCACTGTTAATTTTCCAGGTAAATGTTTTCTGGTGATAGGCTTTAGAGCAATTTCATGGTTTTTAAGTCCAGCTCGAGAGCGTTCCCTGCTCATTACCGAGCCCAGTCCCTAGCGGCACTTCCACTCTCCGCAATTTTTAAGATACACAGAAAATTTCAGGGCTTTCGTAGTTCCATCACAGAAGTGCAAACACATGCACATGCACACATGTATAGTACACACCCAAGGAAGTGTGCGTGTTAACCTGGTTAACTGGTGGGAGGGCGTGTGGGGGGGTAAGGAAAGCAGAATGTCAGGGGTTCAGGATGTGGAGGTCTCCAGGCCTCATTCTGAGGCGAATGTATACTTCTCTTTGTGACCCTGGTTTGAGTCAGCCTGCAAGACCGCTCTCCTTCCTGGGAATGACAGCACTTAGCTTCTGCTGAAATTGGGTTATGGGAGTGATTACTGATCCCCATTTGTTTTTCATGGGCTTAAGGCTACACTGAGACGTGTTATGGCTACCTCAGCTAATACTGACCCTGTGTTGAGCACAACCTGTAAAACATAAAGCCATGCTGTAAAATGTTTTCCTACCTTAGAGATGTAACACAATACCCACGGTGCGCTAAAATGTTTCAATAGCAGCACCAACCAATTATAAGGACACAGACTGGTGGCAGCTACCAAACTATATGTTGTCACGAAACCCTCATAACATTGCTTCAATCTCCACTTTCTCTTTGTCTCTGTTATGGCAGATTTGGTGCTTGGGGAATGAGAGTAGGTACCACATCAACCGTACTGTTGACGGCTCAACCTTATCCTTGCTGATTCCCAGTCTGGCCCCAGGGATCCGCTACAGCGTGGAGGTAGCAGCCAGCACCGGGGCGGGTCCCGGGGTCAAGAGCGATATCACCTTCTTCCAGCTTGGTGGGTATAAACAACGTTTGCTTCTCTCTCACAGGAGGTCATATAATTATTTTGTTTTTCCTCTAGTGGATACATTTGCTGTGTTTCAATGTGTTTGTCCTCTGGCAATCCTTTGCGCACAGAATGACACCCAATCATCCGACAAATAATTATGGCATTAATCCAGTCATCTCAAATCAAGGGCTTTTCATTAATATGACTTTCTGCCAAGTAAACAGACAGTTATGTAATTCCTTTCTTTGGAGTAATGGACATATTCAAGCCTCTGCCTGTTTTCCCTTTCATTATCAACAGTGATGCTTAAAAACTGTAATTGAAGTGATTACTGTTATACAAACATCATCACACTTGCCACAGAAGAGTATGATGAGTCTGAATGACAGGGAACTTGTACAGTTTTTGTGCACTCTGAAATGTCTTTTAGCTACAGTAGCTGGCAGTGTGATCAACACGGGCACATTAAATTCCTGTGTGGCAGAGCTGTTGAGCTGGCTGCCCCACCCTGCTCCGCTCTCCAGTCAAGGATGCAATGTTTTCTGCCTCTGCTCCGCTTCAAACAACAAAGGCAATAATGAATCCTGCACTCTGGGCTCAGACATGACGTGTTATTAATGCTAAGAAACAGTGCTGACTGCACTGGGGCTAGTTGTTCTAATTTATTTCTTGTTTTTCTCCTTTTGGTCTAGACGGACAGATATTTTGAGATGTTTTGTCAGGTTTTATTCCCCAAAGCTCTGAGCTGGCCTACTCAGGAGAGGGATGGAAAACACATGAATAGCAGGATGAGGCAGAGAGAGAGAACTCCATCTGGTTTTAAATGTGTGATTGAGTGGGCTGGGATGGGCATGAAGAAGAGTCGGCTGTGACCGATACAATTTCTCTCCCTTGAAGAGTTCTTGTGGTGATTGTTGCCATGTTCCAACACTGGAGTGGAACAATGTGCCTTGGGGACCAGCGCATCACCCAAATGCATTTGTCACACTCTGAGCTTGTATGCGTCATCCCAACTTAGATACCTGTACAGTCCCTTGTGGGCTGCTTAGTCACATTGGCATGCTCCATTCACTTGGCCAGACAGAGCCACAAATTGAGAAGACAGAGAAGTGAGAAGAGAGGCAGTCGAATGGAGACATGGACTGAGTGATTGAGACAAAGACAGACAGAAGGATATGGAGGGGCAAAGGCAGGGAGCTGGTTTCATTGGGGAAGTGTTTTTGCCTCTGGCTTAGAAAGTTGGTAGGGAATGAGAGAGTGGCTACAACATGAAAGAGTTGAGAAAAAGAGACAAAGTAACACGAACATGAAGAAATTTCAGAATGGGGGATGGTGGGGGGGGCAACCCGGAGAAGTCTTTCATGTATCACGCATGAGGGAGAAGCACAGAGAGAATAGACAGATGAGAAAAACAGACTGAGAGCTGGTTGTTGTGAGCAGCCGTACAGACGGTGCCTTTACAGTGCATTTCACAGTAGAAACAGCTTCAAGGCATTCACACCTCAACTTTTCACAGATGTGCCTCAGTTTGCTAATTACCGTGGTATTTGTATTTGAGGATGATCTCATTGGATTTATTTATATGATTATGAAACCACCACTGCTCGCTGTAAATGTCTGCGTTTTCCTATCCGGTTCCATCAGGCTTGTGTGGTGCACGGGCTCCCTTTGAATGTCTTTGGTTGCTTTCGTCTGCTCACCTGCCATTGTTGACTGGGATTTGCGATGAAAGCCTTTTGAATAATAGAGAAACGACTCCATTTCCACAACCCAGCCTCATACACACCCGCTGAGATGAAGAATCTTTTTGTGCGTCTGGGGAAAGAGGAATGTTCATATTTATGTACTGTGCTGACTCCATTTAAAAAAAAAAATATATTCCCTTTTTCAGGCTTTTCCACTTGGTTTGAGTTTTAGGATTTCTTCTTCTCTCCCGTTTTCACGTTTCTAACTGCCTTCATTACACGTGTGCTATCCAAATGTACCTTTACTCTTTCTAATCCTGCTATCACATCTCCATCTCCAATCATTCCCCCTATCCCCATCCTCAGATGCATCTGGGCGCATGACAGAAACCGTGAACCAGGAAAACCCCCTGTCCCAGCAGATCTCAGATGTGGTCAAGCAGCCGGCCTTCATAGCAGGCATTGGAGCTGCTTGCTGGATCATCCTCATGGTCTTCAGCATCTGGTTGTACAGACACCGAAAGAAGAGGAATGGCCTCTCCACCAGCTATGCAGGCATACGAAAGGGTTAGTACATGAGTGCAAGAGTACACCTTTAACACCACCAGGAATATCCACTTTCTGATTTGCAGAGCTGGTTTTAAGTTAGAGGTGGTTTTCTTACTTACAAAATTTGGTGAGAAAATGCAATGCAATCTTTTAGTGTGGTACTGTGTTTATTTCAGTTTCAAACCAGTCCCCTCCATCTTTTTCATCTGAAATGCTGCCAACCTACCTCACATCCTGCCCGTCACTAACAGAAAGATGTCTTTGTAGAGCGCTCTAGGTGAAGTCTAACTGAAAGTACTCTCCAGTAGGGTACTTTAAGATGTGATGTGAGCTCCCGCTGAGAGTGCTGCATGAAGATTTCTTTTATTTCTCTTTCATACTTCTGTCACGCTGATTCTGCAAGGGTGTGTGAAGAGTGTTTTCAGTAAAGTACATTTTGAGGTCCGACAACTCCCCTTTTAGCAACTCCCATCTGACTGTGCTGGGAAAGAGAGAATGCCTTGCTATAATCCCTCTTTATCAAGGACATACTGACATTTTCACATGCTTGAAGTACTCTTGCTGTCCTTTTTAGAGAGGGGCCTTTAGATATGGATGAGTTGAGCATTGGGCAATCCTGTTAATAGTGTCTACTTACCATATGTTTTGAAAAATCCAAAGAATCCCTGCCCATGTGTGTTTGGACTGCAGTTCAACCCTCTTTGAGTAGCCACAGCGTAACCCAATGGGTTTTTACCTGACTTGAGTCAAAGTGACAGGGTTCATGACATGCCCAACCTCTGCCCACAATAGTTAGAGTATAAAGGGAGCTATTAGCCTTTCTTTCAGAGTCTCATTTATGTGTGGGCTGGCTTAATATGTGGCCTTGGGCTGTGCAGCTGCTGCCTGTGAGCGCTACCTGCGCCGTCCCTACTCCTCGGCTCAGCATTACTGCTTACTGCCAGGGTTAGAGGAGATCCGCCCTTCAACCTTGAGACACACACAGACAATAGACTGACAGCTGTTGCTAATCTGTGGCTGGCACATAGAAAACACAGGTTATCCATGTTGTGAATCCACTTAAGTCATGCTAATAGTGGAAAGTCATGTGAAAGTGAGAGACACACTTTTGTGAGAGATGCTTTTACACATACCTGTGTGGTCTATAATGATCAGAACTGTTGCTTTATATTATCTTGAACATCCTCTCAAAGACCAATATGACATTTCAAATATTTTGATTTAATTGTATTTAAGTCTGATGACACACTAATGCTAATATGTTGTTATGTGACAGAGTTCGTGTTGCTATAGGAAGAAATTATGTGTATTCTGAGACATCTTCATCCAAACAAACAGCCTCAAACACAAACCAAAGTAACTTACAAACAGCCAGGTTACCCTCTGACTTTCTGTGATACTATATGTTGATGTTTACTCACATAAACTTACAAAGGGGCACAGTAGGCAGACATGCTCCCCCTCCTTCTCCTTTTTGTGCACCCAGACCACAAGAGGCCACGCTCTTTGTTGGAACTGGTAACTAAGAATGTTTTGAAGAGTATAATTGCAACCACATGAAGCAACAATCTGCACTCAGAGTGAAATAGGTTGAATTGGGACTGTGTATGTGTGCATCTGTGTGCTATAGTGTATGCTAGTGTTGCCTCTAATAGATAACATATTTAAATTTGTAAACTCAAAAAAATGTCAAAAAGCTTTTTCTTGTTTCCCTGCCAATGAATGCAGCCAGGCAAACCTTATGGTGCTTTTGTGTTGATCAAAACTAATACAACATTGTGCAATGCAAATTCTATCATGCCATGCTGCAGAATTACTGAAAAAAATCTTGTAACTAAAATAATCCAAGCCATTCAGCGAAAAAACAGCCAAATAATTACTCAGCACAGTCATAGCTCAGTTACAGCTTCATCTATCCTGTGATTGAACATCTGTGACAGTTTGTGTCGGAACAGAAACCTGATTTATGTATTTCAATCGCATTTACATTTGTTTTGACTGTTTTGCCTACCAAGCGTTAGCCTGTCTCCTCTTCAAGGGCATTCATCAAACAGATAAAAGCCATACAACCACTCATATCTTTAGACTTGTTTGAGCATCAAGGGGAAAGATTCAAACATAAGATAATTGTGGCATTTAGAGGACATTTGTTGGTACAGGTGCTGTATGAATTAATTGTCTGAGGAAATGAAAATATGACAGCAGCACTATCTTTCTTCTCAGATGTCCCTCTCAGATGCTTATAGATGTCCCTCTCAGATGCTTATACTGCAGGTTGAAGGCAGACAGCAAAAATTCTAAAGTGCACATATTTAAGTGGACTGGATGACAACCAACACATCAACGGCAATGCATACTGTAGCATTCTTCACTTCTTCAAAGAGGGCAACAACAAACAAAGAACATTTTGTAAAAGAAACCCACAGACCACACCAGCCATTACAGAATCTAAATCTGCCTACAGTAGGTTGATGTTTTGCATAAGGGCCCCTTCCATGCCACAGTGTGAGTAACTGAGCTGTGTGGGTGATGATGTGAGTGTTAGAGATAGCAACAGATATCCCCCTAGTGAGTGACCCCTGCCCAGCAGGCCTCTGACAGTCTGGGCCAGGATTTGAACCAGCAGCTGGCTCAACATTCACTTTCCCCCAGTTGGGGTCCAGGGATGTCTGCAGGGATCAAAGACTAAGGGGCAGCGAGTAGCGTGTGAATACAGGCTAAAGTACTTTTTGTGGATGTGTGTACCTTAACGGAAACTGTGTGGTGATGAAGCACAGAATTATTCCAGACATTGTTGATGCACAACAATAATTTGATTCCCTTTTTTCTGCCCCAACAGTGCCATCCTTTACTTTCACACCAACAGGTAAGCACTGATTTTTAACTCTATATACTGTAAGTGATACAGTACTTTACTCATTCAGACTTCACCATATCTGTGAAATACTTCTTTTAATTGCCAGAACAGCCACAGTCCTAATAGATAAGAGCAATTGACTTTAGAGAAGACAGCGAGGGAAACTCAATGTGTACCAATAGAAGGAGCCAATCATTGCGCAATTTAAAGATCTAGTAAGAAATAAATGTTCCACCAAATGTTTGGGTCATGTCAGAACGTTATGCTTAAAGAGAAGCAGGCCACACCACTGAGAAGCTGTTAAAACTAGTGGTAACTTGATCAAAGGGCTGCTGGTAACCTCAGATGGGTTTTAAGAGAATGACACACCACCAGCACTCCAACACACCAATTAGATAGGCAAGAGGCAGTGGAGCTAAGGAGGTTATCTGTGAATTGAAGTGACAGTGTAAAATAGATAAAAGAAAAGCTCTCACTGTGCCTCTCTATCTTTCTCTATCTGCGAGTTTGTATTTACAGTCCTCCTTTTTTCTTTCACTTGTGGACTTTCATCTGTCTGAAGTTCTTTGCTCCCTAGAGGTGTGTCAGGGGTGTTGGCAGTGCTTAGTGCACTAAGCACAGTGCAATTCACAGTGAATGGTTGAGAGGAAGTAAAAGTGAGAGCAGGAGAAGGAGAGTGAGAGAGATGATACTGTACAGTTTGTGTTTGTGGTTACACTGGCTGATCCTGTCTGTGCAAAGGTCGTATCTAAACAGCACCAGTATTGTTTCTGTCTGCCCCGAGGCTTGTGATCAGGTAGAATCATTTTGCAATCGCAAGCTTGTTTCATGATCTGCTGGAAATCTTTCAGGTGAAACACACTCCTTGCTTGTGTGGTTAGGTTTCTGTCTCTTTAAGAAGAAAATCCCTTCCCTGGTACCCAGTGTAAAACCAGGACGTTACAGTGCATTATACTGATTTTAATCTAGAACCAGATTGTGATACTTTGGTTTGCATTAGAGAGAGCTAATCTAAGAGCCCCTCTGGCTGCATGCAACGGCCAAAACCACACTTCCTGTTTTGAAAAAGAGACAGGGAATCGACACAGCTAAGGCCCTACCTACCTCTCTTACACCTTTTCTCCTCTCAGGGAAGAGATTGTAATTAAAGTTGGACGTTTATCTCTCCTTCACACACCTGCAGCTTAGAGCTCCTTGAAAGAGTCCAACTTGCAGCGTACGGAGCTTCAAACACACTGAACCCGAGCCAGAAAACCAAAGAGCTCTGCATCTCTGTTCTTCATAAGCCTCTTACATATCCTCCTCCTGCTCCTCTGTGTGTGTGTGTGTGTGTGACTCAGCCGAAATTATGCCACACACACACACATTCATTCACATGCTCACTTGAACCGATACAATAACACGCACGCAAACACTTGTGAAAAGTAGCATTCCCATCATCACTCACAAAACTGACAATTAAAAATCAAATGAATCATTTTCTGTTGACCTTGTATGACAATGGCAAAGATGATGTGATGACGGTAATAATAGTGGTGATGTTGGAAACTCATTATTTTCTCTCTTTTTTCAGTGGCATATCAGAGAGGTGGAGAAGGTGTAAGCAGTGCTGGAAGGTAAGAGTTCATTTATTGTTTTTATAAAGTGTGTATGATAATATTTTAAATATTAAACACATCTGGGGAAATTAAATGATGATTAGAATTTAATAACAAATACAATAGGATGTTAAACCCTTCTGAAAAGATGGGTAGGGTTGGGCAAGTGTACTTGTCCACAGCAAACACTAGGGGGAGTGCTGTGACTTTCTTAAGCAGCAGAGAGCTGAGGAGGGGTAAGGAAGTGCACTTAGTATGTTATGATAACAGGAACAAAGCCCCATGTAGTCTGCCAGTAGCCCATTCTCATCCTATATGGAGGAGAGCCACATCCAACCACAAGGCTGTGCCATAGCATCACCCTAAAACATTAATGGAGATACATGTACACACATAGCAGTAACAGCACAGCTCTTCATGTTGTGGAATGGTGCATTGTGCGCAAACAGTGAGGCTGTACAGAATTAGTCATGGTAAACACTGCGTCAACTTGCTAACACTCACTTGTATATCCACTGGATGGCATTTGGCTTGTTTTCATACATCTGGGAAATAGTGATAATTGAGAACGCAGACAAAAAAAGAGGAAATATGCATTCATTTGTTGCCCTCTCTTTACTGAGTACAGAATGTACACAATACCGACTGTAAGCATACATTTGTGCGTGCTGTTCATGTGTTAATGAATAGTTAGCTTGGAGCCATCAGCAGTAAATCCATATTCATTATATTATCCAGTTCTATGATTGAATCCCATATGCAGCATGGCTGTGTCAGCTCTGCACAAAGACAATGGCCATTCAATATCAACATACAACTGCCAGGGTGATTGAGGAGCTATTGTGAGATTGTATTTGGCTGTACAAGACAAATGTGTTCATTACCCAAAATGAATCCAAGAAATGAGTCATTTGAGAGGGAATGAGGAAATGTAATTCAGTGCTAATTCAGTGTTGGGATATGCAAACTGGGAGTCGTTCTGTGGTGGTTTGAATACTCAAACAATGCATGGCCCTGGTAGAGTAGCCTGCATTCTTTTTGTTTGCTAGATTGATTCATTTCATGAGCAATAGGAGGCTATTTATTCTCAGCTCTTTTAACACTCAGTGGTTGGCCCGAGGTCAGGTTGTACAGTAGAATCCTGTTGAACAAGTGATCTTGTATTGTATTGGGATTAAAGCCGAAGAAATAGGAGCAAGACATGGAAACAATAGAGATGAATGACGTGAAGGACTGGTCCACACGGGTTACTCTTCTGGTGCTCAAGTTTCACTTCTTTCCTTCTGTGCAGCTAAAAAAACTTTTTAAATGATAGAGATGTTGTGTGACACCGTGGAATCTACCCGGGGAACATTTGTGGTTCACTGGCTGTTCAGGACGCACATTTCGCAACATTGGGAGTGAGTTTTATCTGGCTGTCTAATCCAGGCGGATCGCTAATGCTCACGAGGGCTCAGGGAAAGTGTCATCGGCTGTGGGCAATTCAAGCACACACAATTTGTTTAGCTGGACTTTTTTCTAATGTGATTCCTGGGCCTGTGTGTGTGTGTGTGTGTGTGTGTGGCCAAAAGGCAAAAAGTTCTAAAGCCGGATTTCTATTTTTCCTAGCTGCTGGATAAATGAACTCCACATAATCTTCTCTTTCAAATATTATGTTACTGTGGGTGTTTCAGTTTATTCACATAAATGTAATTGTGGTATTGGCTAAGTCTCTTACTATTGTTAACCATTTGGTCCCATTTTCTTTTTTTTTTTTTTTTTTTTTTAACACAGGCCTGGTTTGCTTAACATTGGGGAATCTGCCACTCAGCCCTGGCTAGCTGACACATGGCCCAACTCTTGTTCCAACCACAACGACTGCAGCATCAACTGCTGCACTGCAGGAAATGGCAACAGCGACAGCAACTTGGCAACATACAGCCGCCCAGGTATGTAGTGTCGACACTTTCATATGTAGGCAACAACCAAAATAAACACACCCCTCAAACGCAATGATGCAGTCCTTGACAAAATAACTGTAGAGATAAGACATGTAGGAGCTGGGGGAATCTGCAGTGCAAAAGGAAGTAAGATCTGATATCTGGGTTAGCTCCCTGGAGAGTTGTTCTGTGTATCTCTCCTTTCTGTAGGTCTCCACAAGAAAAACCTGAAGAAATATTAGGATTAAGAGTGGCTGCGTGCTTGTGTGTTTGATTTATCTGAGGTTAAAGTAGAGCTGTTTTAGGAAGGAAATAAAAGGAGCACACTGAGAGGGGCTTATGGCTCTACTCTGTTGCTAATCGAATTGCTTTGCTGATTTCCATACTGTTGTTATAGCCAGTAATGTAATTTCCCCTAAGTGCTCAGTTATTTAAGAAATGTGCAGCGGGCGAAGAGGTCAAGGCTGGACTGCAGACGATGGCCAAAAGCAAAGGAAGAGAGAGTGATAGAGGGAGAAAGGTGCACCTGGAAGACCAGATGGAAGGGGGGAGAAAGGAGTGATGGAGAATAAGTATATGCTAAAACATACACTGAAATGTATGAGCGGAGGTAGAGAGCATGAATGAGATCAAGTAAAGTAGGGTAGGTGGAGAGGAAAAAAGGGAAAGAGACTTATGGAACACCACCAGGTGGCATTTTAGTTTATTCAGCACTAGTACAGATGTCAACAAAAGGGAGCAAATTTGTCCTCAAAATATTATACTCTACAATATACATTATACACACACACACAGTGACCTATCTGAAAAGAGAACAGAGTAAAACTTGCAGCCAAAAACTTCAGCTTGGATGACACAGGACTCAATGTTATTAATCTTGAGCTGTGACCCAAGTATTAAACAACCATATCCTCGGAAACTTGGACTGCAATGAAATGCTTTATGTTCTAAATTATGCACTTTGGGACTATGCCTTTAAGGCCAGCCCATAATTCCTATCCAGCTGTTTGGCCTAATATCCAGCCATGCAATAGTTTCTCCTTACTTCAAACCTTTCCCAGTGAGGATTAATAATTCATTGTGTAGACTTTATAGTCATCAAGTTCAGTTTTTTCTTTGTGCTAATCACCCTTCTGAGGTTGAAGTGTTAACTCTTTCTTGACAGCGGTGTGAGATGTTAAACAGGGAATAACAGGCTAAAGGCAGCCCTCACTCTTCGCATGACACCCCGCTGTATGACACTAAGGAGCTTGCCAGACGCATGCTTTGTGTGTGTGCCAAACCTAAACTCTGTGAACATTAAGAGGATCACTGACTAGGTGACAGAGCAAAGAAATAGGAGTTAATGTCCCTTTATCTCAGCCATAGGGGCGCTTTCACACATCAACCTTTGAAGTGTCGAGCCGTTCCGTGCTGCTGAAATGTGAGGCGCATGGCACGAGCAGCATGCACCTATGGCCGTCCTTGGTATTTACCGCAAGGCTGGGTCTCAGATCTGCTGGAGGATTTGAATATTTTATGAGCCAGGGAAAATTGTATCTGTCAGTAGAGCTGTGCTTTTACTGCGCGCCTCATTCCAGGTCTTTGATACAGACATGTCTCTCTGTCCCTCTCAATGACGCTCCCACCGTCAGATGGAAAAGAACAGAGATGACACCCACATTGAGTCACGGGTGAGACTGAGAAGAAGCGGAGAGGGAAAGGTGTAACACCACCTGCGTCACTCACCTAAAGTAGATCTTTTGGCCAACAAAACTGAGACTTTAAACGGAAATAGAAATGTCTCTCTGGTGGGCACAGTGATCTTTCAAAAGCTTGAAATAAATATGTAAATGTCTTTCGCTCTCCTCAAATAAATGCTTTCAGCTCTGCAGTAGATCAGACGATGCCCTATTGTTTCAAAGTTTTTACCGAACTGGCATACTGCTGCTAAGCTGATCAGCAGTAGACAAGATTGACTAAATACCCTCCTCATGTTCTCCAGCCGACTGCATCGCCAATTATAACAACCAGATGGAAAACAAGCAGACCAACCTCATTGTGCCAGAGTCAGGAGTCTATGGAGATGTAGACTTGTCCAACAAGATCAATGAGATGAAGACGTTCAACAGCCCAAACCTGAAAGAAGGCCGCTTTGTGGGTCCAGGTGGCCAGCCGACGCCGTACGCCACCACCCAGCTCATCCAGTCCTCTATCATGGGCAACAACATGAACTCAGACAGAGGAACCGGAGGGAGTGGAGGAGGACTCGGGGTTGGAGGGGAGGTGAATGAAAAACACTGCTGGAAGCCCACCTCAGTCCAGCAGCAGAAACAAGAAATGGGCTCCCAGCTGCAGTACAACATCATGGAGCAAAACAAGCTGAACAAGGGTGAGTGTGTGGAATACCCAGCAGCCATGGTTAAAGAGGTCAACTCCGAGCCATGATCTTCCTCCACTTGATTTTTTCCTCTGTTCTCTCCTCTCCCGGCTCTTTCAGCCTCACTGTGGAAGCCTGTAGAAGAGTTTCATGCTCATATTCTCCTTGGTTCTGTCTCGCTCCTTTTCAGTCAACATAGGCGTCATCACTCTTTCTTTCTGCCTGTCTGTATGGCATTCATATAACCCCCCCATCACCCTCCGTGCAATCATGTATAATCTTTGCCGCTAAATGTGGGCCCAGCCTGAATTGCTGTCATTGTACGGTATCTGGGTTGTCTTTTTGTGATGAAGGCAGGTGTGAAGGCTTATCTTTGGTGTCAGATTTCTAAAGAGAAAGACAAAGATAAGGCTTGGATCTTTTGACGCTTTGAGCAAAGCTATCATCACCTTGTTGTACCTGCAGAACGGAACCACATCTGGTGCGATAGTTTTGAGATCTTTTTGCAGATGTTGCATGTGTTCACATACTCACCTGGAAATTATAAAGCATGAACTGCATGCCTGTTATGTTTAACACTGTACACTGTGCTCAGTGTAATGTCATTTCATGATATACATCATTTCACATTTCCATTGTGAAGTGATTTTGCACTACTGATAAATTGCTGTCCTTCATTTCCTTGTTCATTACAAAGTGGTTGATTTGCTTGAAAGTTGTTGAGTTGGCAAGATGTCTGCCTGGGGCTGCACTAACCATATACTCCCTTCTCCCCACCATCAGACCGCTACAGAGGAGGTGACAGCCCTATGCCAGTCACTATCCCCTACAACCAGACCCATGACAGCCACACTGGAGGCTCCTACAACAGCTCCGACCGAGGCAGCAGTAGTACCTCCGGTAAGAGGGTTGGGGCATAACAGACAAGAGTAGTTCCGGGAAGGGCAGTCAGAGGTTACAAAATCAACATATTCAAAGACTCTTTCTCTCTCTTAAAGGGAAACTGGTATTTTTAAACCTACAGAATGTTATTTGAAGTGTCTGACAATATTATGGAAAGGATCTCTACAGAGACTGACCGTTTTGTTAAAGAGTAAGATCCTTTTTGTTTAACCACAAACAAAGTCTCGCTCTGAAATCTCGCGAGAGGTTGAGTTGTTGCAGGAAGATGAAATGATCTTACTCTTTAAGAGAATGGTCTGTCTCTGTAAGGATCCTTTCCAAAATGTTGTCAGACACTTCAAATAACAATCTGAGCCTGTCAGTGGCAAAAACAAGCACTTTTAGTGGATGTACTTTTTACAGGCACAATTGCCTGCAAGGATTACATTGCAGCCCGTTCATGGATGCCAGCGGAGGTGATCTACTGGACCAATTTCAATTTGTAAAAATAGGGCCCAAATGCTGGAGTTTCCCTTTAAGGTTGTTTGGAGTTTTCTTTTTTGTGCTCTTTTTAATTTAACTGCCAAAGTATTTTTCCCAGCTTATTATTGTTGTGAACCATATAATCACATACACCCCCCCCCCCCCAGCTCCATTTGAAAAAATCCCAGTTTTGCTCAAAAGCAATAAATCACTTTGAGATGCTAATAATGCATGCTTTAAAATGGTAATTTGATTAATTTCCATGTCAGCCTATCTTGAAGAGAAACTGAAAGGGAGATGCCTTCAGAAAGTGGAAAATTGCTGAATAAAAAGAGAAGAGGAAACTGACAACAATGCCTCCAAACAAAGGATTGAGCACCATGCCAGGCATTGCTTGTGCCTTTTGTTTTCTGGGTGCAATGTCATCCAAGGGATGTTTAAAGCAAATTAGATAAAAGGATATATTCTTTTATTAATTCTGTGTTTTGCTTTCCATTTAATTTCTCTTGTTTGTCCTTGCGTAGTTTGCATTGCTTCCGTTAATTGGCTTTACTTTAATTCCAGTATGGAGCAACCTAATTTGATCAGGGCCTCAATGTCTGTCTGCGGACAAGGACAAATGATAACACATTGCAGACGGCATGCAACACTGCCACCTTAATGCCATGTATCCATTCTGATATTGCGTTTGAAGTTCAAGCCATTAAGGAGAAGCCTTTAATGCCCACTGCACCTCACAGCTCATTGGTTCACAATTCTAATAGTTTGGTATTAACTGGATCCTTTTCTGCCGTTTTCTTCCTACCTTTTCTCTTGGTACTGGGTAATACCACTGTAGGGAAATGACTGTATTTTATAGTATTTCCCATCATTTAATAGCTTAGAGGTATGTGTGTACACTTGCAAGTGAAGGGTTGCATTAGCCTTTGCACTCTCACGTGTAAAATGGTCTTTTCTTTGTCTGCCAGCCTTGTTAATGCATTTTATCTGCTGTCAATTCCTTACTCATTACCTTGCGATTTCTTCAACATTAATAATTGATGTGTTTTTCAGAGACAGAGCGAATATAAGTGTGTGTCTGTAGGTGTCTTGTGACTGATGGAGTGCTTTTTTTTCTCAATTCTTGAGCAGGGAGTCAGGGTCAGAAGAAGGGAGTGCGCACCCCCAAACTACCCAAACAGAGCACAATGAATTGGGCTGACCTTCTGCCCCCTCCCCCTGCAAACCCACCCCCAAGTCGGAGCACAGAGGAGTACTCTCTATCGATGGAAGAAAGGTGGGATATGTCTGCACAGACACAAAGACACAGACAATCTGACAGGCATGCACACACTGTATTTAAATACTAGTTCATTCTTCCTGCCTTTTCTCCTTTTTCTCACATTCACTGCAAGCATGTGCCCCAAGGGTTTTCTATCTATTAGCGCTAGGCTCATGTCAAACCTTGATAGAAGGATGGCATGAATATTTAGTGCATGTTTTCCTGGCTTCAGCATATGAAAACATCCATGTTTTTGTGAGTTATATGAAGGTAATGAGGCTTGTTTCTCTCTGTTGACAGCTGTGACCCAGACATGCAGTGCCCCATGCCCCCCTCTCATATGTACCTGCAGCCTGATGAGCTGGAGGAGGAAGAAGAAATGGAGAGGGGACCCACTCCTCCTATCCGAGGGGCAGCCTCTTCCCCTGCTGCTGTATCTTACAGTCACCAGTCCACAGCCACTCTCACCCCCTCACCCCAGGAGGAGATGCAGCCGATGCTCCAGGACTCACATGACAGCCATGAACGCAGGTACACCTGCATGAAGTCAAACGGTCCCCTAGGATATAAGTGTCACAAGTAGCAAAAGAAGAGTGGTCAGCCTGTGTAAAGATGTTAAGGAAATATATTTATTCTCTAAAGCCTCGTAGAGAAATCTCCCAAGTATTTGAATTTCACAAGTATTTTCCATGTTTTAGACCATTAACTCCAAATCCTATATATTGCACATCACTGTTGGCCATTTTTCAAAAGCATTTCTTAGCTTTTAGATTGATTTCTTACCTTCCAGGGAGCCATTTGTTTCAGTTCATTTCAGTACAGCATAAAAATCAACTTGCAGCGATTTGAAAGTTGTTTGAAATAACACTGCAGTCTAAACTGAGTTTTTGTCAAAGTGCTGTTATCATTGTGTGGTAATCCAGCTGTGAGCAGGAACAATTTTGAAAAACTCCTCCTTGCTAGTGAGCAAAGAAACGGTTTCCATAAATTTAGGATTGAACTGCCAAACTGAAGCCATTTTCAAATAAGAAACTATCAAATTCACATCATTGTTGGCATTTATGTTTTCTTATTGCTTATTTTCTGGGTCTGATATCTGGACAACACAGCCGAGTTTAATGTGATTAGGTGTACCTCAGAAAATCATCAGCACTAATGTGAAGCACATGTGATTTGTAGTTAATTGGCTGGTGTATTTTACTGGCTTGTTTATGAATAATTTATCCAAAATATTAAAAATCTGATGGGATTCTGATACTAAGTGTTTCTCACCTCTTGCAGGCGCCATGCTGTGAGCCCCCCACCCCCTCCAAGGCCCCACTCTCCTTCACACACATATGGGTACATCACCAGCCCGTTGGCCTTGGACACTGACGGTATGGAGGAAGAGGAGGAGGATATATTGGAGGAAGAAGAGGAGGAGGGTGACGAGACAGATGCAGAGGTGGCCAAGATGCACTACCACCATACCCACCCCCACACACACCCTCACCATCCCCAGATGCATCCGCGAAGGTTGCTGCTACGAGGGCTTGAACAGACACCTGCGTCCAGCATGGGCGACCTGGAGAGCTCGGTGACCGGCTCCATGATCAACGGATGGGGGTCGGCTTCTGAAGAGGATAATGTCTCTTCAGGGAGGTCCAGCGCCGTCAGCTCATCAGATGGATCCTTCTTCACTGATGCTGACTTTGCTCAAGCGGTTGCTGCAGCTGCAGAGTATTCAGGCCTCAGGGTGGCCAAATATCCCAACACACAGGGCCACGAAGTCGGAGGAGCTTCAGGTAGGTTTTATATGGTTGGCCACATCGACAAGAAATGTTACTGCAGGAAATTTGAGGAATGGTAAAAGCAAACTGTTCCCGTTTCTTTTTTCAGCACGAAAATACCAAATAAACCCGTCAGGCCACCGTCCTGGCAGCCCGGTGTCTACAGACAGTAACATGAGTATGGCAGCTGTACACAGGAGGCCTCCTAAGAAGCAGAAACAGCATCCTGCAGGTCATCCAGGGAACCAGCGACGTGAAGTCTATAATGAAGGTACATGATTGTATTTCAGTATTATAAAAACACAATAATCAAAATAATTTCAAACTACTTTCAAAATTAAAGAAAGTGTGTAAAATATGAATATGCTAGCTCAATATTCATGTTTCTTGAAGACACCAATCACAATTTAAATCTCAATATTGTCTGAAAATCACAATTAAATATTTTCCTAAAAATTCAAAATTATTTCAGAAACTAAGTTGCCAGGTATGTACATGATTATCTGTAAAAGGTATTAATGACTTAATACAGCCAACAGACTGATAGAGAGATAGACATGTAGCAGCAGGTTAGCTGCATCCCACAAGTACACAGATGGTCAGTTTGTATCAATAGCTCTCCCTCTATTCCCTCTACAGATATGGAAGGGGAAAGTGCAGTTTACTGTGATGTAGTGTCCGTAAATGACCGAGTTTGGGTGTGCCATGAGCCATGGTTTTAATCATCTTCTCTCATGTGTTTATGCACATACATACATGGCATCACTCCTAATCTGTGACGGTGCTTAACAGATCGGGCGAGTGGTGGGCTGGAGGCCAGGGCCATGGTGGGAAGGGGGGTGGTCTCAGGGGAGCTCTGCCCAACTTGGCTATGCTGACACTGGGATGTCTCTCCACTCTAGCCACTAATGAAATTGATCTAGGTGCTCTGGCTCATCCTGAAGTGCCACCTTTCACTCGGCATGGGAAGAACATAAACCAAACAGGGGCTAAATACCGGAGCAGCTGTACACAGAAGGAAAAGCTTTAACCTTGTTAAGTAAAAGAGCAATTGACTTTTTACAGCATCATTCTTTACAACACACAGCATACCAGTGGAAAGCCACTTTTTCTGGCTGTTTTCTCTACGCTTTGATCTTGTGGAAAGATCTTTTTTTTTTTTTATTATTTATCTGTATGTGAGTGTGTGCACACGCTCACTTTGCTGTGTACAGTCTGTGCTGTTTCAGAGCTGGCTCTCCTCTTAGTGTCAGGTGTCCTTGAGTGTTGGAAGCACTTGGCAGGGAGATTTAATATCCAGCTCACTGGGAGCCAGACCAGCTATATCACTGCAGAAAATCCCCCCACCCCACCCTGAACCTCCGCCTCCCGCCATCATCCTTATATCCTGGCTTCTTCCCCATCCGCTGCCCCTCCCCTTTGGAGTGATCTCTCCATCCCTCTCCACTCTCTCCTCTTCTCCCGTGTTCCACTCTCCGTCTTTGTTTGAGCAGCAAGGGGGCGGACTGACAGCTCTGCAGCTCTGTCTGTCCATCAGCCCTCCTGCTGATTGCATTTGATCTGAATGGATTGTTTTTCATTTGGAGGTTATTGCCTCCCCTGCACCCCCCACCCCCTCTCTGTCTCCCCTTCATCCCCCACCCTACATACCCTGTCTGTGGTTTGGAAGACTGGTGCTGAGGGAAGGTGATTTCATGAAATTTAAAAGGAGGACAGAGATGCAATGGGCATTCCTTTGTATTTCTATAGTCTCTCTCTCTACTTTTCTGACTGAGACTACTATCCAGGCACCATCACTATAAATACACAAATACCATCAGTTAAGGCGGCAATAAAAAAAGGCAGAAAAACGAGTGAACCAACGAGTAAACCAGCAAGGGAACAAGCCCGAGCAGCCTTCCTTCCCCACCCCTTACCTCTCTTTGTCCTACTCATTTCACTCTTGTTTGCACAGTGGATCTGGAAACACCCAAGTTATATTCCCCCCATGATTCATATTGCCTTTGACTCTAATGCCTCTGTCTACCTCCTCTCTGAACTTAACCCTTTCCTGTCTATTTTCATCTGTCTCAGCCTTGTCTGCCTAATTAACCACCAGGACCGGCGATAGACCCTCCTCTGCAAGCCCAGAGACACTTTTCAGACCTGAGCTCTGTCCTCGCCAATATTTCCTCATAAATCTAACAAGCGCTCTTGCTCCTCCCGTGTAGTGAGCTATATCTCACAGACTGTGGCATTGATCGGACTCTGAGGCAGGACTCAGGAGGCAAGAGAGATATTAAAAAACTGCAGACGCCTCTCTGCTCTATGATATTGACTGGCCCCCTTCTGTATTCAGGAGGAGAGGATGGAGGTGGAGGATAATCAGAAGAGTGTATTGAAGCTGCCTGATTCCGCCAACAAGACACAGCAAAGACATCACCTGCCTCATTAGCCTTTCGTGTGTAAAAAAGGAAATAAAAGCTTTGATTCTCCACAAAGTCCAGTGTTCCACCATCTTAAAAGAGTCTAAGGTAGCCTTCGGGATGCAAGTAAGGTGTAAGAGTTGGCACTTGCTTTCTAATCCTATGTGGATTATGGGTCTTGCCGCCGACAACCATCCTTCAGGTCGAAAGCTGATTAGAAGATGAAAAGCCATCGATTGCAGGCAGACAAGGCTTTTCTCTCAGTGTTTTGTTTAGATGGCTGTGTGATGTGTGAGAGGCTAGGCGGCCCACTGCCTGGCCTCATATGAATAATGGCTCAAGGACAAGCAGCATTGATTCATCGACAGGGGAAGTCGAGCAGGTCAGAGAGCCAGCTGCTGACCGTCACGCTCCCCTCTTCCTCCTCTCTTGCCTCTTGCTCATATATCATAACTCTCTGGCCAGATTCCGCCTCTGTAGTGCCGTCTGTTCTGTTTACTGTCTGTACGTAGGAGTTTCCGTTCGCATAGCCATGTGTACAGCTCTGAGTGTATGTACACACACTGCAGCTGTGTTTGTGTATCACCTTGCAGGTGTGAGACAACTGAGTGACAGCTGATACACACTAAAGTTTCAAGAATACACAGATTCTTGAGGCTTGTGCAATTACCTAATCCCTAGTTATTGATGCCGGTGGGTAATATGTTCTTACTTCCTGTGTTTATCCTTCAGATCTCCCACCTCCACCCATCCCACCTCCTGCTGTGCTTAAGTCGCCTACACATCCCTCCAAGGCAGCCCTGGAGGGAAGAGGAGTGATTTCCCCCAAAGCAGGTGAGGGACGAGACAAGAGAGGAGGAATGGGGAGCTATCGGCCCAGGGAGGGCTCGGACCCCAGAAACAGCTCGTCTGAACGAAGAGACGCTCAGGAGAGACAAAAGACTGCTCATGGAGGGAAAGGGAATAAACACGAAGGTAGCACCACCAACAAGGCACGCCAACATGCAGGTACAACAACAAATACAATGTGAGGGAATCCCTCAATGCCGTGTGCACTATTTTTGATGCAAGTCTCAATTCCTCCTACAATTGTTCTTGGTCCCTAGGTTCAGAGGACATTCTGCCCTATAGCCGACCACAGTTCCCCACAGTTAACAGCCCCCGAGATCCAAGCTCCTCCAGCTCCATGTCCTCCAGGGGCTCAGGGGGCCGACGGAGAGGAGAAGGAGGCCGCAGGAACCCTGCAGACATGGGCCTCAACACCACGGGGGCCTTCCAACCAGGAGATGAAGAGCTGGAGGTACAGACTGTTATCAAGTGCACAGGCTATACCTCAACAGATCTGACAGAATATAGCCCGACTGAGGCCGAAAGATATTTCTCAACAATAAATCAGCTGATAGCAATTCCATTTTTTTTTTAACAAACTCATAAAATAACACAAACAATTTTGTTACGGAAACTATCTAATGGTGACAGTGTCTTTAAATTACCTCAAACCTCATTTGCCATTTCTGTACTGCTATTCCTTGTTATTTATCAGCTGAGATATACACAGATACCGATATATCTGCAATAAGCTAGTATGCTAACCAAAGTGATTGTTTTTTTTTTACCCAGATGGTAGAAAGCTGAAAACCAGAGGAGGAAAACGAGGAACTGTCCTGATTTTTCCCAAGAGTGGAGCACCATTGTTTCTCTTACAATTTTAAATATCTCAGTATTTCACCATCATGTTGGCTGCCATCATACTATACATCAGTAGTGTTTCTTTACATCTGGAAAACAGACCAATGTTTTTTTTTACTTATCATTTTCTATGTCCATTTAAAAAGAAAAAAAAAAGGAACGAGTGTCTGAAGATAAAAGAATGGTGCATTCAAAACAAAATACGCAGTAGTATATTTATGTTTAATTCCAATGCAATATGGAGGGAAATCCTACTCCAGACATTGACATGACTCAGCTTGCCTTGACAAGAACTTTGGGAGCCCATACAGTCAGATGTTACTGTAATAAAATAGCTGCAAGCAGAGAGAGGTGGACTGTCTGTAAATATACTTGTATACATGATGTCCTCTTGTTTTACCCATTGTGGTACCTCAAATTTGTCTTCCTTGTTTTATTTTGCGAATTCTAATTTTATTATGCCAGTAAATATAATTATTTTATCATTTCCATCCATGTTGTAAATTGCTATATTATTTAGCTGCCCCAAGAAAGTGCCACTTTGGGATTTTTCTTTTTCTGTTATTTTGTTTTTTGTAATGCACTGTTATGTTTCGTGTTGTCGTCAATGTTTGTTATTTGTTTTACTTTGGTTTTAAAAGCACAATCACTAAACTTTATTTTAAACCATTCTATCTATTAACCTTTTTGTCTTACTGGAGGAAAACAGGTATGACAAAAGAGTCTAGTTAATCCTGATGATGATGACGATGATGATGATGATAATGTAGGTAAAGGTTGCTGTTTACGAAGGCTGTGCTTGAAAGGAGACTCCTTGCGTTGTGATTGTCTCCCTCTCCAGTTCTGACGCTAGCTCAAGTGATAAGAAAGACAGTTAATGTGAGTCATAGCTGCAATGTAAATATTTTTTCGCATTGACCATAAACTCAGCTATTGCACATTAATCGAAATGGTTATGTTGTCTACTAATGCACTTAAACGAATGTCAAATACAGGAAATAAGTCACTTTGGGAATCTGGAGAGGTTGTAATTGGACAAGAAGAGTCTCTTTTCATGATAAGGCAGGGGTGACAGACCCCTGTTTTTAAAAGGAGAAAGGGTGCTGTTCATTCATAGGACATCTGCAAACATTTGTTTCGTAAAGCAAAAAAGTAAAAAGAACTAAAAAAAGAAATAAAAAAGTTCAAACTATACATGTTCCTTTGGTCATTTGTTAACATTCTCTGAACGGATAAGGCTGGTATTCTTTGAGATTTTTCTTAATGTTAACAAATCCTGCAATTTTCTGTCAAACTATACTTTACTACTTTCCCACCTTATCTGTGGCACTCAGTCCCAAGCCCACCAATTTTTAAGGAAGACATAAATCCTAAAAAAACGGGTCACAAATATAAAGTTTAGTTTTTAGGAAAGTTTTTTTTTCTTAGCAAAACTAGTATTAGAGCATTTGTTTGGGAACAATATGCACTGGTGATGACTAATATTTGCAGCACAAGGGTCTTTAGGTTGACCAAAAATATCTTGTATGAATACACATCATACAGCTTATAAAGCTATTTGTACGCATCATTCTGTTTTATAGATCAATCATTGGGAAATTGGGTGCACGTGCACAAACCTCATTTCCACTGCCACATTTAGACATACCATAAATGAATGTAGATATGTCCTTAATCACCTGTTTGCATACCAATACTTCTGCCAGGCTTCAGACATGTCAATGAAAAAAAGAATGACAAAAGACGTCTCGCAATTTCACTGATTGTGTCGCATCGGCAAGGCTCTACAAGAGTGCTAGAGTAGCTGTCATTATATGCAACCATTACTATCAGCTATTTATAGGGCCCATATCATCAATTCATCACATGTACCTGTGATATCTCAGTCACCGTCAGTGATCATCTTTAAAATAATCAATGATCTAGTTTGTCACTCCAAAAAAAAAAAAAAAGATATACCAATTTATTTGTGGGAAGCAGCGTATTCATGACTCTTGTGTATATACAGTACAGGTATAGCTGGCCCATGACATTGAATATGGGATTGAGTCAAAGCCAACTACACTGCTCATGTTCATGGTAATGAAAAAACATATCGCACACAGCAACCATGTGGCTAATTGAAGCTTTCTGAATAAGCTATAGCAGGCTTTGGTTACACAGGTAATACTAGGATCAATTCATCGTTGGTTTAAGTTTTTTCATGGGCTTTAACAATATAAAAATTTAGCATTCTCATCATCCTTAACCTTTAGAAAAACATCTTCAATTTCTAATGATTTAACGTTTGGCTATTAACCATATGTGCAAAGTACACAACACTAACATTTGTGGAGATATGAAAAACTATTCATTAAAGTAATAAATATTTTATTGACACATTTATCAAAGCTATGATTGAAAAGCATCACAATAAAAGCTCAATGTCATTGCATCTATTGCATTCTAATTTGAAATCATCTGAGCTGGCCTCACCCAAAAAGGACACAATGTACTTCAACAACACAGTCAAGGAGGGAACTATCAATATCCTTGGCTCAGAGGCTAAACAGCTATTTCTGTTCTGTACAGTAGCTATTCAAATGCATTACCTAATGCCAATTCCATTAGTGTTCTCCATTACTCACAATATCACCATCCCATGTCATTCAGTAAAGGTATTTGGAGCCATAGAGGGAAGCTAAAACCAACGGTAAAGGGATTATATTCAATTTGACAGGCCTAGATTGCTGCCAATTAGGCGTAAGGAGGCTTCAATGAGGTTACATAACAGAGCGAATACAGTACTCATCTTATTTCTCATCACTCACTAGCGGGTGGGATAGCTGCTGACGCGGAAAAACAAAGTATCCTTAAAATTAGAAGATGACACTGTCGCCACAGAGCGACTCTAGACAGCGACTTACCCTAATTGGAGACCGAAATACATTTGTTCCAGTTTATTACATCTAACCTGCCTACTGCTTGTTCTCACAGAGGCAATAACCTGGCCTATGGGAGTCTTTAATGTCAACCGCTGTCTGTCTGGCTTATTCAAACATCAGTGATGAAGAAAGAGAGATGGTTCCTCCCCTTTATACTCCCTCCTGAGCCTCTAAGAACTGAAATGGAAGTCCTGTTTTTACAAGCTAATGACTAGTGCTGCCCACCTCAACATCCTGGAGCCTCGAGAGACCGACCGCTCGGAGTCCTCTGCTGAAAGCCATCAGAGCGATGAGTGATTCTACATCTACTAGACTCATTTATTGCAACAATTGGTGGTGTGTTTTTTGTTTTTGTTTTTTTGGCCATTTAAAAGACATTTAATCTGTGTTTTGATACATTTTTAAATGTAAAAACAGGAATATACAGAAGTAATCTAATCCAAAGTTAAAACAACCTTTTTTACAGCATTTTTTTTACATCAAATATGCATTCTTGTCTTTAAAAATAAAGTAATCTAATTTGTGCTGACATTTCATATTTTTATGTTTTACTGAGACAAATTAATAATTAGAAACATATCAGTATAATTCGGCAATGTTTTTATAATGGTTTAGCTATGACAGCTATGGTCTCTGAATTCCTCCTCGTCGTCTGCCCCTCTCTCTGCTCTCAGCTTCTGGAGCTCCCTTCCCCCCTTCATTCCCCCAGGTGTTCTCTAATAGGCACCTTTCTAAACAAGTACAAATTTGGAACAGGGGAGAGCATCCCCTTATGCCTCCATCCATCATTTTAATGAGTAGAGGTGTGTCCAGGCCCCACAATGAGATGCAGGTGATTAAGGATATTAAGAGGATACACTGGCTGCCAGGGTTATTCACCCCATAATGGCATGAATATGCAAAATGAGGCTGATGGTCTTTGGTCTGGTCCTTACAGTTACTCTACCTGTGTGCTCGGGGGAAGGCTCAGAGGTGTAGTGGTATGTGTATGACATTAAAACTGGGGGAAGGGGAATGAAAAAGAGATGTGTGAGTGCATTTAGTATAATATATTTTTCCTCCCTCACTTCGAAGGTTTTCTCATAATTTGTGAAAAAACAATGCGCTACTGTACCTATTAATTTATTAAGTAAGAAGATAATCTGCACATTTATGGATCATGAAAATAATTGTTAGTTGGAGCCCTAACTGGTTGCAAAAAATGTCTTGTTTTCAGTACAGTAAAACACATTTTTAACACTTATATTAAGAAAAAATGCCTCTAAGAACCTTTCGTTTAGCCAAAGTAAACAATGTCTGCCAAACTGTAGATTAAGCCACAAAGCTACCCAAAGAGATGACAGAAAATGGTCTAGGTTAAAACTTCTATAATAATCTTTACAAACAATCCCCAGTGGACAACTGATTGCACAGGACTAAAAAAAAATAGCACCTGCACAAATTAGGTTCACCGTCTTCCCTTCCTACAAATAAGGGAATGCAAGTTTAGAGTGAATGAATGAGTCTAATTTCTCCGAAGGAAGCACATTTAAAGACAAAAGATTCATTCATACGATTTAATATGCCAATGTCAGTATGAGGCCCAATTACTCTGTACAGGAATATGCTAAACAAGTACAAATCTGTAAAGCACACTAACCTCTCCTCTTCTTCCAGCTTCCTCTTTCTTTATGCCTTCAGTGTTTCAATTTTTGCAATCAATAATTTAAACTGCTGTTGCTTTCAACTCTGTCCCAGCAGCCAGAAACTAATTTCTTTTGTGCACATTCAGGCTGTCTCTCATTTCTGATCGCCAAACTGCTTCATTAACCTCCTTCCCAAACTAGGAGGTAATTAAGTGAACAGCTGTGCACTGTCTGACAACTCCTCTTACTGCCGCTACCCTCTGCGAGAACGCCAGCGAGGAACCCGTCATCACAGGTGCACAGTGTTTAGACAGCTTACCAGCACCTCTCCACAGCCATTTACACTACAGCTGCAGGTCAAACGCCACCTCTTCAGACAATCAATCAAAACTCATTTACGTTTAATGATCTCACAAACCAACTTATCACAATTTCACATCATTACAAAAAAGTTGTTTTTAATCAATGTTAAACACTTAGGCTTGTTTAAACTTGTGGAAACTGAACTGAGATGAGTTATTGTAAAAGATAGCCGTCAGTGGTGAGACTGCCAGACGTAATGAGAGAGAGAGTGTGGAAGCCAGCCAAAGCCAAGTTTTTTTAATAACTGGGAAGTAATCTAGGTGATTTGTACATCCATTTGTCACTTAGCCAGTCATTCTAACCATCCTTATTTAGTGCCGATGGGGTCCGCACAATTAACCCAGAGGAATATAGCCTCCTCATGCCGTCCCCTGGAATCTTCCCTCCCTCAGCTTTTTCTCAGCTGTCCTCTTTGCATCTGTACGCTGATCTCACCATCTAACATTTAATATCATATCACCAATAAGTAATGGTCTTTATCAAAGTGCTTAATGATAATTATTAATACCGTTATAAGCCCTTTGATTAGTAGGATACATTTACCAGATTCACTGCACTAATTATATACATGGTGTAGAGAGAAATAAATGAAAACACTGATATGAGTGTTCTAAAAAATAAAAACAAAGTACAAAATATATTCCAAACACAGCCACAGTGCAATGACAAAGCGGTCAAAACTTAAACTAATAAGCACTAAGCATCTGATGAACATAATACTGTACAGTACATACTGTAGCAGGTGGACACCACCCAACATACATGACCCACCTTTTAGCTATGGGTGAAATATATTCACATAAGAATCGTGATTCTTATCTTCTGATTCTAAATCGATTCACTAATGCCAAAAATCAATATTTATAATAATGTTAGTTAATAATCTTACTGTAGGTTGACAAAAGGAAAAAGGTGGAACCCAACTGCAAGGAAAGATGATCATACACTAGAGTTATTTTTTTTAGAGAAGCATTTGATAACGTAATAATCAGCTTTGCAAGATGAAGGTGAAGTATTATGTGAATACTTCGTAAGCTATCACTCAGAGTCAGGCACTCTTATAACATTAGAAGAGTGGAGCACCCACACCAGCATTAACAAGCGAAACCGGCTGACCAACACACACTGCAACACTTTACAAAAGTGAATAACTAACTCGATCCACAGTCCGTTTTATTTCAAAAGGCCTGCGCTCGTACAGCGATTTTGATAACGATGGCTAGTCCAGTACCAACGTTGCAACAGAGAGGCTGTTCTCCACTGCTGGAGACAAAACGCTATGCTAATAACACAGCAGAGCACTCCGCCTTTTTGTGCCAGTTATATTTCATATTGCAATTTAGTCGATTAAAGGACAGGAGTGAAAGTTTTGGTACACAGTAAACTGGAGTAACAGCCTGAAACTAGTCCCCCTCTTTCTATTTATTCAATCGAAAAATCAGTTTTGAATCGAGAATTGATTCTGAATCAAATCCTGACACCAATAATCCCACCCCTACCACCTTTGAAAATGTGTTGGCAATGGTTACTTTAGATTAACTTTATAGTGTCAATCTGTAATCAAGGTAATGTCATTTTATATAGCAATATATATTATGTAGGCAACTGCTGCTGCACAAGCTCAACTGCTTGCAACTAACCTTTACTTTTATGTCTCGATTTGATTCGTTTATTTATTGTCCAATCTATAAAATGCATAATGCACTGATAAAAAATGTAAAAAAAAAAAAAGAAGGTCTACCCAATAGTTCAAAGACCAAGGTGAATTTTGCCTTTTTTCTCCAACAGTCCAAAACCCAAAGCAGAATTTTTTGCTTAATAAATAACTTAAGCAATTGATTATCAAAATTGTTGGTTATTAATTGTCTGTCAAACTAATCAAATAATCTTCTCAGCACTACCTTCAGGATCATCTACATTTCTGGATATTTAATTGAAAAACGATAGAAAAAAAATAGCCAGATGGGAATGTCTGTTTTGGGGCTAATGTAGTGAATTAAATACCTGACAAGGTACTTCATCACATTGATGCAAAAGTTCTATAAATCCAGCTCACTGATTTGCAACATTGGGACTGCAATGGCCTAATATAACCAGGGATGTCAAAGGGATAGATAGTTCGGTGCAGATTGTACAGCAACATCTACATCTATTGCCTTATAGTATATAATCTTCCCAGCTCGACTTCCTTTTTCATTAAGGGTTTCTGTTATTTTGTCTACCCCCTGTGGATTCTTAATTAATTAAAAGCCTGCCTCACACAGCAAGAAATATAGTGTAGGTGTGTGAATCTGCCACCCACTCATTTCCCTGTGAACTCAAAGAAACCCATTAGAAGGCTCTTGTCTTAGACAAGGTGTTGGGTATACCTATAATGACAGTATTTAAATAACCCTTGAACCCAAGATGAGTCCTCCCCAAGGTTAGGAATGCCTAATGCAAACATACAAATCACACCATTCAAAAGCGACATGTTTTCATAACAGCATCGCCGAACACACTCAACAATACACTGACACGACCAATCATAGAGGCTAAATGTAAATGATGATAGACAAAAGGCCCGGCGGTGCCTGATGTTCAGCAAGGACACATAATGGGGATAAATTAGGGTGTTTTCTTAGTCAAATGACCTGGGGAGTGCTGGTGATTTGAATGGCTGGTGTTCTTCAGGCATTGATAGATGGAAGGTGAGGATATGGGTGAGTAGGCTGTGGAGGTGTTCCAGGGAAGGGAGGATCGTGGCGGTGGGGTTTAAAGGGTGTAGGCACCTTTGGATTCATCCTCCACTCTCTTTTTCTTTCCATCTTTCCGTTGCTGACAGGCTGCTGACTGACTGAGTGCGGGAGATGAGCCATGGGTTCATCACGCTTTGTGTGGCCTTGGGGCATTTTTCTCTTCACATAAGATGGCTGATGTGCTTGTGTTGCCATCTTAAGCTGTTGTTTTACAGCCTGGCCATTTTTCTCTTTTATGACTGTGACCTACTTGAGAGCAACAGCTACACCCTTCACCTCCATTCATCTGTTTATTTGATACGTTTTTATTTTAACCAATTAATTTAAAGTAGATAAAGGGAGTGATTGCTAAAGACAGGACAGCGTCACATGACTGGCTTGAGGTTGTATGTTATCTGACTGCAGTATATTTCTAGATCGTGTCCAGAGCTTGTTCTATCGATTATTATTTTTCTCCCCCTCAAAAAAGACTAATGAGCCCAGAGAAGTCCACAAGAAAGGTTAATACAATATTGAAATGTCAGGAGATTAATGATATTGTTCTTTCTTCCTATGGTCCTGTAGGAGAGGGTGACAAATGCCTTGCCCTTTTCACTCCGTTCCTCCCTATTTGTGATCTTTTTCTCTCTTCCTCTCATTCTCTTTGTCTCCATGTCCGTTTCTCTTTTATTCTCCACCTCGTTTTTTTTTTCTCCCTCCCTTTGTCTCTTCCTCATTCTCCTCCATTGACCATGGTCTCCAAATGCCAAGGACGGACTTATCCCCACCACTTGCGCGTAAATGCTGTAGCTATATGCAGTGACACAACACAGGAGATGGGCTGTGCTGTACACTGTGTGCGGTTGTCAGTGAATGAATAGCATTGATCCATCTTCATTAGGAGGCGGTGAGATTTCAACATGAGGAGTTTGCCTTCTGTCAAGAGCAAAAACTCTTCCTTATGCACCAGACCATCAAATTGTTTATTGTTACTTTTCAGCTCGGCCATACAGAGAGAAACACTTCTGTCTTGCAAGAGATACAAAAATCCTCTTCTGTGTTTTGGTCCTCGTGGTGCAGATGTTCACTGGTTTTATGGTGTTCGGTGCTTCTATGGTGCACATCTTGACTCCTCCCATGCTCCTGCAGCACCCTGGCATGGGGTCCAAGTTTTAATCAACTCTGCATAATTGGAGTGATTCCCTGTCTTGCTGTATATTTCAATCCATCTGTATAATTACAGTGAATTAAAGTCTTTGTCAGACGGAATGGGGAGGGAGAAGCCTCACACAGACCCCCCCCCCCTCACTGTAGCTCATACAATTACACACCATCTTGAGAGAAAGACGAAATTACCTCTTTTGTCATCTCATTTTTCACTGGTGGGGGCTAGACGCGCATGAGCGTCAACAATAATTAATGCATCATGACAACCTGTGCACAGAACATCCCCTATATCCATTTCAATATTACACATTAACCAATTAGCTTCACGCAAAGTCACTGTTGTTCTTAGAGGCATTTTCTGCTTTAGGACTGGTGGTAAGAGGAACAGCAGGGAATTGTGATCTTCCCCCTTGCTATGGGGACTGTTGGCCAGCCATGCCTCAGTGCAGTAATTGCATCGATGAGAGGAAGAGCAGTGGCTTGCAGGCGAACATGGGTCATCATTACTCTGTGTGAAGCCACCAGCCCTAAGGTAGGCCATTACTGAGGTGTGTCAATAGCTGATGCTGCTCTATAATGGAGGCCAAACATTAGACCTCCCAGGGTAAAGTGACCACTTCCTGCCTCCAGGTTAAAGGTTCAGGCAATTACTGGGATACTAATTTATCTTCTGTCTATACTAGGTGATTCTCTGAATTGGTCAAATAAGATCCAGCGCTGCAAGCAACTGGAACAGGAGATGCAACCATTGCGTCTTTCCTCTACTCGCCATTCTCGGCACTGCTCCTTTGATACCGTCATTGGCATCCTAGTCATAGGCCGATCCTTGGTCTATGTCTCTCTCATTTCCTCATCTCATCCATCCTGCGGCAGACAGCTACTATCTCTTCCTCTATATGGCAGACATCTGCAGAGTATGGCCAAATCACTTTACTATCCCGCAGGGGGAACAGTCCTCCAATAACTTCCACCTCCATCCAGGAAGTCCTGCATTAACCATGAAGCTAGTTTGCCAAGTCATAAGGTTTCATTCTTTTTAATCAGACCTGCCAGATCCTTTGAATAATAGCTATTCTACAGTGTGGCTCTTTCCTTTATTGTTCTGAATTCAAGCCAGTCATAGTTCAGCGCTGAGGTTGCTGTAGTGTTTTATGATGTCGTTCACAGGAGAAATGCAGTACAAGTGAAGCATATCAGGCACTAAAAACAATAACACGGTCATTATGAAAATGATAATGATTGCAGTTGTAGCTTTAATAACCGTTTGTTGTTGACTGTACAATAGATTTATTCCATAAAAGACATCTGATAACCATGCTATGTGTGGCTTTCTTTGTCCATAATTGAATCTAAGCCATGTTTATCTTCATTTATTGTCCTGTCTCTGAAGGTCTTTTATTCTGAAACAGTCGTCTCCTAATCTCCAGCCCTTTATGAGACATTTAACACTGACCTTGGTCTTCTCCCAATTTTCACCTCACTACCTCTTCCCATTTGACCCCTCTCCCCATCCTTCCCTCCTTTTCATCTCTCCATCATTGTCACTCCACCTCTAACTTCCCAGCAATTGCAGCTTTTCCTCGCACGAACGTTTCCGACAGCCAATTTATACAGTGGCAGGACACATCTATCTCCTGGAAGGCTGAGGAGTGCTGCTCTGTCACTACCAGCTCCCTGACTCGCTCACAGTCCTACCTGCAGCCCTGGGCTCTCTGTGACTCCATCTCAACGTTTTTGCCTCATGAGAGTTTGCTTTGAATTTGGCAGGTGTGAACTCTGTTGAGTAGAATGAGAGACATGTCGCAAACTGATTTCTGAAGAGTTTGTGATGTGCTTCATCTAGTACTGTTGATTCTAACTTTCTGGAGCTAAAAATTAAATTAAAAAATAAATTCTGCCTACATGCTGTAAGTCTATATGTTAGTTCAGAAACGACTGGTGAACTAATTAATGGATTAATTTGAAGGACTAATCGATAATTTAGCCAATCGATTTATCATTTAAGTCACTTTTCAAGCAAAAAGTATCAAACATTCTCTGGTTCCGACTTCTCAAATGTGAGGGTTTGCTGCTTTACTCTGTTTAAATGATTGCAAACTGAATATATTTTGGTTTTGGACTGTTGGGTGGATAAAACAAGCAATTTGAAGACGTCTCTCTCGCTCTGAAAATTGCAATGGGCTTTGTCACTATATTCTGACACTTTATATACTAAGTGATCAATTGAGTAATCTCAAAAAAAAAATTCAACGGATTAATTAAAAGTGAAAAGAATCATTAGTTGCAGCCCTAAATGTCCATTGTGTGATTTAAACAGAAAATTGGTAGCAAGAACCAAATGAAAAGTTTTAATGTGCTCATCACAACACTTAAAAAAGGCCCAAAAAAGTCACATCAAGTCCCCTGAGTCACAGATTTAGCCTCTGTAGGTTGGATCTGTCACTCAGCATTAAGAACAAAGCAATCATTGGATGTGACTCCCAAGTTCACATGCATTAATATTGTACTCAATGCTACTGGTTCTCTCCGCAGTTACACCAGGATCGGCCCTGACTTCCTTGCTACCCGTGTCCTCTGTGAGCCCAGGCATGGGATTTGTGCAGCCAGCAGAAACAGAGAAACTGCAGTGAGCTTGTGCAGAAGCAATAAAAGAGCAAAACAAGCTGTAAGTGGAGTGCAGTAGTCAGTTTACACTGGGTTATGGTGCCTTAAAGTCTGTTCAAACTAGTTCTAGGTCTTTGTAGATTTACACAGCTCTTCAAAGCACTTCACTGTATTTGTTAACCTAATGTTCTATCTTTTCCTCTGTATATCCTCTTAATCAGTCATGTAATGAACAACGCTGGTTCTACCGTTTAGATTAATTATACATCAACCCAATTAGACACAGTACATCCATGCTACAGTTTTATCTGATTACAAGACCAATAGAAAGATCAGAAACTCTTCACATTTTACATAAGTAGGCTTTCCATTTCTCAGAGATCAGTTATCTCCTTGAGGACACAGAGTTGAAGTAAATTAGTGCAAATATTTTTCTTGGAAAGAGGACAAATCACATGCTACATTTTTTGTCACAAGTTGCGTTTTTCCAATTTGTGTTTGTAATTAGGGTGTGCAGCACCCAGACATCCAGCAGATAATCTGGCCTTTCTGTATTAGACGGGAAGTGGGCCGTGAAAGTAATTGGTGAGTGTAGCACAAATTGGATCTAAGCGTGATGCGATTTTTATTCCTCTGAGGCAATATTTGCAAAGCGATTAGAACAATGCTGCTGCTGCACATTTTCAAAAGCTTTATTACATACATGTAACGTTTATGATCGAATGTTAACAGGTCCAGTAATCAACCCCAAGGTGGGAGGTAGTACATGAAGCTTACAGTCAAATGGGAGGAAGGGAGTTTACAACCGTGGCTTCAGCTGCTTTAAATGCAGAGTAAATAAATAATTAAAATAAAATTCAAATGGTTTTCATCACTTAAGTGTTTCAGAACTGTTCCAATTAGGATTCCTGTTAGATGCCTCTGAAATAAACTGCCAAATCAACCACAAAAAATTATGGATTGCAGAGAAAAAAGAAATCCCAGAGAGACGTTTTATTTCTGTTCCTGTTGGGAGAACTGTAACATGTTTTACCCAAACTTGTGTGAGGCACTTACAAATAACATGATTAGAGACAAATTCATTAGCAAGTAACACCACTTGGTAATGAGATCTTGAGCTTGAGCAGGTAACCACTGGGGGTTCAGTAAGCCAGCCAGAATTGTACTCGTGTGACCCTGGCATCAAAAGCATAGACATTGGATATATCTGCAGTCTGCGGACACTTCCAGCTGATAAATGGGGTTTTATCACTTTGGCAGAATCCTGGCCAGTGTACCTGGCCAAATGCTGAACAGGACTATTGTGTGGCTGGGGAGTGAGGACAGATGGAAGAGGTTTTACTCCAAGGACAAGGAGGTGTGGGGGAACTAATGTCATTAGAAGAATATAAGTGTTGAGCCAACACAAAGATGGATATGAGCTCCTTCATTGATATATAGAAGCACAGGAGCTTCAGGAATATACCGTCAGTCCAGGATCAACAAGTTTCAGGTAACAGGGAGCTTGAAATCAGCTGCAACTAACAACTATTATCATTATCTGTTGATTATTACCATTTATTTGATGACAAATCAAATATATAATCACATCACATTTTCCCACAGCCCAAGGTGGCATCTTAAAAGTCTTCTAAAACAGAAAAAGGCAGCACACCTTCACAACTGAGAAGCTGAAACCAGGCATTTTTTGCTTTATAAATGACAGTTAGGCCTAATCAATAATTTAAATAGTTTTCAATTAATCTTGTCAAAAGACTAATTGTTATATTGACTAATAATTTCAACAATTACTTGAAATTAGAGGCTGAATGATGATGGAGTTTTAAGGTCAATACAGATAAATATCTAAGACTTTTAAAAAAAAATCAGAAGATGATAATATTGGCTGATATTCCCTTAAATTTGGTTATTAAAGAATTGTGACCAAGATATGTAGTGAGCAGGGCATTTTGTAGTTGAAAAACAATCAGGTGGACATACTCTGTAATGGCGTTATTGTTTCTAAATCTTTGGAATTTTTGTTCTGCAATTCTGTTTTAGTTTTTTGCTTAAATAACAGTATACACTCAGTTGCCAGTTTATTAGGCACACCTCCCTTGTTCAGTGTAATGCAACAGCTCTACAATAAATTTAGACTGCATTATTTTTAAAACTGTTTAGTTTTTGTAAAAACTGCTTTAGAGAGGTGTTGATTTGAGTAAATGGACGAGATGGAGAGTGGCACCCTGGAGGCCTAGGGATTAGGGCGACAATCATCAACATCTTTGGTTCAAATCCGGCCAAAGACTTTTGCTGCATGTCATTCCTCATCTCTTACTCCCCTCGTTTCCAGTTACCTCTCCACTGTTAGCTATCTAATAAAGGCCTAAAATGCCACCAATAATAAAGTACATTTTTGACCTTGGAAACAGTAATTTACAGAACAATCACACCACAAAGTCCATTTTTCTGAGGTCAAGCATGAACCTTCAATCTCAACTTTCACAAACACGGACAAGAAGTCCTTAAAGTGCTCAGAAAAATGGAAATTTGAACATCTACAATTCCATGACAACTGGATAAACTCCATATGCTGAGGAAGATCATGTGATACAATCAAAAGCTCCTAAACAGCTACTGAATGTGCTGGGGTCATATAAATGAAGGTAGGCAGGACTGTTCAGACATATCAGACAACATTATTTTTAAAATGACAACTGAGTGTCCAGTATCTTCAACGATGTCGATGTTTCTACTTGAAATAGGTAAGCGTTCACATTATCAACACTTTGCTGAGATCACCTCTCCGTTTCCAACCTTTGGCTAATCTAATTGGTGGCGTTAAAAACTGGTGGGGTTCCTCCCAGTTTGCGCTGCGTGCCTGTGGCAGTAAACCCCCCATCAATTACCTGCTACAGTCTCTTTCATGCTGAACACGGAGGAACGTGTCAACACCCCAAGATACTGCTCTGCACACACATGAAAGCCTGGCCATCCAAACAAAGGAAAACTCCTGACAGCATAAATTACTGGACGGAAAAAGGTGAAGGCACTGTACATGTATCAAGCCTTGTTTGCTGTCAGAGACGGGAGACAGGGAAACAAAGGAACGCACAGGAACTGAGCAAAGAGCTGGGAGGAGGAAGCAGGATGTAAAATGAGCAGCAGAGAGGAAGAGAAGAACGGGAAATTTAGATAGGAGGAGGGGTGATGGACAAGAAACTGGCCAGTCAACGGGTAGAAACATCCTCACAGCAGTGTCTTCCAGGGGACTGTCAGTTACCATATGAGTAACCTGGTAAACAGGAAGCGAAAATATCCCTCAGTCTTGTGTGGTGGCAAGACAAACAACCACAGGCACAATCCAGTGTGCTTATTTGTTGTTTGTGGGAGGAGCTGTGGAACTATTTGATGAGGGACATGTCTGGGTGCCTCTGCCATTGTTCAGCACAGTTGAGAATCATTTATCACAATAGGAGCACCTGGTGTTCAGAAAAAAGCTTGAACAGAGCAGGAGCTGGAACACCACAACCAGAGCGTCTCAGCTAACAGAGTTAAAATAGCAACATCTTTCTCCGCATCTATCGATGTTCCCCTCCACATCTCTCCCTCTTACCCTCCATCTCAGCTTTTCACTCCCTTTTCTCTGCTGCTTTTAACATGCCTCCATCGCCTCATGTTAATTTGCTGCTTCAGTGACACGCATCATTGGGGGAGTCATTTCTAATAACCCTGCCAGCCCCCATACAAGTGCCTTTGAGTCATGCACAGAGATGTCATTCAAATTATTAAGCATAATGGTGACAATGATGCATTTCTAAAGCCTTGCTTCCTTCCAGACACGACTGCAGTTAGCTCAACACATCCAACCAATCCTCCAATGGGGGGGGGGGGCTCCTCTCCACAGATGAACCCCTTGTCCCCATCGCATCTTTTTGAGGAAGAGCACGTACTGAGCTGCTGGGGTGAATCATTTCATTTCCCTGAGCATTTTGCCACAAGAAAAATCTTTTTATTTCTGAAGGATCTCGGCATGCCACAGCCTCCTCAGTGCCACCGTCTTATCACATGTCATGATGCAGGGCTTCCCATTTTTACCTTCTTTCCCCTGACCTGAGTCAAAGTAGAGTAATTATTCATTCACGCCGGGCCGTCAGGGATGATGCGTGGATGACATTTTCCCTCAGCTGCTTTGTTGTTGCAGATCCAAGGCAGGAAGGATTGTCAGAGCCTAACATCTGCCGTTTACTCCCTCAGCCTCAGCTCGGTACAACACATCTCAGCAGCTAAGAAAATAACTGAACAGAGCCACAGGGATTCTCTTTATCTCATTTACAGACTTTTGGGTGTAAGCAACACATGTGAGGCAGATGGCACGATGAAAACATGCCCACACAATAATGTTTAATATTATTTTAGTTATGTTTTTTTTTATTGGAGTAACACAAGCCAAGGTGTAAGCTGGTAAGTTACTGTGGCAACATATTGAATCTTCTGCCCTGAAAAGACACAACCAATTTGCTGAGAGTTACGAGAGTGGCATCACTACAGTCTGACAAAGAAAGAGTTTTTTGTTCTGTTCATGTTTTTTCACAAACATGGTCTCGACTGCCTGCACGATGCCACGGTGTTCTGGATTAAAAAAGCAGAAAGCAGATGCCTCGGTAATAAAGACAATTAAACCGGCAGCTGCACCATCTGCTATTGTCCGTGACCGAAGTAATGAGTGGAAAAAGGAGTCGAGGAGGAATTCTGAGAAGGTAGCTGTGTGCAGGTACTTTTTTTTTTTTGCATCATCAAGGACCTGTAGATCCACGAGAGCCAAGACCGGTCAAATGGTGCTTAAGTTTTGCAACCTATATAATATGTATGATACAGCCATTTTTAAATAATTGAGCAAAGTTGACCCAAAACAGATTATAGATGCAGGATAATATGAAATACCCCTTTAACGTAATCTCCTGCATTATCTCTCCTCCTCTTCATCCATTGCAGCCCCTCTCCTGCCTCCTGTGTGGCCTGAGCTGGAGAAGATAAGCGGTCAGGCAGCGTGTGTCTACAGTGACCTTGCCCGTCTTGGGGTGATTAACCCATTATGCCTCAAAGAGTGGTGACATTCATGCTCGGAGGCCAACGATTGTCCTCCTCGCTCAACACATAACTTCATAGGAACATGCAGCAGGTGAAGAAGAGAGAACGTTATCAGGAAGAAAGACCAAGGCTTCCTCTTCACCAGTGTGCCAATGTGCTATAAAATGAAAAAGCATACAGTGAACCTAGCAATCTATTAAATAATGTGTGCAGCATGCTCTAAGAGCTCTGGTTGGATTAAATCAAGTTGTTTTTATTCTTAAGTTTAAAGTTGTTTTGTTTTTTTAAATTAGTTTATTTTACGGCATTGCCATTGAAAGCAGCCACAGCCTTGTAGTATTCAAAACGCGAGGGCAGTGCAAGTCCTTGGCAAATACTTCTATCTTCACACATCACACATGTTGAAGTGCAACTGTGTGAAAAACATGAGCACGCTTCAATAAAAGTTAGACTTTAAAAATATATATCTCAGTCTTATGCTTTATCCCTGTGTGTGCATGTGTGTGAAAGGAAGAAAAAGGATAGTTTTGCATATTTCCGCCCCACTTCATACAACCGGAGACAAAAGCTGGCCTTGGCAGAGCTGCTTCTTTTTTTCTTCGGTGTGGTTTTCAAGCAGAAGGCAGAGCGTGGGTTTAGAAATGCCTCTTTTTTTATTGTGGACAAGATTTGAAGGACATGAAAAGGGACACGTGTAGTTTGGGCTCACAGTCAGAGAAAACATTTCAATTTATCTTTTTACTGTACTCTTTGATTCCGTTTTTGTGAGTGTGTGTGTTTGTGTGTGTGTGTGTGTGTGTGTGTGAAGCATGAAGGGACTGCAGCTTGCATTTTGTTGCACAACACTGTGTTGTATAATGCGTTATATAAATGAAAGTTGAACTATAGGGACATGCAGCAGGTGAAGAAGAGAGAACGTTAACAGGAAGAAAAACCAAGGCTTCCTCTTCACCAATGTGCTATAAAATGAAAAAGCATACAGTTAACCTAGCAGTTTTTATTTATTTATTTATATTTTTATATATATATATATATATATATATATATATAAATAAATAAATAAATAAATAAATCTCTTGTTCCTGGTGATTTACACAACATGCAAAATGCTCCTGATGGAGGCCAGCTCCTTGCATGGCAGCTCCGTCGCAATCGGTGTGTGAATGTGTGTGAATGGGTGAATGAGACCAATCTGTAAAGCGCTTTGGGAACCATTAAGGTTGAAAAAGCACTATATAAAGTGAAGTCCATTTCCATTTACTGACACACAGCTACAAGACAAACATTAGTTTTTATTTACATTACATTATACTGCTTAACCCAGATACTGTTGGACCCAACCTTTAATTAACAGTCAGACAAGGTTTTGGGGTGTCTCCCACTGTGTTCATTAACACACATCATTAATCAAAGGGGGGTTCCATTAAGCAGGTCACTCAGGATCATGCTAAACAATTAAGCTTTGATTAAGAGATTCTTCATCAAGTCATCCCACTAGCAGCCAATGGCATGTTAAAAGCCCACAGGAACAGGCAGCTAAAGTCCTGTACTCAGAAACACTGGTACATGCTGTCAGTAAATGACAAGTGTACTTAGATGAAAACATCTAGTAGCAATGTGTGGTACTAACACACAAATACACACACTCACTCAAACTATTCACATCAGAAAAGTAAAATCATGCACACAGTAGTTTCTTTTCAACAGCTTTTACCTTCCCTGGATGCCATTACAATACATGACAGTCAGTTTGCTTTTCAATTGAATAAAATCTCTCTGCTTTCATAAACGTCCCTGCTCTCAGCTTGCATGAATAGTCCCTTTTGAAAAGACTGCAAGGTGAAATGTAACACCCCCTCCCACTCCACATCTATCTATCAATCTGGACAGAACAATGCAAACATCTCTTGCAAAATGACTCAAATAACTTGCAAACAAATTACAAAGCTTACAGCAGGACTTCAAACATTCCTACAAAGTTCCCATTGGGTTGGCTGCCAATTAGCAGCAGCACTTCTCGACTAACAAAGAGTAATCAGCACTCTAATATGCAAGTCATAAAAGCAACATAAAACAAGTAACCAGGTTTCAAAGTCAAATCATCTATGTCTGAACTGCAGGTGCAAAATTATTTGATTGCTTAAAACGTCAGAAGCAACAGTCTTAAAAGATCATGATAACATATGCTGATAAACCGATACATCAGTCAGGGATACGATATGATGGACAAAGTTCACACTCTTCAGTCCTCCGTCGTGTCTACACAGGATGCGTTCAGGTATGTGGAGCAATGACGGAAATATATAGAGAGATAAAGGCTGAGACTGAGACAGACAGACAGACGGACAGAGAGAGAGAGAGAGAGAGAGATGAAATGCTAATTTTTGCTGCTTGTCCCCAGCAGCTGGTCTAGCTGTTTGACATGTGTGATGAATGGTGTTGCATTGGTACTGCTGCCCTCTCACCTCCTCTCATTGTCACCAGTCAGGAGACAAAGGGGAGGAGAAGCACGAGGGAAAAAAAATCCTGCAGCACGAACAGTAGATGCTTCCTTTCATCAACACACACACTGACGCACAGATTTATGCAAGCACATACACAGCAGCTCCTTTCTCCCAGCACAAACACACCGGTACAGGCATCAAAGCACACACACACACACACCCTGATAACGTGTATCTCACTGCAGTATGTATTTGCTGAGCAAACCTTATTTCCTTCTGCCTGGCTAACCAGTTTTTGCTCTCTCCACAGACCATCTCCACCAACGTCTGATGCAACTATTACACAGCCGTATGAAAGCACAGGCTTCTGGGAGTATGCAGACAAACAGGTACATCACCGCAAACTGTGTATTTGCTGCACATTCTGGCGGAGGTGAGAAATGAGGAAGAGATAGAAGAGTGCACACTGGTAAACAGTTGGAAATAAAAGATGAGAGTGGAGATGGAAAGTTGCTTTGTTGGCAAGGAGCAGAGCAGTCATTACTCGTCCTGCCCCCCAGGCACAGGCAGAGGAAGAGGTGTGAAATGGGAGCAGTTCCTGCCTAGTCTGCACTGATGGGTTTGTTTAAAGGGTCAGGATAGATCGCTGAACCTTTTCTCTAAATATGAATGCAAAAACCTCCCAACCGTTCCAAAGAAATATCATGAAAATCAATTATTCATACAACAATATTATTTGACTGTGTGGGGTTGTTATAAATGTATTTAATTCATTATTTAAATGCATTAATGGCCCTACAATAAAAAAAAGAAAAGGCTCTACCTCCAAAGTCCAAATTTCCACTCCAAATTTTGCAGTAATGTGGTTTCCTAAACATCATGTAAGAAAATCTTTCCTAATTGGGGTGATGGATTAAGAGAGTCAGCTCTTAACAGCTACATTTCTGCCGGAGAAACATGATTTCTCAGTCATGCGAATGATTTAAAAATGATTTACGATGGTTTCTAACAGGGTTTTAACGTGCACATGTACATGACAGACGCATCAAACGGAAAGTATAACTGTGACAGCAGTGCAAAGGAAAGTAAGAAAATATCATCACTGTAAGCAGTATCCAAAATAATTAAATCCAACTAAAATTAAACCTGAAACTAAAGCAAACAAGTGTAAATAGCTGTTTGCACAGCTGAATAGGGTGCTATTTTTAAAATCCAGACTGTGCACTTTCTGACTACAGAGCATGCTCTCCCACTGCACCATCAGTTCAAATAAGTGATAAACAAACAAATAAACAAATGCATAAATAAACTCTTTTATGTCACCCAAATACACCCCAAAATGCCAGCATTGGTTCAAAAATAAGGACAGGAGTTACGGGAGAAACTGGCTGGGTTTTTGCACAAACATGTTTTTCAGACTAGAAGAGGAGAGCCAGAAGAACACAGCTGAAGGGAGAGTATAAGATGCCAAAAGACACAAAACTAAAAATGAGTAATAGTTGACAAAGCTGAAACTGTGCTTAATACATCAGCTTTACACGTCATTTTTCATTAGTGCTAAGCCAACAGATTCTTTTGTTTAATAGATTCAAAACGAAGGGCTAACCTTTAAAATCTTGACTGCTCATCATGAAGAGAAATGACGCTCACATAATGTCACCACAAAAGAAATCCCACATCAAGTCTCACAGGCTCGGGCAATGACATGTGTCATTAGTCAGTGTCCAAAACACAAAAAAAAAAAGAATGACCATTACATGTACATTACATGTAACCAGTCGTTCTCTCCACCCTACATATTCCATACTGGGACCCCTTGCAGGAAACAGCAGATCTAGCTCCTCATGCAGAAGCAAACACTACACAGAAGTTGTAATTTAATTCGTTGTCACCACTGCCAGTATGCAGAGGCAGAAAGCACATTCACACATGGGGCCATTTTCAGCATTCAGGAATTCACGCAATTTGCTGGAAAAAAATTTTATCTCCAAATTTCCACAACTTTTGTATGACGAGACACATGTTGAAAGACTGATCAGCGTCAGATTCCAACATGGCACCAACCTGAACTACACCAATAAGAAGTGAGAAATGATCTGTTCTCCGTGCAGTTCATGAACGGACACACAGACCCCCCTCCCCCCCCCCATCCTCATCTTCAGTCCTGATCAACTACATTATGTCTGGCATGAAAGGGAGAGAATGCCAGACAGTAGATGTCATATTATTAGTCTACCAAACTATGTCAATACGGGATATAATAACTAGGGGAACATGCAGCCCTGTGAGTCACTATTCATTTCAATCAGCCACCTCTAGCAGTGCCGAACTGTAAACAACCCAACAAACATGGCGAGCGCAATAATCACAGAGCCTGACAAACTGTTGCTCTTCTCATTAAACCAGCCATTAACAAACATGCAGTAACAGAGATAACTGTCCTACCTTTTTCCAGGTGTTCTCTCCTCACCAAGCACAGCATGCATGGACATAATCCACGACATCTGTGTTTGAAGAGATGACTGTGAGCATTTCGTTTTCAACGCAGTAGTTTTCCTAAAACTTCCAACAGCTGTTCTTTATAGCCTACTTTATACATTTTCGCTTGTAAATAAGGATACCAACGTTTCACTTTAGGACTGTATGTCTTCACTATTTGCGTCAAAATTGAGGTTCAAATCCCGGAAATGTGGCCTTATTTGCCAAGAAATTTGCTCAGGTGCTCCTGATTGACAGTGTGGCTCGTCTCGTGATGGAATAGTCCACTAATCTGATGAGGGCGAGGGTGGGGAAGATGATAAAATAATCACCTTCAGGACATTTTCTGAATGATTACTGCAGGATATAAATTACACGTGATTTTATGATTTACATGATTATTTAAATAACATATAATATTGGTTATGGATAATCATATTATTGTCTATATCTATTAGGGGCCATCTTAGCAGATACCTACCTTGCGTAATGGTAAAGTCTGCACATGGGTGCTCTAATGGTTAAAGTATTGTCACATTAACTCAGTCACTAAACAGAGTGTGACAACAATGCAAATTTACAGGGAAAAGTTGAACAAAAGTGAGCTCTGACCTGGGACTCTGACGAAGCCGGCCAAGAGTTTGGCCCAAAAAAAGCTATAATGCATTCTTGAATTTGTCAGTTGTACAGGGTTGTAGTGTCATGCAGTTTTGTACCAAACATCTGTCCACCAACCAGGTAGACGAGGCTGCTGCACAGATCTCTGACAAGAGGGCACCTCGCCACAAGGCCCATTAGGTAGACTATACCCACTGGAGCTAGCTTGCAGCGCTCCTTATGCAATGAATTGGTATGTAGTCCTCCCATTTTTTTTGGCCAATAAGAACACAACCAGCCATTGCAGCTAAAACATTTTAAGAGGCTCAAATGGCTCAATCTGCAGAGCTTCTATCACCAGGTCCAAATCCCACAGTCCAACAGCTGGCCTTCTGTAAAGTAGAGGTAGTAGTCACAAACTCCCTGCCATCCTCCCCATTAAGGGTGTCCCTCAAGGCCTTCAGCATTTCCTGAAGAAACTGGATGATTTCCTGGGTTGTGCAGGACGGTCCATCAACTCACCGATGAGGTTCAGGTACCAGCAGAGTCCAAACCACAAACTGAGGCAACCCTAGAGCTTCTACCAGTTTGTTCCAGAGAGCGGTTTGTCTTTTTTTACTGTTAAGTGGAAAACACTGATGCCAACTCACACAGTATGCTGCTCAACAGACAATTCAATTATACAGCAACAGCAGACACGTCACTGCTTGCTTTGAAATAAAGGAATCACAGCAGCCCACAAGTGTGGTCATTGTATCACCAGGTATTGCTAATGTGCGGTCACCACAGGTGCTGTGAACTGCGTGGGGTCAGTCTCCGTACATTTGGAGTATGGAGAGACTGGTTCCATAATAATATGGAAAATGTTTGATGGAGAGATAAAGAACAAGCTCTTTCTTGTTTATTTATATTTGCACATAATGCGGATACAGAAGCTGTTCCTAGTTTTGTATATTCAGTTATTTCACTGTGAGCTCCATGTAAGAGAGCTTGAAAGCAAGCTGCCTGTCTCACTGATTTAGGAGATTTGGATTTGTGTTTGAAGCTGCTCCTCTAGAAGGATCAAGGTAGGGACTGGTTTGACATAAAAAGCCCAGCTGAGTCAGGAGCTCTTTCACAAACACACACATCTCTAGTGCACGTGCACACACACGCAGCACAAAATAACTATGTTGCTGAATCAAACAATAACAAGATATCAGTGGGGGCATGTTTTGGAGAAACCGGCAAACTTGCCATTTTTAATGTTGTAGTTGCAGTATAAAGCCTACAAAAACTGAAATATTACAGCTAAGAGACAAAGAATGACCTTTAACTATGTATTTTCCTACATTATTTCTTTTTTTTACACCCAATTTGGGCTTCTTTCCATCAAAGACAAACTTTAGGCATTTTCATTTTTCAAAAATATTTTATTATATTGATCCAGGTACAAGGAAATAAAAGAACATGGATTTATCTTACAGGACATGGGAATGAGTCTGTAAAAGTTTATTTTCTTGATCCACTCTCTTCTTGGACAAGGACATGCAAGTGAATACAGAAGGTGGTTTGCAGAAAAAGGAAAAAACAAAAACAAAAGAAGAATGTACTGTACTGTAGAAATGGCATTGGATCAGGGTGTCACCTCACCCCATACTGTACAGAAAGACTTCACCCAACAACTTTCTCTTTTTGTCATTTTTAATCCTCTTTTATAGCAAAAAGGCAACACACAGATAGGCTACAAAGAATCAACAATATTGAGAAAATGAACAAAAGAGAGGGAAAGCCAAAGTACTTTCATCCTTCCAAAAAGACGTTTTCTCTATTGTCTTGACAAGCAAATTGTGAGCGTTTCCGCTCCTTGTGTTCAAAAAGGTTTTAAGTTTCTTTAGTTTTGACATGAGAGGAGCAGTGCGGTGAACATGCAGGACGAAGAGTGACTCAGACGACTACTGACCCGGCATTACACCATACTGTGAGCACAGTGTGCCTATCATCTCCTTATGGCCTCGCTGCTCGGCTCTGACAGCAAACTTTACAAGGAACAAAAAACACGTTTTATTTTCCACGAATCTTTATGCATATTTCACAATATACTTTTATTATCATTTTAATAAATACAAAACGACACTGTGATTTAAAAGAAAACAATGAGTATTAAAGAGACACTAAAACGCATTAGACATTAGAAATATCAATCTTAATTTGGTATGTTCTTTTACTGACATCTTCGTCTTAAGGTGGATGAATCAGCACATTATACTCAGAATCAAAATCCACAGAAGAAAAGAAAAGAGGGGACGACATAATCGGACATGAGAGGGATATTTTTGTCAATGAAAATGGAATGGCATAATCAAGTGGAGATGCGTATGGATATATACACATATATACACATACATAAACACCACCAGAATGTAAAATAACCTGAGATACTCTTTGCACCTCATTTCCAGAACACTGGCCACTGGGTGGATGATATAAAATGACGATGGCATGACGACAACAGTACAACAGCATCTGACGGCCTTTAGTTTCCACCCCCCTTTTTATCAACATTAGCGGTACAAAAAAAGACAAAACAAACATTGAACCACAAAAATCCTGAACATTAATATTGAAAACATTGTTGTAAGCAGCGTTTTGGAGTCCATAAAAGGCATACAAAGAAACAAGCTTTTCATTAAAAAAAAAAGAAAAAGGACAACCAATAAAAACATTGTCTGGAAAGACAAAAACTGAGATTCAGAGGCTGAGAAGTCGAAAGCTGCAGATGATAAGTGAGTGTTTTGTGGCGGTCAGGCAGATAGAAAAAATGTTCTGCTCCACACTGTGGCTTGTAGACATGGAGGCAGTGGGGCCTGCTAGTTAATATACAAGGCTTTTCTCCATTATCACTTAAGCTACATTGTAAATCGCACACACACAATTTCTTCTCAAAGATATTGACGCAAGACTGTGCTGATCATAGTGTATTGGCAACGGAGGCACCAACCTTTAGAGCAACAACTGCTTTAATAGGTGACCTAATTTTAGCAGCACTTAGCTGGACCGAACAGGTCTATGTGTTGTTTTCTAGGATGATACTGATAATATAGCAAACAGTAAAACAGTAAGTGCTCTAAAAAGCAAACCATATTAAAATGGATGGAACTAAAGACATTAAATCTAAAACATTAAAGATGTAAACAAATTATGTTGCTCCACTAATATTTAAGGTAGGTTGGGAGTATCATTGCTACTAATCACAAGAAATACTCCTTTGTGATGTCTGCTTACCTATTAAGGCTATAGAAGAATAAATCTGCCTCTGTAAGTGCTTTGACTGGACTACAGCATGTGGGCAGATTTCACCAACTCCTTCTCCCTTTTGACTGTTTTATGATTAGTGTGCTGTTATACTGAACGAGGAGCGTAAACTCAGTGTAGTAAAATTATTTAGGCAGTAAATCATAAAAACAAAACTTGAAATGCTTGGAGACCATTGTATAAAAATAATAAAACAAATAAAATAAACTGGAGTTGCCCAAAACATTGATCACTAAATTGTTTCTGATATCAAACTATTGTTTTAGGACAGTTAATTAGGAATTACATAATTAACTCGGTCACCTACAGTAATATAGTATCCTCCGTGAACAATTCTTCCAGCCTCATATCTGCCCTTCAGACCCTCGGGAACCTTGTGTGTCTGCCACCCAATTAGTCTCAACTATGGGAACGGGTGCCTTGTTTGTTGCTGTCTGTGAGCAAAACCTTACTCTTTAATATCTCTCTGTACATTTGTATATAATTTTCTTCTCTTTACTTTACAGTACAGAAACTCCTCTTCACATATTCTTCCGGTTCTTCATGTCAGCAGGAGCTATGTTTTTGTGCTTATCACCAAAAATTGCAGTGCAAAAACAATAATTAATAATAATGATAATAATTAATGGTAACTATTAACAAACAATGGATTATAAAACAATTATTTTATGGCACAACAGCCACTCAATTCACATATAATACAAATAACCAGATAAAACGAACTGTTCCTGTATATGGAAATAAAAAGCTCAAACTGAATTAGGCTTGCATAGCAATGCAACAACAAGTTAAAGAATATATTTACAGGAAACAAAATTCCCTTTTCCCCAAGGGCAGTTACCAGAAAATTTGTTCTCATATAGATGCTTTCTTTTTTTTTTTACTTGTTTTTTCTAACAAAAAGAAAATTACAGTAAGGTAGGAGGTGGAAAATATTTTCTTGAGGACAAAAAACATAGTGAGATGTACAGTATGTCTGTGTCTATACATCACATTTACAGTTCTGTGACACTGCTTTTTTTCTGTAGTGCCCTCTGCTGCCCTCCTTCCCTCTGAGAACACACAGATAAGGACAAAGTTCGTTGCCCCAACTGGGAGGGCGCCGTTCTTTCGAGGACAGACCGGGTTTTCTCCAGTTCACATCCGAGGCAGATCACTCTGTTGGAAGCAAGGGAAATAAAAGGAAAAAAAAAAGGTGTCAAAATTGAGAAATTAAAGAAACATTTTGGGACATAAGCTTATTCGCTTTCTTTCCCAGAATTAGATGAGAAGAATGATACCACTCTCATGTCTGTGCGCTACAGAGCTGGAGAGCAGCTCGGTTCATGGAGAGCTTGATTTGCTTAGCTTAGCATAAATCAGAATCAACTGTATGGGCCAAGTATGCTGACACATACAAGAAATTAAACTCCAGTTTACTTTAGCTCTCAATATACAGAAAGACAGTGCAGGGGACAAAGTTACAGGATAGACATGCAGCTAAACAAATATTAGCTAAAGGCCAAAAGACAAGCTAGCTTGGCTCTCTCTACAGTTAGAACTATATGCCCATCAACACCTCTAAAGCTCACTAATTAACATGTTGTATCTTCTTTGTTTTATCCACTCACAAACAGAAATGTAAAAACTAAAAGTTGTGGTTTTTATGGGGTGTTGTATGCTCTGAACAACAGCCAGGGGCTGTGACCTCCCAGAGTCTTGGTGTCAAAGTGACGTTGTGAGAAACCAGCGCTACACAGAAGTACTGGGAAGATAAACTCTCTGTTTGACCAGAAGTTGTTATATTATGTTTAGAATTGTTGGACTACAAAACTTGACTTTTATCACTATACATGCAGTGCCGTATATCGTAAAACACTGCTGCAAAACATCAAAATACTGAATTACTCACATAACTCTCCCGAGTACTGTCCCTGTCCATTGGTCCCCAGAAATTCAGCATGCTCTGTGGCGGTCCACTGTTGTGGCTGTCGTGGACCCTCGGTCTTGCGTGGCCCTGTCGAGCCCTTGGAGGAGGCTGTGCCAGAGGAGCTGTGGCCACCTGGGGAGGGGAAGGATGGTTTACTGTATGGCAGGCACCCGTCCTCTGAAAACACAAAAAGGGATCGAAAGGCATACTTAAGGTTTGAAAAGTAGACACGACACGTGACTTTTATTGTCAAAGTGAAACACATCTAACATCTGATGTGTGGAGACAAAGAGCACTTTGCAAACCCCTCCTCCTCCTGACATCTGCAGAGTGGCGGTGCCAACAGGCTATGCCAGGGCGTGCCACAGAGAGGACTCTCTGCCTCACACATGGCCTTGCAGCTACCAGCCTTATGAGGGGGCAAATACAATAACAGAGGGACCACTGGCTGCTGTGGCACCCCCTGCTGCAGGGCAGCATAACATTGACCCTCAGCAGTCTCCGTCGTTGCATGAAATCTCATCAAACTGCTCCCCACTGCTCCGCTAATGACTGTAATAGAGCCTGCCCCGACCTCAGTGGATTCTACTGTGAATCAGTCAGCACTCTGACACATATGGGAATTCACCTATGGGGTTTTTTGTAAAGATGATGATTGCGGCACCTGTCTTTGTCTCACAGTCTCAGATTAACTGTCTGAGAGAGCCCTGGCACAAAGAGGGCAAGGCGCACAGCATGGAGATCTCCAATGGTCACAAACACACATGCAGGCACGCACATACACATGAACAGAGACACACACAGATGGGGTGTAGAGTGGCTGCTGTTTGTATGAGAAAAGAAAGCTGAAGCGATTAGAGTGCATTTCAGTGGCTGGGGCCTCCTGCCTATCTTGGAGTGGAGCAGGCCCATATTGGCAACAGTTACAGGGGCACTGGGGAGGCTGAGGGGGGCATTCTGGAAACCAGAGCAAGTGGCAGACAGTGCAATCTGTTCATGGGAGCCCAGTCTCAACGAGCATGAAAGCTAACTTCAACACAAGAACTTAGAGAAAAACCCCCCACTGCCAAGCCACAGCAGCAGCAAAAATCCTGTGTCCTTGCTGTTTTGTTGCTATAATGCAACGAATTATCTCTTTATTAAAACAAACACTTCAGTCATGAATAGGAAAATCTCCACTTGTATACAATGTGAAGCATCTATTTTCATAGTAATGAATAGTTGTAAGTAAGCAAAATCATTATGGATTTTGTATGGTTGAGAAGTGGTGCAGAACTGGTATATATTACACATCATTTTGGTAGCCCTTCATTCTTAGAAATGAATAGGTGCTAATGTAAATCCTGGAATGCACTACCCTAAAAAGAGTTATTGGTTTCCTTGAACTTTTTGTAGCCCTGCTGGCAGCATGGCTCTAGTGATAGAGATGTCAGTTGCCCGTCTGTCCATGCATCTGTCAGTTCAACATTTGGTACAGATTAAATTGTCTCGACAGCCATTGGATGGATGGCCAAAGAATGAATCCAAATAAGCTGTCCAATACTTTAATTCATGAAAACATACAGTACTTCAAAACCTAATGACCAAATTACTGTCAGCCCCAACTGACTTTCAGCTTAATGCTAAAATAGCATGATAGCATGCTAACGTTGACACGTTGATATAGCATGCTAAACATGAAAAGATTTCAATTGTAAGCATGTGTACTTACATGCTAATATTAGCTTGTTAATGAGCATGAGGTGTGTAACAAATACAACTTTACAGGATCGTTTGCCCGTTAGCATGGCTACAGACTTTAGTTTTGTTTCAACCGTACCTGTTTTGTGTCCCCTGCGTCCATCATCAGCTCGGTCCATGGAGCCCAGCCTGTCTTGAGCCTGGCGATGATGTTCCAGAGAAGTGCGTGTCTGTCTGTCGATGGAGCTCCTCATGTCATCCGGCCCAGGCAGGGCTCCTGACATAGGTGGGCGCTCCAGAGATGAAGCCTTCCTATCTGTAGGGGGTACCATGCTGCTGACGCTGCGGGCCCCCTGGATACGGCCCTGCCCCTGACAGGGAGGAGGCTCAGGGGGCGGAGGTAGGTCTGTGCCAAAGGGGAAACCCACAGAATGAATCACCTGAAGCCACATATTACTTATAAAATGTAGTTTACTTGTAAAAACAGAAGACTCTAATCATGTCTAGAAACATTTCCGTCCAATATTATTATGTATTAATATAAATCCTTCTTGTTTATAAAACAACAGATGTTTTAGAAACTTTCTACATAAAGTATTTAATATGTGTTTTCAGTCGCTGCCTTACCGTCTGCACCAGCATCTCTCCGGTGGGGTGCTGTGCCCTGGCTTCGGGGTTTGCGTGTGGGCCTGGTGGCCCTCTGGTGGCCCAAGCTGTGTGTGCCGACTGTGCTGCCATCTGTTGAGAATGGACTGCTGGGCCGGGGCCTGTGGGACAAGCCTTTACCTGCAAGAGGGATACAGTGCCACAGGCCAGCTGGTTAATAAAGACATTAAGCAGCCAACAGCTAGACAGTAGAGCTGAGGCTGTCATCAAGAAAGGTAGAGGTTATCAATCAAGATCCAAAAACCTTTTAGAAAACAAAGGTAAAGGTTTTCATTAGAAGAGAAAGCACTCTGGTAGAAGCCTGTAAAAGTATAACATGTCACCCAGTTATTACTCATTTAACGCAAGAAAGCCAGAGTGCGAAGCCAGATGACTTATAGAGGAGCTGAGTTAAAGTTAAGGATAGGGAGATATCCACAGTCCAGCCATGTACAACAGGTGCCATGCACAACCTGGGCACAGCTTCCACAAGCAGCAGAGTGGAAATCCCAAGCCAACATAATGGGGAGAAACATCAGCCAACGGATGACAGGAGGAAGAATCAGAGCAGAAAGGAACAAATCATCTGCCACTGGTAGAAGTTCCAGTCCAGCAGTGGGTAGCTGGTCTCCACACACCAACCTCTCTTGCTGAGGCTAGTGCCCTCCAGGCGGTAGCCTGCCTTGTCTGCAGCGGCCACCAGGGCCTGGGCAAAGCTGCAGTGTGTAAAGATGGAGCCATCAGACGAACTGCCCAAACTGGACCTATGGCTGGAGAAATTACGGTCATCCTCCGAGGCTGAGCCCCACCCATTCACCATGGACCCTGTGGAACACCACAGGTTTCAGCAAATGTGTAGGCCTATGGGAGGTGTGTTAGACTGTGTGTGTGAATTAATACTTCCTTTCTTTCAAAACACTCAAATTCAACCACATCATGTTCGTACTTTTCAGCTCAGTGGCCATAACCTTTATGAACATATGATCTGACATTTTGAACATCTGTGCTGTGATTTTACATTTAGATGGATGAATGTATTGAGTGATCTTATAAAAAAAGAGGTAATATTAATGTCCTACACTTAAATGATTTGCTGCAGGGCATTTCTGTTCTTGCAGGTGAGTGCTTTTGTGTAGTCATTCTGTTCTGGCATGTCCTCTTTCATCTAGTACAAACACATGCAGAACATATATTGCATACACACACACACACACACACACACACACACACACACACACACACACACACACACAGGTGCACACAAACACACACCAGAATATACACAGTGAAACAGCAGGACTGATTTTGCTCTTCTTTTGATAAAGAACAATGAGCACACCTGTGCAGAGCAGAGTTAGCTACAAAACCGCCTCCGGTGACATAGATGAAGCATCTCACAAAACAACGTATTGAGTCAAACACCTGGTGGTATGCACACACAGTGTTTTTATTCCTGTTTAAAAATGCACAGCCACCACTGTCTTGAAGGTGCTAGAATTTTAAGAAAAGAGAGAATCTCAACAGAAAATCAAGGTATCTCACTGATAGCTACTGTAGTGTTAGACACATCTAATCATATATGTTAATTTAAAGATGATTAATAGATGGGAGATTAAATCAATACTTTAAATGCTACAAACACTGAAACATAAATGAGTATTTCACAGGATTGAAAGCACACACATAAGGAACATGTGTGCATATCATAAGACTTTGACTTTTCGCCTATATATCTGTGTTGCTTTGATTTTTTGTCCTTCACATAAAAAGCTAGGCCAGCACTTTAAATATAAAAGTATCAGTCCGCCAATAAAAATATGGCACTTTGGCAAGCAAAAACACAGAGAACTGTCGGCTAATGTGACAGCTTTCAGTGGGACTGGTTTGGCAGACTTTGCTCAAGTGGCACAAACCCAAGTGCTCTGCTCACACACTCCCTCTATCTCTGCCTCACACAGAACACAAGAGTGATGTGATTGAACAGACTGGTGTAACAGAGAACTGGGGAGGTGTGAGTGTAAAGGTTGTAGAGGGTGCGATGGGAACAAAAAGTCAGCAGCGGGATTTATTAAAAGGTCAGTATGATACAAAAGGTAGCACAATCCTGGCCAGGATGGTTGGCAGAGTTCAGACAGCACAACTCACATATATTAGCAGTAATAAGAGTTTGGTTTCTCAGATGGTACTTCTCTTTGCAATGCAATATGACACATTTAAAATGACACATAAAACTTAGTAATATGATTGTGGTTTATTAACCTCCTCAAAGAGTTTTCCAACTTCCCCATCTGTGAGTCTCTTCATCTTTAACCATGTTTCAAAGAGGTGGTTACTCAGTCACTGGACGTGACATCAGGGAATTGCACCTTCAACAGCTAAAGTTGCAACAGCTTTTCACTCCTATTGCAGTAAAACTCTCTCAGATTAATGGAAACTTCTATAAAAAATAAGCTTGCATACGGTAGAGAACCCCTTACACAACCTATTTTTACAGCGCTAACTGAAATCTGGGGCAGTAACTACTTCGAGCCCTCCATCTTGCCTAGCTATTTTCTCTAAGAATGAAAGACAGCAATTCCGCTGGGTCCAATCCTCCCACAAAGAATAGAGCAGATATTGAAGTATAGGCAGTGCCAGCCAAAGCACTGAAGCTTCCAACTCCTCCGGCTCAGCGAAGGAACACTGCCTCAGCAAATCACATCACAGAATGACTTTTCAGTTGCACTAACTGCCACTTTCTACTGCTGAACCTCTGGAGCACTTCTATTCTCAGAAATAGCAGTCCAATCAAACTGATCATTGTCACATAATTTGATAAAAACTTCAATCTAGTTTTCTTTATTCTTTTTTTTTCCTGTAGCTCCAGAACAAGGTTTGCACTACGGGTCTGTCATTTTATCTTGTCTTGAACCAGAGCAATGGGCCAAGCCATGTACTCTAAAAACCAGTGGCTGACACCTCCCGTGCTCCACGCACCGATAGAGCAAGGCCAGTAAACGGGAGATGGTTGCAGTAAAACCCAGCCCAGGTCCCTCCTGCCACTAAAACTGATTTATACAGAAGGAAACCCTAATCTGCATGTCGTTAAGCGGGAAAATCATTCCCCCTGATAAGCAGGCGTCTCTACCTGCCACCAGGAGACGTGACCCTGCTCCTCACAAACCTGGCAAGGCTTTATGGGAGAGTAATCGCCCAGAACAGCGCAGCTTTCAGCTCACTGTAGGCGTAACAGCCTCACTGCTACCACATCTCAGCTTTATATGACCTATAACGCCTACACACAAAACCAGGTAATACCTATGTGTTCACTTCATCTTTCTGGCTTGGACATGGCTCTGCAAAACCCACCACAACATCAGGATTTACATTTATCTGCTAAAAAAATGTGTTGTATTATCTCAGAGGATAGAATAATGTATTGGAAAGCCTGCGCACAATCTGCCGGTGAAAAATGGTCCCCGAGGAAAAGGCTTGCCTTTTTTCTGGGGCATCAATGAAAATGTTTGATTTACTGGCCTTTGGTGTAACATTATGAAAACAGACCTATTTCCATATTATTAAAACAATGACAAATCTATCAGGCGAGGATCGACAGGAATCTCATTCCTCCCCTCCCCTATTTGTATAGCCTCAAAATGGTGGCCACAATAAATCTCAGCGGTTTTACTCTATCCTCCCTTTCTTCCTCCCGCTAACCCTGGAGCTGGGACCGTGTCTGTGTTGTCAAACGATGGGGTGCGAGGCAGACAGAGATAAGAAGAAATAGTGCTGTCTTCAGAGTAATACAGTGGAGGAGAGATGCAGTAGATTACGGCCCAGTTGCTGCTTTATATTCCTCTAAATACATCAGCAGTAGCATGTGTCAGCGTTACCAAAACCACTGTTCCATCATCCCATAGAAAACTACTCTTTAGGGCTGCCACTGACAGGGTAGACCAACAAGCAGTGCTGTCAACCCTCTTATTCTCATGCTTCCTCTCTCAACTGGCTCAGCTCCTCTACTTTCAGATACAGTATATTTTCTGCTCGCTCGCCGTTTCTTTCCACCCATAAATTTCCCAATATGGATTTTATTTTTTAGTATTCACAGACTATATTGGAAGACTTGATAGAAACACAGTGCCACAGGGTTACAATACATCACAGCGTTTCGTATCACAGTTTGTCCCTATAGTGCATGATCCAGAGCCAAAATGCCACACATTTTTCATAAATATCCCTCCAGTTTTAGCCTCTAGTTTACAGATGGATAGTGTGGCCTGGTCAGTATGAGAGCAGCAGTCCAGAACCCAGCTCTGCCGCTGCAATGTCATGCCCTTCATATGTCCCTCTGACAGACGGCTGTAAAAGTTTTCAGTGAGTTGTAAAAATGGAAATGGTGCCTCTAGTCTGGAATGGAATATGCCGCACGTGAAATTTATTTCAAATCTCCTCGGGAAGATATGGGTGGCGCTGGCTCCAGTGCTGTGTGCGAGTTAAATCACAGTCACTCTCCCCCTGCTCGCCATGCCTCTCCCTCCTCTTAATTTCCCTCTCACTATCCTGTTTAAAATTCATGGACTTTCTTATCTCTTTTTTTGGAAATGATAATTATAATTCCCCAGAGTCTGCCAAAAGTGCTTAAAAAACTTGATTGAGGGACACTCAGTAAGCATGTTCCTGTAAAAATATACGTGTAGCAGACTGATGAAGAACATGTCATGAACAACAGTCCAGATGTAACAACAATGCGAATTGAATGTTTTCCCATTCAAACTAATTTGAATGTAGTCATTTTGATTTGAACAAAAATGTGCAACATTGATTAATCAGTGTCTAAAATAGTAAAAAATAATAAATAACACTATTTAATTGTACAAATATGTATATATATATATGCATTGCACAAATTGTCAAAAAGCTTTCCAAAATCTTCGTCATTAGAATATATTGAAATAAATTACAATATGGTTAACACGTACATCAACAAAGAAAGGCCCCAGTAGCCACAATTCAGAATCAAACTATCTTACCTGTTACAGAGCTGTCCAGGTTGTCCATGCTAGACCCCGGTGTGTGCTCAATACCGCGGGGATGCCTGGCTCCATAGCCTTCATCCTCCTCCTCGTCCTCCTCCTCCTCATCCTCATCAGGCAGGTCAGTCTCCAGGTCTGAAACCATTGTGCTCGACACGTAGCCCACTGGAGGAGCTGGAGCCTGGGGAGGAAGTGAGCCTACCTGCATGTGCCTGGGAAGAGATAGTATATTAATCTACTGGAGTGAACATACAGTATATATATATATATATATATATATATATATATATATAGAGAGAGAGAGAGAGAGAGAGAGAGAGAGAGGAATGTAGAGGAATGATGAATATAGAGAGACTAAAGGGAATATTCAGTAGTTTCTACAACACAGGATGGCGAAAAAATGAGGATGTATGTGGAAGTGTAGAGCTAATTTTAGAGACCTCTTTCATATGTGAAGCGCTGAATAAATTTGGACAATTCCACTAATTCTACGGTGCTGCTTGCATGCTAACACAATGACCCACTAATTGCTGCTGTAGATGGTACAAAGGCACGCTCTCCAGGCCCGTCGACACAAGGCTGTCACCTTAGTGGCAACCCGCTCTGCTGACAGCCGCGTTTGTTTGAGGAGTGCAATGTCTTTGACGCATTTTGCAGTGGGAATTGGTTGTAATTACTGGCCCTCTGGTGTTGTCAGAAATGCTCTCTAACCAACATAGTCATTACTGGGTAACATGACATCTCCTTCCTGACAAGGCTTCCCTGCCCCCCCAACACACTTCACTGTTATGAATGAATGCTAGTCTCTCATTCTCTCTGCGTTGCCGACAGAATGAAGCATGGCCTTCATCTGACTTGCATGAGCACAACAACAATGGAATGTGCTGTATGGGTGTTGGGAGAGTAAACAACTGTGGGTAAGAAATTGTGTCTCTTAGAGTGAGCAAAATACAGTAGTCACTTGAGTGGTAGCACGGGCCCATTAAAATGAAATGATTAATGGGTTTATCTCCACTGCACACACAGTTGACATGAAGGATACTGCAGGACCAAAATAAATCCTGGCAGCAATACATGCAGAACAGAATGTACAGTAAGCATTTTAAAATGACAACAATGAATATATTATCAACTATAACAGTATTCATCTTTCTAGACATATAGATAGATAGATAGATAGATAGATAGATAGATAGATAGATAGATAGATAGATAGATAGATAGATAGAGACTAGGGGACGATTAAAGACTACAAATATTAATCAAAAATGTTTAAATCTTTATAATGCTGTTTTAATACTGCTGTGTTTACCATGTCTGTTTTGCCATGTCCATTTGGTATGCTCGGGTCAGTTCATCCAAATGGGCCTGGAGCATGGGCTGCATCTCATCCCGAGGAGAAGGGGTAAGGGTGGCTGTGGACTGCTGTCCAAAGGACACAGCAGCTGGGGAAGAGGCAACTCCTCGGATGGGCGGGGTGGGAACCCTCTCCTCCTCTTCCTCCAGCTCATCCTCCATGCCCTGGTGAAGATAGGTCTGCACGGGCATGGGCGGGCCCCAACCATCACTCTCATATCTGATGATGAGAAGAGATGTTTACTGCACAAAAGTTCTCACAGTAGTGAAATTGTGTATGCAATCTTTCATCTGATCTAGGCTGCAAGTAACAATTATTTTTATTATTGATTAATCTACAGATTATTTTCTCAATTGTTTGATTTATCATTTTGTCTACAAAATGTCAGAAAATATTGAAAAATACCCATTATAATTTCCCGAAGCCCAAGGTGGCATATTAAAATTCCTTGCTTTACCCGACCAACAGTCTAAAACCCAAAGACATTTAGGATACTTTCACATGACAAAGAAAAGCAGCAAATCCGCACAATAGAGAAGCTGAAATCAGAGAATGTTTGACATTTTTGCTTAAAAAATGACTAAAATGATCAATCAGTTATAAAAATATTTGCAGATTAATTTTCAGTCAATTGAGTAATTGTTTCAGCTTTATTCTGATCATCTATATTTGAAGAATAAAACGTCACCACAGCCAAAAAATGATAAATGTATCATAGATATTAAACACTCAATGCTCATTTATTTTAAAGCTATGCTTAATGAGAAACGAAATTGTAAAAAACACATGGACAGAAACAGAACTACAATAAGATCGTGTGATATTGTCAATGTCTCCAAATGTAAAAAGGTTACTGAAAAGGTAGGGGATAGTAAACAACATAAAAATATAAATATTTTAAGAGATATTCCTATATACAGTATTAACATTGAGCTTTGTGACCTTGTCCAACTTTTGTAAGAATTTGTTTTACGACAGTCCTGAGTGGAATTATGGAGGTAGTCAGGCTTCACTTCCTCATAGCTGTGCTTATACATGCTGAAATAATACTAGCCATAAAGAAAATGTTCATTAAAGAAATTTGTCAGTGCACACTCCATAGGACATAACTGTTTTAATCTGCTGCCATTAAGAGCAGCCTCAGATTTACAGTGCACAGGACTCTTCATTTGCCAGATAGCCTATTAAAGCAGATGACTCTCCCAGATTGGAAATGGGAGTAAGAGGACATAGCACCTAGTGGACCAAAGAGAGAGAGAGATACACACTATCAGTTAAATACGCCTCTGTTACTTTGTACCTACAGTAGATTATGCTTGTGCTTCTGTTGGATTCACTACACTGCAGAACATTTTAAAAATGTGTCAGCTGATTTAAAAAAAGTCATGTAATTAGTGTAGAGATAAACTAAAGAAGTGATTGGTATTGCATCAAATATCTGTAAGAACAGACTCTTTGGTGGCTAACACTCTGCTGGTATAAATCCCCTCACTCTGTCTCTCTTGTTTTTTTCTTTATGAAACAATGCAATTATGATTTTTTTTCCCCACTGTGGAATTCAGCAAATAGATTAATCTGAAACCATCTGTGTGTCTATGAGCTAGTAGCAGCAGGAGACTACTCGAACATTGTTTTTTTTTTCTCCATTTATTTTCCAGCCATGAAGTCATCCCATAGATTGAAGACAGGATCAGCAGATAGTTTGATCTGCAGCCATCTGTATATGAGTTTTTGTGTGAGAGCCTGTGTAACTGACAAGTGAGTATGTGTGTGTCTGGCTGCCTGTGGAGACTATACACACATTGATCCTCCACTTTTCTCCAGATGTACAGTAGTACAGTAATTAGCTGCAGAGAAAACAGAGCTGAACCCAGTTATTACATACAGAAATCTGTGGTGTTGCTCACGTTGGCAAGCACTGTCTTGTTTGTTCCAGACAGAAAGACACTAGACTCTCTACTACTGAGTAGTCAGAGGAGGAAACATAGAATGATAGCAATAAGCAAGCACAAGTCCATATACAACAGATTACAATCTCTATGAGTATAGTCAGTAGACAGTAGACAATACAGTAGACTGTATTTGAATCCACCATGAAAAAAAAAGTAAGGCTAAACTGAGTCTAAATAAAAGCTGTGTAAATGTTAATGGTCTGTGTGGAAATAGGGTTAGTTAACTGAAATAGAGCAGAGGGGTTTAACAATAGGAATATACAAGTCAGGGCCATAGTGCATGATTTTTCTTAAAAACTGGAGGTTGTGTATATAATGGGAGAAGGTCCAGGTGACAATTAAATTGGCTTTAAATGTCTATGAAAATAAATGAGAAAGATATTGACTTAAATCTGAAATGCTCTCTTGGCCATTTTGCATGCACTTTTGAGACAGTCCCTAACTTCAGCTTGTCAGTTTCCCGTCGCGCAAAGTGCCAGGCTTCAATATCTGATCATGAGGTAAAAATTAAAACCAGTGCAACATCAGTCAAGTTTTATCCTGCACTCATCACAAAATATAATATTACTGCAAAGAATCATTATGTTTTTCGTATCTGTTTAGAGCGCATTATTATATCCGAATAATGCATTTTATTTGTTTACATCCCTAGTAGACATACCCTCCTCCTTCATGATGCTCATTGGGATAATGGTCCATCTCCGTGCCAGGGAGAGGGTGAATAGGGGGAGGGGGGAGGGGAACATTGGCCCAGTTGGACCCATTGGCTTTGGTGGGTTTGGAGCCAGCCTTGGTCTTCTTCTTCTTTCCTCCTTTTCCACCTACAAAAAGAAGGGGTGAATTTAAGAGACACAGTCATTGAAAATTAGATTGTAAAAGAAAATCCATTAAAAACTAATATACAAGTGGGGTAGCATTGCAAATTACAGTAGCTGCTTTTGCCATGTGACAAATGCGTATTCTAAAGAAACTCAATTTGATCCAAACATGCTACTTGGGTTACAGATCCATTTGGACTCAGTTTCAACATACCCTTGGAAAATCATACACAATTTCAAACACAACATTTCATTGGGCTCCTGCCTGTCAGTGCTTACACAGAAAAGCTCAAGGTTGCCTGATGAAAAGGATGCTTCCATTGATTAATTGGCTGAAAAGCCTCAAATCTCCATAGAAACAGGAGAGAACGGCAGTAAACGAGGCTGAGGCAGACCTTTGTGCTCCACCCATCCCTCAGTGTCCCCTTTCACACCAGGCTTTGGGTTCCACAATGAAATATCTCACTTCACAGCATCATCATAATGAATGGCTTGTGTAGTGTCAGTGTGTCCCTAATGGAATTCACTGAGAGTCTATTACTACTTTCATTTCTTTTATTACACCGGAGAGCTACTAACCCCATCCATTTCCACTCATATCCCTCCAACACCAGATTCTCCTCTGTCCCATCCATCTTTATAAATCTGCCAGCCAGGTCAATACTGGGTTTTATACGATTTGGACACTGTGAAAGAAACCTTTTTTTCCTTTAAAACACATTTGACTTCAAGCCCAAGTCTGTTTTTAAATTGAGGTTTAGTATATACATATTCTTGAAGACTAAGTCATGCTGATAGAAAACTGACTTTTATTATGATTAGATCATTATGCAATTTAAAATACTTATAAACTGCTAAACTTATAAACAAAAACACAAACAAGATCATTTATTTATATTAACAACTACATTCAGAGCTGTTTTTGTCCTTATTTACTAGCAATTTATCAATTTAAGAAGAACATCTGTTTTTGGATGGTTAACATTTGTTACTAGCTCCTTTAGCAATTATTTACTCACTGGTATATGTGGAAATACATTATTACAACATCCACAAAGGCAAGAGCTCTTTATGAGGCAAATCGATAACATTTGCTCCAACACAACTTGGGCACAAACATTGTTTTGCCTCTGTTAATACAGGTAACATTCAAGATTGGCTAAACATACACAATAATGATTTTAAAATGTTTCTTTGACATTACTGAAAATGGTTGGCACTGCTATATCATGCTTAGATGCAGGTACAGTACATTGATTCAGTACACAATCTATTCTTTGTCAATGGCAGACATTAAAACTGCTGCATGTACAATCAAAAGATAAGAATTTGAAATGTACACTTTGTTTTATCGCATCCCATATTGCCTCACAATATCTATCCAGTTTATCACACGCTTGCATTGCATCTCCATGTTGTGTTATCATATCCTATACCATCAATTTTTGAGCCTGGAGGTTTATTAATATATAACTTTTCTGTCATGCTTTATAGATTGTGCATATGGAAGGGAAGTAGAAGACATACTGAACAGTATTTGCATATATACATCCATTTGTGGCGGGTTGAAGTGCCTCTCCACCAGTAAACGCCTTAAATCTCGATCCAGGAAATACCTTGAACTGACATCACCAGACATAGAGACTAGTGGGAGCCATCTTAAGGAAACTCTGTTGAACACATTTGTATCTGTCATCTGTTGGTTACCCTTCACTGCCAAAGGCCTGTAATCACTTTTCCCAGTCCCGCAAAAAAGCTGCCAATATTGCATCTTGTGCAATGTAACATCACGCACTCCAATGTAATCTAATAAACTGACTTGACTCAGGCGCAGTAAAAAGTAGATCACTGTCATTGAAAGAAACTTACAGAAGCAATGAGGTACATTTCTATTGATTTTGATGGAAGACAGATGCCAGAGGGATACAAAACTCTGTACAATATGTTTTAAGTTCAGAAAATTCTGATTATGGTGCTATTATAAGTATTTAACCGGCAAGAAAAACAAAAACATTTCAAAGATGAGCATGGTAAAAATGCTGGGGCAGGGGAGGAAATATCAGGCATGAGGAGATAGAAGAGGTGTCAGAATAAGATTGATAAAGAATGGAAGTAATAAAAGAAACAACTGTAAGCCCAAGGCAGGGGGCACCAGTGTAAGTATAGTCTGAAAGTAATTGGGTTTCCTAATCGTACCTCTGGGCGACGCTTGACTTTTACCAATAAATGGTGAGCTGACGTGATTGTTCAATCATCCTTAGTCCCTCCACACAAGACCAGCCATCAATATTGTAAATGAGCCTTTTCTAGGGAAGGATGGTCTGGCACTGGAATTACAACAGCTCACCCCAAATATGAAAAATACAGAGAGAAGCTGTGGCTAGGAGCTATACAGGAATTACACAGCGAAACCATCTCCTCTGACAAAACTGGGCCTCTCTTCAAAGGGGAACTCAAACTAAATATAGATTCAGCGTTGGGTATTTATACCCAAGGTTTGGGCGCTCCCAGCCTATAACTGTAGGGCTGCATAGCCTTGAGCTTGCTTTGTTTTCATTGGGTGCGTCAGTGCTGGGGGGGAAAGCCACAGAGCAAAGACTCTGACTATGCAACCAGATATAACTTAAAAGTGGGAGAATAATTTCAAAAAGGACATCAAAATAACTGAAAGTCATGTATCATCATTTTTTAAATTAGTTAAAAAAAAAAAAGGTGAGATGCAACATATAGGGAGAGTGCAGGAGCACAACAGGTAGCACACAACCATGGACTTCACATAATCATGGACTTCACAGAGTGTGAGGGGAGTGCGGGAGTCTTCAGGGTCTCAAACAGCTACAGAAAACACCAGCTACCGCTTCTCCCCTACACGAAGAAAGGTTTTAATGAGCAGCTTCATGTCCCCAGTGGAGATCCATGCTGCCATGAAAGCTGCTCTATTTCTGTTCCTTTTCATCCTGCTCTCTTCCTTCAGACCTGACATTCATTATTCCTTCCATCTCCTTAGGGAGGGCAAGGCACCACTGTAACTTCAACCGTTGCCCCCTTCAAATGCTGAGTTTACTTTGGTTGAGGTCTGAATTAAATCTTAGCTTGTGCTGATTCAAATTTCCATCATTGTTGTGAGATGTAGCAGTGTACAGCATATACATATAGAAGACATACAGTATATAGTCAGAAACATATTGTAGTGCTTATCTCCTGTTTAATATAGCAACGGGTCTAATGAATATCACATCTTCTGCTAATTGACTCACTTTCATAGCATTTTTAATACGGATACTTACAACCTCTTTTGGTCTTATTTAGATATTTAATATTTTACCATTAATCATGCAAAGCTGTTCACCAAACTACCTGAAATAGGTACTAGCCTACATTAAACTATTTACATTCCTCTAATCTTTTTTGATATAGATTACTATGTTAGGTTAAGTGGACAGACATTGACCAATTTGAATAGCTAAAACAATATATTTGTTACTGTGTATCAAATGCCATTCATCTGTCTCCCTCACAATATCCACGTACTATAAGCGTTTATATTCTTTCCTTTTATTTAACTCATAAAAAACTTATTAAAGGAATAGTTCACATTTTGGAAAATAAGCTTATTCACTTTCTTGCCCAGTGTTAGATGAGAAATCAATACCAACCTCAAGTATGTCTGTTAAATATGAAGCTACAGCCAGCGTAATTCATACATTACATCTTGTTTGTTTAATCCGTACCAAAACTGAAGTGTAGAAGTGACAAGTTGTGGTACGGTGCTAGTAGGTAGATTTTATTACCTTTGGACAGAGCCAGGCTAGCTATTTCCCCCTACTTCCATTCTTTATGCTAAGCTAAGCTAACATGCTGCTAGTTGTAGCTTATTTAGCACACAGAGGTGAGAGTGGTATTGACCTTATTATCTAACTCTTTGCAAGAAAGTGAATAAGAGTATTGTCAAGAGTAAATGTCAAGCTATTCTTTAAAAGAATATTCTCTGATACATTATACTGAGCAGGCATCTTTTCTGATTACGTTTCTCTTCATCTCATGAAATTATAATACAGCATGTGCCAAGCCCAGTCCGAGCCCTCAGTAACCTGCGTGTCTATGGTAAGAATCTGCCTGTAAGGCATGGCCACTTCACATCCTTCTCTCCAGCCCACTGTGTGCCAGAGGATTGAATTAGAGACCAGTTAAGGCAGTGGCTTGTAACTAGATAAAAGAGGAGAGTGGAGGGGAGGCAGGCAGAGGGCTGCCTTGGTGTCCTATAAATGACATTGTAATTCTCTGAACATGGGTTTTAGTGTAGTCAGCCACCATTAGGGGAAGAGGGAAAAAGGGAGGTATTTTTGCCACTTTACCCAGCCAAGCATCTCTAATGGTGTGTGTGTGTGTGTGTGTGTGTGTATATGTGTATATAGTCCAGTCTGTCTGAAAGACTCCCTCTGCCCCTATTCCCGTCTGCTCACTGACACAGTGAGAGACAAAGCCTTTACAAGGACCGGCAGTGATGGCAGAAACCCAGCATTAGCACTTGCTGCCATATTCTGTCAGGAGATCAGAGTACTATTCTTTCTCTCTGATTTAAATGTCTTGTTTCTTTATGCTCCAATAAGCTGTCAACTCCTATCCAATATCACAACAAGGCTACATACAGTAGCAGCTATTGTACTCAGAACCCCATATAATCCCAAAAAATACTTAAAGCATTCACATGTAATGAACTGTAAGCAGTGGGAGCTGAGTGAGCAAAGCATCTCTGGTGAGGGAGAGGGACTGTGTTTTCTTAGATGTCAGGTTAGTACATGCAAATAACAGATCAATAAAGCAATTAAGACATCACTCAATCATAAAGTCAAGCGGCTGAGCCCCAGAGTGTCCCAGTTTGCTTTATAAGATTCTTCGCTGCATAAACCAACCTGAGAGACTGCCGCTTCGCTCTGAGCTGTTGTGAGAGCTGGTGGTGCTGAAATCTTGTGATTGGTTGTGGGGTATTCTATTAGACAATCCTTCGGCCAATCGGTAGTCAGGAATGAAAAGGAGGGCTACAGTGGGGGTTAAAGGGCAAAAATAACAGTGGCATCAGGTGACTGGCAGTTAGCACAAGCACATGCAAACATGCAGTTAGAGCATTAAGCAAGCAGGAAATATTCATTCACTTTCTGATTTGTATGCTACAGACGATATATTCGCTGGACAAATTTGATTTGTTGTTGATTTGAAAAACATAGTGCTAATCTTTCACAAAACTCTTTTCAATTTATGAAATTGGATAAATGAGTCAATAGTGGAGATTCTAATTCAATATTTGTCCCCTTCAGAGAGATAATAATCATAGATAATCATATGTGATCATACTTCTTGAAATAATGCCAGGGAGAATTAGAAAAGTAGTTTTTAAAGATTTATTGCATTAAAGGGACTATGTAAAAACTATAATGAATCTGTTTTAGACTGTTGGAAAATGAGCTAATAAATATGCATTAAAATACAGCGGATGAATACTCATTACACCTTAAGTATGAAACTCCACTCTGCTTTAAAAGATCCTGCATCAAATCCACGGTAATTAATTTGGATTATTTTCTTAAATATTAGTCAAGCTAAAATGGATTGGCAATTACTCTGAAACTGAAGGAGGAGTGGTACCATCATGAAAACAGGCAAGAAAATGGATGGATGTCTTAACTGCACTACTCCTTCATGAGATGTTTATTCAACCTTGGAGATTAACCAAGATGATGTCTGCTGAGGGAAAAATGATCCTCTCTTTAAGACAACCTCCTCCCAGCCACAGCGGGTTTGGAAAGGCTTCAGATACTTGGTGGAAAAGTTGGCCATCTTGCTACAACTGTAAATGTGTGGCTTGTGCTCTAGGTTAATTCATTTTGTTTTTGATGTCACATGATAAGATACTCTATAAACACTTGCTGAACCTCACACACGAGGGCAACGGCATCCCCACAAATCGCCATTAGGACACTCACTTTCTCAGTGTAACTTACTGTTGTTGCAGGAGTTCTTGTCGGGCAGGGAGTACCCGAGGTTGGCCATCTCCTGCTTGGCCTGGAGTGAGGCCTTCCACTGGGCCTCGGGCAGGTCCACAGCCAGCTCATGGATGCTGCTGGAGTGGAGAATCTGGGTGGTGGCATAGGGAGTGGCCTGGCATGTTTGGCCAGGGCTGTTGTAGTTGGCTTTGGTGGTGAAGTCTATGCTGCTGTAGATGGCTCCATCAGAGAGCATGGTGCCTGTCTTATCCCCTTGCCCAGTGGGGAGATCTGGAAAGGAGGAAGGGAGGGAGTTTACAGGATAGCTGTTCTTGAAAAGAAATGTCCAGCTCAACTGTAACCCTGGAGTATTTGAATAAAAACCTGTCTGTTTTGTATGGCAGATAAAGAGAAGATGGCCATCCCTGCATGTGGTCCTGGAGTGTTATGGAATTACAGGCTGGGCCTTGGTGCTTTCAGGTCAGCTCACATTTTAAGAAACAGCACTTAACAGGATCACCTCATTCAAAAAATTCATCCCAGTTATTCATGCAATCCAACCCTCAGCCTCCCAGTCCCTACACATGTGTGGATATCTCACTCCCCTCCCTTCTCTGTTCATATACATGAGGGGTAATGCTGCTGCTCTGCATGTGTGTGTGTGATGACAGAGGAAGGGAGGGAGAGAAAGAGAGAGATAGGAAAGAGCAACCAGACTCTCCGTAGTGCATGGTTTGCATGCCCAGTGAAGGGGAGATGATGTAGAGCCATGGCGTTAGTGTCCGCATCTGCGCCAGTCAAGCTGTGCCTGTCCTTCACGACTGGCTGCTTAAGACCATCGTTTCAAACACCCATCCACCCCCTGCTCCTCTGCCTGTCTCTCCCCTCACATTCTCTTGCTCTGAGGTATGGGCTATGACACCAGGCTGGACTATTTGCCATTACTCAGCCTGGTGACAGTGGAGGCCCTGCTGTTAATGCTCTAGCTGTCCTCTGATGTGATATACAAATATATACCCAATACGCAATATGTATATATGTATACATCTTGCATGCATATATGTACATGATGAACAGGAGATTCGGCAGAACAGAAAGGAAGGCAGGCCATCATCTTTCATTTCTCATGGTCTCTTTCTCAAAGCACCTGAGACAGCACCAGGGCACTCACCTCCTCGGCCAAAGTTACTCAGGTCATTGGGTCCCCCGGAGCTGCTGTTGACAGGCAGGCTGGTGGCTGGCCAAGAGTCCGCTAACCAGGGGTAACCTGGGTCACTGGCATTCAGGAGGCCTGGCCGGCTAGGCAGAAACACAGGATGAAACGCTAGATTAAACATAGGGCGTGAAATTACATTAATACAAAAAAAGATCCCCAATTGCTTATTATGCATAGTTTAATTCTGCATTATGTTACCAGATTCAGAAATAATGAATAAAAAACATGACAGCAATCAGCAGTGAGACAATGTGAAGACCAAAAAAATAATAAAAAAATATGTATGTTTAAATGTTACTTTCTGCATAAGAATGTGTGTTTGTGTGAGATAAGCTTGCCGTGAGCCACTGAAGCTAATGAAACACTTCTGAGATAGGGGGAAAATACTGTACGGATACATTTCTTCCCCCACAAAGTTGGAATTCCTTCAGGCAAACACAGCCCTTTATCTCTCTGTTTCTCCTGCTGTGTCTTTGTCACATTCCCTGAGTTATTAATGCAAAAGCACACTGTGGAGACACTAATTCATGCATTTGCTCTCTGCACACATGTGCAGCAGTGCATGCGGACACCCACATGTATAAGTTTCCTTATTCATTAATATCGTGTACAATCTGCTGTGTTTTCCCATCAACCCCTTGTGGTGACGTCCAGACAGTCTAAATCTTATTTGATGAGACGTCAAACCACGGTCCTAGCCCGCCATGATGCCCCGACCCACTTGTGGGATGCCTGCATATGGGAGAGGGCAGCTCCATTTAACAGGTGTTGTGTCCCTCCTGAGGGGGTAAGAACCATAAAAAGCAGCCATTAAGACTTTAACCTGTCATGGGTGACTGCTGGGAGGCCATTAGGGCCACTTTACTGTACAATCACGTCTGAGGCTCGTTACCATGGGTAACACAGATGGAGTTAAATGAGAATGAAAGATCGAGTTAAATGCCTTTGTTTATGTGTCACTTCATTGATCCATCATACCTGCTTTTTTCCAATGACTTTGCATTGAAATTAATTAAAATGCAAAAAAAACAAAAAACCTAAGAATGCATAAACACTACTTCAGTAGAGGAAGGATACAAAATAAACACATTTAAAGCAGACATAAGACCCTCAACAAAACTATTGGCAGTATTTTGCTGAGGGTCTCTTTTATTCATGTTTCCCTGAGAAATCACACCCTGCATTGGTCAGACAAGCACCACATGTGATGAAGCGGATGGCAATGCCTTCTCAGAAACACAGCACACCCCTCTGTCCGTGCCCGGCAGTGCTGTATGTAGCACTGCAGATACACATGTGCACTCTGAGGAGCTGCGGAGCACAGTAGTTAGCAGCCAGGCTGCCTGATGGATTTTTTTGTCTTAGCTCCAGTGAGGTGACGTGTTGGCTCTGAGGGACTGGGAGAGAGTCAAGCCCTGAGGACAAGGGCAGGTAATGGGCATGCTGCAGTCAGTCTCTCCCTCAGCCACAGGTTCTAATGAGAAGAGCTGTTCCACAGAGGGGGGAGTCTAAATGAACTGCAGCCCTTGCAAGCCAAGAGCCCTCGCTGTGGCTCCTGAATGCCAAAACAGGCCCTCGGGGGAGACAAGTCATTCAAATTGATGGCTATGCATCAGACAGATGCACTTTTATAGGGTAATACATCTCTCCACGTCCTTCCTACCTCTGTTTCTGGCTGCCATGTTCCCCCATTGCCATCATTCTCTCTCACCATAGCATCTTTCCCTAACCCTATTTTCCTTTATTTTTCCCTTATACATCTCCACCTCCTCTTTCGACACCCCCCTCCCCCACCTCTTGTGCGCTTAGCATCTGTCAGACTAAAAATTCCAAGCAGCTGAAAAAGAAGAAGAAGAGGACTTTGTTCTCTTTTGTCGACTCCAGCAAGCCTGCACCACAAATGTACACTGTCTAAAGTAAAAGACCATGCCTTTGACTCATTACTTGTCCCACTTGTCCTGTGTGCTCCAGCGAGTCCTCCCCCAGCCCACTAGAGAAAGACCATTTGAAAGACAAGGAGCTGACAGTGGAAATGGCTGCATCGTCCTTGTATTTATCACACAGCAGCATTCCTGCTAAGGATAATTAGAATAAGACTGATTTCTACTGGGTATATTTGTTATATGTATGTGTGTGTGTGTGTGTGTGTGTGTGTGTGAAATGGCTGGGTTATGGGGAGCGGTATAGGGGGTGGACACCGATCATACATCTAATGAAAAGTCAACACATAACTTTTAATCCCTGCCCAACGTAGGATGGATGGCAACCTTGGTAGATAAAGTTTGATTTGGAGCGTTTCCCCTTGCTGTTAGATATTTCAGCTACTTGTGATGGGTAGGACACCATAAATACTGCCTAAGATGCCTGACACTGAGCTTCCCATAAATAAGCCAAGTGAGAGATATTAATTCCAAAGCAACTTCATAAATCAGGTGTTTATGGTCCCACAGACTAGTGAATGGAACTTGGATTAAAAGTCTAGACATTAGCTAACACTTAGAGCAATGGGAAACACAGATTACTTTCTAGATTAACTCTCAGGGAACATCTCAGGATCAGCATTCAGATCCTGAGATGCAAAGGAATCTCCATAGCAACAGTGTTAGTGAAACCTGCTCACTGCAATGCTCAGCCCATTCTCCCCGCCTATAGGAATGAATCTGCTTTGCTAAAATATTGATCAGTGTCGAGATAGGAAGTTATTACTACCTCCTAATTACCATCTCCCTATTGGCAGGGGGATAAGGAACGAGCCCTTATCGGCTTTTATCAATTTCAATTGAGCAGCCAAAGTCAAATCGTCCAGGTCTACCAATCTGCAGCCTATTCATCTTCCATGAATCATTTATTTTGTGATCGATTAAGTGTAATTGTTCAGTCAGGGCAATTTGGCAGGAGCCAATGAGAAACTGGAAACAGACGCAGCTTCATTTGCTATTGTCTAATTAATGCAATAAACATCTCATGTAACAAATGAACACATTTTCCTCTGATACTCTGCTTCTCATTTTCACTCTCAGGGCAGATGGGCAAGTTGCAACATCTGGGATTTGATGGCACTGGAGTGACTAACGGATCAGAGGCTTGTGTTAGAATAAGAGTTCCAGACTGCATCCTATTCCAGTGTTGTGAAAATTGTGGCAGCCGCTGCTACTGACTAAAGATATGACAAATATAGAGCACCACAAATACAGACATTTCAAATCCCATTCGCTGGAGTGAGAATCAGAACCACTTATGTGGAAAATTGAAGGAAAAACACTACAGCAGAAAGTAGATGAGAAAAGGCATGGCAAGTGGCGTGGCTAATTCACTGAGATCATGCTGGCAGCTCACGGAACAATATAGGCAAAATTGTCCATTGTGGCTTCCAGTCATACACACACAGTAAGGGAAAAAAGTAAAATACAAAAAAAGCATACAAATATAAATTCTGCAACCAGACTGCAGAACAAACACATTCCCAAAAGCCCAGAGACACACAGGGTCAGATTTAGTTGGCAATCTCTCGCTGAGTGTTTGAGATCTGGAGGCTTTACCTAGTCAGGTGTGATAAGCAGTAGATAGACAGAAGCCCGAGACTCTCAAGGGAGTCTCTTGAATACCCACAAAAGCTCAGTAACTGGTGTCATTGAGATTGCGCCCTATTCTATGTAGCCCCTCTCTCTTTCACCAACACACACTGAAATGGAGCAGGCTGTATGAGGGTGCAAGCAGGGTACCTCCACACATCTCTCCCCTGGGTAATTATTTTTACATTATTACATGTGCTCAGATCCAAGCCGCCCACGCGAGGTGACAGGCAAATTTATCACTCCAGAGGGCTTTTGGGTTGCCTGTAGCCAGCAGCGGAAGATAAATGACAAAATAAAAGCACTCTCTGCTTAAATTGTTTCTGTTAATTCTGTTGAGGAGATTTATGAGTTCATCTATCGATGCATGAACGGAGATGTGGTAGAAATGTATATTTGTATGCTGGTTTGCATGGCAGGCACACAAACAGGTATTGGTTATCTATCAATCTATCAGCCATTTATCAGTTTTAGATCACAAGCAGCTTGCTGGAGACTTAACGCATGACCATGGAGGAAAGCTTGTGTTAAGACATGTAAAGCTTAGGGCAGAGAGAATGAAATTATAAAGGCGGGAAGGTATTTTTTATTTTCTTGTGATATTACACTTTGTTTCTGGTGGGACACTCACCTTCCATTGCTCATCAGACCACCATCAACTCTCTGGAATGTCACTACAGTCAGAAAAGAAAGAAAGAGGAAAAGGATGGAGGGAAAAAAAAGACAAGGCCAGATATTAAGTTTTTCTAGTATAACACATAGCAAACAACCAGGATTTATTTCCACAATTAAGATGAGATACATTGTCTCTTCAGTATTGTCCAGTTTGCCCTTGTGCTTCAACAGCTATGTATTCATCTGTTCACTTTTTCTTACACTTCTAGATACTTGATGGATTCACTAAGGGATGCAGATGTCCCCCTTCGTCCAATGCCTTTCATGAAAATTAAAAAAAAAAGTGCAATGATGAGGATTGCATATTGCTTTGCATAAGCGGAGGCATGTGTTCCTCAAGGACAAGATGTCTGTTGAGAGGCAAAACTCATTTCATCTTTCTTATTTTGCTGCTGAGTTATTATCAGATTTGTGATTAAATCTCAGCCAAAAAAATGATTAGAAAAGGCAGAGGGCTCATTAATCACGTTGAGTTTTCTATCTGCAAGCGTGGAGGCTGAGTTACTGATCCTTCAGCAAGCAGGGCTCCCCAGAAGCCATACATGTGGCCTGTTCCATTACAGTGATCTATAGATAACAAGGGCCGCTCTTTGTCAGCGGCTAGTAAAACTCCATGGCTCAAAGTGAGAGGCGGCTGTGAAGGATCCATTTCATCTCTGTTCAACGACCATGATGACAAAGCAGCATCAGGGGTTCTAAGCATGTAAGAACTTCAATGGATCACAGGAAACACAGAAAAGCAGCAAGAGTTTTGGAAATCACCGCATACCGATGGGGGAAAAAAAAGTGAGGAGGGAAAGAAGAGAGCTGGTTTAATCAAGAGAGAGAAGGAGAGCTGTTAGCAATTTGGCTCATTTGTTCCACAGATGGAGATTAAAGAGAGAAGGAGGCTGAACATTCCTCCTCTCTTTTCTGTTTCGTTCAGGTTGATTCCACAACAAGCCCAGGCATGGGCGAGAGAGGGGGCTTTTCTGTGGGTGACGTAGCAGCACAGATGACAGGGAGAGGAAACTCCCACAATAGATTACAGAGGCTGCTAACAAGACATTTTAATGCATCATCAACATTACCTAAGCTTACTTAATCAAATATTCTCTCTCATGAACATGTTTTTAGGATTTTAAACAAGAAAAACACAATTTAAAACTTGTCTAGTATACATGTCGGAACAGTTGATAGTTTATTTACTGCATTAAGGTTTAAGCTACTGAATAGCAGCGAGTGGAATTAAAATACTTACTGCTAACAAAGGTTTTACCCAGATAAAACCAACATTGCAGGTCTTCTTGAATAAAATATAGCTTTGACAGCTTGAGACAGAGTTGGCATTCCTTATTCAGTCATAGCCAAAGCCATTTCTCTTTGTTCCACCACCAACAAACTTGCATTAGAGAATTCTCTGTCGTTTGAGAGAGGACTGACAGGAGAAGGAGGAGGAGGCGAGGGGAGGCTGTGCAGCGGGAAGGCCTCTGAAGTCCCTATCTGTGCTCAGGCACATTTCTGGGCTGCTGTGGAATACTTTTATGTTAGCCAGAGTGACATGGCGGCATAGCTGTGCTTCTCGCCTCCGTCTTCCAGATAAGCACTTTCTCCAATATGAATACAGATTAATCCCCTTTAATAAGCATTAAGGGGGGTGGACATAATCAGCGTATAAAAATTCCATCAAATCTCCTTCCTGCTGGCCATGTGCCTCAACAGTGTAGTGATTTACCCCTCCTGTACTGACAGCTTTAGGAGGCTGAGACAGGACACTCTTGATACATCAACTAATTGTCAATACAGAGAAGAGCAGCACTGTAAGACTCTTCAGCCGCACTCTGGCTCATGTTCTAAATATCACCTCACTCTAACTCTATAATCTCTGCTATATTTGACCTTGTTTTGCGCTTGCTACTCAAAACTCTTTTAGTGAAATAACCTGCTTCCTCTCTGAGGTGTGCTTCTAATTTAAAGTTTCACTAACATATTGATGTTCTCCATAATCTGTTGTTACAGCTGCTTTGGAAATACCAGAGTAAATTAGGTTTTTAGCTTTAGGCTCCACAGGGACCACATGGCTACATGTATACTTTACCAAATATTTTTATTAGTTAAGGTTGTAAGTAAATCCAGGAAACAGAGTGAAGGGCACTGACCCCTGACTCATTGTACCACAGCTATCAGATACACTGATACTGTACAGTACAGAGGACTCTAGGCATCATTTTCATATGAATCTGTAATTCCTTTTCTTCTTTTGCTTTCTCTTTACACCCAACTACTCAGTGTCTTTGATAGGCTACTCTTCTCACAGTCCACTCCATCCACAGACAGAGTCTGATCTGTACAGGGTTGGTGCCACTCAGGCTTAATTTGGCAGAAGACAGATGGTGACAATATAACACTGTTACACCATCAAAATGGCTTTAGTTTGCCAATAAACAAAAGACATTTAACCAAGGTAGTCAAATATGTATAGTCACAATAGAGGGGGAAATCATCACAAGTAGAACACAAAAACTAAACGAAGGAAAGGAAAGGAAGGAAAAGGGAGTAAAAAATAAAATACACCACCCAGCTGCATAACTGACACCTATGGAGAACAGATGTGTAAATTACAACCCGATCCGAGTCTTAAAAAGAAAACAGATGAATAAGATTATTGGTGGAACAGGAAAATGGACAGTCTTATCCTGCACCACAAGACTGCCACAAAAAAAGATACACAAGACAGGATGAAATAGGGAGCCATAACAGACATACACACAAATACAACACAATATGTAAATAAGGCTGTAGGTTTGGCAGGAATAAGGGCTTAAGTTTGCAGGGCTCTGGTCATGGCCAATAGCAAGTCTACATTTCTTTGCTTCTCTGGTTGGTTAAATTGCTTTCATGATTATGAAGTTTGGATTTGCATTAGCCATGACCATCAGTCTGACAATCCAAGCATATATACTATAAGCGGGCAGGAGATGAATCTGCGTTGAGGTGGGGTGATGAGACGGGACAAATGAACAGTACCTGCAGGGGTGAAGGTGAAGGACTGAACTGCAAAACAAGAAGACAGAGAAGTTGTGCGTTAAAAGCCTGCAGAGATAAGCGGTGCTTTAGGGGTATCTGCACACTGGGGACGGGTCAAGCCGAGAGGCGCTGAGGGTCAAAGAATGTAAGACCACATTGTCACCCAGTGTGCAGAGCGACAGCCAGGAAAGCAGCCAGCTCAGAGGCCACAGAGGTGTACAGACGGTGGCACAAACCAAAGAAAACACACAAACACATAAATGCAACAAACAGAAATGAAGAGCAAATTAACCAAAGCAGCTTAGAGCAGCTGCCACTGTGCATGCTCTTTTTGACTTGGTAAAAATAATAAGAAAAAACAGCTACATAAAGGTGTTTTTCTCTTGAATTTCTGCTTGTTAATAAGGCAAGATCTAATGTTAGAATATTGTGTTGCACTGATTGCAGCACTAATGTGTCAGTTCATTACCATTTTCTGCTCTCTAATTAAATCTTGTACCCTTGGCAGTTTATGTGGACTTGGTGGTTGCTAGTATTGACTGGGGGTCACTCAGTAAGATGTCAGGGTCAGTGTGTGGGAGGAGAGCTGGACACACTCCAGCTTCAGTGACCAGCAGAGAGTCCAGTCTGCCCACTCAGCTCGACCACCCTGGGCTATTAACCAACACTGTGGGTGGATTTGTCAAAAGCTGTAGCCCTCTGGAAATGATTCACACTGACATCTGTCTCCCTGTTGAGCTTTAACACCATAGCCATTTCGACCTCGCTGCTAGCAACTTCTATGATGTTTCATCAAAACTGTACTGATTAAGACTGAAAGGTGATAATGTAGTAGTGAAATACTCTTGCTTTGAGAGAGAGAAAAAATAATTAGCTGATGAATGGCAGGATTTTCCATTGTTTGTTAAGGCACAAGAGTGCAATCAGTGTAAATGTGCATAGGTGACTATGAGACTATGATCAGGCTAACCTGCGTAGTTGCTGAGGCCCTTTCTCTTCTTTCTCCTCCAGTACAGCCAGATGCTGAAGCCCATGAGGATGACCCAGCAGGCCCCTCCAATACCGGCGATAAAAGCAGGCTGTTTCACCACATCAGTGATCTGTTCTGTGATGCTGTTGTTCCGGTTCCCATGTATAATCACGTCCCGAAACTCCTTACCTGAGGGCACAGGGGATAAACAGGCAACATTAATGTGATGCTGGGTGGATGGTTACTGGAGAGAAACAGGAAATAACAGTGCTGTTGTGCATGATTTGCTGCTTCAAGGTGAAAGTTAACACATTTCCCATGTAATACTGAAGGGCTTGAGAATGTTACACTTTTTCACTGTTCAGAAATAACACCTATAGATACATCAAGACAGGGTTAGGGCTAGATTAAGCTCAAAAACTAGGTCTGATGAATTTCAGCTGAGATATTGACCAGGGGAGCCGAACATAGATCTAAAGGATGTGCAGTGAAATATAATGTACAGACTGAAAAAGACAAAGCCTAAAAGCTTATAACAAACCCCCAGGTGAGCAGGTTGTTTGCTTAGCTCAGCCCCTAATTCACTCCGTTGCCGGTAAAACACACCATGCGAAATGAGAGGAGAGGATCCTGGCCTGTATTGATCTCCAATCGCAGCTCACCCTGACTAGTCTGCTTGACAGTATTTCTTGGAGCATGATAAGAGCACAAACAAATGTTCCCACACACTGACAGGAACAAATACCCGCTCATAAAGATGAACATACATATATTATACGTGCATGCATGTAAAGTTGCACAAATGCTCTTCATCTTTATATTACTGTGTAATCACATGAACACACACACATTCGCACATCCACAGACACGCAAACACACAATATATTATAACTGCAAGCTTGGGGCTCTGCTCTCGGAGATGGATTATGCGAGTGACACTGGGGAAATAAGAACATGCTACAGGCCAAGCCATCAGTTATGGGTCAAATCAGGCACAATCTGCCTCAGCTCCACATAAATCATATATAGTCAGGCCACATACCAAAATAGTAGTATTTTAACAATATTATCCATTTGGCAATGCCTAGTATTTAATGAAAACACACACTATTGGTTATTCTGCTGAAATCATCCACTGACTCTGAAATATGATATTATTCTTTGTGAACACTGATGGGAAAAAACTTAAAACTGGAAAGTTGTGAATGCTTTTTTATCAATCAATCTTACCGATGATAATAGTCTGAGGTTCACTCTTGACTCCAACCCCTGCACTTGTGCTGGCAGCCACTTCCACCCGGTACACCACTCCCACTTGAAGCCCGCCCACCACCACTGAGCGTATGGCTGCATCCACCGTCTTATTTACATGGAAACGTGTCTCATTCCCTAGACACCAGATCTAAAGCAGAGAGGGGGAAAAATAAAGAGGCAGTTGATTCCATTTGGCTTTGTATGAGTTAAATGAGAATCCATGCTGACCTGCTGGGACAAACCTTGTATTCTTGGATGATGCCGTTCTGGTGGTCTGGTGGAGGGGGGTCCCAGGAGATGCTAATGGAAGTGCTGTTCTGGTTTCCCACAGTCAGGACTGTTACCTGCTGAGGAGGGGCACTGGGGGCTGAAGGAGGAGGCACAAAATAACCACGTCAACAATCAAATACACTACTCATTGAACAGGAGCTCATTCAATTCAGTTTTATTTATATAGTGCCATATCATAACAAAGTTATCTCATATAGAGCAGGTCTAGACCGATTCTTTATAAATTGGTGAATATGTCATGAATATGTCCGCACAATTGCACGTACACAAAAACAGACACACACATACACATTTCCAAGGAATGCTATTCTTCAGGGATAGCACAGGTGGCTGAAGGGTGTCAAGATGTCTCATTAGAGGAGGATTTACATGAAGACCAGGGCAGGTCTGACATGGCTATAGCCTATCTTTAACGTTTCACTATGATTTAATATCTCATCCTCTGCTCCAGCCTGGTGGATTTGCACAGAGAATACTGGTATTGATTTGTGAAATGACAGCCTGGCACAGTCAGGTAAGTGCTCTCAGTCAAGCTAAGACTCCGGCATTGGCCGAGCCACAGTGGCATGTGGGTCAACAAGCTTATAGGCTGAAACGCAGAGAAGGAAATATGAAAAAAATACATTTCAGGGGAAGGAAACAAGGTCTCAGTAAACATATTGACTGATTCCATCGATCAGCCAGATGAAACTAAAGCCAGTAGGTAAAGATCAGAGGGAAGCTTCGGAGCGAGGCACATCTAAATGAATCTGCTCTATCCACAGGCAGACAGAGACTGGATAGAAACAAGACAAGTCCAAGCTTTCATAAACCTCATTCTGTTGTTATTCTGATGGCGACAATCTTCTGACCCCACAAGGGGTAACAGAGGGAAAATAAATAACAGTTGGCCCAACTGGAAATAACGTTTTAAAAATAATGTTTTCTCATTTCCGCAGTGGCTGGCAGGGGAGCGGCACCACAGCAGAATACTGACAGGTCAATTACTCCTGGGCTGCCTCTCCCTCACCTCGCCTCCATCCAAAATGGCACGTGTCACCCTGTAAATCTGTGCTCATCCCTCAGCGCGATTGGCCACACCGGCACCCAGAGAGCCAGAAGGCCCTGGCATGGTGGAAGATGAATGGGTCCAATGATGAACCCAACACCTTGGCCAGATTAGAAACAATCTACCAAGGGAGCATCTGATCAACCATCATGCTCAGGGCTCTCCAACGCTGCATTACATCCAGGTGACAAAGTGCTGGATTGGTGCGTGGCAGCCATCAGAGACAATGTCATTCAAAGTTAATGTTATGAATGAGTTAGCAGCTTATTATCATGCATATTTATACTAAACAATACGCATTTTTCATTAGAGGCCTCGGAGGCTGTGCTAATAGAGCCATTAGCGGAGTGATGTATGGCAGTCAGGAATGTGACCCCCTCGTCTCGCACACACACACATGCTGTGCTGCATGATGAAGGAATACAAACATATAATATCAACTAATAAAAGAAGCCAATAGCTAATATAAAGCAGTGGGTGGTGTGGGAGGAAACCTGTGGACCTTCCCCAGAGATACCCATTAATGTGGATGAAGATAAGTCCACTACAAATAAACATTTATACAAACATTACTGAGCCCCTAAAGAAGCATTATTTTGCATAAAAGATGGGCCTCCTTAGTGACTTCTTAGACAATCATTCTGTGGGAATCAGATGGCAACCAGAGTTCATTTATCAGCCATGACATGACTGTCCAGATGGAGAGTGAGAGAATGTGTGAAAAAAGCGGAGTGAGACTACAAAGATGGACACAGCATTGGAGCGCTGAGCATACTGTACCCCTGCATCCATCCGGACCGGCTCTGGGGATTCTCTAATTGTGTTAGCTAATGGACAACCTAAGTTTTAATTACCCTCTGGACAAGACTTCTCTATCCATCTAGCTGCCCTTCTCTGTAGTCCCAGGGTCTCTGAGGAGCCTAGAGCCGTGTGTTTGACGGTGTATCAGCTATGACCAGGCACAGCAGTGGGACTGTGACAGAAATAGAAAGTGGTTGAGCTCTCTGAGGGACTGTGATGCAGATAGAGCAGGAGCAGGGAGAGTTATCAGCATTGGTAATAGCTGGGACATGCAGGTTCTGGACGCCTTAGGGGGAGGTGGTGTGCTGGCATGTATGTGTTTACTGTATGTGTATGTTAGTGTGAGAGTGTGTGTTGGAGACAGCTGCGATGTGATGGCAGTCCCACTACAGCAGTGCATACACTGGCTGGCCACAGGAGATATGGTCCCTCTGAGAAAGGGAAAATAAATGGGCCTGTCACACAGACAGGATGTGAACTGTCTCTTATACATGTAGGCCTAAATATGTTGTGGCAAGATGGGCTTTGTCTCCAGTATAAAGAGTCTGTATTTGTCTTTTTGTGCTGTTGTATGCATGCACTGTGTGTCTTTACTTCAGATCACATCGTAATTTAATATCAGTTATTAGACTTGAAGGTTGAAGCAAGGCTGGGGCCGTGCTGTTGGATGCATTTCTGTTTTGGCATAGGTCAAAATAGTAAATCCATCCAAACACAGACCTGTGTGTGTGTGTGTGTCTGTGTCTGTTTGTGTGCGATATTGTGCCACACTGCTCTGTAGCCTTGTCAGAGCCTGTATGAATCAAGCTTTTGGCAACAGATCATACTCGCAGGAGGAAGTGTGCACTGTGTCCAATCACAGCTCGGGCCTGTGGCTGGTGGGTGATGGATTAAAAGAAGGCTGGCACTAACACCACCAATCATAAACAAAAAAAGCACAGCAGGAAGGTCAGACAGACAGGCACAAACATGTACGCACCCACGTATTTACACATATACCCTCAGTTCTCAGTATCAAAGGGAGGGGCAGCTGCGCCTGTGACAAAAACCAACATGAAAGCAGCCTATGGGGTCATGTGTCACCCATCATCCCACATTTGTGTTTGACTCACTATGTTGAATTGCTCCTGACATAATCTACAAATACTCAGCACGTTCTTCTTCTTCATACCTTCCTCAGTCGTCCGTGCCGTCCTGGATTCACTGTCCATGCCTTGAAACTCATTGAAATAAGGACGGACCTTGATCTCATACACAATGCCCTTTTTGAGTGCAGAGAGGATGACACTGCGCTCAGAAGGGACCTTCACATCCTGGGTCTGCC